>OY968841.1:3035788-3635788 GCA_963695495.1 Hololepta plana | reverse complement strand
TTTTAGATTTGAATACTTGGCCAATTGCGAAAATTGTGTCAGTGCAATTCCAACTTTGCCTTTCCCTGTTCCTTTTTCCCTTCTTTCTCTTTTTCACCCTCCCTCCCTCATCATTTAATAAAAGAATACAAAACCCTCGGAAAAATTCTCGGATTATCGCTAAATTACCGGGTAAACTAATTTGGAATTCGATTACAAACTGACGGCATTAATCGGATCGACATCCATCGTTGCCAACCCTCGATGCAAAATACCTGCACTTTGGAACTTTTTCGCTAAGCGCGAAACTTTGCCATTTTCGCCTCTACCCCGGTGTCGCGTCCGCATCTCTCCAAAACACTTAATCAAATTATTAAATTATCTGTATAATTCTTGCGGTTCGCAAACTATTTTAACATATTAAAACGTCGAGAAGCGGCACCATCGACGGGCCCCATCATCTTCATCTTGCTTCTTGCTCCCCCTGCCCTTTTATCTAGCACCTATTTACCAAAAGCTACCACCATCATCGTCAGTATCAGTATCGGCGTTATTATTAGAGAGAAGTATCGTCGTCTAAAACTAATTTCCCTAAATATAAAATACCATTATACATTATCATCATCATCGTCGTCATTATTGTTATATTGGCAATATGTACGAGGGGCGACTGATAAGTACTTAGCCAGGAAGGTTTCCGGCAATCGTTACAACTTTGATGGTTTATAAGCAAGTCATCAAAGTTTGGCGCTGATCAAACTGTGAGTCTTTGAAATGAGTCTGAGAAAAGGCTAGAATTTGAAAAAAAAATCCAGTTTCAATCAAAGGAAATCTGCCGCCGTTTTCCAGAAGATTCCTCGAACTTCTCGGACCGGTTTGTTACGATGGACGAACCGAAACTATCAATTGTTCCAAAAACTCACGAAAACATTTGAAATGTGAAAGATTTTCGACGAGTTAAGAGTGGTTTGCAGACCAAGAATTTTATTTTTCCTTTAAACGACTCACATTTACATTATCTGCTAAACGTGATAAAAGTCTTAAGGAGGATTACGTCGAATGAATATGCGTTTGTTTCGAAATAATGTGACGTTTTATATGGTAGGCTAAGTAACTTATCAATAGCCCCTCGTAGCCGGCGGTTGGGGACGTTTTCCAGTAAAATCTCCCTCGCACTATCAACTAACGTTTACTTTCTGATGGCACGACGGTAATAGCGACGGTGCAGCCGAACGAACGTTATTATCGATTAATTAGATTAACGGCACTCAAATCTTTTACTATTCCATAAAGCTTCGAATCAATTTAGTCGCTCACGCCAAGAATCTTGTGTCATTTTCCAACCCTCCGGCCTCTTCCGATCTCCCGATGGCCCCTCTGTAAAGCAAGAAGCAAACAACGACCCTTCAATTAACTACACTGAATTTCCAAAAAAGCAATAGAAGACGACGTAAATTTTTCGACGACTTTTTTGCGCTTTTTCCATCTTTCTTTTGTTTCCATCATCTTTCTCCTCCCGCCGTCGCCGCCCACGAAACATTTCCAACCGCCTTTTTGCACCCCCGCCGCTGGAATTCCACGTGTCGGAAGAAAATTGCGAAATAATTCGCATACCTTTTCGTTATACCGTAAGAACGTCATCAATTTATGATATTCATTTTCCCAACATTTACCGCACGAAAATGCTTTCGCAAACGTAAAGATTTCAAACCACCTTTTCTGCGAATTTCAGCGATTTTTCGCTGCGAAAACACGACATAACCGATCATCGCCTGGCGCATCCACCATTTATTTCCTCGCGACAATTATCTTCGGTTCGTTAATTAAATCGTTTCGATTTAAAGATGGATCGATTCAAAGATGAATGCGGATGGCGAGGATGCGAGGATAAGAGCGATTAGTTGGAAATTAAATTGTAATCAAACGAGTTTAATGCCAATAATTAAAATCGAATCGGAATAGTTTGGCGAATTAAATATAATATTATTAATTAGTTTGTTGGTGAGAGGACGACGACGACGACGGCGACGACGACGAGGATGATCCTGATGATGGGTAATAGTTCGAAGAAGGAATTGATGATGGCACGATGGCGAGGGGGGAGGAAATGGAAGAAAATTACAATTTAAGATCTATTAGTTGGTTGCCGGGGCGAGAAGTTGTTGCCAGAGAGTTTATGGGTGGAGGTGAAAGAATAGGAAGAGCGTGAACGACGGGGGTAGGTGGGGAGGAGGAGGATGAAGACAAATAAACAAATGACTGTATAAGTGATGATGATGACGATAATAACGGAAGAACGGTTTATAAGATGAGCAGCGGCAGCGGCAGCGGCAATCTCCAGCCCGTTGGCGGTAGTCGTTCGGCTAAATGCATTGCCACTTTTCTCTCCGCTTCTTCCCCGTCCCCCGTTCGCCATCATCAGCATTCTCTGGTAGAAGTATTCGGAATATAAGAATCTTGCGCCAGAGAGAGAGAGATGGGGATTTAATGTGATAATTACGGAAGTGACGTCTAAGTGATGGGTGACATTAAAGCTCCGCGCTACACCACCATCACCAACAACAACTATTATTGTCATTATTATATTATTTAATCTTTAGTTTCGAAAGTTTCCAGTTCGAGCTTAATGATTCGTTAACTCGCATTAGGAGAGGCCCCCGTAGAAAATCGTCCTCATCATCATCATCGTCGTCGTCGTTCCTTTTAAACGGTTTTCTTATACCTCATTTGTTCGCTAGAATTCCTTGTAATTACACCGAACGAGGCCGTCCGCAATGCGAAGCGACAAGAAAAGGACAAACAGACCCATCGTCAACAAACAAACAATAAATTTTCTGAAAATTCACATCCTTTTTTTTAAGATTGCTAAAAAAAAATTGCTAGAAAATCGGACCCCAAACGAAGAAAATCCGTCTCCATCATCAGCGTCGTGCCATCTAGTGTCGAAAAGCCACAGCAACGGCGACCTTTGCACTTTAACCCTTGCCGCAAGGAGTTTCCTGTACGCGCTTTTGTGCAGGAATTAAAGGAACCCTTTTTAAATTCCAATCGCAATCGGAAAAGAACAATTTTTTTTCCGTCGTATCCCTCACCGTCGAAGATCATTCCGTCGTCTGCGAACGGCTCATCTACACGAATTCCAGGGTGAAATGATAACAAAACAAGGGAGCGTCGTCGTCGGCACCACTGAAGAAGATTAATTACACTGGGTCCTTTTAAAACGAAATTCGTTCCAACGAGAAGAGGAACAACGGCAGCAGCAACATCGCCGGTATCCATTAATAAACGTCTTTGAGGAAATTGCGGATCCTATCATCTTCTTAAGACGCGGCACTCCCTTAGTTTGCATCTAATAGCACTCCATCTTCTCTCTCGCTTCGCCCTCACAGTCTCCATCCATTTTATATGCATAATAACGTTATTAAGAAATCTCTTCTCCTAGTGGTAAAATAATCTTCTTGCTGTATAAGACGGGGTTGGAAACACGAGGGGATGGCGGGGGCGGGCAAAGAAGACGCTCGCGTAATAGGTATAAGTATACGGATGCGGGTTGGTGTATGAATAATGATGGTACCGGCAACGGATGCGAAACAGACGAAGAGATTAAATCCGAACGCGAGGGAAGAGCGAAAGATGCGGGCGAAGAAGAAGCGGCATCTGCGGAAGAGGGTGGAAAAGATGATGATGGCGGCGGCGGCGGTGGTGGTTGTTCTTCAGTTAAAATACGGGATGAAAAGAGGGACGAAGAAAGAGGCAAGACGTCGGTAACGGATGTCGAAACAAAGGCTGCTGCTGCTGTTATTTCTCATCTACCTCCAACCGTGCCCCGTCGCGTTAAAACTCTCTCTCCCATTGGTCCGTGTAAACTGCACGAAGAAGAAGAAGCGGCAGGCGAAGAGATGGAGGAATTAATGAGTTCCACACACGTACATAATCTTATACACGTATATGTGTGTGTGTGTGTGAGTGTGTATTAGAATATAAAGTCTAATAGAAATTGGTGGTACGTAACCGTACGTTACACATACGTGGGGGATTCGATATGAACGGTGGAATTGGAAGAACCACCCACGCTGCAGAACTAAGTTATTAGAAGTTGAAATCTCTCATACTCCAAACTCACCGCCCGTCGCCGCCGCCGCCACCACCTTTATACCCCGTTTGCCATCTTCGAGCAGCCACCGTCGCCCGTTCCACCACCAACCAGCATCTACCATCTTGTTACTTCATTTCGTCTCTTTGCTTTGCGTTAAAATTGACATTGTTCGACGACGAAGATTAAAACAGTCACATCATCAGTCTTTACCATCGAACTCTCTCTCTCTCTCTAATTGTTCTTCTTGCAACCAACAAGAACCAACCACTTTTCACAAGTTACCAACGTCAAGTGGATTAATGACAGACATTATGTCATCTTGTTCTTTTGCTACTTAACATCAAGTTACGTATGTGTATTAGGTGGTCCAAACACCCAGATTTAGACTATAATGCAAAACTTTAATCCAGAAGATGTTAATAAAATAACGACAAACTTAACAACCGAGATTCTGACCTTCTTTGAACTCTTTCAATTATCTCTCCGCCAGAGTGCTGTATTGAGCGGCGATAGATCTTGGACTTAATAAGGCAGAACTTCCCAAGCAAATTCCTTAATTATTTGCTACTTGGTTTTCGCAAGAGTTCAAATGGGTTTCCGCCGCTGTCTTTCCATGATTGATTAATCCAATAACAGACACGTACTAATAACGTACTTGTGGTCGATGGTAAGTTCTAAAATCCTTTACGACTTTCAAAAATTGCTCGATTCTTCTTGACTAAACCAAAATCACAATTTCCTTTAGGACAACATTTGATTGTGAAGTATTTGTACGCAGATGAAATTCTTCAAGAAATCCATTTTAATTAATAACCGAAAACAAATTGTACTTCATTATTATGCAATAACAGGTAGCACCCTCTTCTTAAAAATAATAATAAAAATCTCCCCAATTTTTGACGTCCTTGCGCCCCAAATGGAAGAAAGAGTCCGGTTCGATTGCTAACGTCGTCCAACCTGTTTTCTTTTCTCCTCGCTTGCATTTCGTTCGAAAGCTTCTTCTTATTGTTAGTGTTAAAAATAATGTACCCTATTTTAAATTCCCGATTCGGAATTGCAGTGGACGCGACCTAAAGGAGGTCAAGTTCTTCTTCTTCTTTTTCGTGGTAGTGGACCTTGGTCAGTTCGGTACCATTGACATATGGCTACCGGCGTTACAATTGTCACTCCGGACAGGTTCTTTCGCTGGGTTGTCGGTCAGTTCGATGGTATCGTGAGAAATGTGAAAAAGGTTTCTTTAAATCTGGTTTTCTTCTTTTCAACTGCATTGCATTTTTAGCGTTCGATACAATTTCCATCAAAATGAAAAGGAAACAAGAATTACAGAGAAACGAGGGAAAGAACTAGTAAAGAACCAGATGCGAATCGTATTCTTGTATTATTTCCATTTATTTCTACCGTTCCTGTTAGGGCGAGCGGAGAATTTGATTTCTCAACTTGTTACCGAAGACCTTAATAATTCTTGTTTTATGGGAAAGTTTATGGGAAAAAGAAAGACGATCGTGCGTCGTTACGTTCTTTCGAATTTTCAGTCTCCAATTTGATACCGTTCCAACAAATTCAATCCTACTGTTAAATAGCACGTTGCAGAGTAATAAGCGCAAGTTTATGAGCCGAACGATTCCGCTCGCTTTCTTGTCTTAAGCAATCGTTTTGCAAAAGTTAACATCAACACCCGTGAAACAACAATTGGCAACGACTATTGCAATTTAATTCTCTTGGAAGTATTTGTCAATCGAATTAAGGAATTGGTGCCAAAAACAAAAAACAATAAAAATTATAATAAATAGTATTGAATCGTTAATTAAAAGCTGAAGTTTGGTGTAAATGTGGACGGATTTTCTTAAATTTGTGCGATAAAATTTAATTTTAGTTACGTTCCCAACAAAGACGCAATTGAATTTGATGGAAGTTGAGTGAAAATTTCGTTTTCCAATGACGTCCTTCCACTCATCGTTTCAACGGGCGCTTACTTCTTCGCTAGAAGTGAAACATAACATCTTAAGTGTAAGTTATTGCAAAAATCTTTTCACCGCAAATTACTGTTAACGTTAATGACGGTTAATGATGATTCTACGATAATAATAACGACGATGATGATAAACAAACGTGGATGGATCTAAAACAAACACAAAGCCACCACATTTACCGTCTACATATAGGGAAATTTATCTATCAAATACATATTAGGATATATTGTTTTGTAATTGTATATGAGGATGGTTAATTTAAATCTACACACACACACACACACACACACGAAAGATACTTTGGATCCTTATCAGCGTCAACGTGGTGGTGGTGGAGGATGCTAAAGTTCTGCTCCAGTTAAACGTCGCTTTTGCATATAGAAATTTGCAATTCTCTCAAGTGTAAGACGAACTCATTCGTACATTACATTCATTATTATTGCCATTATAATTTCAACAATGTAATTGGAGCCTTCATGGATTGATTTTTTTTTGCTATTAAAAAAAGATCAACAAACATTCGTATCGGAAGAAATTGGCAAACTTTTGCTATTGATATTCGCGATTACATCGATGATAATGCGGGGGTTTTCCAGCGAGGAAAACGGCGACTCGTTAGTTTATCTCCCGAGCTAATTTTATTACCATCAACGTAACTATTAAAAGCAAAAGTTCCGCCAACAAAGATGGGAATCGTGGTCGTGAATTCGCAAAACGTTGTGTCGGAGGAACGAGCCAAAATCGAAAGGGCATTAATTAGATACGAAATTTATTTACCGTCAGGGAAGTTTTGTTTTGTTATTTCTTCTTTCATTGCGATTGGAGCTAAAAGTTAAGCGATGGAACGATTTAGTTTGTTTGCCGTTTTATCAGGATCGGATAGATCGTTGCCCGAATTTTCGCTATTGCGAAACGATTAGCAGAAATGGGCCGGCCATATTTTTCCCCATTTACAACTTCTTTTCGACGACCCTCCACACCCCTATTATAGTTTCGCTTTCGAAAAGACGAAAAACGCCCCTCGTACAATTTTAATGGCCGCCACGTCTTTCATACTCGAAACTACAGGGCGCACAAAAATTACATCCATTTAAAATTGTCATCAACTATTTATTAACTCATTTTAAAATCGTTTTGATGAGGAATTCTCTTAAGAAAATCACGTAATTATAGAGCCTTCTTTTGCTACATGCATCAATTTCATTTGCTCTTCTCTTTCGTGTTGGAAAAATTATAGTACGACATCGACGACAAAAAATAAGTTAATACGCGTGGCGTATAATTACTTATTTAGGCCAACGTCTGCACGTCACCTTTCATCATCGCGCCGAAAGAACGTCCTATTGTTGCATTATTCATTGCAAAATGACTTTTGTCGCAGCTGCGACGTTAATAAGCCGCGAAAAACGTCTTTCGACGTGACGAAATCGATAATAGTCCATTGAAACGTTTGCCTCGCTTTTCTTGCTGAAGACCGGATTCTTCCGTGGGACGTGCGAAACGAAGGCGTTTATTTGGGTTATTTCAAGAATCATTATCTTTATGCCGATCGAATAAGTCGTTTGCCAACTTCGACAATTGATCGTCGAACCAAAAAAAAAAAAAAAAAAGAGGCCGAACCGCGTACATGCGAATTAATAAAGTTTTTAATTAAAATCTGGAATTCGATAAAATAAACGTCGACCGCCGACCACAATCTCCAGCGATAGATAAACTAATATTAGCTTTATTATTATTAGCAAGGCCTCTTCCATCGCACCATTTTCCTCGCGTATCTTACTCCCGCACTTTACGCCAGCGGTAATAATAACGTAGACGATACGAGGCAACTTCCGGAAGCTGGGCATGCTTCGAGTAGTACGTTTTCTTCATTTATCTATCATCCACCCTCTTACATAAACACACACACCTACATAAGCACGAAGTATGCCATAACTCAATATAAATGCAAATATCTTATGCGCTCGTGTGTGTGTGTGTGTGTGCGGGGGCGATATTAAAGTTGTTGGTCTTGCAATTTTCGGTGCTTAAGACAACAATTTATCCAATACGGTCGCGATAAGATGTTATTTTACAATTTGTATGTACAAGAAGCCTCCCCACATTATCATCGTCGACGTTTCGCTTGAACGGCAACGAACCAATTCAATTCCTTGGCGCAGTTTTTCTCACGGCGGCGGGGGGGTTGATTCGCATTCGCAAATTCTCTTGCAAAACTTTAATTAGAACCGCTTCGGAGTCTTCATCCTCTCGACGGTATATTAATGCGTCTTCGCGAATTCAAAGAGAAGTAATTAGCGAGCGCAGATGTTGATGGTTAAACGTGGCGTGAACACCGCCAAAAGATGTGAAGATCCGCGGTGGATGGGAACGATAATGGCAAACAGTGGAAATCGGTTTAAAATGTACACGTCTCGATTGCGACGAGCGACGGCCTCTTTCGCACGTGTCATTATAATATGTAAGACGATGTTAAGCTTCCCCCTCGCGTGAAGACGCTTCTCGAGCATAAATAATGATACGAAGCGAGGAAGAAGCGATCGAAGGCGGAGGAGAGGCCGGGTGCAGGAAGTTGTTGGTGGAGGATGATGATGATGATGATGATGATGGTGCCGACGAAGAAGAAGAATAAGTAGGGAGGCAAGTAAATTGTAAATTCTCGACGGTATTAATCTAACTTAGCGTGGAAACTCGACTCCTGCGACTGCGAGATTAGAGCTTTAATGTATTCCGAAAACTTTCTGGGTGGCGCGGGTCGCATAATCTACTAGATTCCGAAAACGTCCCCTTTTATACCAACAACCAGAGGTACTTACACACACACACACACACGCGCGCGCGCCGGGAGAGATATAAATGAGGAAGGATGTGGGATGGGAGGCACGAACAGAAAGATGGCGAGAGGTTGAGCGGGTGGAAACGGAAGAAAATGCGGCGACGGGGAGGCCGAAGAAAATGGGGAAACGCGATGGAGATCTTTCCATTTCCAGTCCCGTGCCCACGTGCGATTGATGTCGATCGTCGGACCGACCAAGCGAAACCCAATTTTGAAAGCTTCGCCCGCGCCGAAACCTGCAAATACGTTTGCAACAATCAAAACATTCTCATTCGCACGATACGCGGGGGTTTCAATAACGACTTCCTCCGATTCTTATTTGACGCACTTTTTCCACGGCGCTCTCGGGGTGCAATTTTTCGTCCCTTATTGAAACGCCCGCGTAGGAACCGCGATATGAACCTCAACCTTCAAGTTTGGCATTTCCCTCTTCGTCCCTTTCAGTGCCGTTGGTCGCGCCATCTTAAATCAATATAAAACGCGATGTGGAGCGGCGGCGATGGCAGAAGAGGAGAGGAAAATCTCGGGTCGACGAAGAAAATTGCGCTCCGCTACACCTTTTGCTGGAGCACGAACGACGAGGAGTGGAGAAGTCGTGCGAACGAGCGCGACGGAAGATGACGGTCGATGTGAGCGGAGGTTGAAGGGAGACGGGCGATTTTGCGAATTTTCAAATTCCGTTCCGTTCGAATCGCCGGCGAAGAACTAATGACGCCGCCGATGGTGAAGAATAAGGACGGCAGATCGGGAGTGTCGGTGGAGTACGTTAATAAGAGTGGGATGGGTGTAGCCTTAAAGATGGATGATGAAATTTGGAGGTGGCGAGAAAGAGAGAGACGAGTATAAAGGAAGCGTAAAAGACATTAAAGCCGGCATCCCGTAAGGAAGCCGGGAAGAAAGATGGGAGCGAAAGGAACGGGAGGACGAGTGCGAGGACGAAGCGCACCTGTTTAATATGCATGATGGTAGACGCGGAGAAACGGTCGGATTTAAGGCGGAAACGCGCCCATTTTCGACGGTTAAGGATACGCCCTCGCCGCCGTCTTCCCGTTCTTCTTCGTTACGCCATTCTAACATCCGCATCATCATCATGATCATCATCATCATCAGCGCCGGTTCCTTTCTTGTGGACCACAAGCAACGAGGCAATCTGTTGTTAACGGTTGAATGGCAATTGGCAATGAAAATGCGAAAATATTGACACATATTTACGTGATTCGATTACCAAATTTTATGTCGATCCCTCGCTGGGCTTCATTTTAAATCGCGCTCCCTCTGTCGTCCTTTTCCTAGCCCAATTCGAAAACGAAACAGCCCAAAAATGTAACAAACAAGTCGAACAAGTCGGATTTCCCAAAGCGATTCGAATGTTTTCAAATAAATTCTTGCATTTGTTACATTATTCAAACGAGTTCTTCTGGGAAAGTGTCGATTCTCGCGAAGGACTGAAGCGACCTTTTCACAATGAAGAGAAAACGAGTTGCTTTAAGCCAAAATTATTTCGAATTTTAACCCTTTGGCCAGCGCTAAAACTCGTTTCTTTTCGAGAATGTGATCTTACAAATTCGTCGTTAACAATCTCCCAATTTAAAATCGAATGCCACCGTTTCCTTCTTAGTGATTTACAACTTTTCAAACGCGAAAAAAACAATTTCTAAACTTTTCACTTGTTAATTGCACTCGATCACCGCATCAAATTTGCTATTCTTAATCGAACTTTTCTTATCAATTCAGTCGATACGACGCTTGGCGATTTATTCAAATGACTGGATTATAACGCGGTGGATGTCGGCGGTGGATAAGCAAAAGGAAAGAAAAAAAAAACAAAAATGAGGGAGACGTGCGAAAAATGGTAGCGAAAAATCGCGCGAAAGGATTGGTCCACACGCGTGCGGACCGCATTCGTTCCTTCTCTAATAACGCGACCCGGGGCGGCTTTTTTTCGTCGCTTCGCGCGGAAAAATCGATGGAAAACCGGGTGGTGGGGGGGGGGGGGGGGGGGGCGAAAAACTGCGGGCGAACGGATCACGCAAAAAGCAGAAGAACGGAAAGAAACGCGATGGAGGGCGCATGTGTAATCATATTTATTTCCCCCGAAAAAAGGAACGGCTGCAGAAAAAGAAACGGCGAAGACCAGAGGGGAAAAATGCCCTCCCATAAACCGACTTTTTCCCTTATCCTTCGTCCTCTTCTGGCTGACGGTGATGATGCCGTTGCTGATGTTGATGATGATGATGATGATGATGTTGGTGCTGCGTTCGCGTCGTTTCATTCTTTCGCCCATTTTTAATCCACCGCTCATTTTCCATCTCGCTTTTTTGCCAATCTTTTGCCTCCTCCACCGCTTTTTTGCGAATCTCTCCTCTTCCTTTTTTTCTTTTCCTCTTTTTGTTATTCACGCTTCGTTATTTTCATCCGGATCTCTTTTCGCCCGCATTCAGTTTGACGTATGGATTCCATGGAAGAAGTTGATGATTGATCAAAAGTGTATTTTTTTTTTGTTTAACTTTGCTTAAACAGTCTTAGCAAATTTGAATTTTTCCTTGAGTTGCCTTAGTAAGACTTGTGAATGGATGGGATATACGCTTTAGCCGAACAAAACCAAATGGTAAGTTTCTTTCGGTTTAATCTCCTCTTATAACTTCAGGCGTATTCGGTCTTGGTGGAATTCCACACGGATCGATAAACTAATTAATAACCGTCTTCTTGCCCTTCTTATTGTTAAGTTAAGTTAAATATCGATGGTGGAGCAGAAGTTTGTCGGGGGGGGCGGCGGCGGCAAGGGGAAAAAAATCGTTGATAATCCCGTTTTAGTTTCCATTATGTTCCGACCGAACTAATAGACGATGATGATGATAATAACGAAAATGCGGTTCCGTTCGGTTTGTATTAAATTTCCGAAATATTTGCGCGGTACCCTCTTCCTCGGAGAAGACCGCCGCCACTGACGTAACACAATATGCACGCCTTCGAAACAATAACAACGATAATGCGGTATTTATTAACTATCCCGCCGCTCGAGAGCGGCCTGTTCGCTTGATGAAAGACGAAGAGTCACCATCGTCGTCTTCATCTATTTGCAAGAAACAACAGCGGCAACAACACTTCGGCCGAAGTTTGAACAAATGATGATGACGACGGCGAAGATGCGTTGATGAGAAAGCGGAAGTAAGAAAGAGGGCATCATTAATCATCGCGTAAGACGACGATGATGTTTCTTTTGTGTAATCTAACGTCAGGCCCGAAAGTGATGGCGCAAAATGATGGTCGAACGGACGACGAAAGACCTGGAATTAATTGGCGAATTTACCAAATTCTCATACCCAAATTTTCGATTTGAAATTAATATCACTTAGACACGAAGAAATTTGAGCAAAAAATCATCAAGTCCTAGCGAGGATAGAAGCATTTTCAATTAACGTCTTGCAGATTTCGCTATTGTCGCCATGTGGAGGAAACCGCGCTGACGGCGAAAGAGGACAAAGACGTCGCGAGAGAAAGACGTTCGCCGACGATGAGCGACGGTGAGTGGTTGATGGAACAAAAGAACGCGGCTCGATAGGAGATGGCAATAGATGGAGGTAGAAATAAGAATGTTAAGACGAAGAACGGAGAGTTGACGACGGTTGGCGGTGTGAGCGAGCGAAAGAGACGGTAAATTAAAAGAGGCCCTTGTTTCCGTTCGTTCCAAAATGGCTTCCATCGCCGAACAACATGCAAATCGAGGGCGAAAACTTAAGACGTACATTATATACACGTCGGAGGGTGGCGCGAGGGGGAGGGCGGCGAGAATAGGGGTGGGTGGTTGTTCTTGCGAGATCCGGGTGCCACGTATTATATTGTGTTCGGTTAAGGGCGCTTCTTCTTCTTCTCCTTCGTCTAGATGTCTGACTCTCTCCGACTCGTGCTTTTTCCATCAATCAAAGGGGAAAACGAAGGGATGATGATGATGATGATGAGACGGTGGAAGGATTCTGCACCTTCTACGATAAGGTTTTAAGGCGGCGGATACATTGTTTTAACTCGCACACACGCAAGCAGCACGAACGCAAAGAATGGAATATACCGGGCGTTTTTTTTTTTTAATTAAAATACCATACTTTCTAAGCTAGAAATTTCGAAAAAGTATTTCGATAGCAACGTTAAAAGACAAGCGCAATCTCCTGGTGAGCAGCCGTCGACTGTTATTTATTTGATGATGCAAATACGCATTTTAGGCAAATTGCTGTTGCAATCTTGAAATACGTTCTCCAAAATTGCGTTTTCCATTTCCTTTTTTGAAGATTCGTTTTAAGAAGCCTTTGTTTGTGCCTTCGTTTAATTCCAAATTTCGTTGTTTCGATTACTTTCGATTGCGTTCCTTTCAATTTGTCGACGCATATCCTACGTTTCTTAAATAAAACAAACGCCCGGTATATGGCGGAGCGTTATTAAAAGGAACTTTTCCCAACTCAATCGACCGACCGACCGACCGACCGATCCACCCCCAATTTTCTCTTCTTCCAACCATCCCCATTGCGCGTCCAATCGTTCGCTCGCATCAATCTTTCCGTCGAGTTCGCCAGCGAAATGATTTTCCTTCGCTTTCGAGTTAAGAGAGACGTCGGCCCGTTCCACCGGAATTTATGCTAAACAGCATTAAAACGTACGTGTGTACGTATGTGTTTTGCAAAGAGGTTTTATTCCTAATTAGGGGGGAAATGGATGTGGAGCGAGAGCGAGAGAGAGAGAGAGAGCGCGAGAGAAGATTCATCGAGGGAATTTATCTCCATGTACGTCGGATGGATGTACAATGTGAATACGTTAGACAATAACCGTACACGTTTAATTATTATTTAATACCTTGTACAGGTAAGGTAATGAACGTGGAAGGCTGTCATGCGGATAACGTTGAGTTTGTATGGAAGAATTTCTTTTTTCTTTGTACGTAAAGCACGAAATAAAAGCGAGGATGTTAAGGAAAATAATCCAATTGATTTACTATCAGCTTTGGGGCAAAAACAATGTCCCCATCCACATGAAGAAGGCTTCTTCGCAGATATTAAAATTTATTCCCAGGGCTAAGAAACGTTCACATTCTACGAAGAAAGTTTGTTTTATTCGGAGCAAATTAATTGGGATTTAGTGCCAAAATTCAATGGTTGCTTTCCGCGCAGAATTTATTTCGATTTACGCAAAAAGCATCCAGTTCTGCGAAAAAGTTCTTCGAAGCAAAGTTGCGTGTATCGATTTTAAAACAGAGATAATTTCCCTTTCAAATTGTAGGCGCCATCAATTTTCCCGAAGGAATTCTTTAACATTCTTCGAGCAAATAACTTCATTTCCATTGCCAAAAAGCAGACTTTGCTTATTCTTTCTCGGTTCTAACTACGGAAAAGGAGCATTTCCTTAAAAGCTATCAGTTTCCATAAGCGTCCAACTGCGCTTCGCTTAAATCAAAGAAATCTCCGCAATTAAGAGATTTGCCGTCGTTTGCAGCAGGCCATTGCTCATTTGCACGCGAATAAATTATCTGGAAAAAGGGGAAAGTTGCGCTCGCCATTATAAAACGTGATTTAACGTTTATGCCTCGTTGGGGAATTACTCCGGTCCTTAAATTAATTTAAGGTATTTCGCGTTCCTCCATCATCATAATCATTATTATTAATATAAATTCGCAAACTTTAATCATTCAACTGCGCGAAGACGTCGTCGTAATTGCCTGCTAGGTTTATAACTTTGTGCAAAGTGTATGGAACAAAACTTGGCAGAAATTATCTTATGTGTGTGTTTACGTTATCATTATTATCATCTCCACCGTGAAACCAAGTGCCCCCGTTCTCCCAATTTTCTTCCGTGTAACTCAAGCGGGCACCAAGATACCAGCCGAAAAAACGAACGTAACTTAATCGAGGGAGACAAACCGAGGAGGCACGTAATATACAAGACGGAGACGTTGATGGGGTAGATGAAGAAGAAGTTCTTCGCAATGATGTATTCGCGCACCGGGAGTGCCTTGAGGCCCTCGAAATTAATGTTAAAATAACAATGAGCAATGGGGAACGTGGGGGGGCCGAAGATGTAATAATAAAGACGTAATATATTATTATTACCACCAACATCGTGGCACGAAAATTGGGCACCGTTGAAGAGATTTTATACGGCCATAAAATGGGAGCGAGTGTCCCTCTTGCGAGGTGGGAGTGGGAACCTCGACATGCACGTATATACAGGGTGACAAAAAGTTTATGGCCCGAGGAAAGCAGAACAATCTTCGGAGATGCGAAACATTTTGCAACGTTTATGTGAAGTACAAATAATACAAACCCTGAAGAAAAAAGAAGGAAAAAATAGCTCAAAGGGTCCTTTTTCTGCAAAGACCTTCGAACTCTTGCGCAATTCTTTGGCCTGATTTCGGCGGCATATTTGATCAATTCGTTGTTTCACTTCCTCGAGCTCTTTCACAAGCGTCGCATCAACTTAGATTTTTCAAATATCCGCAAAGAACGAACTCAACGGGGTTTAAATTGGACGAACTTGCAGATCATGACACAGATGCGCACTTTCTCCTCGTCTTCCAATGACAATTCCGTGTAAATGTTGTCTAAAAGGACGAAGCGAAGGAATCTGTCGATTGGGACAAGCTTCAACATAAAGTCTTAGAGTTTCTCTGGCTAATTCAAAAATTGGAGCAAAAATGCGAAGCGAAAATTCAAATTGTCATTTACCACTTAATTTCTTCGACAAATGTTGTGTTTTGTGAATGAAATAGGGGACGGGGGAAATCTTCTTACAAAATGAGACTTGGGGACGATCGAGACATTTTCACATTTCACCCATTAAACAGTCTGAGACTTTCCATTTAAACGCCCTGTATACGCATCGACGTAGACAATCTTAAAGACTGTTCCTAACTGCGGCCACCGATTGTAACCTTTAAAAGGCGAAATCTCTACGTAATTTATCGTCGCAAACGTAATTCACGTGCCCTCCTCCTCCTCCTCCTCCCCGCACACCGTCGATTATTTTATTCCTCCCTCTAATTCCTGGGCCCGCAACGCGCCCATTTCGAGCTAATACGTTCAAGTTACAAAATGACGTTATTTATCCGAACGTATTCCGTTGCTCCCGGCGTAATAATAACACCTACAATTCTTCCTGCGGACCCCCCGTGAACCAACTTCTTCGCCCTTCCACGCAACAGCAACAATCTAGCCGAGGTAACGTTCTGGATGGGACGAGAATGAGGGAGGCTTTATTATTGTTCTCGACGTACCAACTGGAACTTAATACATGTGTGTAACATTTTATCATTTAAATTGCCAAAGTTTGCGACGTCGTCGTCGTCGTTGTAGAATCGTTGGTTTCGAGGCGACGATAGATAAGAAACGCAACGATGGCTCGATATGAAGATTCGTACTAACGAAAATCCTGAAAGAATGAAACGTTGCCAAACAATCGATACGTTGAACTTTCTTTGGCGGAATAGAAGAAGTCGTACGTGAGGCATCTGCGTGCGAATCCGCGCCGCGGAATGGCGGAATTTCGCTAAGGAGTTCCGTGCGGCGAGTAGGCGTTATTGATCCGCAGCGGAAGAAATCTGGTGGATGCGCCGGCACGAATTCGTTTCGGACGAATCGCGACCGCCTTCGCATAATGAATCGATTTTCGTACGTTCAAGAACCGATCCTGGTTCTTCTTTTTTAGCGCAACAATTCCCCGTCCTCGCCAAAGGTTCTTCGCGTTTCTAATTTGATTCGTTCGCTTTCTCTTTTTTTTTTTTTTTTGAAGGATACCGCGTATGAAAATTCATTAATCACGGTGCAAATTACGGAATCATAATAATAACGGTAATTAGTTGTTTGTAAAGTTTTGGGCGTGTGTAAGCCAAAAAGCCCGGTACGGCGATGATGATGATGATGATGGGAAGTGGAGCGAGTAAAAGGCGGCGTTTTGCCCGTTCCATCGGAACAATATCAACATTTTTCTTCGCAAAGTCTTGGCACATGACAGATTAAATTAGTAAACTTTATAATGAAATTAATTTTGAACTTCCTTCCTACCATCCATCCATCCATGACCTCCCGCCCTCCCTTCCCGTCCTCCCCGTTCCAACCTATCTACACCGTCATCATCATCATCGTCATCAGCGGTAACGCATTTAATTTTTTATTCACATTTGCCGCACTATTAACGTCACTTAAACCATCTGCGAAGATTATCCGAGAGAAGTGAATCGAATTTGAAGCGCGACACATGCCGCCAAAACAAAATCGAAACTTGCAAACGACACAAATGCGATATTTGCAAATACGTGTACAATGGACATTATTGCAGTTTATTACAGTTATTGGGAACAAATTCTTCAGAAGAACGTCCACCAGAAACAGGTTACGCCGTAACAATAATAACAAAAGCATCCGCGTGGACAACAGCAACAAGAAAAACTTGAAGGTAGAAGAATAAGAGAAACTTTCGATGCCATTATGATTGCTACAATGCGCCCGAACGAGCGAGTCTATTGTACCCTTCTTCGTCGGGTCTTTTTGCGTTTCTTTCTCAAGAAGCAGCAACGTTGAAAAATGTAGCAAAACTGGAATGAAAGGGGTCACCTCGAAGTGGATGGACGTTGGTCAGTCTGTTCTTTTTTTTTTAATAAATAATTCTCGACCGATCGCAATAGAAAACGTGAGAAATTCTTTAAGAAGTTGTTCGACGTGTTATTTTTAATATCGTTCATAAATAACAATAACAATTGTAAAAGCATTAAATCAAAAGAACTGGTTAATATTTAGAAGAATAGTTTGGGAAATTCCACGTTTTAACTTGTTGGATTTTATATTTAAAAAAACTTGTGGAATTATTTAAACAAAACGATATCGCCTTGCCCTTAGTCCCTTTAAATAATCACTCATTTTCTTTCATTTCGCCAATAGTTTATAACTGGAATTGGCTAGGAAATAAACAAAATAAATCATCGATTTTTCGCGAAGCCCATTTTAAAATCCAGACTTTAACAATCGTTTGTTCTTCCGCCACGCCTCTTTTATTTCCTCTTTGAATAACAAAGAGTGATGGTGATATAAAATAATTGCTTCCTTAAAACAATGGTCGATGATGGTAAAACAACCACGATGAAATTCCACCATATCGCCGGAGAAACTACTACCAACGTAAATTTAATCAAAAACAACACACATAGACATACGAGCATTAGAAATTCAATCTCGGAGAGAGAAATAACCCTAAAGGATAAGAGCGAACCCTTAAAACTATACGAACCACCCACCACCCAACCAATTTCTATGGCCGGGCAACGGCCCACCGTCCCATCGACGAATTCAACTTCTTCTTCCTCCTTAGTGCCTCACCCTCGCATCGTCTCTTCTTCCACCGTCATTCGTTCCATCATCATCATCATCAGCATCGTCATCAGCATGGATACCTTACGTTTTAATACGTATAAGAGCCACTCCTTCTTATAATACCAACCCTCATTTTTTTTTCTCCTCGAGATAGATCCCCCGTACTGTTACCACTAACCCACCCCCATTAACCTCGCCGATATTCCGACCCCGACTACGAAGGCATCTCCGTCTTCTGGTTCCTTCGCAGCCGTTCGGCAATCGGCGGGAGGAACGGAGAGAAAGAAACGGGGCGAAAGGAAACGTACAAAAAAAAGGAGAGGAGAAACGACGATGGGGAACGGGGGCTCCTATCCCAAGCGAAAATCAACCTTACCGAGATGGAATTCTAAGTTATCGCCGTCGTCGTAGTCGTTCGTTGTCGTCATCAAAAAGTTACCCTCATCCACCTACATCGCCCCATTTTGCACGTCTCTTAACCGTCCTCCCCCCATCTCGCTCGCTCGCCCTTCCCTCCTACCCCCCCGGCCCGTCCGAACTGCACGAACCACCCTTCGCGCTTTTAGTTTATGTAAGACGCAACGCACACTTATATCTCATTGGTCGGGCCCCGCGTTACCTAGGATACATTAGGCGGGTTTTAGCATGCGAAAAAGAGCGAAAAAGAAACCCTACTACTACTACTACCCTCGTCTTTTATCATCATCCCCCTGCGTCCCACCCCGCCGCAACTACGGACCGCCGCCACCTACCCTTCGCCTTCCACGATCATTATTTCGTACGGTTTCGGGGCCACCCTTAAACGGCTCGTCTTACGTTTATATCCTTTTATAATCATTTTTGGAGGTGTATTTATTTTGTATGTGTGTGTGTGTGAGGGTTCGGAGGGTGGTTACGTTTAAGATAGAGTTCAGCCGGTTGTTGGGAAAGTTGGCGGTTATCGTTCAGTTCTTGCCCGGCGACGAGAAAAAGCCCCATATATCGACCCCATAACGTTCGCAAGGTTATTGCAAAAGTTGGATTAATGAAGCTTAGACCTCCTTTTTCGGTGGGAGCGGGGGCGAGGACGGGGGGCGGGATGAACGTTAAAGGGTTTCAGTTTCGCTGGCCTTTTTCCTCCGCTTTTTGCCTATTTTTTTTTGTTTGTTTTGTTTTAGTGGTAGTGAAATGATATCGAATTTGCGTATTCGTCACTAGCTACGAAAACGATATTGTTCCTTATTGAAATCGATAGCCCGTAAGAAGGCGGCGAAGGGTAAAAGGGCGCAGTAAAATTTCGACCGCCCGCTTCTCTCCATTAACCGTCTTTATGTTATTTAATTAAACGCCGTCCTTAAATTCAATCACGACCAGTAATTAAACGTGCACAAAATTGTTGCAATCTTTCTTTGCGAAAATTACAAAGAAGCAACTTGAAACTGACTGCAAAAGTTTCGATTAAAAACTAGTCCGAACTTTTGTCCAAATCCTTCCATTTTAATGAAACAATTCAAACTCAAAACTATCATCAGAAACGTCAAACCAAAAATTTAGAATTGAAAAATGAACTCCAAACTAATTTTCGAAAAACTTTAAATCAACGCCCCTATAACCATAAAAGGGTACCTTAAATCACAATCAACCTATAAAAGGAGGGTAGAAAATAAGAATAGTCCATCCCACCAAAATAAGGGTCGCTTTTTTGTGCCTTAACCGAGGGGTGACGTTCGTCTATTACTTTTTTTTCCCTTTAATAAAGGACCCTCATCATTTTTTGCCCTCCTGTTCATAATAACGATCCAACCCTCCAGTTTCGAACAAGAGGGTTGTAATCCGGACTACGTTGTACAGGAGTCTACGTTAAATGTCGGCGTACAATTTTCGGATGTCGCGTAACAGATGGCGGGAGAGTGGATTTTTTTTGCGCTAATTAAAATTTTAATTGAATTACGTGATGGCAATTAGGAAAATTGCAAAGTGTTAGTTAATTGGCACGTTATCCATAAAAAAGTTGCCGGTGGTAATTAGATTTTTTTGGTTAAATTAGACGCGGAAAAGTTCGCAAGTGGTTCCGCTCGATGTATTTATTTCATTTTTTTTTTCTAGGATTCAAACCTTTTTTCGCCACTTGAATGCTATAAAAAATCTTTAATCATTTGCGAGAGCTGCCGTAATTTCTAGCGGAGAACGCCAATTATTCGGATTCGTTGAAGCTTTATAAATTCATATCATCAACAGTTAGTTTGTTTATGTCTTTGATGTTCGCCCTCTTGCCAATTTGTTCCTCTTCTCCCTTTTTCTTTATCAAAACTAATTGGATGATTCTGATAGTGATGCTCGCAATTTTGATCGAAGACGCCAAACAGGGCAACGAATACTTCTTTCTAGATGCTTACAATTAAAAAGATGGAATAAATGGGAAGATTAAATTACGTTCGTGTTATTCCTTCTTAAAGAAGTTAGAATGCAAAGTGGATGGGGGTGCGAGAGGGCTGAAGAGCAGCAAAAAAATTAAATAAGCGAAGATGTTTAAAAAAAGAGAGCGTAAGCGGAAAGAATAAGAGGAATGTTGAAGAAAAACGGGGAACGAAGAGGAAGAAAAAACGGACGGGATGCGGAATAAATTAAATTTTAGTTTGAGCATAAAGAAATTTATTTCCATAAAAGGGAATCTCCTTGCTCTTCTTATTAATATTCCTCTTTTTCTACGAAAATATGTAATAATAATAATAAGGATAAGAATTAGAGTGAAATAAGAAGAAAGGACGCGATGGTTGGCGGAAAAGGTGGAGGATGGGCGCCAGCGTAAAAGGATAACTTTGTATTCTTTTTGATGTATTCATAAAACAATATCTGGCGTTCTTGAATATTCATCGTTTCCATCATCTCTCTCATTTCTTTTTTCTGCCAATTTTTTTTTGTCCCTTTTCGTTTCTTGCCAACTCTTCTTCATTTTAACATGCCGTTCTCTCTGCATTTTTACGAACGCACGCGGAAGATGAATTAGTGGACAAAACAACAAAACTCTAACAATTGAAGATTAACCTTCGGCTCTATTAATAATTTTTTTAAATTGATTTCAGCGAAATAGTTAAATACCTGTTTTAATTAAATTTAAATTATTCCTATTGACCTTTGCCAAGCGGTTCCAAAGTGTCGTCATCGAATGAGAAAGAGATGACGAACGATCGCGTAGAAGGTCAAAAACTCGACCCAAAGGTAAAAGCACGGTCGCTGTACGATTTACATCAATCGATTAGAATTGCAAATGGTGCATCTTTTTACATTCCATATGGGTTAAAAATCTAATTGGCTTTTTCAAGCGTTTCTTTCGAGTGAACTAACGTGCCAATTCGCAGAGTCGAAAACAAAACGTAAAAACAGTCAACGAACTTCGTAAAGTAACAAAAAAACAAAAACATTTTCATAGGACGGATGAAAATGAAAGAAGGAAATAATTCGCGGGAGGAGATGAAAAATAAAATAAGAGCGAAGTAAGCCATTTACACTTAAGGGATTGATATTAAACAAAGGAAGCGCAGAATCGAATGGAAGAGGGCGATGAAGAAGAAGTAAAATGAGTATTTAAAAAGATAAAGGGCGGCAGAAAGGGCCAGCAGAGTGGGCCTCGGACGATGGGCGGCGGAACGAAACGGCAAGAAGAAAGTCAACGCGGCAAACGACAGAGAGGGGATTATAATTACCAGGGATTTTCAATGAAAAGCTACGCTTTATTAAATCGTTGCATCACTCGCATCAATTGCAGCGCGGAAATGCACTCTTGTTTCATTTCTTGCTTTCGACTGTTTCCTGGATATAAGGGCCAAGGAAGAATACCAAGAGAACAGAACTTTCGGAGCCGGACGTCCTAAATTGACTTTATCGTGTTACAATGTCATAAAACATTCAATTCCACAGTTTTATCGAAAAGCCCGGGTATATAAAAATGCGAGAAAGCGCGATGGCAATAATAATAAAATGCTGAATGAGCGGATGGACGGGCGAAGACGTTCCATTAATAGTCGGGACGACGACGACGCAGAAGAAGAAGAAGAAAAATTAAATGGAAAAAGAGTGGCAAAGGCGATTTTCGTTTAAAATGCTGCCGCGCGAAGATAAAACGAGAGACAAAAATTATTCTTTTCCTGCGAACCTCCGATTCCATCCCTCTCTTTCGCTCCGGTCCCCTCACACCGCCACGTCGATGCGGGGCGGATGGTGGACGAAGTGGAGGATGGGGAGGAGGAGGAGGAGGAGGATGGCTCGGTCCGTCCACCCTAAAGAAGTAACGGCCCCATCGCCCGCTTTTTATTTCCTTGTGTTAGCGATTTTACAACGTGCACCCTCACGCCCCCACCCCTATTCCACCACCACCACCCCCTCTCGCAATAATAATAATAATACCACTTTACTTGTAAAGGACGAAGAGGCAGCAGCCATCCAAGTCGGTACAGAAGAATGAAAAGAAATCAAGAATAATAATAATAATAATAATACGAAGAAGAAGAAGAAGAAAAGTAAAAGAAGGAGAAGAAGATGGAAAAAGTGGTGAACACCCTCTTTTTCGTTCGTTTGTTCGTTCGCCGGTTCGTGCACAGCCCCCCGCGCCCGGAATGCCCCATCGAACTCCAAGCCACCCCAAACTCCCACCTCGCATTTTGCCCTCGCGCGTCCTCCACCCCTCGAACGCCCACCCTTATTCCATCTCTTGTAGACCTTTTCTTTTATTGTTATTTCTTTCGCATTTATTTTTCCTTCGTTTCTTCGGGCCTCTTTCTTCCTATCGTTTGCCGCTTTATCGGCCATAACCGTTCGGTCCAAACTACGAAGAAACATTTATCAACCCCCCCCCCCTTCCCTCCCCTCCTCACGAGTAATTCGTTTTTTTTTTAAATGTGTGGTAATGTTGGCAAATAAAAATTGAAAACGTTAGGTAAGAGTAAATATTTGCGTGGCGAAAGTTCGGTTAAAGTTTGCCAAATAACTTGCGTCCCGTCGCGATCCACATTTATTTCGAACGAAAATTTCGGCGTTTTAACTATTTGAAAAAGAAATGAGAGGATCGTAAAAAAAATTGGCAATATCGGTTTCAATTTGCAGTGTTTAACTAAATTGCCCGCAATTTTCTCGTAAATGACTGCCATTATTTAATTGCACATATTAAATTTCCACTTTACATCATCATCATCATCATCATCGCCTTTTATCGATGTTCGCCAATCGAGTCGCTTCTTTTTTTTTTCATTTTTCGCGTTCAACGTCCCTCGGATGGTGTTAAGTTTTTACTCGCGAAAATTCAATTACGCCCATTAAATAGCATCGTTATCGCTATTACACGAAGCGGATATTCTTTTACATCCAGCAAGAGGCAATTCCTATGGGCGCAACACCAAATTATAATTAATCTGCATGTGTTGATTATTGGCGACGAGAGACAGAAACGAGAAAGAGAAACGTCGCAAAACAAAATGCAACGAGGAAGCGGCACCCATTGAAATGAGCGAAATTTGAGTGAGTGAGTGAAACCCTTAAATAAAAATCGATATTAAAAAAAAGGGGGGAGGGAGAGAGAGCGAGAGAGAGAGAGAGTAACGGAGGGAGGGTGCTCGAATTGGCAAATATGGACCAAAATCCAATACGGTGAGGGTTTTTCTTTCTGCGAGCCCTTCCCTTTCTTCTCTCCCCCTCGAATCTCGTCCCGTGTTCTTAATCAATTTTTCCCGTTTTTCAGTAGCAACCCTTTTGCCAAATCAACCGCCGTCACATCAGCAACTGCTTCGTCATAACAATTCGCCATTCGATGCGAATTTTTCTTCCCTCTTGGGCTCCATCTTTTACTTCCTCCTCTTCGTCATCATCCCCCGCGCGCCCTTGGTTCTTATTATTCTTTCCCTATTTTTGCCTACCCCTTTGCTTTCATAAACATCCCCTGGCCGTGGATGTCGCGCCGCCAGGAATAACTCGAAGGAAAACACGATATTTTCTTTTTCCACCCTAGCCAGCGAAAAAATAATTACGAGTCGACGATCGGGGCACGGGGGCTAAACGATTTTTCTCATTAGAGCACCCTGTCAGATTCAGGAGAGATGAAAAATGAGCGGAGATGTTCGAGAATTATGGGGGGAGGGGGGGCGACGTCGACGGCGAAATTGGCGGTGATTTTTATTCTCTTAACACGCAACCCTTTTCGCAATCTCCTTTTACCCCCCCCCCCCCCCCCCCCAGCCTAATCTTCGCTCTTTCGTTTTGCCTTGCGTTTGGCCAATCATTCGACCGTTTCCTCATTCGTTTTTTTCTTTTGCACCTTTCGTCTTCTCTAACGGTATTAATCTATTGTTAGGGAGTAATTAGCGCACCTCCACGTGTTAACGATTACCAATTTGACCGTAAACCGTCGATGGGTGGTAATCGATTGTTTCTCTCGTTGTCGCCAACGTTAAGAGACCGCCCGTCGACGCTTTAATTTACACTGGGGGTCACCGAGATTTGGTTCTTTCACTTTTTAACACTTGCGGTCGCTTTTGCAACGGCAACAAAAACGAATAGCTTCCGGGCGAGAATGTGTAAAAAAAAAGGGGGGGGGGGGGGGGGCATTTCATTGTTTTCGCGTCTAAAATTTCGAGTCCTAATCATGATTTGATTCAGTGCGACGTGTACGAAAAAGAGGAATCTTAAAACTTCTTGTGGCTCTTGTATTTCATTTATCCACCCATCTGCTGCTGCTATTTATAATCCGCTCGCTCCTCTCTTATTGGAAAGTTAAAGGTATTTCCAGATCGAGTGCCATCGCTGATACCAATTAAAAGTTGTGCAGGAGCGGGCGTTTAAAAGAAAAATATTTGCGAGGGAAAATAAAGCGAAAGAAGCGTGACGAAAGAAAAATTAGTAAAAACAACGGTGGAATGGAGTTTACGAGTTTGGGTTCTTTCAGGGGGAGCGGGGTTGTTACGAAAGGGTTGTCTCTTCGGCGGTAGCCGAGAAAAATTTGTATGTGTCACACCGTAATGCGGATGGCATTCATCTTCTTCCGCCAGCATCCTCAACTTCTCCACTTAAAGGACGAAAGTTTTTTGTCCTTCCTCCTCCTCTTCGCTGTTCTTCGCCCCCCGCGCCATCGTCATCGATTCCATGTTAAATTGTCCGAAGTATAAACAATTAAAGTCGCGCTATTGTCGAATCATTTTCGATCATCGAAAAATAAACAACATACAATTTCGATCGCTCTTTTTGCAACATTTATTCGCATGACGTCAGTCGCGTATACAAATACTACGAACGAATACGTATTTGTTTATGCAAATTCGCCATATGTCGAATTTGGAATTTGTTTACATTCCTTTTTCGCAAATAAGTCTACCTGTTTGTGTGCTAGCAATTATTATTTATCAATAAACGACTAATTACCTTGACGTCAATTCCGTTTCGATAGTTGGCTTTTAACAAACGAAGACAACGAATTTTTATCAATTGCCAGTTGGAAAAATTGCGAATTTTCCCCGTCTTTCGCGATTTATGAATTCGATGCTTGCGAAAGGCGAAACAACAGCGTCCCCCACGTATTTGCAAGGGGAGCGGGAAAGAAAGAAGGCGAAAGAAGCGAAGAATTCGATTGTGATCGCGAACAAAAGGGAAAAATCCATTAGGAAACATAACGAGCGACTGTTAAAAATGATGTTGTTATTGTTGTTAATGGCAATGATGATGATGATGGTGCAACATCTTATATTTCCCTCCCATTCTTTCTCCCACATAAAGACAAAACCCAAAAAGCTCCTTCGAGATCCTCACTGTCCTCTTTTCAATTTTTCCCTCGCCTTTCTCGCCTCTATCGCCCTTTTTGTTCCTTTGCGTTCCCTTTGTCCTCGCTCTAAAACAAATGGGTATCAATAATATATTCCGCTTCAGGACTTTAAAGGATGGATAACACGACGAAAAAGAAACACAAAAAGAACGAAGGACGCCGAAGGAAGCGTCAAAGGCAGAAGGAGAAAGCGAGACGGGATTAGAAAAAGGGTGGAATGTAAATAGTGTTTTTGTTGATATCTTTTTAACGTTTTCCCTCTTCCTTCGCCCTTTCCCTTGCCATTATTATTCCTTTTTTCGTTCCTCCACCATTATTATCATTCGTCCTCTTCCCGGCGCCCATTTATTCCTTTTCGCAACGTCCGTCTATTGTTTTGCCTCGCGAAAAATGGTCGCCTCCTCCCTTTCTCATTTATACATCTCTCCCTCACTCTATTATCTCGCTGAATCTTTCGGTCCCTCGCGAAGAAAGAGGAAAACAAACACAGGGAGAGAATGAAAGAAAGAGAGAGAGAGAGAGCGAAAGAGGAGCCTTAACTACCTTTTGTCCAAGTGTCACTTTTCTTTTGCTCTTCCATTTATACGTTTCTCTCGTAAAAGTTTAACGTCTTTTTATTCTTCTGCTTGTTCCACTCAGTCACACGGACTTCTTTTACCTCTTCTCCTCCCCGTTTTTCTTTTTTCTCTCGCTCCCGCCTATTTCCATCCTTGGTTACTCATTTAAAATGTCTTATTTAATGCAATACAGAATTGTACAGGGGCGTTCGTCGATCGATCGATCGATCGACCGACCCGAATCGCATCGATACCTAAAGATCGATGAACGACTTGAACGCATGGGAGGTTGGCGATCGGTTCTCAAGGAGGAGCGGAAAAAAGCGAAAGTGGTTGGATGTTAAAGTGGCGCGAGTCGCGACGTTCGACAACGCGCGAATGCCCCCCTGTATACGAGTATCGTTTCGCTTTTTATCTTTCAAAAAGCTCTCTCTCTCTCTCTCTCCTCTTCGTTTCTTTTCTTATATCTTTATATATATTTGTTGCCGTGCTAGTAGTATCCTTTTACATCGAGCAAAAAGGCTTCTTATCCTTTTATTTTCCATTTAATATCCTTCTCCGTGTCCGCATTTGATTCTACGCTCGCCGCCCCTCGACAATTCTTTTGTCTGCCACTTTTTCCCCAACTTTATTTTTATCAACAATCGTAATAATAACGTTAAAACTCTCGCTCGCTCTCGCCGTGTTTCCGCTCTTAAGAAAAAATGGAACTCCATCCTCCAGTGCGGCCCGGCTCCCGCTAACTTTTTATCGTTTCCGCTTATCATTTTTACGACCGGCTCCGCCACGCTTATACCGCGTTTCATTCATTTCAGTTTGGACCGTTCGAACGAGCGAAAAGGGCGAACGCAGAGGAGGGCCGAAGGAAATATAAAATGTATAAAAGGGCGGCGAAGAAGGAGATTTTTCGCTCCTTTTCACTCGTTCGCCCTTTTTGTTAATTAAAACGAACGAATAACGTAAGAATTAAATAAGATAAGGAATACGATTAAGCTTGATGAATGGCTGATGATGATGATGATGATGGTGGACGTATTTTTTTTTCCGGAATCGAAGATGACGAAATTGCGGGGGGTTTGGGGCGGCGACGGGAAAAGAATTGGCGAGCGGTCTTTCGCAAATGAAAGAGTCGGAAAATGTGTAATACGAGTTCCAATTATAAGCGAAAATTAAAATTCGTCTCATTGATGAAAAGCAGCGGAGAAGCGAAAATGGAAAAGCTTTCTATTAAAAAGTTTGTCAAGACGATGACAATTTGGAGCAATGACGAAGAAATGTATTCTAATAATAATGCGAAGTAGATGGAAAAAGAGATGAAAAGTAAAAGCAGAAAAGACGGAAGGAAAATTCAGATTAAAATTACGCAAATCGCGAAGAAGTGAAGACAAAAATCCTCGACTCCATCTTTGCGATTATACAGTTTATCGATGAACGGTTTCGTCAATCAAACACACATGGGGAAAGCGCGAAAATTGAAATTGCAAAGCAAGAAACTTTGGCTGAAAAAAAAAACGCCTTCAACAGGTTATTCGCGCGTTTTCCCACAAAACCGCCCGCTACCCCAACGTTCCTTATCATTATCATTACACCGCTAGAGAAACTTTCCTCCAAACTGCCAAATAAATTAAGTTGGTAACGTTTATTTCGCGAAATCCTCGACCACAAATTGCGAAAGGCAAAAAACGCAAACGGAAAAATTCCGCCGGCAACGTCGTTCTCCAGCAAATAACAGCAAACTTTTTCCGACCACTTCAACGGCTACAACAACTGGAAGTAGATGATGAAAGTCTTAATATTGCAATAGGATTGCGAACGTAAGAGGGAGCGAAGAATTAAGGAAAATCCCAAAAAAAAAGGGGCACGGAAACGTATGCATTTTAACCCTTAACGAACCAAAAAGGCGATTAGCATGACAGAAAAAGAAAGAAAGACGGGGAAAAAGGTAGGAAAAGTGAGTCCCCCGATGGAATAACAAGTGCTTGTTATCTTTTTGAGACGAACGCCCTTCCGTGCGTCTTCCCTTTTTATCCCACTTTATCTTCTTCCTCTTCACCTTTTTGTTTTTTCTCTTCGCTGCTTCTAATAATACAATTCGTTTCGATTAAGCCGCCCCCTCGACTTCTTCTAATCGCCAAGAAAAAACCTAACTAATCCGGGATGATTTACGTCTCGTACAATTCCGTTACTAATTTATTCCAGAAAAATCGGGGAGAGTTTTAAGGAGCACAAAGCGTTCACGACACTTTTGCAAAACAAGTTTCGCGTGTATTGCGCAATTTTTAAACTGCCAAAACTATTTGCTTCCAAATGGCTGAAGATGCGAAAACGAGAGGAAGAAAAAACAAGTGGGGAGGAATAAAATTGGGAGGCGGCGAAAAAAAGAAGAGGAACCGGAGTTGGGGGTTTGGGAGGACCTAGTGGAATGTAAATTAGTCGCTCTCATTTATCTCGCCCTCGTTTTCTCAAGTGGCACGGAAAAACGACAGAGACAGACAAAGAGTTCTTCCTCTATTCCCATCTTTTTTCCATTCCTCCGGTTCCTGATGTTATTTCGGTTCGCGTAGAAAGAAAAGAATAAAATGAACGAATCCTTTTCCATCCTCTTGATGATACTCATTGTGCGATCTCCCGCGTTCCCTGTTCCCGGAAAAGTATCGTTCCTCGTCGAAGCAATTACCATTCTTTCACTAAATAAGCGGAAAACTAATGGACCGTTGTTCTTCTTTCGAAAAGCAAAAAAAAAAGACGAAGAGAAACGCCAACAACAACAGCAACACTAACGATGATTATATGCAACATTTTGCATTTTGCGACGAAATCCATTTCGCCTTTCGCCCTCCGAACGTCCATTACGAACGCGAACTGATTGATCGTCGTGCTAACGCCGCAAAAAGGAACGAATCTCTACGAGACGCGAAATCGGGCGAAACGACCGTTGGTCATAATTTTTATTTTTCGATCGACGAACAAAAGAACCGGAACTGCTTTTTTTTTGTTGTTCCTTCCTCGGAGGCCAGATGTCCACGCCATCGACCCTTTCGCAACGAGACAAAACAGAAAGGGTGAAAACGGGCCGAAATCCGCAAAACTCGAAGAGAATGACCTCTCGAACGATTTGCATACCAGTTTGACCAGTCTTGGGAATCCATTGTCGCACCCGATCCTTAGAGGGATTTTTTTTACAATAGGGATCCCCAAAGGGGGCCCTTTATTCGTGATTAACATATGAAAGAAAAATAAAACTGACCTAACAACTATAACCTTTTGGACTTGAATGAACGTGATTATTGTTACCTTACCTAAGGTAAAGGTACTTCATTCGTTTATTGATGCTACTCAATAACGGATTGACCCTCGCGGCCATCGTTAGTTAGGTAACGTATAACGTGCAATTATTGCATTATAAACGAAGAAATGGTTGAAAGAAAAGCAGTTCTTTCAGCATTTTCTTTTGTCCATTTTAACACTCTTTTTTTGTAGTTCATTGTTCGCATTCTTTTACAGGAGGGCGATTGTTCATGCAAACGGCAAGAGGTTTATCGCCGAAGAAACGACCAGTTGGAATTTAACAGTTAGTCGCCAAAGGACGAAGAATAAATTGTCGATGTTAGTTGTTAAATGTTCGTGGACAATCAGTGATGGTTCTTGTTAAGTGCGAGTGATTCGTGTGTAAATGATAAAAAAGTGGCGAAAACTTTAGTTTTGTTTAAAAAGTTGAAATTGTTGCAAAAAAATGCAATAAAAATGGCGGACGAGAATCGTTAATTAGATTTTTTCTTAATTAAAAATTAATTTAGCAAGAAGAAGAGCTCTAATTTCCTTCCTCCGCCTCTGCCATTTCTTTTTCCTCACTTTGCCAACGCTGTTGCAATTTCACTCTTGTTTCCCGACTATTTTTTTTCCTTTTCCATTCCCTTTCTCTCGCCCTTTCCAATCATCCATCCATCCAGTCGGTTTATTGTTAAAATTAATAATAATGATGAGGGCGGAAAAGAAAGAAAGAGAGAGAGAGAGAAAGAAAAAAGTTGACTCTCTTTCTTCGTCTCGTTCCCTTTTTAACTTATTCCTTTCGATTTAATTTTAATCAAAAAACTTTTAACTCTTTTAAAAGAGAAGCGTAGAGTTCGAATGGACTTTTCTCGCTCCTTTTTATTTCTTCTTTTTTTTTCACCACCAAAGTTTTCCACCCACTTTCTTTTCCAATCCAGCTCACTTTTTCCTCACACTCTTTTTCTATAATTCTTTTTTTAATTGCGAGAGTTTTAAATGGGGATCGAAATTATCGGTTGGAAAATTCAAGAATTTTCATCATTTGTTCCGTGTCAAACCGAAAGATTTTCTATGGTCAACGTGTTGATGATGACGACGATGGGCTATTTTGATGGCGAACTTCGATGGAAAGAAAATGAGGAAATTTCTAAACGAATTGTGTACGAGAGAGGGAAATAAATTGGAAAGCGGGCGAGAAAGAAAGGGGAAAAAACGAGGAAACGTGGAGGAGGTAGAAAGGGAACTTTCAAATTAAACTTTTTCCAACGCGCCATCGCTGCAGAAAAATAAGAAAAGCCTTTTTAATATTCTCCCTCCCGTTCTCTTCATCTCGATTTTCCGGGAAAATCAATAAAAACAAGGATCTCATTAATTTTTTGCCTACCGTCTGAATTTTTATTCAAACTCGCTCTTCTTCTCCATCTCCTTCGCTCGCTCGCCGAACGCCCGCCAACCGTCATCGCTCTCTATTCTCGCCCGTACATTTTGTTGTATTCTTATTTTTTTTGCATTTCTTCTTCGTCTCGTTAGAACGTTTTATAGAAACTCGAGGGGTCGAATAATAAAAGAAGACGATGGAAAAGAAAAAGAAAGCAAAATCCTCCCTCGACCTCCACCATTTACTTCTTCGCTCACCGTTCATCTTACTTTTATTTCCACCTTAAACTCTTCAGTCGAAAGTAAAGGAAAAATTAATAAATGAAAAGCGCGAGGAGGAAAGGGGAAAATCAGTCATCGACCACTAGGACGACGCCGATTTTCACCCTCATCTTTAATTCCATCGCCATCATCATCATCATCCACCAGCGAGCGCTCTTTTAATTTATACTTCTTCTTACTGCTGCTGCTGCCTTTTTTCATCATCGTCATCCTCTTTTTGCCAATCATTTCCAATCTCTTATTGCGCAAAAATTGCGTCGAGGGGAGGCCTTCCATTAAAGTTTGCAAAAAGGGAAAGTAAATGAAAGAGTCTGATAAGCAAAATTAACGGTATCTTTTGGATTTAATTCGTATCCAAGTATTAGTGATGAATAAATTGCAAGATCCAATTTGATTTTGTCATTTGATGGTGGAGAAAGTTGTTTCGAATAGTTCGGAAAACTACCGTAGAAAGTGTGCTTTTTCGTTTCCAAATTTCCAAAACAAGAACGAAGCGAAGCTTTTTAATTTAACCATCTTTCTTGATTCCGTTCGTTCCTCCTTTTTCTCCTCGCTTCTTTTTTCCTTTTGAAATTAATTTGTTATCCGGCAAAGAGAAATAATTGGAAAGAGTAGTTAAAGCGCTCGCGAGGCAGGCGGCGGCGGCGAAGAAGAAGTAAACGAGCACGAAGAATTGAACAGAATGTAAGCGAAGCAAAAAAATAAAATAAAATGAAACGAAGAGGAGGAATTAAATGAAAGAGTCGAAGGAGATGAAAGAAATAAAGAAAGTGAGCTGGCAGCGAACCATTTTAAAATTCAAACAAAGAAATCAATAAAACACTCTCCAGATAACAGCAACATTCGGGAAGGGAGCGATGGCGAGCGAGTGAAGAGGGTTTGCAGAAAAACTGCAATAAAAACGAAGAAATTGGCGAACGAGCGAGCGAGATGGCATAAAAATCGTAAGGGAGAGGATTTAGAAAAAGAAGCGGGAAAAAAAAAACAACGAAAGGAAACTAAGCGAAAGAAGACGGACGAAAACAACCCTCGCGCCGTCGAGAACGAACTTTTCTTTCTGTGCCGTGACTGAGCGGAAAGAATGAAAGAGTCGCGGATGATGCTGATGGTGATGATGATGATGGCGAAACGGTGCGTGCGAGAGAGAGAGCGCGATTTTTCGGTGGAGGGTGGAAAAAAAGAAACAAAGAGGGGTGTCTCTTATATAGACTGTACAATCGGACATTTCGTCCGTTTGTGCCGTTTTTATTTCTTTCTTTCTCAATTTCCAACCCCTTTTTCTCGCGCGCTCTCTCTCTCTCCTTCTTTCGAACTCTCGCCCTCGCGCAAACGATTGCCAGCAGCGGCACCCTCGATCCACCCTTCGCTCCCTCGCTTCGTCATCATTCATTTCTTTCGCTCCCTCAATTTCTCCGCTTTTTTTTTCTTCTTCTTCTTCTTCGACGATTTCTTTTTTCGCCATCTCTCTCTCTCTCTCTCTTTTAAAATTGCGAACGAATAAAAAGCGAGAAGAGGGCGACGATCATTATTTTCCGATTCGCAATCTCACCCCCTCCCGGATCATTTTTTAGCTCCCTTCATTCTCGCTCGCTCAATCACGTTTAAATGCGATGGACGAAATCAACTTCGAAAAAATGTTTTGCACGCTTGTGTTAGAGGCAAAAATTGGCAATTTATTTTTCGACGGCACTTTTCGCAATTTGAATAATTCACAATTTCGTCCAAACGATTGCTTCTTCATTGCGAAAATTGAGGATAAAGCTCGCAGCGCGCAAAATAAGGATTTTAGCAATGCGGATCAAAATCAGACGGCGATTAGCGTGCGAATGCGGTTTTGGTGGATGCGCCGGTTGAACTTTTCGTAAAAAATTCGCTTGTTCAATGGCACAAATTTCTCTTGCAATTCGCCATCGACTATTTGAAAATTGCAAACGCACTCCATTACAATCAATAATTTGCAAGCAGATTCAATGCATAATAATTTGCGATCGATTAATTTTTTATTATTATTTTTGAATAACAATCAATTGTTTATTAGGTGAGAATAAAACAAAATTGTTATAACGGACCACGTGGTGTCGCAAAAGAGCGAAATCACTTTCGATTTCGTCTCCACGTCATTGCGAAGGCGCAGGATTCATTTCTAATTTCCACCCTAAAACATATTTCCCTTAAATAATTCACGCAAAAACGATAGAAGAAATTAGCCCGATACGAGTATGGAAAAGAAAATTGCGTGCTAATAATAATTAGCACGGCGTTAGAGGCGAGGGGACGGGGGGCATGTTGCAGAAATTGCGAAGAGGGAACAGGGCAAATTCATTTCGAAACCATCGCTGTGTAGCGGAATCGCAAAACGATTCCATTGCAATTTCTTGTTTTGATTCCTCGCGTTATCTGCGAAAGCAACCAAAAAAAAAAAGATCGAAGGGGAGCGTTTACGACGTTTAATCGATACTTGCATATAATAAGCCCCCCCCCCTTCCCCGACCGCAATCAGGGGGTGCGATTACTTTCGTTCCGCGATTTTTCTTCTAAACTATTAAACCGCAAAGTTTTCTTCTTTTCCATTTTGTTTTTCGCAAATCAATCTTTGCGCCTCCTTTCGTTTCCCTTTCGAGGTTCGCGTTTAACAGTTTGGAAATTGCGACAATTCGCCTCATATTTTCCATTCCCGTTTTCTTTTATTCGCCATTATCATTATTGTACTTGAAGGACCAAATAAATTATCCTCATCTTCGGGAACGTTGGGCGAAACGAGCGCTGCTGCTAACGATCCTCGGCTCTCTAATAAAATTCCGCCCGACAACGTTCGCCCAGAAGAAGACGAGGAAGAAGAAGAAAAAAGCGGAGAGACACAGAACACAAAACCGAGGAGAAAAGAAGTGTTCGGGGCGAGAGCAACAAAAACGATAACTTTTCTTTTTTTTTTTAGCGAACGGGGTAAAGATAAATTGTTCAACATTATCCCCTTTGAAACCTTTTATCATTCGATTCGGCGGGATTTAAAAGCGTAACGCAAAAACGGAGCGACGACAAACAAAAAACGTGGATCCATCAATTTTCCATGTAGCAATTACCGGGAAGCCAACGGTAAAGCAAAAGTTTCTTTCTTTTCTCGCCGTTATCGACGGCCCAAAAGAACGGTAAAACGCTAAAAAGAAGTAACAAAAGATGAGGAAGACGATGGAAAACGGGCGAGAGAGAACGTTCTTGAGCCGAAGTTTTATCATTTTCGCATAAACTTTTGCGTGTACACGTTGATTAATGAACCGTATTTTAACCCTCCAAATAATAATCGAACGTATAATTTATGTCGGGCGACGGGGACGGCGGAGGGGACGAGAAAAATGCTGCAAATTCGCAACTTTTTCCCCGCAGAATAAGCGAAAACGGCGGCGGACGAGCAAAAGGATTTGGTTTAATGGATAAGTTTAAGTTTGCTCCTCTCGCAGCAAGAATAATGTTATTGACTAGTGAATCGCGGACGGCAACACTCAAGGTCCAAACGATAATCGGTTTCGATAAATTATTTATGATTAAATTGAATATTTTTGTACGAAAAACAAATAAACGTACGCAATTTGAGCAAACTTTGCACCAACATTCAGCAATTAAAAACCCGTTTAGATTTTAATGTTTCCTTTATAGCCCGTTAATAGATGCATTTAAGATGGACCAAAAAAGTGTCCTTTTTTCCTTTCGTGCCGCTTGTTCGTCCGATAAAGGTCAGAGCGACGGAGACCGTTACGTCTACCTGTGCAGATGTGCAAAACACAATCAAGATGATGCTGGTGACCCTTTAATAAAAATTAAATAAATAATCGCCAAAGTTTTAATGGAAGCCGCTCGCATTTAAGTCTATCCCTCTTCCTTCCATCATCGTCATCATCATCATCATCATCATCACCGACCGGTTTGACCATTCCTTGTCCCCCGACCACGTAAGAGTTTAACAAAGAATGCGCAACGAACAAAGAACGGGCAAATAAAGAGATTCGTAATGAGGGACCGAAAGGGTTCGTAAAGGATAACAATTTTAAAAGAACAATACTGTTGACCCACTCATTTGCATACCGGTATGACCACTGTGGGAAAAATGCTTCTTTTTCTTTTTTCGCCTTTGTTCCGCACAATTCTTGACGCATCCCTTCGACGAAAAGGTCCGATGCAATTTACCTAACGGTCATAATATGGGTTCGCCGGCGAAAATAACCATCGCTCTGCCAATCGATACGTTATGCGTTCGAAATTCAATTCGACTTAATGCAATTATTTTGCGTTTAAAAACATGAAGTTCACAGTTCAAAATCGTGAAAATTCCAAAAAAAAAAATTTGCAAACGACGTCACTCACTGACACGCAAATTTGAAAGTTAATTGTTAGCGGTACGCGAATGTAACTGTATCAATCGGCGGTGGCCTTAATTTCGAATATTTGACTTCATTGTTAATTGGCGCGTGAATGCAAACGAAATTCGTGAATTGCGTTATACGAAATTGTAAATTAATCAAAGGGCCTCCGCCAGTGCTTAACATACAATGATAGTCTTCGATGAATTTCGATAATTGTCTTTTTTCGGTTAACGTTAATTAATTATGACTTAATGAGGAAGCGAAGGCGAATAAGTCATTGAAATGCGCATAAAAGATAATTAGATTACCGTCAACTAATTTGGAATATGCGTATGGAAAGCAATCAATCGGCAATAAAAATTACGATTGTAGTGATGATGATGAGTGTGCGATTTCACGTTCTTCATTTTCTTTTAGGCAAACTCCAAACTTCCCTGCGCCGAAGAAAAGTAATTTCTAGTGCGACTACCCCACGTTAGAGTAGCGACATTTACGCCGGCAAAGGGGCGCGTTGCCAAGCTGACGATGGCAGCACTTGCAATGAAGGGTCGCATAACTCGCCTACCCTCCGTCATTAACACTCCGCGGCAGCACTTACAACGAGGGATCGAATAACTCGTCTACCCTCCGCCGGTGACATTTGGTGGCAGCAGTTGCAAGGCCGTTTTTAAGAGGAATTCACGTGCTGCACTTAAATTGTTAATACAGGGTGTCCCAATAATTCCACCAAAAAAAAAAAATCGCGATTTGAAAATGGCAACGTTTAGCGGGCCACAAATCGTCTCTGTCGCAAATACTTTGCGTGCGATTTTGCACAACCTTCGAAATGCAATTGTTTTGGAGAAACGCTGAAATGCTTCCAAATCGGTACGTTTCGTACATCTTGCTTCATTGATTAAAGCCTTCAAATCCGACGAGGAGCATTTTCCTCCGAAGCCCTCCGAGTCCGCGCCCGATTGAGGTACGGCCTGTACACTTACAATTCCGGGCAAAAGCGGCCTCGAGGACGGAGTCAGAATTAAACGTCGTAAATGTTTGTTTTAAAATTTGAATAAGAAGCATCTTTAGAAGAAAAACAAAAACGCGCACATTAACGATTGCAGTCCCCTTAATTAATTGCCGCGTGAGTTTGCAGAATGAGGGATCCGGAAAACGGGCGCACATGTGACCGTTAACGCACGTGTAAACGATCATTTCTCCCACTCGGCTCGATTTCTTCCTCCACTTCTTCGCCAGCACTGGTCGTTCTTTGCTCGCCACATTTAAGGCGACGACGCTTTTGCCCAACCGTTTGCGCTCGATCGGTGCCGCGGAACGAATTCCAATCGAATTGAATTAGTCGCATCGCAAAAGGTGCTCCTCTTCGAGCAGCGAAACGCACGCAGAAATGGCATTCGAGACGGCAAAGTCGCGACCGTACGCGAAATATTTACCGGACGGATTCCTGCTCGATGAATCGTTCCAAGAACCGTCGACGGCCGGCAGCCGCATCGTCGACTATTTCAATCACCGCCACGTTTTGGTCACCGGCGCCACCGGCTTCTTGGGCAAGCTGCTCATCGAGAAACTGTTGCGCACGTGCACGGAGATCGACGGGATCTTCGTGGTGGTCCGCGAGAAGAAGGGCAAAGACTTCAACAGCCGCTTGGACGACATCTTCGAGAATCCGGTGAGTTAGCGACTTCGATCGCGACGGTGCGGCGTTCGGGTAGCCAAGAGGTAACGAGGCGATTATGAAAGCGTTGACGACTCGTTGTTTATTATCGTCCCACCGCTAACCTACTAATCGAGGCGAATTAATCGCTTACGAATGCTAATAGCGAATTGTTTACATAACAAAAAACATTGATAAACAAACGCAATAATCGACGAGCGAAAGTAGAAGCGGGAATTAATTCACTTGTCCTTGCGAATGTTTGATCAAAATAAATGCCTCCATAAGGCACGCGAATCAATGGTGGAACAGGGCGATCGGGAAACAATCGAAACACGCGCTCCTTTCTCGCTCCTCTTATTACGCAAAATCGCGTCGAATTCCTGCAACTTGATCACTCATCATCTGCGATTGACCTTTAGAAGCGTTTAGGAACGAAATTTGGAATTAATTAGCAAACCTTCGGCGAGTCGAATAAGAATAAAAGACCAACGACAACAATAGGAAGCAAAAAATAAAAACCATTCTTATAATACAGGGCGTCCCGAATGTGTTCGTTCACCTGTTACTCTCGTTTAAAGCGATGCAAAACGGTTTTTACGTTTCCCAAACGTGCCTGACGGCGAGGGATTTAATAAACAATTGCATGTTTCAAACAAGCGATTACTACAATTAAAAAAAAAATGTCCCAAAACTATTTGAAATTTCTTCTCCATTCTGCGAACACCTCAGCGAATTAACAACAGATGGCATCCATTTAAGAATATTGCAATTTCGCACGATTGATAAAAACATCGAGTGTCAAACGTACGTCCAATTAAAAATTTCGCGAGTTATTGGGCAAATGTTCGCGATTTTTTTTTTTTTTTTTGAATTCTTCTGTTCGTTTTTCCGATAGCACGCGAAAAAGTGTCACCAGCGGAATGTTGCAAACTTTTTTGCAAATAATGCGGCATCCTATGGCACAAAGGGCGTCGTCAAATCAGCGAGATTTGTTTGTTTTTTGTAGTAATTGTCTTTCGGGTTTATAAATAGACAACCTACGTTTTTGCAATAGCGATTTTAAATTAAATTTATAACAATTTCGTCGAAGGAAATTCGAAAAGTTGCTTTTAAAGGTTTCGAATTGTTTCATTGTTTAATGCTTTTATGCGACACGCCTGTCGTACAAATCGCCAATAATCTAATTAAATGCAATTTAATTCGACGCAGCTCTACGATCGTTTGCGGCGCGTGATGCCCAAATTCCGGCACAAGATCCTGCCGATCGGCGGCGACGTCGCGTTGCCCGGCCTCGGCATCAGCGAGTCCGATCGGAATCTCATCGTCGAGAAAGTAAGACGGAACGGGATTAATCGCACGGCGAAATGTTTGACGACCCGTTCGATTTGCCAATCGTTTAGGTCTCGGTGATATTCCACGGGGCCGCGACCGTGCGCTTCGACGAGAAACTGCCGACGGCGGCCGGCATCAATATCGGCGGCACGCGGGCGATCGTCGATTTGGCGAAATCGTGCAAGAACCTCGCGGCCTTCGTCCACGTCAGCACCGCGTTCACGCACTGCGTCCGCAAAGACATCGGCGAGCGGTTCTACGATCTGGACGTGACGCCGTACGAAATCCTCGAGATGGTCAAGACGAAGGACGATCGATATTTCGAAGAGAACGAGCGACGGTAAGTCGAGGGAGAAGCAGAAACGAAAGTGCGTCGCCGCAAAAGAGTGCAACTGTTAGACGGGTTTCCGGGTCTTTAAATTCTGCGCAGACAGTTTCCGGGAAAGTTGCCAATAGTTAACGATCAAACCTTGCAAGATTCGTTGTCGCAACGATTTGTGAGGGAAAGCGTTTTCGAATCGCAAGAGCAAGAGAGAATGCTGTGCAAACAGTCGAACGGATCCCGTTTGGCATTCAAATTGCAATTTGCAAATGCGCGTGACGGGCCATAAAAGGTGCAAATGAGCGCATTTCCATTCGATTGCGAACGGTCGAAGCGCTCGTTCAGGCAAAGTTTATTGCCAATTCGCACTTCCCGTATGTCGCAGACGGCGCGTCGAATCAATCGCACGAATTAATCGCGTTTCGCTTGTCTCTCGCATTTGCAGGATCGTAGGCAATTATCCGAACACGTACGCGTTCACGAAGGCATTGGCGGAGAACCTCGTGCGCGACGAATGCGCGAATCTGCCCGCCTGCATCTTCCGACCGGCCATCGGTAAGCGATTCGCTACAGTTCTCGACCATTTTCGCGAGTTTTCGCCAGTTTCTCACGCGTTCCTCCACCGGCAGTTACGACGACGTACAGCGAGCCGTTGCGCGGCTGGACGGACAACTTGTACGGCCCGATCGGCTTCTTCATCGGCCTCGGCACCGGCGTGGTCCGGTGCCTGCACGCCGACACGAAGTTGAACTTGGAACTGGTGCCGGCCGATTACGTGATCAACGGCATGATAGCGGCCGCGCACGAAACGGGAACGGTCAAGTTACGCGACGGAGACGACGACAAATGGCGAGAGCGCGCTTCCTATAATGGCGCCTCCGTTTGCAGGTCCGCGACGATTCCGGTCTACAATTACGTGTCGAGCCCGCAGAATCCGGTCGGTTACGAGACGATGTGGGCCACGTTGGAGGACGTCGCCGCGACGCCGTCGATCCGAACGATTTCGTACTTCGTGTGCGTCTGCGAGAACAACCGGTTCTTGTACCTGTTGCTCGCCCTCGTCCTGCACTTTCTGCCGGCCGTCGTGTGCGACGCGGCCTGCATCCTGATGAACAGGAAGCCGATGTGAGGGCGCGAGTGGGTGGGCGTCATCGTTGATCTCGACTTGCGTTTCCGATTATTGTTTCAGGTACACGAGACTCTACAAGAAAGTGTTCCAAACGATGGACAAGTGCTCGTTCTTCACGGTGCGCAATTGGCAATTCGAGAACGGCAACGTGCAGCGATTGTGGTCGGCGCAGAACAACGTCGATCGCCGATTGTATCCGTTCAATATGGGCGATCTGAGTTGGGCCGACTGTTTCAAGTACTGTCCCATCGGGCTCAGGACGTATATGCTGAAGGAGGACTTCAGCACGATACCGGCGGCGCGCAAGAAGTTGCAGAGGTAAGAGATGCGTTATAAAGCGGACGCGACTCGTTGCGATAGAGACACGTTTACGTTTGTTCGCTTGTGCGTCAGCTACACGAGGTCGAGCATTGAACGAACGGACTCGAATCGCGACGGGGCCCAGATGACACGTGTCTCTATTGATTGTTGTCGATTTAATCGTTGCATTCTTAATCCATTTCCAGGTTATATTATTTGCATCGAATAATGCAAGCGGTACTGGTGTTGGTCGCCTTAAAGATGATACTGTACCTCGTGCAAACAACGATATCGTTCATCATTTAGCAGGCGCAATTGTAATTTGTATAAATCAATTAATACGGGTTTTCGAGTAAATAGTAATTCCAAATAAAGTAAATTGGAATCGTTAACGGGGACGATAAGCAACCGAACTTCCAAATTCAATCCTTCCATCCAGCGCGCGTTCAATTTTAAAGTTTTCTTACTTTTAGCTGCTGGCCCGCACGTTCATCGGACCTACCTGCAATAGAGCAAGTTAATTATTAGTTGTATTCAATTGAATGGAATTCTGAAGAATTAACTTACCTATTTCTTAAAAGCCTCTCGCTCGATGGCCATCCTGCCGCCGCCAACTGCTTCCACCATCAGCTTCTTCCATCACACTCACCAACTTCACACCGACTCATTATACTTCACTTAATAATACATATATACTCGCGATTTAAACTCACTCACGCACTTCACTTCACTTGCACGACACTTTAAGCTGAAAGTAAAAGAATGTTGAGTTAGTGATTTAGATAAATTAATGGTGAGGAAAATAACTTACCACCAAGAATTAGTGTGCTTTACTGCAACATGTTCGCGTCCACCAGACGCACCCATCTTCCACTCGCTGGAGGAAAATCTGAAAAATAAATTAAATCTAATTAGTGAGATGATTGCAAGTGAGTGCGAAGAGTTACTCACCATCGTTTCGATGATGACACTACGTTGGATGCATGTTCTTTGGAATCCATTGACATTAAGTCATCCATATTAAATGTCCTCTCTCATTTCCTTCATCATCTGTTTTTTGTTTTGTTGTTGCTGAAAAGAAACGGGTTAACGGTGGCGCCTCCACCAAAGCGGAAGCGTTGGAAAATGGGAAAGGGGCGAAGAGTCGCCAGGAAATGGGAAAACGAGGAAAGATGGTCGAGAATTTTTAAAATCCTACCTTAGGCTGCTACTCCGCACGTTCATGGGACCTACCTGCAATAGAAAAAGTTAAATATTAGTTGTTTTCAATTGAATAAGATTCTGAAGAATTAACTTACCTATTTCTTAAAAGCCTCTCGTTCGATGGCCATCCTGCCGCCGCCAACTGCTTCCACCATCAGCTTCTTCCATCACTTTCACTCACTAACTTCACACCGACTCATTATATTTCACTTAATAATACATATATACTCGCGATTTAAACTCACTCACGCACTTCACTTCACTTGCACGACACTTTAAGCTGAAAGTAAAAGAATGTTGAGTTAGTGATTTAGATAAATTATTGGCGAGGAAAATAACTTACCACCAAGACTTAGTGTGCTTTACTGCAACATGTTCGCGTCCACCAAACGCAAGCCATCTTCCACTCGCTGGAGGAAAATCTGAAAAATAAATAAAATGTAATTAGCGAGATGATTGCAAGTGAGTGCGAAGAGTTACTCACCATCTTTTTGATGATGACACTACGTTGGATGCATGTTCTTTGGAATCCATTGACATTAAGTCATCCATATTAAACGTCCTTTCTCATTTCCTTCATCATCTGTTTTTTGTTTTGTTGTTGCTGAAAAGAAACGGGTTAACGGTGGCGCCTCCACCAAAGCGGAAGCGTTGGAAAATCGGAAAGGGGCGAAGAGTCGCCAGGAAATGGGAAAACGAGGAAAGATGGTCGAGAAGTTTAAAACTCCTACCTTGAGCTGCTACTCCGCACGTTCATGGGACCTACCTGCAATAGAAAAAGTTAAATATTAGTTGTTTTCAATTGAATAAGATTCTGAAGAATTAACTTACCTATTTCTTAAAAGCCTCTCGTTCGATGGCCATCCTGCCGCCGCCAACTGCTTCCACCATCAGCTTCTTCCATCACTTTCACTCACTAACTTCACACCGACTCATTATATTTCACTTAATAATACATATATACTCGCGATTTAAACTCACTCACGCACTTCACTTCACTTGCACGACACTTTAAGCTGAAAGTAAAAGAATGTTGAGTTAGTGATTTAGATAAATTATTGGCGAGGAAAATAACTTACCACCAAGACTTAGTGTGCTTTACTGCAACATGTTCGCGTCCACCAAACGCAAGCCATCTTCCACTCGCTGGAGGAAAATCTGAAAAATAAATAAAATGTAATTAGCGAGATGATTGCAAGTGAGTGCGAAGAGTTACTCACCATCTTTTTGATGATGACACTACGTTGGATGCATGTTCTTTGGAATCCATTGACATTAAGTCATCCATATTAAACGTCCTTTCTCATTTCCTTCATCATCTGTTTTTTGTTTTGTTGTTGCTGAAAAGAAACGGGTTAACGGTGGCGCCTCCACCAAAGCGGAAGCGTTGGAAAATCGGAAAGGGGCGAAGAGTCGCCAGGAAATGGGAAAACGAGGAAAGATGGTCGAGAAGTTTAAAACTCCTACCTTGAGCTGCTACTCCGCACGTTCATGGGACCTACCTGCAATAGAAAAAGTTAATTACTAGTTGTATTCAATTGAATAAGATTCTGAAGAATTAACTTACCTATTTCTTAAAAGCCTCTCGCTCGATGGCCATCCTGCCGCCGCCAACTGCTTCCACCATCAGCTTCTTCCATCACTTTCACTATCACTCACTAACTTCACACCGACTCACATGATTGTAAATTTAAAAAATATTCACTACTTAAACTCACTGACTCACATCACTTCCGGCTGAAACAAAAGACATGCATTAGTTATAGAAAAATACAAATAAATAAACTACAAATAATTACCACCAAATGTAAACGTGCCTTGCTGCTATTTTCGCAAATCACACGAATATTGTTCGCACTTAAAAGGACCTGAAAACGAAGTAAAATGTGAATTATCAAAATACTGCAAGTGGTCACAGAAAGACTTACCATTTTTAAAGACAACATTTGACTATTGTCGTACCCTTTCCTTGCTACAACTGCGAAATTGTATTCGCATTGAACGAATCTGCAAATAAACAAAAACATTACTCGCTATTTTAAATTAATTTGCGCGTTTTCGTACTTTTCAATAATCGCTACAGCAAAAGTTGCTTTAAGTTAAAATTGTTAATATGAATAATGATAAACTAACAAGTTATAACTTGAACAACAACATTCGATTTGATCTTAGCAGGTATAATTTTCAAAAAAGAAAAAAACAATCGCAATACGTATTGAAACGTGAGGATATTACAACAACAACAAAAAAACAAGTGTATATCGTATAGTAGGCCGATTGCGAAAAGGGGAAAAATTCGTCATAAGAACGTGAAATCACCTGACCGCATTACGAATTTTACAACAAACTACAACAATTTAATTAATCTTACCTTTTTACTATAAACAAAGCACATTTGGCATCAATTAACCTCTCTTACCACAGAGAGCGAAGATGCTTTTCCAATAGGACGCTTCTTCCTTGATCTGTTCCCATTAAGAAAATCTCCTGCATTACATTGAACATCAGCTAAAAGAGAAAAATCCTCGTTAGTTTCTCATAAATGAAAGTTTATCATTGAAGTCTCTTACCACAAAGAGCACTGGTGCTTTTCCATTAGGACGCTTCTTCATTGAATTCTGCCCATTAAGACAATTTCCTGCATTTCTTTGAACATCAACTAAAAGAGAAACATTCTCTTTTTGTCTTCTTGTTGCTGAAAAGAAATTGATTAACGGTGGCGCCTCCACCAAAGAGGAAGCGTTGGAAAATGGGAAAGCGGCGAAGAGTCACCAGGAGATTGGAATGCGGGGAAAGATGGTCGAGAAGTTTAAAACTCCTACCTTGAGCCGCTACTCCGCACGTTCATGGGACCTACCTGCAATTAGAAAAAGTTAATTATTAGTTGTATTCAATTGAATGGAATTCTGAAGAATTAACTTACCTATTTCTTAAAAGCCTCTCGCTCGATGGCCATCCTGCCGCCGCCAACTGCTTCCACCAAGAGCTGCACCATCACTTTCACTAACACTCACTAACTTTACCTGTTGCACAACACTTTAAGCTGAAAGCAAGAGAATGTTTATTTAGTCAGAAAGAAATAAATTAAATAAATAAATAAAAGTTAACTTACCACAAACAATAAGTGTGCTTTATTTCAAGTATTATGCGTTCATGAAACTCACGCATATTTTACTCGTTCGAAGAAAATCTAAGAAATAAATAAATTCTTATTAGCGAATGATAAATAATAAAGTAACACTTTACTAATATTAACACGAACTTGTGATCCTAGCAGGTATAATGTTCGATAAGAAAAAAACAATCGCAATACGTATTGAAACGGAGAAATTTGCCCGAAAAGAAAAAACAAATGAATTTCGTCTAGTAGGCCGATTTATATAAGGGAAAAATTTCACATAAAAACGTGAAATTAATTGATCGTTTTATGAATTTTACGACAAACTATGATAATTTAATTAATCTTACCATTTTATTATGAGCAAAACACATTTTTCACTAATTAACTTTGATTTTATTTAAACGAAAATAGAGAAACAATTTAAACACGACTAAACGGCAAAAATTTTCTTAGAAAGAGGGCCACACCAAGCATGCGCCACGCGAACTAACGTAGACTTAGAATTGTGGGTTGCATAACTTTTGCATAATTATAAAATGTAAATTGAAAAAGCAAATAAATTGTTTAAGATTATTAATTACAAGCATAATTGGCAATATCTAGCCGTAATTATGTGCTGGCGGTAATATGCGAGGATTTGCACCTGAATTGACAAAAATGCGCACAACGAAGATTTTGTAAAGATTAAATTGAAATGGGAGGAATCGAAATGTACGAATTATTACTGCAGTTGATGCTTTATTAATGCACTACATCAATAGAATAGATGGAGAATTTATCATGAAGCAATTTGAAATTAATTGAAACATCGATAAAGTAAAAAATGGTCCAAAGGCTATTAGCAAGTGAATGAGTCAAATAGAGAGAAATCGAGCATGAGAACACTTCAGCAAATAGTAAGAATCGCTTATTAATGGAGGAATTATATGGATTTAAGCTTGAAAACGAAAATTGTGCTCATAAACATTGACGAATTGACTTTAACCCGGCGCATCCACCAAAAATGTCTACTAAATTTTAAGCAGACGATATAGTTCGATGATGGAATATCCTGGGTAAATGAGATAAAGCATTTAATATCCTTATATATTCCATCATATGAATTCTCTTTATAATCTCTTTTATGAAGCATCAAAAAAGGCATCGCCCCCGGAACTTAATTTTTATCATCGACCAAGTTTGAACGATACCATTACAAAGAGCGATAACCGGAAGTGTAAATTATGCAAAGCTTTCTCTGTTAATTAATTAATAATGGCTCAAATGAACGACTAATAACTATTTCGAATTTGAAATTTTATGCGCCGCTTCAAGCGCGTTAAGTGCGATAAGATGAAAGTCGCAAAAAGTAATTAATTTACAGAGCATTCGTAATCAAGAGATGCGTTATGTTGACAATTTGCTTCGACATCGTATCGATTTAGTTATCGGCAACAATAACTCCGATTAACTTTTATTACTCCGCATATTCGCGCTTCGAATTGTTCGGGTCGAGGACTACGATACGTCTCCCGCACGGAGACGTAAGACGACCGTTTGTTTACATCGGAGTTGATCAGCTGGTGTGTAGGACGTCGAATGATAAATAGAAGTAATGAAGATGTCAAAGCACTTGGCATAACCTAGCCGGCGATATAGGAGGTGCTTTTGTTCATCACACGGCGAATAACTCGAACGGACGTTATTTTCGGAAATGCACGTGAACCTAAATATGATGGCGATGAATCATTGTTACAATGTTAAATCCGCATCTTGTTAATATCGCCAACGATACGACAACGACGACGACTACATTGGCACCATCGACGAAAACTCCGGCAATCAGCAATAACGATGACACCAAATTCATTATCGTGCCCATCGTCGTCATAATCGTCATCATGTTACTGTCGGCGTTGGTAAGATCCATGTGTTGAAATGCCGTTTAATCCACATTGACATGTTGCTTATAGGTCTATCTGATGGCTAAGAAAAGGAGGATGGATATGCTGCGGCACAATATAGTCGCACTGTACGATTTCGATTCCTACGAGAAAGAATGGGAGAGCATCAATAGTTATGATAATCCAAATTATGGTGCCACTGCCAATAATTATTACACCACAAAGTTCTGAATGATATGTATATCGATATGTAGTTCGAATTAACATTAAGAGTATTAATTTAAATTGTGATTTGCCTATATAACTGTATGTACACATACAAAAAGTATTCTCTTAATTAGCTTATTGAAATAAATATTTTAGAAATTTCAAGCTTTTCTTGGCTTAAATAGTGGCGAATCTCTTATCACAAACGGTTCACCACCATCCAAGAGATTATCCACTTTTAAATATGATGCATTCAATTCGTACTCTTCCGTATCATCGTCATTATCGCTGCACACGGTCGTCATCTTGTTGAACGACAATTCGAACGAATCGTGCAGTTTAAGAGATTTAGCGAAAAAGTTCGACTTGGCGCCATCATCTTCTTCGTCGCTTGACGATACAACGACTGGCCGATCGTTTAACTTATCACGACTAATCGCGTTATCTATTATAAAGATACCGTCATCCATTTCATTCCGCACGTCTAGACCATCCCTTCTGATTTCTCTCACTTTGTTCGTTATCAATTCAGGGGGCTTCCTCTTAACGATATCCTCTACAATATCCGACAAGTCGCTGCAATCGTCGCAATTCCAGTCTAAATCGGACAAATCGAAATCTATAGCGGCACCATTCTTCTTCGGAGTACTATTGCAAACGGTATTGCCGTTCGACGAATTCGCGACGCCGCTATTGATTAGAGCTCTCCTCAGGTAATCGTCGAGCGTCTTCGTGGGCTTTTCCACGTCCTTTTTCTTCGTCTTTCTCGCTTTCTTCTCCACGATTTCCATCGAAATCGACGTATCCTTTAATAATTCCGCGATATCCTCTACCGCATCCTTCTTAGTTTGTTTCCTCTTCGTCGGCTTCTTAACTTTAATCTTACTCATTTCAAAAGCAGCCACCAGTTCCGGATAAGCCCTGTTTACTAATTCTTCGGGTTCGATGGTCGAATAGAGCTTCTCGACGTCCACGCCATTTAATTGTTCGGCCGGAATTAAATTTTCAAAGTAACGTTTAGCGTCCGACCAGATTATTTCATAACTGCTAATACCTGTGTACAAAAGAAAATTGGCAAACGATGCAAATTACGTAAATTTGTCTACCTTTCGGATTGCGACGCTTCTTTATTAATTTGGCATGCAGTATGCCTGTTGTGTTATCGTCGATTTTATCGGGATGCAACACTTGCCATCTCGTCAAGATCGGTAATAGCTTTTGAAAAGCATAAATGCTCTCCCAGCTCAAATATTCGACGGTGAATTTCTAAAAAAAAAAGCATTTCTCTCTTGCACGCAAAAAAGAGTTTAAGTTTTACCACAAATTTAATCATATCGGGCCGCCTCCAGTTGACATCGATATGTGACATGGTATCCTTCCTCAATAGAAATTCGTTGAGCAGTTCCTCGTTTGGGAACGACGCATCATCTGCTAGAGCTTTAGCTCTTATCGCTAATTCGTTTTTAATGTAAGCATGCTGCTCCTTAAACGCAGTACTGCATCTAACTGTTGTCCCGCATTGTGAACATCCTGCAAAGATTCTCTGTTAGAAATATGATAAACTGGGGACAAGTCTAAACCTTTCTTAGTGTGTGACTGCAGTTTACCATAATGGCCACAAGATGTACAAGTATTCTTATCGTTTACTTTCAATTGCATCTCATTAAACTGATCTGGACACTTGGACCAATCTCTCATTCGATTTAAAACGTCTGCATCTGATATCTTTTCAAAAAATTTCACAGCCGAGTCCTTTCCCACTCCATGCACACCTTTGGAATAATCTGAACCACACAACAGTGCCAGGGCTAACATCTTGTTCCTACCAATATCTGAAACCTTGCATAAGTATCTTAAGACTTGTTAATTGAAGGTACATACTGAAATGTTCAATTGATTTCCTGATGTCATACACATCTACAGAGCCTCCACTTGCTGACTGATTGCCTTGCTGTGATATGGAGAAGTTCCTATAAACCACCTTAGCACCATATGCAAAACAATCAGAATCCTGACTGATGCATCCATCAACTAGCTGTAAAAATGTACAGATTCAAAACCTGCTCATTCTTCTTCTCCAAAGTATAATCACACATTATCTTCATTCAAGTAAGCACAAGTGGCTTCTGCTTCACCATTACCCTGCACACAGACCAGTCCCATGTACTTTAACATCTTCTCACATTGTTGTAATGTAAAATTAAACCTGCTTCTGTCTTTGCCACCTTTAACTGTCTCAGTTTTCCTCAATCTGGCTCCCTTAAATTGTATGGCATTTCTTGCAGCTATTGTACTATACTTCAACGTTGGTGCTTTACCTTCAAGCACAAAGACCGGGTTCACGCCGATTAGAAGCAAACAACAAGCACGAAAGTACAAATTCCTAAAATAGAACGACGAATTGAGTCGTTTTGTACAGTGAATCTAATAAGCTGGATCATACCTTAAATACATACGCGGTTGTATATGATATTCTGTAACGTTCTGTGCCTCACAAACCCAACATGACAGATCGATTGCTATCGTTTTACCTTCCAATTCGTACAACGGCTTCCTTTCGCAAATTGGCGATAGAATCGTCCACAAATCCTTTATACCCATTTTGCGACAAGTTCTTGATGTTTATTTGGTGATGTCCCTGCTCAAGCAATGTAACAACTTCGACATGTTGATGAATTCCGATTGGAAAATCTATAAATTCAATTGTGTCGCATACATATGATTTTTAACAATTTTCCAACCAGCGCTTTTTTTGAATAAGGGACAGAACAGTTTGGCCAACAACTTCCATGTTCAGTTTCAAACCGTTATTTTGATGTTTGAGGAAATATTATTATACCAAAAAATTCTTATACTGAAACACATATGAATATGTACAATGCATAATTTTTACAATCTTACAATTTCGTGGGCGACGAATTAATCAAATCGTCGCTTATTCGATTAACATTCCCGATTTTTGAAATATTGTCATTCTTGTTATAATGAGGTTTTGTACAATTTAATTTGACGCATGCGCTCCGTTTTAATTTAAATCGAATGTTGCTTTGGTTCCTGCATTTCAACGGATTATATTTTCAATCGCTATCTGTTGATAGTTATCTACTAAAAGTGGTATTTTATTAAAGAAAAGAAGTTCCTATTCCAGAACATTATTTTGTCAGAACACGTTTAGCTACGGTAAGAGAAAAAGAGTGATATTTGATTGTAACAGGCAGAGAATCTTTTGGTAAGGCATCATTTAATGTAAGCATAATTTGGATACAATCAAGCAATAAGATATTTTGGTTCATTTCTAGAGAATGAATGTATCACATTCTTCAAATACAAATGTGGTTGCTGTCAGACCAGATGAAGAAGAACGCATGAGAGCACATTTGAAGATGTGCCTGCAATTATATTTGGACAATAAGATAAACAAAAAAAATGTGTGGCATTTGAAGGTGATTACATATTTAAGTCAATTAATGGATAAGTCAGACTTTTTCACCTTGGCGTGCTCCATGCTTGAGGTAGCAGCTAAAGTGTTTGGAATTAAAGTGGATTGTGTACATGAGGAAGTCGTAAATTTCCTCCGTGACTTAAGACGGATGGGAACTGCCAAGCCAAATACTGATGGCAAGTTAACTTGTCTGATGATTATGACAAACAAGAAACCAAGTGTGTTTTCATTTTAGTAAATGAAGACGAAATGGAGGAAGGCCTGAATTCTGATGCAGCAGGTAATAACAACGAACAGAATAAACGTAAAAAGAAAATAAGAGTGTTATCAGCTAACAATAAAGCAACCATAAGCAAGAATCCAGATAAATTGTTCACAAATGTACCAAAGTTACCATCTGCTTCATTTGCACACAAAGAAAATCTATTCACCACATCACCTCTATTAACAAACAAAGAGATAATGGACACGACAAATATAGAGTACAAAATGTTGTAAGTAAAATAATTTGCTCAACACTTCCTTCTTTGATGTCTCTATAAAATTTTCAGCTCAAAAGAGAATTACTGGAAAACGACAGATGATGAAGATGAATCGTTAAATGAGAATCAGTGTAACATACAACTACCAGAATTAGTGGGAGGTATTTGCGAACAATTCCGCAATTTCCATTCGACTATTTGGGATCATAATGCAAAGTATGTTTAGTTTTACGTTTTATTATGGGTTAACATGATTGATTTTCAAACAAAATATTGTAGTAATCCCGACGCCTTATTCGATATAGTTGCATATAATAATCAAGGTGTACCAATTCACGAATTAGACGGGGACTTGCCGGAACCCTTTCAAGGTTTCTTTCAATCAATCGATAAAGTTTCGAGACACATTTTACGTGCGAATTATTTTGTAGATGCTAGCATTCACGAGGAAAATGAAATGATGCCATTGCAAGAGATGGAATTTCGAACCAGTTTCTTTCCAGAAGCCGGTGTCAACCATAACGATCGCAACTTTTGTCCGGTCGATGAGAATTGCGAAATCAAATATTTGTGGGCCGGTCCCAGCCATTGGCAATTCAAATACATAAAACCTGTGGCCACCATGTATACCGGCGCGGACGAAAAAGTTTCCGACGCCAAACAAGTGAAGCAAAAGAAGAAGAAGGAAGCGAAGGAGTATTTCATCGATTTCACGAATCCGAAACCTACACACCCGGTGATCCTTCAGGAGACGATTTCGAATCGTAGGAAGCGCCATTGTCCGTCGAATCCTGAAAAGTATGCACGTTATGCCGCCACATAATGAGATTCTCATTTCTCTTGGTCTTATTTCAGATATTTGCGACCTTTAAAAAGAGCGTTCGACGAAGACTCTTTAAATTACCTCAGCCTTATACATATTCCGATACCGGGAGGTAAAGCGGATATAAGGAAGAACGACGGCATGGAAATAAATAATAATCCGATTATGTCAGAACCTTGTGATATGGTAAGATAATTAATGAGTAAATGGAGTCAATCTATTGAAGATTAACAATGTTTGGTGTCGATTAGGATATAGATGGTTTTGACGGTGGTCATGATGATATGCATGCGCTGGAAGCACTACCGAACAATCCCAACGATCCTGTTGCCGAGGTAAACTAATTGCCGATTTCTATTTAATCATTTTGATAATCATGATTGTATGATATAGGGAGCACATTGTAATATTCCGTATGTGAAGAAATCGAAGCATATTAACATGAAAAAGGTGAAAGGAAAGATGTTGGAAGTAATCAACGAGAAGGCCGCCGAGCTGGTTTGTTCCCTACAAAAACCGTGTCTTTTCCTTCTCTAAAGAAATTCGTCATTTTTATTGTAGAGCATCAGTTTCACGAGTACTTATAAAGATTTGTCGAAATCATTGGATTCCGCAACGGCTTCGAAACTGTCCGTGCCTCTCGCATTTGTTACTAGCTTATATTTGGCGAACGAGAATAATTTGGCGTTAACTCAAGAGGCCGACTCTCTTATGGATTTTAACATTTCCAAAAAGTGAAGGATTTTGTCCAAGATTAGGTAATTACTTCAAAGCAAATTGTCAATTCAATGTTTATATATGTGTTTCTATTAAATTTTTTATACAATTTAATAAAAGTGGTTTATTTTCATCGCCTTTACTAAACTGTTTAATTTTATTGACATTGGAAAGAATTTCTTCCCAGAAATCATTTGACATTGGAAAGAATTTCTTCTTAGAAATCAATTGACATTGGAAAGAATTCCTTCTCAGAAACCGATTGACATTGGAAAGAATTTGTTCCTAGAAACTGATAGTGGTTTACCGTCGAATACGAAAGAATCCTTTCCGAGAACTTGATTGCACTGCCTCCTTTAATACAATAATACTTCGTTATCTGTAAACGATTGTTAAAATCGAATGGAAAAGAGTTTATTCCAAGCATTTATTCCTAGAAAGCGATAAAACTTTAGGATCGACATTGAAAAGAATTTCTGCTCGGAAACGGACTGACATTGAAAAGAATTTCTTCTCAGAAAACGACGACTTTAGCTTTTGTATGAGGAAAATATTTTTTTTTAATATTAAATTGGATGATATAAAATCAGTTGAATAAACATTAATGATCGATTAATTAGGATTTAAATGTTCTCTACTTTTGCATTTTTGCACAAATTGCAATAAACTCATTTTGGAACTCAGATAGTAAGTTTCACGCACACAACTTGTGTTCCTGGACGTAGACGAAAATTTTGGAATCATTGGAAAATAGAGAGACCCCGGAAAATTTCTCGTGCACCAGACACGACGCGCCAAATGTGTTTTATTGAAATTAAAATAATTTCTAAACAATTGTACATCCACGTAATATGCATAAAGTAGCGCATGAGATTTTAAATTCGAAATAATTATTACTTGTTCATTTATGAAATTAATTTAATAAATTACATATATATGAAGCTTTAATTTTATAATAAATTAACAGTTTCATCACAAAATCAATTCAATAAAAATGGTCAAGATAACATCTAAATAAACTCAAATTCTACAGTACAAACAAAAAATAAAGAAAGTTTGTAATGTTTCATTGAGTTAAATGTTAGTATGTTTTTAAATTATTTATTACCTTAAGTAAGCTATGCGATGCCGTATCATTAAATTTTTCTTTATTATTCTGAGGAACTCTCTCAAAATATTCTTCACCAAACTACTGAAATTTGTCATTTAGTCCTTGTTTATATTTTAAACTACATTTCTTCACCAATTTTGTTATCTTTATTTACGTAATTACGAATTAGCTTTCATCTGTCCCTACAAGCGGTGCGAGTTTCAGTCAATTCGGTGAGTTGAGGAAAAATGCGGAAAATGAGAAAAATCCATAAGCCATAAAAAAGATGCGAATTTAAGAATTTTAAAGTGCGATAACTTATAAACCGTTGGACCGATTGGGCTGTAATTTGCACACGAATTAGCTTTCATCTTAATCCAGCAGAAAAGAATATATCAGAATTGCGTTATTAAACATTAGCTGTCTTACCAAATTTACAATTTTCATTTATGAACAATTTGATTCATTATTTTAAAGGATTCGGTCTGAAATGATGGAAAAATCCTGCCCAAAAGCTTTCAATGGTTCCTTATGGAAGATTCATAGTGTATTCCTGGTTGTATTTTCCGTGTATAGGACTCTTAATTCAAAAAGGCGCCATAGTGGAAAATTTTAGTGATTTAGTACATTACTGTTGGTTGCAATGATTACCGAAAATTTTGACGGTTAGTTTTCTATCATTTTCTTTTCCTTCATTTGTGATTGTTAGCATACACGTTTCGTGTCAACTGACTTAAATGTAAGTTTACTTTTTTTCACCTATTCAATTCGAAAAATATCGTTTACAATTGAAAAATAGTTTTGAATTAATGTAGAATAGAGATTCCGCTGAAAGGTTGCAAATCGCCTTCGGATCGATGATTTTCGATCGTGTTCCGCGGGGGTTATGTTTTAACATTGTTACTATTAAAACATGTGTAAGATAATTTTACATTTGGCACGCGATACATCGTTTCTATTTTCCTTTCAGCATGCGTTACGTGGCTGCTTACTTATTAGCCGTTTTGGGAGGCAAAGCCTCGCCGCAATCGGCGGACATCGAAAAGATCCTTAGCTCCGTTGGTATCGAATCTGACGCCGAGAAATTGAAGAAAGTAATCGGCGAATTAAATGGCAAATCAATTGACGAGTTGATTACCAAGGGTAAACGATTGTCGTATTATGAAAATAACGATTTTAATTGATCTCTTAAATTCTAGGCCGCGAAAAGTTGAGTTCCATGCCAGTGGGTGGTGGTGCAGCGGCTGCAGCCGCCGCTCCTGCCGCCGCAGCAGCTCCAGCAGCAGAAGAAAAGAAAGGTATGATCCTGTGATTTTGCTATTCATCTTTTAACATTGTGTATTTAATGATGATTTCAAATAATCACCATCTTTCGACTGATATTGATTATGCTGTTAACTTTTACAACTGATTGCTTAATATTTAATCATTCTTTGTTTTGAACTTAAAACTGTGCCTAAATGAGCTTTTGTTTTCAATTTTAGAATCCAAGAAGGAAGAGAAGAAACAAGAATCCGAATCAGAGGATGATGACATGGGCTTTGGTCTTTTTGATTAAAGATGCTGTATAATGTTTTTATATTAAAACTTTAATATAAGAGATGCTTGTGATTTGTATATAAATCCCCTTTGACTTTGTCAATTCCTTGCAATTTCCCAAGTTGTTTTTGATTGTTTTTTGTTCAGTTTTCTTAGAATGATCTTCCAACTACATCACTCATGTGACGTTTGATTCCATTCAATTTTCGTTCGATTTTCCTTCAATGGCGCCTGATTTTCTTGGACATTCATTCTTCATTTTGCAAAAACTTCCATTGTTTTTCATTATCGTTTTTTAATAGTTTCTTTTTTATTAATTAAAAATTATAAATAAATATTTAAGTAGATGTTATGTTTGGGTCGTATCTATATATATACATATGTATTTACAAAAGTTTAAAATATTTGTATATTAATTTATAAAAAAAAAAACTTAATCCAAAATATACACACAAAGGTACGTGAATATATTATAATAGTTTTCGCAGTCGTTCCAATCGAACTTCATCTCTTTAATATATATAAAAGAAAAACGCATAATATTAAATAAAATATAAAGCGATCAAAAACGCGATCCGTTTCGCATAGGCGTCGAAACGCTTTCAAACATTTGAGACGGCAATGATACTTGTCAACGTCAATATTCCTAACAGATTTGCAAGACATGCCAACGTCAATTCGCGGATCACTTCCTTCGATCGCTCCGTAATAATGAAGCACATGATGCTGATGATGGCACCGTGTTTACACTTTGTTCATCACGAAACCACACAGTTTTTGTCCTTTTCCTCCGCCTGATTATTATTGCTACTATTGTTACCGCGCGGCCCATGTTTGTTACCGTGCCGCGCCGCAACCGCATTACCGCTCGCACTCACTTGCAAGCGTCGACGCGCGCACGCCGCGGCAAACGCGTCGTTCGGCACGTACGAGATGCGGACGCCGCCGTACGCGCGCCGCGGCGGCACCCGATAGTCGAGATCGTCGCTCGACGAACTGGACGAGCACGTGGAGCAACGGCTCTGCGAATCGTCGCACGGATCGCACGCGTTGTCCGCGTCGCCGCGATAGCGCCGCGTGCCCGACCGGCCCGCGTAGCTTCGACTGCGCGGCAACGACGTCGGCGCCGTCGCGTTATCGCTTTCGTCGCGCGGACTGCTATCCGATTGGAAACGCACGCTCAACGCGGACCGCTGCCGTTTGCCGCCGTTATTCAAGCCGCTACCGCCGGCCGCGACCGTCGTGTCGGAGAGTTCCGTCGCCGGAGCGGTCGACGGCGTCGATTCCGGCGTCGTGACGTCCGCCACTGCGCCGCTACGTGGTGTCGCCGGCTCGTAACCGCACGGCGGCGTCGCGCCGCTTCTAACGGTGGTACCATCGACGTCGCGGTCCGTGCCGCCGTTGCTGCGCGCAGGCCAATCGTCTAGGAGCGTCAGATCGGCGAGGTGGAGCGGTTCGCGGCTGCGGTCTCGCAGCAACCGCTCGAAGTCGCGACTCTTCTTCTCGCCGCGTTCCCGCAACAAACGGTCGAGATTGCGCTCGAGCAGCACGCGGTCCAGACCGCGCGACAGCGCCGCGCTGCCGTACGCGGACGGATCTTCGACTTCTGCGTCGTCGTCGTCGTACGTGGGGGTTTCGGGCGGCGGCGGCGGCGGCGTCGCCGGCGATCGTCGTAACGCGCGACGGCCCATCTTGGGGGACGCGCGTGGCGGCAAAGCGGCCGTGCGGTCGGGCGACGCGGACGCCGATCGGTCGCGCGGTCTGTCCGCGCCGTTTTTAACGCGATCGCAAATCGCCGCCGCGGTCTCGTTCAGCGATGGCGGTGGTCGGCACGGCGGCTTGGAAATACCGCTTGCCGCGATATCATCGCTCGTCGCCGTGCCGCGACTCTTGCGCCATTTTTGGTCCCTCGCACCGCCTGGAGACGATGACGATCCTCCTCCTTCTACGCTGGCTGCTGTCGTTGTTGCCGCGGCTGCTTGTGCGGTCGTTGCCGCTTGTATCGACGATCCGTTATCGGAAGCGGACGTAGGTGTCGGCGGCTCGCCCTTACTGCAAGCGATCGAGCAATAGATGGAGCCGCGACGCGGTAGAAACGGTCGGCCCAATAACGTGACGTGACACGTGCGACAGCAGAAGCATTGTGCCGTTGCGTGCCAATGCTGGCCCTCGTGGCTCATCTGGCCGTGATCGACGCCGATCGGTTCGCCGCACGCGTCGCAATACTCGGCGAACATCGCGTCGAAACAGTGCAAACAATAGGGGCGGCCGTCGCGCATTATGTACCGCTGACCGCCCAATTGGCGATCGCATTCGGAGCACGCGAAGTGTTTCATGTGCCACGCGCGACCTTCCGCCTCCGTGCATTCGTCGGCCAGGATTATCTACAAAATCAACGGAAATGTTAATGGGAGTAAATAAATTATGAAAGCAAAATGTATAAAAGAGAAGTCAAGGAACAGTTAAGCAAACTTCGGAAAATTAAGTAAAAAGTAAATGAAACTGAGGCAAATTAATGAAAAAATAGGAAAACTAAGCTAAAAGTCCATAAAAGTAAAGAACGCTAAGGAAACAATGATTGAAAGTTGGAAAACTGACGGAAATGTAACTAAATGTTGAGAAAGATGCCAGAAAAGTGAGGAAAACTAAGGATAAAATACATAAAAGTAAAGAACATTAAGGTAAAATTTTGTGAAATGACGGAAATGTGACTAACTGTTGAGAAAGCTTCAGAAAGATGCAAGAAAAGTGAAGAAAACTAAGGTAAAAGTCCATAAAAGTGAAGAACATTAAGGAAACAATGATTGAAAGTTGGAAAACTGACGGAAATGTAACTAAAAGTTGAGAAAGCTTGAGAAAGATACAAAAAAAATTGAGGAAAACTAAGGATAAAATGCATAAAAGTAAAGAACATTAAGGTAAAAAATTGTGAAATGACGGAAATGTGACTAACTGTTGAGAAAGCTTCAGAAAGATGCAAGAAAAGTGAGGAAAACTAAGGATAAAATGCATAAAAGTAAAGAACATTAAGGCAAAAAATTGTGAAATGACGGAAATGTGACTAACTGTTGAGAAACCTTCAGAAAGATGCAAGAAAAGTGAGGAAAACTAAGGTAAGAGTGCATAAAAGTGAAGAACATTAAGGAAACAATTATTGAAAGTTGGAAAACTGACGGGAATGTAACTAAATGTTAATGTAAGTAAAGAACGCTAAAGGAAGACGTTAATTAATTTGTGGAAAATTAACGGAAATATAACCAACAATTGGAAAAACTAAAGAACGGCGCAAAAAAAGTGAGGAAAACTAACGAAAAGTCCAGGGAAGCGAGGAAAACTAGGAGAAAACTTAATAAAAGTCAGCAAAACTAAGGGAAAATGTTAATGAAAGTGAGAAAATCTAAAGGAGAAACTAACGGAAATGTAACTGTAAGTTGGGAAAGCTTAGGACTTAGCAAAAATAGAAAAGTTCGCGTCTCACCTCGTCGCACGCCGAGCAACGCGGCTTCACCGTTTCGGCGTGATGGCGGCCGCAGTAGAGACGACCGTCCTTCCAGAAGTAGATCAGGTCGACGAGCAGTTCGCGGCAGACGCAGCAGCAGAAACACGCCGGATGTCATAAAACGTTCGGCCCGGCACGTGACGCGAACACGCAGATGTCGCCGGTCGCAATCGGCTCCTTGCACTAGACGATCGGACAAAAGGACATTTTTCAACCGGCTTTTCCCCGCCCGGCACGATCCGGACGGATCGTAACTTACCGCGTCGCACGGCATCGCCGCCGGCGATTGCTTAACGTTGCCGCGGCCCAGAGCCTCGCGTTTTCGCTGCGCCGAGAACAGACGCAACTCCTTCCGTTCCTCATCGCTCAGCGCGTGACAGTAGCGCACCTCGTTGTCGTGCGGCGGCAACTGTTGCAGCAGTTGCCGCACGCGGTACCGCTCGCCGATCGAATTGACGTAAGGCACTTTGTCTTCGGGCAGGGCGGAAAAGTACAGATGGACCTGGAAATTAGGAAAGTAGTCAGTTGTTTTCTTTTTCCAGATTCGCCGCGCGAAATCGCCAAATTCACGCGGTCGAAATTGGTTTTGCTGCGCGAATGAATTGCCATCGAAACCGGTCGAGTTGGTTATGCCGAAAGAAGTGTGCGATTTATTTGCGGCAAACGGTAACGAATCGTTGCGAAAATCGACCACCTGTGGGTAGTTTTGCAAGTACGCAAGAAATTGAAGGTGGAAAAGGAAAGTGCCCTAAGAATAAGAGGGCACCTGTTGATTCCGGATCGACCCTCATTAAGAGCCACCACCTTTCTTCGCACCTGTCGACAATTTTGTTCGATCGTCGTCCGCAACTTCGGGTACGGCAATAAACAAACCACCACCAACTGTTGCTGCGGCATTTGTCTATTCGTCCTCTTTGTAATTTTTTTAAATTTTCAGAGGTTATTTCCATAGGTTGTTTCCACGTTGTTTTTTTGTTGTTGTTGGGGTTGCCTCAACTGGCGCCCTCAATTTTTCATTTTGTTTCTTTAACGTAGCAAACGTGAAAATCATGGAAAACTATGCGGAGTGAGGTTAGTAAACTTTAACGGCCCCAACGCAATGATCGTTGTACAAAAGGCCGGGAGAGACGAAGAAAATATCGATTAGGATTAAAACAAAGTCCATTTGCTAATCGATGAAATTAATAGTAAAATTAGCATGAGAGCAAAAAACCAGCTGCACAACGGTTAAATAATTGATATTTATGTAACATTAAACGAATCGAATCGGCAATAATAATCGAACGGTACTACCGCTTTATTTCGCTCCATTTTATGCGCAATTTTCGCAAAAATTAGCAACCGTTTATTGCGGGGGGCGGGACGTTTCGGTTTTTGAATTGAGCGGAAGAAACGACCGAAAACGAGGGAAGCGCACCTCGACGAAAATTAGCGAAAATTGTCCATGAAAAATTACAGAGTGAAAAGAACAAATGCAAACGACCTCTGCAAAATGACAAAAAGAAATGGAAAACGACATCGAGGGCAGATAACCTAAGAGACGGAAAGAAACACGAAATTAACCTCTGAAGGAAGGGGACAGAGATAAGAAAAGCAACATTTGCCGGAAAAAATTCGATTTCGAGGGAAAATAACCTTGGAAGAATGACAGAAAGCAAAGAAAAGCAAAGGGCAAAGGAAGAGTTCGAGAGAAGACAACCTTAAGGAAACAAATTGCAGAGGCACAAAGGAAATAAAGGGGAAAATCAAAAGTTCGCCTAAAGAAAAGACGTGAAAATAATCTACGATGCTAAAAATCTAACGAGGGAAAATTGGTTCTGTATAACGTTGCGGCAATCTCCATCTATCTCACTCTCTTTCTCAACGCATCATTTACTCCACCATCGGCATCATCGTTCGCCGTTCCACTTTTTCTTCTCCATCGACATCATCATCATGCCATTAACTTTCAACCGTTTTCTAATCTAATCTCGCGCGCGCTCTCTCTCTTTTGATTTTCATCGCGTTTCCTCTTCTTTGACCGCACAAGAAAGAAGGTTCGATAGAGCGAAAAGGAGCGCGATTCTCTAAGACACTTTTTCTGCAACCACGTTGATTATTAATTGTTAATGGTCTAGCGTCCGAGTTAAAAGATCGTAATTGAAAAATCGCTATTATCATTATAATAATCGTTGATAATTAAACGAATGTTTGCCTTCGTATGCTTCTGCTCGAAATCTAACGGGCCACGCACCAGCAGCGGTCTTGCAATTATTCCTCTTGGACGATTTTCTCTCTCTCTCTCTCTCTCTCCGCATTGGATTTCTCTATTGAACAGTTAGGAATTTGCATCAGTTGCCGGTGGTCTCCGTCGCACGAGATCAAAGGGATCGCGGTCTCTTTTGCGTGCGTCTCGACATTTCTTCGATCGATTCCCTACCTGATCCGGCCTGAGTCCGGGCGGTACCCACGCGTACTCCTCCAAGGCGCAACCGCTGTCGTCGTCCGACTGCGAGTGCCACTGGGGATCGCGCGGCACCGCCGCCGGCAACGGCGCCTGTTGCTGTTGTTGCCACGGCGATCCTTTGCGCGGCAACCGACGATCGCCCGCAGAGGGCGACGTCGTCGTCGTCGGCGATAACATTTTCCCGATCAAACCGGCGGCGACGGCGACGCCGGTGGTGGCGGCGGCGACGCCATTATTGTTACCGGCGCCGCCGCCCGTCACCGCGCTGCCGTCTATCGTCGAAGTCGTTGTCGTCGACATTCGGACGGTTCCTGCGACAATGGCGGCTGTCTCCTCCACGTCTTCTTCCTCCTCCGCCTCCGCCTCCTCCTTGTCCGGCCGCGCTGCTTCGTGCCAATGCGAGGCGGTCCTTCGCACTTGTCTGCGGAAAGAGAAAGAATAGAGGTTATCTTTTTATTTTTACTTTTTCGTTTGGTGTTCTCGCTGCTTAAGAAACTGCGAATAAACGAGAGATACCGATCCGAGTAATTTGTTTCGAACGCAACGGCTCGACGGTGGAAGAAACGACAACAAGGATAAACGGAGACAAAAGATGGTTGTCGTCAATTAACGGCGACCGGCGCTCTTTTTTCTTCTTCGCCTTATGCACGTTTCATTCTTATTTGGTCGATTTTATTTAACAACGAGCGAACGAAGAAAAAAAGTAAACAAACGACGCGAACAAGGTAATGAGTAAACTGTTGAATGAAGGACTCTCCACTTCTTCTGTGTCCACTTCTTCGCGTTATTAATTGTTTGTGTTAACACTTAACGAAGAAGAGCGTCGCCGTAGGAATTTCTGATGGCGAAGCAATGGGAAGAAGGAATGAGAAGAGGTGCGAAGAAATAAGATGAAAATGAAAAAAAAACAAGAGAAACTAGAGGAACAGTGAGGAGAATCTGCGATGCATTGAAATGCAACTCGAATCGGAAAGCGAGAAAAGAAACTGTCGACTGGCTGCATCAAAAAGACAAAACAACCAGCTGTGTTGATTGAAAGTAACACCCAAGAAACGCATGGTTCCTCCTATTGACTCGTTCTGAAGATTTTCGACAATCCAATTCCGTCGTAGCAATCCTCACCATCGGCCAATCGCTCTTACTTACTTCTCCTCCGCCGTCACCCCATCACTTTCCCAAACTCCCGGCTCGTCGTTCGTCACCTCGTAGAACTCGACGCCCGACAGATGATCGGACGACGTCATCGTCGTCTCCGCGTCGGCCGTTATCGGCGACGGTCGCGCGAAACACGCGCGCTCGTTGGTCATCGTTTTCACGCGCTTCCTCTCGGCCCCGGCTCGGATCAGTTCGTTCAGGGCGTCGTGCCGATTCGTCGCGCTTCGGTCCTTGGCAAGCAATTCGGCGGACGTTTTCGTCCGCGCTCGCCCGTTGCTGCCGTACAATTGCCGGTAATACTTCTGCTGGTCGCCGTACATCCAGCAAACTTTCCACCATTGGCGGCACATCAGCACGTTGGCCGATTGCGGCGTTGCCGCTGCACGCGCCACACCGTCGCACGATTGACGTGTGACTTCTTCGACGTTGGTCATCATCGTTTTGTCTTTGTTTTTTTGCGCAAAAAAAAAACAAAAAGTTTCTACTGCATTTCGGTGTGAAGTTCTCGCAAACGCAATTTTATCGATCGTCCTTCTTCATCCTCCATAATCTTTGTCCGTATTTCACTTACAAGAACCAAATCTCTCTCTCTCTTTGTGTTCGGTTTCTGTAACTTATCTCTTGTGACAATGGTAACCGCAAGAGCGAACAAGAAGTATCGTAGCCCCCCGTCTAGTTCGCCTTGATACACATATCGATTGGCAAACTTTTTCCTTCGATGCGGTAACAACGAAACCAACACAGGAATCGATCAAGTTGTGGCAAAGTCGATGGGCCAATCGGTTGCTCAATTATAACAACAAATTCCACGAAATCTCTTGTGCATCAGTTTAACAGAAAATACGAGCGAGTTTGTCTATCGGCGAGTGAAAGGATTCTTTGGCGTGTTGGACGCACAAGAGAGAAGCACGAAAGAGAACACAAACATAAAGTCCATTTCATAAATTAACAAACGGATCACGTTCTTTTCGTTTTGTTTTTAATTCTTCTTCTTCGCCGAACAACACAAACAACGCCAAAGAAACGTGGCCTTTAAACGCTGAAGAATCCCATTCAATCCGTTCACTACGGAGCGAAGCAGTAGAGTGTTAGCGTTAGACCATTTAACAAAGAAGAGAAAAATCTATTTGCAGATCGTTTGCGATTTTCGCCAAGGCACAGGTTTAATTTTTGCGAAATCTTCTTAGTTTGCAGTTAATCGCTCAGGGTCGTTTGCTCGAAAACCGAAGAAAAACAACTTTCACTCTCTTTCCGCATGAAACGTTAATGAACCACTGAACAATAACAAAGACGTTTTTACTCGCGAACCACTCGCTTTGTTTTTGTTTTTTTTCGCTCCTTTTCGCGCAAAGTGTCCATTTAAATCGGTCGATTGTTGGCCATTTAATGAAAGCACACGGCGCGCGAGACCAAAAAGAAATCCTCGAGTTCTTTCGCTCCGCCGTCACAATTCGCGACTGAATAATTAACACCGAAGAAACCGACCGCGGTCGACTTGAAAACGCTGGTAACGGAACTAACAACAACAACAACAAGAAACGAATGAAGAAGTGATTATTTGTGTGTGACGGGTGGGGGAATGAGGTGGTAAATGAGAAGGAAGAAGGTGATGGTGGTGGAAGAAGTGAAGAGAGTTGGTGGTGGTGAGATTGGAAGATATCGAGGGCTACCGTAAGATAGACAATGATCGCAAACGGGGCTGCACTCTAATGAGCGAAAAGGATAAGAGGAACGGCAGTAATATTAGTTGGTGGAGTAACAACCGTCTGAAGTTTGAAATTTAATGAGATTCAATTCAAATCGTGTCAATTTCGAACAGCTTTTATCAGTTTCAGTTCAAATTATGCCAATTGCAATTAGTTTCGGTACAAATTCGCACAAATCTAATGAGATTCAGTCCAAATTATGTCAACTCCAACGAGTTTCAACGCAAATTCTGTCAATTTTTGTTGAGTTTCAGTTCAAATTATGTCAGAATCAATAAGTTTCAGCTCAAATTGTATCAATTTTTGTTGTGTTTCATTTCAAATTATGTCAAAATCAATAAGTTTCAGCTTAAATTGTGATCATTTTTGTTGAGTTTCAGTTTAAATTATTTCAAAGTCAATGAGTTTCAGCTCAAATTGTGTCAATTTTCGTTGAAATTCAGTCCAAATTGTGTCAAGTCCAACGAGCATCAGCGCAAATTGTATCAATTTTTGTCGAGTTTCAGTTTAAATTATGTCAAAATCAATGAGTTTCAGCTCAAATTGTGTCAATTTTCGTTGACATTCAGTCCAAATTGTGTCAAGTCCAACGAGCATCAGCGCAAATTGTATCAATTTTTGTCGAGTTTCAGTTTAAATTATGTCAAAATCAATGAGTTTCAGCTCAAATTGTGTCAATTTTCGTTGAAATTCAGTCCAAATTGTGTCAAGTCCAACGAGCATCAGCGCAAATTGTATCAATTTTTGTCGAGTTTCAGTTTAAATTATGTCAAAATCAATGAGTTTCAGCTCAAATTGTGTCAATTTTCGTTGACATTCAGTCCAAATTGTGTCAAGTCCAACGAGCATCAGCGCAAATTGTATCAATTTTTGTCGAGTTTCAGTTTAAATTATGTCAAAATCAATGAGTTTCAGCTCAAATTGTGTCAATTTTCGTTGACATTCAGTCCAAATTGTGTCAAGTCCAACGAGCATCAGCGCAAATTGTATCAATTTTTGTCGAGTTTCAGTTTAAATTATGTCAAAATCAATGAGTTTCAGCTCAAATTGTGTCAATTTTCGTTGAAATTCAGTCCAAATTGTGTCAAAACGAATGAGTTTCAGCTCAAATTGTATCAATTTTTGTTGAGTTTCAGTTCAAATTATGTCAAAATCAATAAGTTTCAGCTCAAATTGTATCAATTTTTGTTGAGTTTCATTTCAAATTATGTCAAAATGAATGAGTTTCAGCTCAAATTGTATCAATTTTTGTTGAGTTTCAGTTCAAATTATGTCAAAATGAATGAGTTTCAGCTCAAATTGTATCAATGCTTGTTGAGTTTCAGTTCAATTTCGATCAGTTTTTACGAGTTTTAGTTCAAATTGTGTCAATTGCAAATAGTTTCTGTGCAAATTCTGAAAAATTTAACGAGATTCAGTGCAAATTACGTCAACTCGAACGGGTTTTGGTTCAAATTCCGTCAGTTTCAGCGAGTTTTCGTTCAAATTATGTAAAAGCGAATGCGTTTCAGTTGGAATTATGTCAATCTTAATGGCTTGAACTCAAATTCCGCCAATTACTCAAAATGGTGGTTGTTGGATTGAAGACATCGAGGGCTACCGTAGGAGAGACAAAGATCGCAACAGCACTGCACTATAATCATCGACCAAAAAAACAAAAACGGACAACGGAATGGTTGGTAGAGTAACCGATTGCCACAGAGTGCCAACCGTTGTGGCAAATGAAGAGGTAGTAGAGTGGAAGCAGGATGAAAGGAGAATGAGCCTCGAGGCTCTGGTAGCGATACGATACCAGCTAAAAAGAGGAGAAGGAATTTTAGAGGCAACAAGAAAACAACCGACCAAACCGCTGGAAGGCTATAATAATAATGACGATGAAGAAAACAGTCGAATGACGCCGACCGAAGACGTTGACGGCGCACTTAACTGGTGAAAGAGAGAGAGAGAGAGGCGAGCTGAGGCGACGAAGGTAAATGATGAAGAAGAACAAGAAGGAGCGTTGTTAGAGACGAAGAACAATAATCTGCGGCTGTTGTTGTTGTTGTTGTTGTCATTATTGCAGTTATGCATATCTCTTTAGGTTAGTTAATTAGTTGGCAGGTAGGTAAAATGAAGAAGTAGTTGAAGGACCAGGCGAAAAGAAAATGAACGAATGGGCAAAAGAGTAAAAAGTCGAAGAGGACTGACGATTTTGAGTAAGAAATAAATTTCTGCGTTTGCGGACGTCGCGATGGATCTTGATGGCCCCTGCTATTAAAAGTGGAGAGGACATGGAATCGAAACGGATGAAGAGCGAAGGGGAGACAGATTTTCCATCGAGTTTCGTTTGAGGAGCAATTGCACTTTTTCTCTTTGGCCCGATTTGGCCATCATCGGCCTCTTTCCTTCTGGCAGTCGTTTATTAACACTTCTTTCTTTGTGGTTGAGAGATCGGTGAAACGGCAGCGAAAACAAAATAAGAGGAGGATTATTAACGGGTTTCAGATCTAATCTTGTCCAAATGAATGAGCTTTAGTTCAAATTATGTCAAAATTTATGAGTTTCAGATCTAATCTAGTCAACGAGGTTTAGTTCCAATTATGTCAACTTTGTATGAGTTTTAGTTCGAATTATGTCAACACGAATGTGCTCAACTTAAAATCCTGTCAATTGTAGCTAGTTTCACAGCAAATTCTGGCAAATCTAATGAGTTCCAGTTTACAATCTGTCAAAATGAATGAGTTCTGTGAATTTCAGTTCGAATTGTGTCAGTTTTAGTTGCAATTCTGTCAATATTTGATGAGTTTCGAATCAAATCCTTTCAATTAAAAATTCCAATAAGTTTTAACTTAGATTCTACAAATTCCAAATCCTTTCGCAGAAATTCAATCACTTTCACTAGCGACTGTGCATCATCATATTTCCTCCTTCTTCTTTTCGATGCATGCAAGACATCATAATTGTGAATAAGGAGGGAGCAAAAAAGTAGCAGCCTTTAAAAGCGGCAGAAGAAGACGTTGAGGAATGTTAATTTAATGATTATCGGTCTTGCTCTGGAGCACCACTTCCGGCCGCGACAAGAGTCCACGATGCTAATATTGTTAAACGGAAAGAGAGAGAGAGAGACAGCAATGAAAGAGGAGGATGTTTGTTATTAATGATAATCATTGCCAATCTGGTTTCCTTCATTCCACTAATGATAATTCTCCATTAATTTCTTGCTTGGATTCGTCGATTCTTTGAAATTCTTCGCTTCTTTATTAATTCACTTCCAAGTCAATTCCATCACAAACTAAATTGTGCGTAGACCAATTAAATGCAAAATAAACGAACAATTCTCGTTCTCATGCTTTAGCATTTTCCTCGGCAATTAGGCTGTTCCTTCGGTTTATAATTCTTACTTTCGATGGCCCGCAGCTGGTGCATCAAATTCTAACGTTACACAAACGCGACGTGAAGTAAAATATACTCAAATCGATGTAAATCAAACAGAAATCAACCCAAGTCGATTTAAAACGAATAAAATAAACCCAAGTGAATGTAAAACGAAAGAGTCAACCCAAATCGACGCAAATCAAACAGAAACCAACCTAAATCGATTTAAAACGAATAAAAATAAACTCAAATCGATGTAAATCAAACAGAAATCAACCCAAGTCGATTTAAAACGAATAAAAATAAACTCAAATAGACGTAAATCAAACAGAAATCAACCCAAGTCGATTTAAAACGAATAAAATAAACCCAAGTCAATGTAAAGCGAAAAAATCAACCCAAACCGATGTAAATCAAACGGAAATCAACCCAAATCGATATAAAACGAACAAAAGCAACCCAAGTCAATGTAAAACGAACGAGAGCAACCCAACTCGATGTAAAACGAAATAATCTACCCAAACCGACCTAAAACGAATAAAACCCGACCCAAATGTTACTCTCCAGTGCTTAGAATCTCTCTCTCTCTCTCTTTCTAATCCGTTTCTTTTCTGTACATGTTCTCCACTCATTCTTCCACAACAAGGAAAACGAGAGACGTAACAATGTTGAAGAGAAAAGAATTGGAGCCAAATAGGAAGAAAGAAAAAAAGTTTGAAGAGTGGTTAATTATCGTCCTCATCATCATCATCATCATCAACATCATCCTTCTTGTATTTTTCTTTCGTAAGCAATCGAGAAAAAAAAACACGAAGAATAAGAAGGAAACAAAAAACGAATGTCTTCAGGTAACAAAATAATAGTCGCTGGCGAGAGAGAGAACGGAGGAGTAAAAAGGAAAGCGGAACGATGATGGAAGGAGGAGATAAAAACAATTAACTAACGACTAACAGACTTAAAGAGAACAACAACAACATCAACAAAAGCACGGAGGGAACAACCGAAGAAGAAGAAAAAAATTAATCTAACGCATAACCGTCGGAGGGTGAGGAGAAGTGGCGCAGGTGGTGGGAGCAGGAGGGGTACGGTGACGACGGACATTCCAATCGGCATTCCAACACGAATGCCAACCGAATAAGAATGAAATGAAGAAATGGGAGCGAGACGAAAAGAGAATTGGAAAATAATGAGTTTGTCGATGTCGACGACGATGTTGCTCAATCAAGACGTCAAAGGTTCGCGTTTCACCCGAAATTCTCTATCGTCATTCAAGAATTTCACGGCGCGCTGAAGAGCTTCACCTGAAATTCTGCAAACTTTTTTTTTGAGCGATAAATCTAAGAACAATCGTCCCCCGAGGAACGCAACTCGATGGCACACGATCGAGGATAAATGGAAGGGGCCGGGGGCGCATTAACAAAAACGTAAGGGCGCGATAAACTGGCGGATAACGACGGGTGGGAGGGGTTAATCGGAGGGGTGGAACGCGCAAAAACAGGGGAAACTAACGCTGAAGAAGGAGATAAAGTTTCCGGTCAGCATCCGGTTCAGTTTAAGGGATGCGACGGGGGTGGGGGGTTAAATTAAATTGCCTTTAACAGAGCGGCGTGATTTAACTGAAATTAACCGCCCCCCTCCCGTGCCCCCCTCCTCGTTCTCTGCCCCTTCTTAACCATTTTTACGCTCAGGTATTAAACCGGATAATTTATTAAAATCGTCTTCTTAGTTCTTTGCGGACGGTTGGTTATTTGCATTTTTGCAATGGGTCAACGATTTCGTTTGCGGCACGCTTCCAATGCGAAGCCGATTCGGACAATTCGCAAAGTATTTGGAACGTCCCCCCTCAAAAATATGACAGCAATTTATGGATTTTAGCACAAGTTCCAGCGTCAGGTGCGATTATTACTATTATTGCCACGCATTCGCAATCTCTCTCTCTCTCTGTGTGTTTCTTCTTGCTCCTACCCTTTCGACGGCAATAAATAAATCCAGATGAAAATGTTTAAGCCAAAAGAATCCGAGGGCCCGGACTGGAAGTAAGAAGAATTCAAGTTGAAATATGGCGAAAGTTGAGAGGGGACGGCGACAATAAGAGGAAAAAAAATGCGAAGACAAAAAAGAGAACCGCTCCCTCACATTGCCCCCCCCCTCCATTATTCCGCCCAATGACGTTTTTATTAAAGAACATATTTCATACGGGGACGGTGGGGCCCACATCTTTTTTTTTTTCGCCGTCTCCCGCCCACCCCATTTTATTTCCCGCTATCGCATTACCACTCTTCGACTCTGCTCCCATTTCGTTTCCAGACAACAATCGCACGTTTTTTCTTTTTCCTTTCCAACCCCCCCCCCCTCCCACCCTCATCCCTTCTTTCCTCCCTGGCAACTGGTCCAAACAGCTCGTCGATGGTGATAAGTGCCTTAAGACCGCTTGCTCGACTCCTGCTGATCCTATTCTCCAGAAGGAAAAAACGATTTCCATCTGATGTAATAAATAAATTTTTCGCAAATGGAGGAGGGCATGAATCTTCCACCTCCACGCACACCACACTGTCCCTCCACCACTTCCTTCCGTTATATCCCCCCCCCCCCCTTCCGCCCCGTGAAGCTATCACTTTCACGAAACCACTTAGTAGTTCGCAACTCAGTTTAAGTGGAGGCACTTTACTTAACTCAACCCCCCCCCCTTCCTCGAGAATCTCTGAAAAGAATGAGTGGGGGATTGTTTGCAATTGGGTGGGTGGGGGCAATCTCTTCAACAATATTCATTCGAATGGCATTCGTTTATTTCATGGCCTCGATGCGTTGATGGTTGTCTAAAATTCACTAGAAATGAGAGAGTTTTCATCAGACTTCATCAAATTCGAGCGAAATTCGTTGGAAACCGAAAGGAATCGATTGGAAATGAAGAAACTCCCGCAAAAACTAACTGAACGCGAGGGAATCTTCACGTAAACTTCATTAAATTCGAGCGAAAGTCGTTCGAAACTCGAGGGCATTAATTGCAGGTGCAGAAATCTTAAGGAAAACTAATTGCAACGGAACGGTTTTCAAGAATCTCACCGGAAATAGAAAGGAAATTCGCTAAAAGTTCAGAAAACCCAGCGAAAACTTATTCAAATCGCGAGAGTTTTCATGGAAACTCCACCAAATTCGCTCGAAATTCGTTCAAAACGAAAAGAAATTCATTAAAAGTGAAAGGGCGTGATGAGAATTCTGATGATTCCAAGCATCGAATAGATGATTGCAGATCGTAAAATACCGCATTTAAAGGAGGAAAAAAAAACTTCAAACGGAACATCCCCAATTGGCAATGGGAGAAGGAACAGGAAACTGAACAAACGATGATCGATTATCTTCGCTTTCGTTTCGCGTTCGAGCATTCCAATCACGTACTTTAATAACGAACGGATGGTGGGCACGAATTGAGTTGCACCGGCTCGCAGGAGGCGACGGGGAGGAGAGCGCCGTTCTGGGGATGACGCAGAACGGGAGGAAGGAACGTTTGTAATAGGCGTGAGCGGGATTAGCAATAAGAATTGCGAAATATTGGCAGATTCTGGTGGATATAACTCACTTTCCTCCTCATCCTCCTCCTCCTCCCCCGCAGCCAAGATCCGGCTCCGTGCTCACGCATTCGCCGAATCGATAAAAGACGGCGAGATGATGGGAATGACAATTAATGCCACGTTCATCTCGCATATTTCCCTTTTGTTTCGTCGATATTTTGCGAATTTGTGTTCTACATTATTTCCATTGATTTCTCGCTGGAGTTTGGCAAAGTTTTCGTCGCCTTTCGCGAATGTATGTTCCTCCGCGTTTCGTGAATTTGCTTTCTATTTCCGAAGAATTTCACTAAAAGTTTATCAACTTTTAGCGAATTTTCATTCAAGTTCGAAGGAGATTCGCTCGAATTTGATGAAGTTTTCATCGAAGCCCTATCAGACTTCGATCGGTTTTCCTCAAAACTCCTTCGCATTTCGTGAACTTTTTCTTTCTTTTTCCAACAAGTTTCATTGGTCTTTTAACGGCGATTCCTCGACTGTCGATCAATTTCCCCCCACATAAATCGTTCACTTTTGGCGGATGCGCCGGCTCGTCGCGATTGTTTCGACGTGGGGTTTAAAGCGTCCCGATGAAAGCCAATTTAATTTGCATATATTTAATTTTGCGCGCACGGGACGAGAGAGCGAAAACGTTTTGCAACGATGTAAATTGATTTTTGGATCGGCGTTAATCAACACGAAAAACCCATTCGCTCGCTCTCGCTCACTCACTCTCGTTTCCTTCCTGTCGTTGTTGCAACAACTACCATCGCCTCTTGCAGAGGCACTAAACAAAAGAATAATAATGAAACACGATAAAACACGAAAGGTGCCACGTGTAAAACAGAACGCATAATTTAGGGGCGGCACGATTTTCGTGCACGAGGTTTGTTTTATTGTGGAACGGGCAGCTTTCGGTCTTTGTTTTTTCATTTTCCGGCCGGACATTGCGTGAAAGTGGGTGGGAAAAGCCGTTGGCCAAACGAAAACAAGAGAAGTACATGCGAGAGAAAGGAAGGAAACAAACGAGAAACTGGTGGAAGAATTCGTTCTCGTTCCTTTTTGCCCATTCATCGCTCGCTACCCCCAAAGGACCGATGCCATTTGTTTTATTAGCCCCGTAATAATGTACACAGTCAAAGAAGTGCGTCCATTCATTTCTATCGCCATTCCTTCCCTTTATCGCCTCACTTTTCCTCCGTCCAAAGGTTCGCTTCTTTTATTCGCTTTTTTGTTTCTTGGTTCATTGATTTCCCGTCCTCTGGGCCACTTAACCGATTGATTTCGTCGACGTAAATTTGACCGATAAAAATAGGCGAGACGCAACGTAAGAGCGACCGAATTTGCAAAAGGTTTTCACGTCACATACAGCCTGTCCCAACGGTCTCGCATTTTCAAAATCGTTTAAATTCTAGTGTGACACCAGCCGCGACAGCCTCCGGTTCTCCTTCTTCGCCGCAACGTCGATAGTAGACGGTGCAAAATGCGAAAGGGCGCAAAATGATAATGGCAATAATAGGGGGGACAACAATGCGGACCCACCCCTTCCCCCACCGCTGCACACGTGCGTATGTGACAAACGATACTAATAAAGTATGCGGAGGGGCACACGTGTGCATTTTTTAAACAAAGGCGAAACTAGAAGTTCGAAGAAGCTCGAGTACTCGAGGGGAAGAAATCATTATTTGCCCCCCGCCCCCCCTTTTTTTCTTTGTTATATTTGCATTTTCGCTGGCGAATAATAAATCTGGGAATTCGCGAATTTTATTACAACTTCTTCCCAACTCCGTCTTCGGTTCCATCATTATTACGTCTTCTCCGGCGCCTTTTATGGGAATCCCACCGTCGCTTCGTGGGGTGGCGCGGAAGACGCGAATGGCTTTGATAAATGACAGTCGAATAATAAAGATATAGGGGGCGATAAAAGAAAAAAAAAACGAAAAGTGCGCGAGGGCCTCATTGGTATGCATGGAATACGGGGCGAATGGGCAGAAGGTGGCGCGTGACAATAGAAAGCGAGGGAGAATGGGGGGCGAAAGAAGGCGAAGCACGAAGGATAAATTGTGAATTATTTTTTTAGCACGAACACGGATTCACCGCTGTAAGCGAAGGAAGACGGTCTGTACGTGAATCTTACGTCTTCCGACGCCCTGTATAGTAAGAGAGAACAATGCGAAACCTGACCTGATCTGCGCCAGTTTGATGACGGTCCTCGGTACTTTCCTGTCGCCGTCCGAGTGCGCGGCCCTCGGCTTCCACGACAATCCGCGAACATTTCCACCGTCTTCCGCGTCTTCTTCCCGACAAATTCGCAACCCTTCGATGTTACCCACGGACAACAGCAACTCGCTCAGCCGCTCCACCTCCTCGATCTCGCGGGACACGAGACTGTTATCCATCAGCGGCGGATCGTGCGACTCTTGCGAGGACGACGGCGACGCGAGCGAACGATAGTGCCGGTGCAATCCTCGACGTTCGTACCGTCCACTTTCGGACTCTCGTCGATGGACGTGCGGCCTCGGATAGCCGATCACGTTCGAGTTGCACTCTTCCGGCTCGTCGTTCTGCAGATCGTCCAACAGGCGCGTCTTCAGCTCGCACGGCTTAACCGCCCGCAGATCGGCATCCGAGGCGATGTTCGCCGCCAGACTGTCGCGGCGCGCCGCCGTTCGACTCATATCGTCGTAGATCGTGAGCAGCGACTCGACGAAATCGTCGCCGTCGTCGCGCTGTCGCCGCTGATTCTTGCCGCGGTACCGCGTCGACGACGACGAGCGTCTACGTCGATCGCGCTTCCGCTTGCCCGCGCTCGGTTCCTCCTGGATCGGTTCCATCGCAAGCGGCGGTTCCTCGTCCGCGCGCGTCTTCCGCACCGGATACGGCGACCGCAACCGCTGCAGTCCGGCGGTGCTCAATGCGCCGACGCTCGACGACGGGCAAATCGTCGGTTTGAACGGTGCGGCCGCGCCGTGGAGCGGTAAAGTGCCGACGCTCGAACTCAGTCGTCGTCCGTGCGCGCGGCTCGCGTCGTCGTCGGCGTAGCGCGGATGCAAGCGGTCGCCGATGGCGCCGTTGTTGTTGTTGTTGTTGGTCGGTCGCCACCACCAGAAGGACGAGCTGCTGCGCGCCATCGAGCACGGCCAGTCGGTCGGGCAGCGGCGACGGCGGTAGCGGTCGCCGCGCGCCGGACACGTGGCGAACAGGTCGGTCATCGGGGGCGGCGTCGTCGCCGGTTGCGTGTCCACGTGAGCGTGCCGGTCGGGCGACGATTTTCGCGACATTTTCGGTTCGACGTCTCGTCGCTTCTAACGGTTCATGTTCCGTTCCGGTGGCTGTTGTGTCATTTATGGTAACTTTAGTCGTTGTAACGTTTATTTAGTTTCCAAAGAAGTTTATTCGGTCGCCGGCTTCCAGTGGTTTTTATTAAGGTTTTGGAACGGGTGTGCCACTTCTAGAGACTTATATAGAGATTTGGTGAGTTTTGTGTCATTTCTGGAGACTTTTATTAAGTTTCAGTGACGTTTGCCTCATTTCTGTTAGCTGTTATTCAACTTTAGTAACCTTTTACGTCATTTATAGATACTTTCATTCAGGTTTAATAACTTTCTGGAACTTTTGCGTCATTTCTAGAGACTCTTATTCAGTTTTAGTGACTTTCATGTCACTCCTGGAGACTTAGTGACTTTTGCGCCATTTCTTCCAGCCGTTATTCAATTTTAGTAACCTTTTACGTCATTTACAAATACTTTCATGCAGGTTTAATAACTTTCTGGAACTTTTGTGGCACTTCTAGAGACTCTTATTCAGTTTTAGTGGCTTTCATGTCACTCCTGGAGACTTAGTGACGTTTGCGTCGTTTCTATTAGCTGTTATTCAATTTTAATAACATTTTACATCATTTATAGATACTTTCATTCGGGTTTAATAACTTTCTGGAACTTTTGTGGCACTTCTAGAGACTCTTATTCAGTTTTAGTGGCTTTCATGTCACTCCTGGAGACTTAGTGACGTTTGCGTCGTTTCTATTAGCTGTTATTCAATTTTAATAACCTTTTATGTCATTTATAGATACTTTCATTCGGGTTTAATAACTTTCTGGAACTTTTGCGTCATTTCTAGAGACTCTTATTCAGTTTTAGTGACTTTCATGTCACTCCTGGAGACTTAGTGACTTTTGCGCCATTTCTTCCAGCCGTTATTCAATTTTAGTAACCTTTTACGTCATTTACAAATACTTTCATGCAGGTTTAATAACTTTCTGGAACTTTTGCGTCATTTCTAGAGACTCTTATTCAGTTTTAGTGACGTTTGCCTCATTTCTGTTAGCTGTTATTCAATTTTAATAACCTTTTACGTCATTTATAGATACTTTCATTCAGGTTTAATAACTTTCTGGAACTTTTGCGTCATTTCTAGAGACTCTTATTCAGTTTTAGTGACTTTCATGTCACTCCTGGAGACTTAGTGACTTTTGCGCCATTTCTTCCAGCCGTTATTCAATTTTAGTAACCTTTTACGTCATTTACAAATACTTTCATGCAGGTTTAATAACTTTCTGGAACTTTTGTGGCACTTCTAGAGACTCTTATTCAGTTTTAGTGGCTTTCATGTCACTCCTGGAGACTTAGTGACGTTTGCGTCGTTTCTATTAGCTGTTATTCAATTTTAATAACATTTTACATCATTTATAGATACTTTCATTCGGGTTTAATAACTTTCTGGAACTTTTGTGGCACTTCTAGAGACTCTTATTCAGTTTTAGTGGCTTTCATGTCACTCCTGGAGACTTAGTGACGTTTGCGTCGTTTCTATTAGCTGTTATTCAATTTTAATAACCTTTTATGTCATTTATAGATACTTTCATTCAAGTTTAATAACTTTCTGGAACTTTTGCGTCATTTCTAGAGACTCTTATTCAGTTTTAGTGGCTTTCATGTCACTCCTGGAGACTTAGTGACGTTTGCGTCGTTTCTATTAGCTGTTATTCAATTTTAATAACATTTTACATCATTTATAGATACTTTCATTCGGGTTTAATAACTTTCTGGAACTTTTGTGGCACTTCTAGAGACTCTTATTCAGTTTTAGTGGCTTTCATGTCATTCCTGGAGACTTAGTGACGTTTGCGCCATTTCTTCCAGCCGTTATTCAATTTTAGTAACCTTTTACGTCATTTACAAATACTTTCATGCAGGTTTAATAACTTTCTGGAACTTTTGTGGCACTTCTAGAAACCCTTATTCAATTTTACTGACTATTCTCTCGCACATCTAATCACATTTCTTTCACTTCCTTCGCTGTATTTTGTTTTATCCACTGTCTCCCGTTATAATCACAATTTCAACAGTTGTTGCAGTCGAAGACGGTCGCAAAAACCCGCGAAGAAAACCAATTTCACCGCCACGTAAACCGGAGGACGCGTTGATTTTGCCAGACCGACGTATACTGACTCAGACAACAACAACAACAACAGAGAAAGAAAGGGGGGAAAACCAACAACAGCAACAACAACGGTAGACAGCGTTTTAAAAAGGGGTGCCGCTGTTTCACCGTCACTTACAGCGAATTAACAGCCAGTGTCTTTAGGGCGAGGGTGAAAGGAGGTGGGAGGGGTGGTGGTCTGGAAAATAAGGGTGCCATCGAGTGCAGTAACAGTAGACGAAGCGTCGAACAAAAAAAAAAGAAGTATAAGAACGGGTGCGCCCCCCCCCCCTCTCCCGCCGTTCATTACGCGATATTGCTTTAGTCTCGGACAGAACGAGGGTGAAAGAAATCGAAAGTGGGGGGCTGACGGACAGACGGATTCCAACCCTTCGTCCTCTGCCCCCCCCTCCTCGCAATTTTACTTCTTTAATCCATCATCGATATGCTATTGATGATTCTTATTGTTGTTGTGGTAGGTAGGGGTATAAAGCTTAAGGTAAGAAAGTCGTCGATAAAAATTGGGAGGGATGAATGATTGGTGGAGGGGGCGAATCAAGATCCTGCGACGAGTAATAAAAAATTAGGATGAGTAATACTAATTCTAAGGGGTGGGCATCTTGTCCGACGGAAATGGAGGCGGTGGAAGTAGTAAAAGTGTTGCCAACTTTTTCGCAGGAACAGGGGCGGTAGGGGTGAGTAATAGTGGCGGGAGTGAGGGTGAGGGGGGAGGAAGTTAGACCGCTTAAATTGAATGAATAACGCGCTGATGATGATGATGACGACGACGAATGGAGCGATCGGGTTTTGGACGAACCAAGACGAATCGAAATTTAAGGGTGAGAGTTGAGGGCAAAAATGGGGTGGGAGCCGTCGAGGTGCGCTGCATCTGGATAAAGAACGTTACATTTCCCCTGAGCTATTAGTATCTGTTAGCATTTAAAACGAGTCAAAACGTAGTGAAACTTGATTCAAAATCTGGTGATATTCCTGTCTCAGGTGTATTATTTTGCACACAGTTTCTATGGACTTTTATTCCTTAAAATTAGCTAAAATCTATATCCCTTTGAACATCTCCAGCTTGTCGCCGCCCTTCCCAATTCCAAATGTTTCCACCCAAAAAAAAAAATGAGGAAGGAGAACAAAGAAAAATCAACCCTAACTAATGCCCATAAATACCGATACCGCGTGGCGATTATTATCGTTGCGTGCCTCCAGTTATTGTTGTCGGTGGCGGTGGTGCGGTTTCTGGGGAGTTTGGGCGGCCGCTATTACTACGAAACTCGGTTAGGCCAAGCGGGCGATTCGTGGGGGGACGATGATCGGTGGCCCAGCTAAAAGTTGTTCGGTCACTTTTACTACTAACTAGCGATTCGGCCCTTTAATTACCAACCGACAAACGTTCGATAAGCATTAAACGTTATTAACGAGCCTCTGCATGTTTGGAGTGGGGGGGGGGGGGGGTCGTTTAAAATATTGGGGGGGGGGGGCAAGTTGAAGGGGCTTTACCACTGCGGTTTTGGTGACCTTTGATACTTAAAACTAGTGAAAATCTAGTAATATTCCTGTCAAACGAATTGCTCAATCTTTCCAGTGACTTTCTAGTGACTTTTTAACGCTTAAAACTAACGGAAATCTAGTAATACTGATGTCAAATCTGGTGCTATTCCTGTCAAAATCTAGTGATACTTCTGTCTTAAGCGTTTAAAACTGTCGAAAATCTGGTAACATTCTTGCCAAAATTCGCTCGTATTTCTGTTTCACCTTTCCTCTGCCTCTTGCACCGCGTTTCTAATGACTTTGAAGCGCTTGCAGGTAGCGAAGCACAAAAAACAACAGAGAAACGGAAACGCGTATCCAGAAATAGTCCCGCTATATTGCACCGAATCGAAGCGGCCGACAGAATGGGAAATGAAAGAACATCTGATGCCCATGAAGAAAACGAGTAAACCTCTTCGCCGGTGCAATTATTGCCGACACATAACGAAATATTATAACAGACGAACTATTCTTAGCAAATTGTTTTACGATCCATCGTAACGCACGCAAAAAGAAACAAACAGACGTCGAAAACCAATTTCCTCCTTTCACTACTTCTTCTTCGAACAACAATAATAAACTCGAGCCCAGAAATAGATGGGCACGTGTTAAGATTAAAAAAAAAGAGAAAACAACAAAAACAATAATACCTCTCTGATCAATAAGGATTCTTGCTGTATTTTTAGTAAGTTCTCCGTCGTTTATAACGACTTTTGTTGAGTTTTAGTAGCGTTTCTTTCACTTTTGAGGACCGTTATAGTTTCTTTAGTAACCTTTCTGTCGTTTATAAGGACTTTGATGGATCTTTAGATACTTTTCTGTCACTTACGTAAGGATTTCGAATGGAGTTTTACTAACTTCTGCGTCCTCATCATCATCATCATCGATGGACTTTTCTTTTAAATTTTCGTAAATGAAATGACAAAACAACAATGAATAAAAAATACCTTCGACGAATCTCGCCTCGGTCACGGTTTCTTCTTCTTCTTCGCGTGCCATCACATCACCACCGAAAAACAAAATGAAAACACCACCATCATCATCATCAGGGTTAAATGACCATCAACTTTTCAGTGTCTGCGTTCGAGTACATTAAATAAATTTTAGAAAACATCCATCCTCAGTAAATGACCGTTGGTTAAAATTTATGATGATAAGAGTAAGAAACTTTCAAGGACGTCACCAACACTTGAGCGTAAAAATGCCGATGATGCCGAATCCGTCAACACTTGGCGCCACGACGCACCGTCACCGACTGATTTTGGTGGAGGCGGCCGGATGGAATGCCGCCATTCATCCCCACCACGACCGTTTCGTATGATTTTATTTCTTTTTACTCCTCTCCACCACGTTCGCAATGACATTTCTCGACGCTTTTTTCGCGGGGATTTTTGGAAAACGCTCATCTTCAGCAGCAATTACGACAATATCGCAAGAACAGCCTTCGAAATGCACTTTTCGCGTCCTTCTTTACGAATGCCAACATTATAAAAAGATTTTAAAAAAACATTGCGCCGGTTTCGGTTAACAAATTCACTAAAAAAAGTGAAAACGACGCAAAGATTCTTCATCCAAAAACAGAAAAAGAGAGTCGGGAAACACGGTGACGGTCCAGAGGTGGGGGACGAGCATGTCGACGTCGCGGCGCCGTCTGGTCCCACCACCATCCCGGATGGACCAAACGACGCCACTCGTTCATTCGATATCATCTTATTTTTGTTTGCTTTTCCTCTATTCCTTCTCTCTCTCTGTCTCCTATTGCCAGCAATAACAATTGAAGAGAATGAACGCTCGGAGGGATCCACGTGCGACGGGGGCGGCGAGGGTTGAAGATGGATGACACTCGATGGGGGGAAGAGGGAGCGAGAGACGCCACAAAGACGCGTCGTCTTTAAGATTCCACGGCATCCTTTGAAATGTTGTCGATTTTCTTGTGCAACGACGCCCGCCCCCCAAACTCAACTAAACTCAACTTCCGGACTTGAGATTCTTCAAGTCTGTGGAAACTGGTGAAATTTGGAACTCGAGGGAAAGTAGATTAATTAGTTTCAGTAAGTTTCCAGCGATCTATTTGGAGTTTTCGTTGAGTTTCGGCCACGTTTCGATTAATTTTGTAGCAGAGTTTGTTGAGTTCTAAACATTTTCAATCAGTCTTCTTAAGTTTTCGGTCATTTTTGATATTTACTGCTACTTTAAGGACTGTCATAGTTTATTTAGTAACTTTCCTGTCATTTATAACGTCTCTTACTGAATGTTAGTTACATTTCATTCACTGCTAATGACCGTTATACTTTCTTTAGTAACCTTTCTGTCATTTATAACGTGTTTTATTGAGTTTTGGTTACATTTCATTCACTGTTAAGGACCGTTATACTTTCTGTCATTTATAACGTCTTTTATTGAGTTTTAGTTACATTTCATTCACTTGGGAGAACTGTAATACGTGATTTAGTAACTTTTGTGTCGTTTATATCGTCATTTATTGTGTTTAGCTACATTTCATTCACTTGTGAGGAGTGTAATCGATAATTTAGTAACTTTTCTGTCGCATAAGAGGCTTTTCATTGAGTCTTAGTGCGTTTACTTCTTAAACTGTCTCATTGTGATTCTAGTAACTATTCTATCATTGATAATGATTTTTATTGAGTGATCGTAACATTTCTTTCCCATTTAAATACTCCTATCGAGTTTTAGTTGAAGTTCAATTGAACGCGAACTCATTAAATTTGACATAATTCAAAATTATCGCCCGTTTCACATCAATTCGTTTCAAAATTTTATTACTTTCGGGTCACACGCGCGCGTGTGTGTGTGTGTGTGTGTTGGAAGTTTTCTCTTTTAAAGAGTGAGCGAGCAGCCAAATTATTTAACGAGACTCGATTATAACACACACACACAAAAAAGGGAAATAGTCTTAATGCAAAATGTAGTTTACCTTATCAAAAGGGCGCCATCCTAATTGCCACGATTCGCAGCCGTCGTCACATATGTGCCAAAACCAAATACGAACGACGAACTCGCCAACTTTTCAACAACTAATTTATCAACATAAACAAACGACACACACACACACAGTTTGTTTTTTCTTTACAGTTTCACCTGTACTTTCCTCAACGTTTTCCAAACACTTTCCACGCGCACATTCGCACGAAAACCAGTATCAAAGACGTATAAAGAGCAGCAGCACTACGACAAAGAAACGACTAAGAAAGAAAAACGCAACGAGAAAACCGTAAACGTCACACGAATTAAAATCAAGCAAACGGATTATTTTAAACCAGAATTATTACGAGAGTTTGTTTCTCGTTCTTTTTTTTTTCCGTTTTCGAGCAATAAACCAGCGCGCGAGCGAGATGGAAAGTTTAAAATTAGATGCCGAGAACAAGAAGAAGAAAAAAATTAGTTTCGAGCGAACGGCGAGGAGAGCGAAGAGAGGTGGAGGACAACAAACAAGGACACGAGCACAGAAAACCTGTGTCGAATCAGATGAAGATGGTAAAAATTGAAAGGCCGAAAGACAACTCGCCGAGTAAATGGAGTGGCGGAGGTGCGGAAGACGAAGATGGGGGGAGGGGAGCGGTGCAAAGAGACACGTGTGAAAATGGTAGGGATTTGAATGTTAGAAGAGGAAGAAGTCCTTCGGAGGAAAACGAAAAATTCCCATTTTCACTGCTCTTTTGCCGCGAGAAACGCAAGATATCGACGGAATTAAACGATCGTTTTCGCAGGGCGTCCGAATAAGTTCTACCCGTTCGAAGGTGCCGTGGAAAAACAATCGTTTCGCCGACGGAAACGTCAATCAGGCATCCAATTTTATGTCAATTAATTCCCTCTCCAGATTGAACAACTGCTTTTCTTCGCGCCCCTCTCTCTCTCTTGACGGGTACAATTTATTTTGGACGCCCTGTATTCGATCGTTCGATATTCACCTGTTTTTCGTTTCTCTCTTTCTCTGTTTTTTTTTTTTTTAAGAACAAGCTCCGTTCTTGCACTTGCCGTTTCTTCGCTGGCCTTTCGCTTTGGCAATTACTGCTCAAACACACGAAGCCACTCACTTCTATCTTCGCACCATTGGTTCGACTTGCTCAACAACAACTTCACTCTTGAATGGCAAGAAGTTGATCGTTCGTTTCACTTCGAATCCATTTAAAATTGGCGAAAAAACAAACAAAACTTGCTGGTAACCGTCGGAGCGGAGGTCAAACTTTGCTGTTTCGCGCACTCTTCGTATCATCGGTTAACTCGACGATTTATTGTCGTGAAAACGTGATTTTCCTGTTGTTGTTTGTTGCTGTTGGTAATTCTTGTTTTCAGTGGTGTCAAACGGTTCAAAGACCGAGATAACCACTGCCGAAGAAGCCGATGCACAACTATGCAGGCAGGCAGAGACTAATGTGCGAAGAAAAAGATGCGAGAGAAGAAGGAAAGAGGACGATGTTGATGATGATGATGAAGGATCGAAACGAGCGCATACGAAACCGAGAGGAAACGAATCGGTCGAATCGAAAATCGTCATCTAGTTAACACAAAAAAGAAAGAGAAACAAAAATGTACGACTTATGTTGTATACAGGGTGTCGCGGTTACGCTTTCTTCTCCATCGTAGCAGCTAATTGTACTTTATCGTTTTCTCTTTTAATTTCTTTATCTTTAGTTCCTTCGCGCTTCTTTGCCCTTCGGATATTGGAGCTCTGGAGTGATTAATTATGGAAGTAAAGTTTAAATTCGATGAACGGCGTTAGAAAGAAGAGAAAGTGGTAACTTTTTGGTAAGTAAAAAAGAGATTTAAAGAGTACGAAGGGAAATGACGATGGTAAAATGTTGAACAGTAAGAATCAAAGGGAAATTGTTGATAATTCCAGGCAGAAACGTGTAAGATGTGCTTACAGAGTGAAAGATTTTATAAAAATGAGAACTTGAAAGAGCGGGACACCCTGTATATCAGCTTAGTTCCTGCCAACTTTTATTGTTGCAAACTAGTCAAAGTCTCGGCGATGTTCCCCGTCAGAATCTAAAGATATTTTGCCTTTGAACTAACGTCCTATTGTTTCTCGTCATTTTCCTCCGATTTTTGCTTCCATTTTCACGCGCCTTTCATCGATTGCATTCGATTCTGATTCGATTCGGTTTAATTCGAGATCGCTTGTGTCATTTTCGAAGAAAGGAATCTGGACAGTCGCCCATCCTACGAAAAACTTTCTTAAGGCCATTTTGATAGAGGAAAATTGCCCTAGAGTTAACTACAATAAGCAGAGGAAATTGCAGAATAAAGACGTCGTGTCACCAGCCATTTTCCATTTAATACCTCGATAACTTCAATTATATGAATCGATCGAGAACTCTCCGATCTACAATTTCATTGTAACTCTTTTCGCGTTTAATCTCACGAAAAAGGAGATTAAAAGTGACTAAAACTTACAAAAAGTTGATCCTGCAACAACAACTAAATTTTTCGGCGGAAATTGACTTCATAGTGCAATTAATTTGTTCACTAGTCTCGTCCTCGTCAAATCCAACACTACAGTTTATTACCTTAAAAAAAACTTGTTTTGTTCATTAAAATCTAATTGTCAGAATTGAAATATATCAAATTTGCGGACGAACGTTAATAAATAAATCTAGAAACATGAACGGAAACTTCTTGGCGACCTTTTCCAACTCTAATGTATCGATTAATAATTGGAATGGTGCAATGGATGCGAATAATGGCCGGAATGCGTCGACCTGGCCATCGTGCGTTGCGAAAACTGCGAATAAGTATCGTCTTGGCCCGGATGCATCAATAGAACCGGATGCAAGTTCAAAGATTTCCTCGAGCCGGCCACGCTCGCCGTATCGTTCACGAATGCACCGTTCATTTCACCTGAGCAAATACAAACAAACGACAGATGAATAAACTGACGAGGAATTACAAACAAAAAGAGGACCAAGAAGCTGGATGGAAAAAGTTAAAGAAATTTGCAGCATTTTGCCTTTAAAGCGAAAAAACTCAATTCAAAGGTAGACAGCAGTATCACTAGATATTTACAGCAACAGCATTAGGCTTAACAACAATATTAGTTGATTCTCGCTTGTGTTAAGCAGGAAATAGTCACCAGAAACTCTTTGTTAATGTGGAGCAAACGTTAGACAGAAGTGTTACTAGATATTTGCATGAATAGCATTAGATTTGACAGGAATATTACTACATTCTCTCAAGTTTTAAGCAGTAAAAGGTCACCTGAAACTTTGGAAATGTATAGTACACATTAGACAGAAATATTACTAAATATTCGCAGGAATAGCGTTAGGTTTGAGAGCAAGATTACTAAATTCTCTTTAGTTTTAAGCAGTCAAAAGTCACCAGAAACTCTTTGGAAATGCAGAGTATACGTTAGACAGAAATATTACTAGATATTTGCATCAATAGCATTAGGTTTGACAGCAATATTACTAGCTTCTCAGTAGTTGTAAGCAGTAAAAAGTCACTAGAAACATACGGTAATGTAAGACATAAATATCACCAAACGTTTGCCGGACTTTTTTGATCATTTTACCATCATTTTGGTCTAATTCTCTGGATGCATTATCCGGAGGTTGTACGATAAAGAACGCATTGAAAGAGAAAAGAATCTCTTACCCTTGTAAAGGCTGGCGGGCGCATAATGTGGTTCCGCTTGCAACAATCGTATATGCCTGGTGGCCAGTATGAAAGCCAACGCGGCCAGAACAATCGCATCGAAGCATCCGATCGTAGCCAATAGATACGCCCATCGTACCGTACAATCGCCCAAATTGTACCGATCCGCAGTCGAACCGCAAGTGTTTCGAACCTCGTCGTCGGACCAACCGACCGGGTACGAAGCGCAACCGGCTATCAGGAAAGCAGCTAGAAGCAAAAATACGTTATATTAAAGAGAAAACCACAAGAGTCAGAGACAAAAAGTTACAAAAGCTTCGTGTCTATGTTCAATAGTTACCGGAGATCAATTGCAACCATCCGCAAACGTGATAGACGGTGGTCGAGTGACAAAAGAAGAAGAAGAACACCATGGTGACGACGGCGAGTAGAGCGGTCGCGACGGCTACCGCGACGCAAGACGTCGCGACGAGGAAGTAAACGTTCTTCGTTTTGTAAAACTCGTAAAACTTGCCATCGCACTCGACCTCGTTGACGCGACACGTCGACCACAAGCCGAATTTCGCCGCCATGATACCGTCGACGTTTGTTTTAGCACCACCATCGGCAATCAAATTCGAAGACGATGTGGTTGTCGTGCCATCGCCACCGATCCATTCGGGCGTGACGAACGATACGACGACGATGATGGCATAACAGATGGCGAATATCGCCCATAAGACGCCGACCGCCTTCGAGTTACGCGCGTATCGCGTCGCGTATATTTGCGTAGAATCGACGTACTCGATCTTCGAACCCATTCCACCGCAAAATGAATAAATGTTTGATCCACCGTTGACAGCAATATTCCTTTTGCGTATTTTCTTCAGGGAATGCCAACAACAATCGTAACTAACTGAAAACAAGAACGCCACTGATACAAAACAGCAAATACAATAAACAAAAATCAAAGATCTTGAAGTGACTCTTGCCAATAAGACTTTTGTCTTTTCATTTACCTTTCTAGGTCAAAGACTGCAAACTGTAATTAGAATGATAGTTTGACTGACTAAAACTAAATAAGAAAGGGACTGACACAACAAAAACAAAAGAAAGCTAATAAAAAGAAAAGATGGAGGAAGTTGTTGCCTACCTGAGAAGCAGGTGTAGTGGTGGTGGTAAGATGTTGAGGAGAAGGAGTAAATGTTTACCTGTCTGATTACTAATAACTGTTCAAAAATCAACTTTGTGGAGGCAACTTCGAATCGAACGAATTTCCAAAGATGTCGCACTTCCGGGTATACCCGAAGCTGATGGTTGCTCCATTAATTTTTGATTGAACGCCGCATTTTCGAATTCCTCACTGAATTTTAAAGGCACATTAGGAGAAGAACCACATATTTAAATTGTACCATTCTTGTGTTTCTCAAGTGTGCATATATGAATCTCATGTTTCCCCCAACTGTTTTTCATACCCATTTATGATGCAATTATTATTCTGTAAAACAAAAATTATTCATAAAATTAACATCAAGTAATTGCACAACAGATACATACTATTCAATGAAATTAAAATGTAATTAAATCACTTTAGTCAACTAATAAGCATTAAAAAAAACACAATAACTTCTATCTTCATGTAATAATATCGGTTATTTAATTTGAACTTCAATAAACAAAAATTAACACCAAATATCTGCAATGAAGTTGTCGACAACGGAAGTTCTACAAATTGACTTCTAATTTGCATCATCTGTGAGCGAAACACTGAACTAGTGGCACTTCAACAACTTGAAAACAAATCGCGATGTAAATGCGACTTCTCAAACAGTATAGTTAATTAACAGTTATTATAGCCATAAAATTTGGTAAACCAATATTTGTCTATCCAAAGATCCAAGTATTTATCTTTGGAATCTACTTTTAAGAAACTAAAGCATATGTATAATTAAGCAAAATGAGATACGCTCAATTGGTTATGGGGCCGGCTGGAAGTGGTAAAGTAAGTTTATTGACAAACTAAACCTACCTGGTGTCTGATTCTCGCCATTATTTGCAAATTTATAGTCGACTTATTGTGCAGCATTGCAACAGCATGGAGTCGACACGCGACGAACGATCGACGTGGTGAACCTGGATCCGGCCGCCGAAACTTTCGATTATGAACCATCACTGGACATTAGAGAGCTGATCCATGTACAGGACACGATGGAAGATGAGGAATTGCATTTTGGTCCTAACGGCGGTTTAGTCTTCTGCATTGAATACCTGATGGAAAATTTAGACTGGTTACAAGAGAATTTAGGTAATAAGAAACGTACTGTTAACTGCAGGCACTTATAGATTGTTGTCGATTGCTTTAAGGTGACCTGGATAATGATTATGTCCTGTTTGATTGCCCGGGGCAAATCGAATTGTATACGCACTTGACGGCAATTAGAAAACTGGTGTCGACGTTGCAAAATTGGAATTTCAACGTGTGCGCCGTGTTCTTGATGGACGTACAATTCGTGACGGACGGCGCCAAATTCCTATCGGGCACGATGGCCGCTTTGAGTGTAATGATCAATTTGGAGTTGCCGCACGTGAATCTCTTATCAAAAATGGATCTGTTGAGTAAGAGCGCGAGGAAACGGTTAGACAACTTCTTGGAGCCGGACGCCAAGGCACTACTGGAGGACGTCGAAGCCCAAGGTACACGTTTCGGCGAGAAATATAGAAAGTTGACGGTGGCGCTCGGTCGATTGATCGAAGACTACTCGCTAGTACGATTCACGCCGTTAAATATCAAAGATAATGGCAATTTGGCGGACGTGCTGCTAACGATCGACAACGTGGTCCAGTACGGCGAGGATCAGGACGTTAAAGTTAGAGACTTGGACGAGAACGATGCAGACGACGGCGATTGAAATAAAAATTATACGTTTATTTTGTTAGTTTCTTCGCTGCCGCTTCTTTCGCCCTTTTCACTTGCATTTCCCGCTGTTGTTCCATCACCCTCTGGAATGTTTCCGCTTCTTCTTCATCTAAAATCAGATACGTTTAGAATACAAAGAAAACGTATCAATTGATTTGGCTGTGTACCTTCTTGTGTCGTTGGCTCTGCTTCCTCGCCTTCAGAATCCGAACTGCTCTCGTTCGCCGGATGTCTCAAATAAATGTCCGACAGTTCCCTGCCAGCGGATATTTCACACGTCTCGCCTGTCGTTTGCGTTTTGGCTTCCTCCGCTGCCTGTTTCGTTTTCTCCCATTCCGCTCTGTAGTCTCTACGAGCAAAGAGAGAGAATTAGTGTTCGCTAGCGCGTTTTATAACTGAACGTCCGCTACTTTTCATATTCCTCTTTCGCCTCGTCGATCAGCTTATATAAATCGTCGAGACCGTCGCCCGTGGCCGCCGAGACGCCGCACACTTTTAAATTTTGATAGAACTCGTCGAGTGCAAGCGCCATCGATCGCGTCAAATTGCTAATGTACGTTTCGTCCGTTTCGAGGGCGTCGTGAAACTTCTCGAAGTCCTTCATCCATTCGACGGCATAATCGCACGGTTGCACGTCCGTTTTGTTCATGACGACGATGAACGGTAGCCGACTCTTGTACAGAATGGAGCACGCATACAGCATGTTCGACATGAATGTTACAGGTGATTTGCTTCTCACAGTGTCAACAACATACAGTACAACGGTTGGGAATGTAGATGCAAGAGTTTCGGTTATGATTGAACCTAAAGCATTGAACTTAGTTAAAAAAAGAGCTCTGTAAACACATTGATGTAACTGATTCACCTGAAACTGACCAAGTGAACACTTCAATTTGGCCTGGTGTATCAATGAGGCAATGCTTATTTGGAGCACTTTCTATATACTTGATTACCTCAGGGAATTTTGTTGAGAACAGGTTTAGGCTTGTGACAATGGCACCGTTCGGGCCTAATTTGTATTGTTTCATCACTTCCTTGTAATTTATTGTATCACGTATATCTGAAAGTATGCAATTGAAAGTTAAATAAAACCAACTAACGATAAAATCAATGTTACCGATATTTGCGAAATAAGGCAAATTATAACAGGCCGGATCTAAGTTAATTGTGTATGGTTTATTGTTAACGTTTGAACTTAGGCGTTCGACCAGGGACGTTTTCCCGGAACCGGCCATTCCCAGCACTATTAAGCAAACGGGCACATTTTTCGTTTCTTCTCCACAAGTTGCCATCGATGATAAAGCTTTTTAGTCGCTTAATTATAAAATAATCGTTTCTTAAATGAGACCAAAGACTCTCTCAGCTGATCAATTACAATGTAAACAAACAATTAGACAAAGAGAAAATGCACCATCAGACTAGAATAATGGCCTCTTTCTCATTAGCATGAAGTTAGCAGCTGTCGCCAAATTTGATTCGACAACCAAGACAAAAGCTAAATCTCTTTTTTTAAATTGAATTAATTTTATTACAATGTACAAAGGTATAATTAATTTCAGTTTTAGAATATCCAAATGTGCTCGCTTGGAATCCAGAGCATTGCTAAACTGTTGGAAATGTAACAATTCTAACCTGTCCAAATCTATACCGATTTGTGATAATTGTGCCACTGTGCAAAAACCACCCGAAACAAATAATTGTTTCGCGATACTAGACGTGAAGGAAACCTTTGATGTCAACTTGAAAGAGTTATCCAATAGGTACAGACAGATGCAGAGCATATTGCATCCAGACAAATTTGTGAATAAGTAAGATGATAATTGTAGAACTTGTTGGCAGTGCAGGCCTTTGATCATTTTACAGGTCTACAGATGAAAGGAACATATCAGCTGAATACTCATCTTTGGTGAACAAAGCATATAAAACGTTATTGTCTCCTTTAACTAGAGCAGCACACCTGCTGTGTTTAAAAGATATCCAAATAGGTGAAGAAAACAGATCTAGCGATCAACAATTCCTTTTTGATTTGTTAGAGTTAAATGAAGAAATTGAGGAATGCATTGATGATAGCGAGAAACTGTTGAAGTTAGATAAAAAGAATAAGGAGACATTAGATGAACTGTATAAAAGTTTTAATAAATGTTTAAATGATAAAGACTACATAAATGCAAAAGAGACATTAATTAAGATGAGATATTATGATAGTATATGTGTTAGGATCAATAGTTTGTTGAGAGAGAAAGGCTGTGTTCAATAGCAAATTTCCCTTTTTTTTATAAAATGTACTTTAATTTCACATACTAAATATAATTAATTATTAAACTTTCAAATTTTTTTAATTAATTTAAACTGAAGAAAATAAGAATATTGTAAATGAACAAACTGAAAGTCAGTGAATGATGTTATACCTAATTTGACCAAGTAATTAATATATAAATGTTCCTCTGTTCACATTTTATTTTGTCTCACTTTTATCCTCCTCACTTGATGGGTGATGCCATGTAAGTCTTTCCTCATAAAATTTTATTACAATTTGGGGGCACTTGATGTTTGCTTGAGCTGATGGTACCAGATCAGCCTCGTCTGTTCCAGCCCATTTAATCAGGAACATTAGTTGCCCTATGTAGAAAATATTGAAGCTTTAGTCTTATGATGATAAATTATTTAAATTAATATACCTGAACTATCTGTTGCCCCTATTATTTTTTCGGCCTCTAGTCCTTTGTCAAAGCCTGACCTCTTTTCACCTTTAATTTTTTTTATTTGGTCAGGTGTTGGTGTACTGGACGTCCTTCGCTTTTTGTTACCCTCCTTCTCTAGTCTACTACGCTCTGTCTCGAATGCTTGAATAAGCTCAGGGCAGTTGAGGTTGTAACTTGGCTCCCATGTGTTCTCCTTCTCATCATAGCCAATCCACTTGAGGAGGTATTCTGTCTTACCCATTGCGTTAACTCGCTTATCTACGATTTTCTCCACGTGGAAAACCTCCTCATCTTTCTTGTTCTTTGTGGTCATCATTACATATGAACTGAATTTAGTATTTTGCCTATAAGGTAAACCAAAGGAATATCTTAAATTCTTATCTTTGTCCGACACAGAAAAATAATAATGGCATTTTAATTTTAAAAAGAACTTGCAATTAATAAAAGCTAATAATAATCAAAATATTGCTCAACTCTATGCAATGGTTAGTGTATATAACCAATGAATGGTACAGTAAACAACAAACATCAACTTACTACTAATGTTAATTACGATTGGAATGCTTCTAGTTGCGGCAAAATTACCACGTATCAAGAATTAATTTGCGGCAAAAACCATTTAATAAACTAGAAACAAATACTTTTTAATTGTCAATTAACGTCCTACTATAAACAACTATTGTGTTTGGTTGAATCCAAAGATATCACACACTTTCGTTATCATCAATTGACACCGGTGACCAATACTACCAACGGTAAACTAGCAAACTTAATAATGTATTTATAACCCTAAATTCAAATTAATTCAATAAAACTGAAACATTTTAATTGAATTTTTCGTTCCAATTGAATCTAAATTGATTATCTTATCTTAAAAAGTACCAAACAAATTATTAATTTCGCGCACAGTTTATTGTCAATTTTGTACTACTGTCAGAAAAGATTACAAAATTCTAGTGACATTCTTTGGTAGGCCTGTAAAGGGCAAAATTAATAAATCGCGTAAAGAATATGCGGAGAACGGGAAACGCTCACGTAAATTTTCGTCAACTTTAAATAGCGCAGATCGTAACGTTTAACTTGGAAGACAAATTATTCATTTAAATTGCAAATACGGTTTCGTATCGCGTTATTACTACTAGATCTGCAGTGTAACACTAAGAACGCAGATAAAGGAAGTGATGGCGGATCTGACCAAGAAACCTAAGAAGGGCATATTGAAGAATTCGAGCAGTTTCGATGCACCACACGACACAAATCGACGACCTTCCAGGTAAAATAATTAGGTCTAATCAAAGAAACGGACAGAAATCTTAAATCCTAACCTCTACTCTATACGTTTTTAAATTCGCCCATCCCATGACCATTATTATCATTGAGCGTTAGCCAATTCATTTAATTAATGCAAAAAAAATGATGTCACACGCCGGTAATGATGTCACTTGTCGCACTTTTATATAAACATCATTTTCCTGTTTGACCTTTGCTAGGAGTGACAAGGAGACCAAGTGGGACGAGATGAACATAATCGCTACATTACATCCGCCCGATAAGGATTACGGTCACATGAAGATCGAGGAACCAAAGACGCCGTACAATTACATCGATCCCGATAAGATAGACGTCGTGGATGCAAAAGCTTTAGCAGACAGGTTAAATTTCGGCCTAAACGCAAACATACACAAGATTTACTTTTATACATCCATTTCCCGTTTATTATCTATTTAGGATAATGGCTAAATCGAAAGATCTACCGAAAGTATTGCAGGAAGAGGATAGCGAAGAGAGCGACGACGATGATTTAACGCCAGAGGCCAAGGAGAAGAAGAAACAGTTTGAGCACAAACGTAAAAAGCATTACAACGAGTATTACGCCGTGAAATTGGCAAGGAAATTGTTGGAGGAGGAGGATGAAGATGAGCAAGATGATAAGCCATCGAGTAGTAGGAGTCACAGTACTAGTCCACATTAGGAAAGGAGGGTTCCTTTACTTGAATGAACTACAATAAACACGAAAGAAGAATTATAGAGAGGCTTAATGACAGTAATAATAATAATATCAATATATTTATATAATTGTAAATAATAGGAGGATGGTAATTATTATTACGTATTTACTATTCATATAATTGATGGACAGAACGAAATATCAAATACTTTGAATTCAAAGAATCGTACTATAAAACAAAGCCGTTATCGCTCGCGTCAATAAATACCAAGTATCAGACACTGTTTCTTTTATAGAACGATTCTTTGAATTGATAATATTTGGTATTCGATTCTGTGGATCGCTCATATGAATTCATATTTTAATTTCAAATTAATCGTCATCAAAGATAAAAGGAAAATGTTGTTGATGGTGAAGAAATGCGGCTACAACAGAGAATGTGGTACCAGGTGTACAATGCCTCGTTGCAAAATTAATATTAATTTGTGCCAATAATTTTATTCTTTGTATTTTTTTGTTTGCGCGCAAGAGCTGCAATTGTATTGTTAATCATTATGATAATTTATTTATTTATTTGGATGGACATATATATACATATATATTTATTATAACTAATTGATAAACATGAAAAGAAAAGCAAAATATTTAATTGTTTCCAAAACGGACAAACTTTCTCCTTTTGTTTTATCGCGATTATTATTCAAACTAACGTTTAAAAACAGAATTAACGTAAATCGATTAACTGACGTTGTTAATAACATAGGTATTTTAGAATTGTACTTCGAATTAATTAGGCAATGTGCGGTCGAAATGTTGGCGAGTGCTTCCATTTTATTTCTTTTGCGAAATGAAAAACCAAATCGTAAAGAACATTGAAATGTGCGTTATGATTTCGAGGAAATTTTAACGAACGATTTAATATGAAATGAACCATTTAGTCAAAATTGTGTATTATAAGCTTGAAGGCGAGCGATAAGACAGAATAATGTAATAGACCGTTTGAGTACTTGGATTTATCGTATTGTGATAGGGTTGATAATATTGATTCAATCTTTAAATCCATCGTTATCGTCAATATCATTTAGATAAATATAAGGCCATAAGTAATATTATAGTAAGTAAATAATGATCGATTGGAATCGAATCGATCGCGGATAATGTTAAAAGAACTCGTGTCATTACTCAAATAACGAAACGGAATAATGGCAATTAATCGTGCTCAACACAAGCTATTGAATTGTACGTTTTCGTTGCAAATCTAACGTAGAACGAGTTAATTGATGGCGAGTCGAGGCTCGTTAAATTGAAATAAATTCATTATTTTAAAAATAAACTGTTGATGATTTAAATACACACATCAGTTTCCATTAAAAATCGCTCGTTTTGCAATGAAGACCCTCGGAAACGTGAAATTCCACAAACATTCTCAAATTTGAAAGTAAATATTTGGCGGTTCCGTTTCCAAATATGAGCGTAATTATGGTTGCATAAGCGCACAATTGGAAGTTGCTTTAACCGTAGTAACCTAAAAAATAGTTGTCAAACGGAATGAAACATTTTTAAAGCGGTTATAAGAAGTTTACAATAAAAAATGTCAATTTTCGTAACAAAATTACTTAGTAATAAGACAATATTTGTAAACGTCGTTACAGTAAGTCAACGGTTTCTGTCAATAAGTAGTTTAAGTAAACCAAAGCTCATTTCACAATGTTACTTAACACCAACGTTGCGACGTTACTCCGTCAATGGGGTTAGCACGAATGGGGCCTTATCGATGTCACAATTGAAGAAACGTCCGATACGTAAGAAGAAGCCCCAAGAAGACGAGGATAAAGCACCAGGTTTCTACTCGGTGATTGCGTATTCGTCGGCCGAAGAGTACGATCTCGAACGTGTTTATGAAGGCCTGAAAGCACAAGACTTATATGAACCGAAATATATTGAAAACAATCGGAACGCTTTGCACGCGTTGGCCAAATATCGTGTTGGTCACGAACCGAGAGAATTGTTTTTCTTCAGCGAAGGTACCGTTGTTTTGTGGAACACTACAGAATTAGAGAGCAGTAATGTTTTGAATTTTTTAAAGCCATATGAACACGATAGTTATTCAGAGGCGGTCGTACAGAACGAAGCCGAGTACATGAATTACAGGCACCATACAAATGGGTAATTTATAGTTTAATTAATTTAAGAGATACTTCTCCAAACTGAATCTGATTCTAGGAGTAAAGCTGTACTGGACACGACGACAGGAGACATTCTGTTAGCAAAAGACGAAACTACTGTACTGGAAAAGTACACATTTTCGAATGCGATGGCCTTATCTGTAAAGTTAGGTATATGGGAAGCTGCCTTAGAGAGATACATTGATTCCATAGAATTCGTTACCGAGGACCTGAAGATGGGCGCGAAGATTCGCATGTCGCGTGAAGGGGTGCTACGGAAACACGGCGAATTGTTCGCTTTGCGGCATTCAATTAATTTAAGCTCCGATCTGTTGGACACACCCGATTTCTATTGGGATCGAGAACAATTGGAATTGTTGTACTCGCAGCTTTGTAATTATTACAGCATTCCGAGGCGGACGCGGGTAATACTTGGACGATTTGATAAAATACGACAAGAATTAATGCTAATCTCGTTTATTCTCTTTCCTATTTTAAGGTGATGAACGAGAAACTGAATCACTGCGTCGAGTTGGTGGCTTTAGTTTCGTCGCATTTAAATGATAAACACCACATACGTTTGGAATGGATGATTATTATACTGATCATGGTGGAAGTAGCATTCGAAGTTGTGCATTATTTAGAAAAATACTTACATTGAATAGTTGCAGACGATATATAAGACAATATACTGTTCATTTGCATCAATTTTCTATTATACTCTTAATGAACGAATCGCCGTTGATCAATTTGGTCGTAGCAATTATAAATTCGACGTTCGAATCCTCTTGCTGCGACAAGAAACGTAGCGCGGATACTTCGGCGAAAGTGCAGCCGCCGATGAAGAACACCAAAACGACGCGCGGCGAATCGGTACCGTTCGACGAAGCGCTTCCTACCGGTTGGGTGACATCCAACGGCGCGTTGCCTGAGAACAGGGATAACGCTCTAATTTTGCATCGTTAGTTAACGTTGAAAAAACAAATTTTACCTGGAAGAAGTCCCACGACGTCCTGTAACTGCTTCCATCCGTCGTTTTTAGTTAGTTGTTCCGTTATCCGAATACTTAACGGTGCGTACACGCTGTGCACGTAACTGATATCCTTCGGATTCGTTTCGGACGTATCTTCCATCGTCAACCTTAACATCTGCAAATTGTTAAATCGACGATAAATGGAATGTCGTCTATCTAATCAATCGGAACAACCTTTCGCAATACCGTGTATTGTCGCGTGCCCGATTGTAATTTTAACAAACCGACTTTTTCCAAATTGGTCACCGCCAATATCGCTTCCATGCCGTATACCTATGAAGAAGAAAACCGTTACGTATGACCGTCGAAAATATTATTAAACGGACCAACTTGAAACAGTTCCCGTTTGTAATAGTCCAACAGTTTCGGTTTAAAACCGGAACTCGTTATGCACTGCAAACAAATCAATCGTAGCACTTTAATCAACGGTTTCTTCTGCGCAATCATGTCCTCTATATAAGGATTATTCTTATCGACGTCGATGCAGTTCAGAAACTCTTGTTCGGTCTGTAACGTGTCCAAAAACTCGTAACTGTCCGTCACTTCTTTTATACATTCGGCGATCGCCGTGTGTTGCGAGAGAGCCTTTTTGTTCTCGATCACGTGCGACAATCGTTGCACGAACAGTTTCATCTCTTGCACCGAGCTTTCGTGCCGGTTTTCGAGCTGCGAACTGATCAATTTCGCTTGCTTCGATAACAGCGGACCTACCTGAAGAGTAATTTAAAATGAAATTTATGTCTTGAACGATACTGGTTAACACATACCGCATTGAAATTCTTGTCTCTAAGCTCTGCGAATAATTTATCGGACGAATTTAATATGATTTGTTTATTGTCTTCGGCCAATGATTCCGTTTTTCTCTCCTCCATGCTAAGAAACTTCTCTGCCGGGAAATTCGCCGTAGTGTTGTTTATCCCGTAGATTTCGTCGATTAAACCCTCGTACGTTAATTGCGTAGCTAACGGTGTGATTAAATCGATCGATCTATCGATTAGCAATAATCTATCAATGCAAGATCGATTGTACTTCATCGTCTCCTTCAAATTCATCTCTTTTTCGAGGCGTTGCACCAGTTTCCAAACTTCTTCGGCCGATCTACCTTTACCCCATATTTGTTCGATCGGTCCATAAACCGTTTGCAAGAACATTATTGCTTGTGCAGTTTGATATAAGTATGTTGGATCATTTTCCAAATAGACCTCTCTGAAATATCGGTACTACTCTTAATTAATGCTATCCTCTCACTAATTGAAGACATACCTAAATACTTCTGGTATTTCCATTGAAATCAAATCAGAGTCAAATGGGAAGAAGTCACACTTAAATTCTTGTATTTTCACACTGCCCAATATACCATTGTGTTTGAGAATGTTCTGACAGATCAAGCTTTTCTTTGGCACGAAAAACAAATGGTATTGCTTCTTGACTGCATTCCTTTTAGCACTTTGCGTATCGAGACGTATATTTTTCGATACCATATCCATCAAATGCAATTTCGGTCTCGATATGAAAATAATGTGTTTCACTTCGGTTTCGACCAACGGCGCCGATCGTAGCGGGAACATCTTGATGACCGAATGCTCTTTCAAAAGGATATATTGCGCTATCAGACCAACGGGCCCGGCCAATGCATTGTCCCACACGATTGCCTTCGTGCCGGGGCATTGTTCCAGCAGATTCAATAAATTACTACGTGCGATACTTTGGATCAGCGATACATCCACTTTACCACCCTGTAAGTGCGTAGACATTATTTTACCTGTTTCACAGTTGATTGATTTAAATTCAACGTATTATTTACGATTAAAACTGTGTAACTGTAGTAACGTAAATTATCTTTGTAATACACATTATCTTTGCATTATCTGTCAGAAGAATCATATGTTTGTTTGACGTTTGTTTATCGACAAATATGGGCAACACAAATTACAGGAATAATACGTTTTGTGCGTTTGTTGGCAAGTTCAAGTTTATTACGAATAATAAATTACAATAAATAAGGGCTTTTTCCCCGTTCCGGCACCTTTTTTGACTGCTGCTTTTGTTTCCATTTCTCTTCGAAACTCTTCACTGTCCTGAAGTGGGCATCGCAGGTAACTATCTATTTTTTAAATTTCAAATGAACGATGTAATTTCGTGTGTGATTTTTAGAGCAAAAGACTTCGAGAAGGAAAGTTCCGAAAGCGACGACGTGACCGATCGCCAATAAAATGAAAATGCCCTGGATCCTCTCCACCGTCAACGGCTTAAATTTGTTATCGGACGCGACGTACGTCTCGAAGAAATTCTCCATGTACGTGGACGTTTGCATCAAACCGTTCCAATAATCGATCAAACCGTGTTCGTTGCACCGGTTCACGTGCTTATCAATCAGATTCTTGTACGGCGAATTGCGTTTGAGGCCGAAGACCAAATAATACAGACCGACGCACTCCGTCAACACTTTCATGTTCGTGCGACCGTAAGCGTCCAACGTTTCCGTGTCGGTAACGTAATGATTCGGCAGACTGTTCACCGGAAACGCGTAATCGTGCCTCCGTATCCGCCGGTTGCGCACCGCATCGTTCGCTTCCAATCGAAACCGCCGGTTGACGACGCGCAAGAAGCGATTCGTCGTCGTATTGTAAACGGCCAACGTGTCGACCTCCTTCGCGCCCCAACCGATCCGTTGCTCGACCATGTCCTCCAACGAATCGATCGGTTCCCGATAACGCGGCGACGTCAACGAGCTGGCGAAACCGGCCGAGTAAGCGGTCGACAGCAGGAGCGACGTGAGCGAACCGTAGAAGATCGTTTGCCGCAGATGGCCGCAACGAGCCGGCGGCATCGGAGCGGACCCCATCGTCATGATCCGCGTCGAGTGCATCAGCGACACGCCGAACGCGGCGTAACGCGCGGAACCGCCGTCGCCGGCGGCGAGATAGACGCGCGCGATCGCGTACAGCAGGAAGGCGAACAGTTGCGTTGAACCGGCGATGAACAGCCACAATCGCAATTGAAACGGCTGGAAGACGTACGTCGACTGCGGCAAGAGTCGCGGCTTCGGCACGAGGAACGTCGAGCACGACTGCATGTACGGGAGCGACGGGTCCAAGCCGTCGACGGCGCTGACGGAGATTTGCCATTGGCTGCACATCGCCAGGTCGCTCCTGTCGTCGAGCACGTCGCGCAAATTCAACGACCACAGGCCGGTGCCGTTGCGATCGTCGACGTGCGCGAGGAAGGCGATCGGCAGCTCCGGCCGGACGCTTTTCAATATGCGATATTCCGTCCCGTCGACGACGCGCGCGCCCTCGAGATGGACGAACGGCGGACACGCGAAGACGGACGCGCGGAAACGGTGCGCCGCGTGGAAATTCGGTCGCCACTCGGTCAAACGGAAGCGATCCGCTCGAACGTTATCGCTATCGTTATCGCGCGACACGTTCCAATTCCGCAACAGCGTTCGGTTATCTCTTATCGACGTTATTGTTAATAATCGGTTACGGTCACTCGCGCGATAACCCCAACGACAATCAAATCTAGTCCGTTCGAATGCGTCGCGTTCGAATAGAAACGATCGTTGAACGTGGCCGGGGGAGCGCGCGTGAAAACGACGACGATCCGATTGATCTTGCGGACGCGTCGTCGGAGGATCCGCTTGATGCGACGGTGATCGTCGGCGATTATTATGTAACCGTCGCACTCGTACGGTTCGGCGATTTGATCGTTGCCGGCGTTTAACGTTATCACCGGGATCGCGTGCCGTTTGAGGACGTCGTCGACGACAGCGCGATCGGAATCGCTCTCGGCGTAGTAGCATAAGCTTCTTCGCAGCGGAAACGCGCCGGCGATGATCTTCGCCGTCAGGTCGACGTAGTTGCTGTCGTTTAGCGAGAGTATCGTTAGGATTTGCGCTAAGGCGACGCCCTTCAACATCCCGCCGGCGAAATTTCTTCACGCGCCACCTGAAACGAACGAGCGTCACTTTGTGTCTATCAATTGTCGCCGCATTTACGTGACGTTATCAATTAGTTCGCCGATCGCTTTTAATTGCCGTTCAATTAATTAACCATTTTACGAGATACGGCTTCGTACAAACGAACGGTTTCGATCGCGATTAATTTTTCATCCACTTTTCCTTGTTGCTATTTCGGACAAATTATGGATAATTAGTGGGTAGCAACGGGAATTGTCGTTTATCAAAACGACGAAACAAAAAAGGTAACGATAATGAAGAAACTATGACACCGAGGCGAGGCGAAAACGACTGAAAAGCGATTGTTAAAAGTCGACTTTTTCATTTTGTTTGTTCGTGTCGGTTCTTTTATTTATTTCAGGACGCCGCTTCCGTTCGCCGTGTTACTTCACAATTAATTTTTATTGTTCTGTTTACTTTAATTTTTTATCGTTTATCATATCAAGTTAAACGTCTTTTTTATGATGTATATTATTAAAACAAACGTAATTAATGGGAAACGGACTAAATGCTGAGACCTATTTCTCAACGCAATTTGTTTATTAGGGTGTCTCAAACAAAACAAAACGTGAATTTGTTTTGATAAAGTTTCAAACTTTAATTGACGTTACAGACAAACAAACGCACTTTCGCAAAAACCTCTTGCGGGCAGCTGGAAGCGCTTAACAACAGAATTACTGCCGTTTAACAAAATAGTCATTGTCTTTTTGAGACATTCCGTTATATCAAAATTACCCTGATGACTATTAATAAACAAAGAAACGGGCGCCCTAATAACTTTTCATCTATAAAGAAACTTCATGAAGTGAGATAATCTAAGAAGTTAATGGAACGCTGTCGATGGGCAATTCCAAAATCTAAAGATATCGTCCCTTCCCCGTAATAAGAAGTCGGGTAAAATGGTCGATACGGCGGATTCTGTTCTATCAGCAATTTCGATCGGCACCATTACGGTTGATGGCGATGTTATCGGACGATATCGAAATGTTGGTTGTAATCAATGTAAAAACAATTAAATCAATTCCTACCACGTAAAAATTGATCGGGGACGGAATAACATGAATAATACATAATATTTGTAATGTTAATGTATAATAAAATCGACGATTAAGCAGTCCGCCGAACAGAACCATGGACATCGGTTTGCAAGCGAAAAAGTTACGCTACTACATCTTCTTTCCCGCTTATCTCTGCGGCCTCGGCGTCGTCACCAACAGCGGCAAGATCGCCGGCAAATGGACCAACATCTACAACATCGTCTTGTGCACGTTCTCGCTGACGTGCGTCCTAATCGTCATGATCAACGGCTACGTTTATCCGAACAACGCGTGAGAATCGAATAAAATCCAGTTGGACGGCGTTAATTTACTTCTCGCTCGCTTTTTTCCAGTTACAACATCATTTCGAGCGCCGCATTTTGGATGTTGTTCTTCAGCAAGTTCGCCGTCAACGTGTTCATCGTGATGATGACGGTGCGGAAACGTAAACTGATATTCCGCTGTTATAAGTACTTCTTGGACATCACGAAAGAGTTGGACAAGCACGAACTGGAGATCGTCTATCCGTATACGGCGGTGATTGTGCGCACGGTCCTCATCTATTCGCTGGCGCCGGCCGTCATCGCGTTCGACATGTACAAGAACAAGTGGAACTTCAACTTTTTCGCCACGTGGTGCCACTACTTCCCCGACATCACGATGGGCCTCTACATGAACATCATCATCGCCTTGCTGACGGCCTGCAGTGCACGTTACCTGTCGATTAACTATTACCTGAAGAAGTTCACGTTACCGAACGCCACCACGCTGGAGATCCTGCATTACACGATGAGCGACAACGATCTGCCGCCGGAGATCAACGGCGAGGGCAAAGTGACGATCAAGCAATTGTTCGTCTTTCACAATAAGCTGTACAAACTGGCGAAGCGCATCAATCACATGTCCGACACGGAACTGCTCGGCATATTGGTGATCGGCTCGATGTCGCTGTTGTGCTTCTTGTACACGATCTTCATGGACCTGATCCGGTTCCGTTTGGGCAAACCGGTCACCGGCAAGCCGTATTACGCGACCGATTATTGCACGTTGCTCTACGTTAACGGCATATTGGGCGCCATTTATGCGTCGAACAAGTTGATGAAGAACGGCGGCGACACGAGCAGCTATTTGCACGCAATTCGCACCGTTTATCCGAAGTTCAACGAGGAAGTGAAAATCTATTCGCTGCAATTGCTGCAGCAGGAGATCGTCATCACGGCCGCCGGTCTCTTCGTCTTGGATTTTAGCGCTTTGTACGGTGTACGTTCGTATTATTTTAACATTAAGGCACTTTAGAGGTGTTTACATCGATTACTTGCTAATTTAAAACACTTTAGAGTCGTTTAAATCGCTTACTTGCTAAATTAAGACACTTTAGAGAAGTTTAAATCGATTACTTGCTAAATTAAGATATTTTAGAAACATTTAAATCGCTTTCTTGCTAAATTGCGACACTTTAGAGACGATTCAATTTCAAATTGAACGTTTTGTGTTCTTCCTTTAGTTTGCTGGATCACTAGCAACGTATCTATTCATCTTGGTGCAATTGGATCGTGGAACGGATTGAAACGGCGAGAATCTCTAGCGTTACGCAAACCCAAAAACTGGGAAAATATTTTCATTTGTTTTATATTACAACTATGTACACTTACACTTACTTATAACGCAAATATCGTGTACATGTACTAGTCTAGAACTTAAATAATTTAAATAATAGAAGAAGAAGTGATTAGAGCGATCCATTTCAAAACTCGATGGTAACGCACTTGGTCTTAAGGTACTCGCTCAACGCTTCCTGGCCCAGATCCTTGCCGAAACCGGACCGTTTGAAACCGCCGAACGGTGCGGCGACGTCCGTCTTATTGTACGTGTTAACGAACACGGTGCCGGCATCGATGCGCTCGGCGAACCGCAGCGCCTTGTTGATGTCGTTGGTGAAGACGCCGGAGGCCAGACCGTATTCCGTCGCGTTGGCTCGCCTCAACACGCCGTCGACATCGCTGCAAAATCGTTTTGCAATCGACATTTGACGGTCGTTAACGCATCGACGACGATCGCTCGCACTTACCCGTTCTCGAATCGACTGACGATCATTATCGGTCCGAACGATTCCTCTTTGGCAATCCGCATGTGATCCTCGACGCCGGTGAACACGGTCGGTTCGAAGAAGTAGCCCGACCTGTTTAAACGCCTGCCGCCGCATTCTAATCGCGCGCCCTCGCTCACGCCCGTCTCGACGTACGCGAGCAACTTTTTCAAGTGCGTCTCGTGATTTTGCGGTCCGTGCGCCGTCGATCGGTTCAACGGGTCGCCGATCTGTATGCGGCGCGTCTCTTCGACGACGCGGCGCACGAACTCGTCGTGGACGCGGGACTCGACGAATATGCGACCGGCCGCGATGCAGTTCTCGCCTTTGTTGAAGAAGACGCTTTGCATTCCCTTGAAACGAGAAACGAAACTAACGATTAAAACACGCTCCGCGGCGATTGAATTGCGTTCGTTGCGCTCACCAAACGCACGGCCTTGTCCAAGTCGCAATCGGCGAATATGACCAACGGCGACTTGCCGCCCAGCTCCAAGGAGACCTTCTTCAGATTCGATTCCGCGCAACTCCTCATGATCGTCTGCCCGATCTCGGTGCTGCCGGTGAAGCCGAGTTTGCGAATCGCTGGGTGGACGGCGATCGCGTTCCCGGTCACCGTGCCGGTGCCGGGAACGACGTTTATCACGCCCGCCGGTATGCCGGCTTTCGCGCTCAACTCGGCGAACTTCAGCGCCGTCAACGGGCACACCTGCGCCGGCTTAATGACGACCGTGTTGCCGGCCGCCAAGCACGCGGCCATCTTCCAGGACAGCATCATCAGCGGATAATTCCACGGCGTTATCAGGCCGCAAACGCTGCACGGACCGGAAAAAGGAAAGAATCATTCGCGGGCTGTTGTAGGGGACCGGAAGCGTGAGGCTACGTACCCGATCGGTTCCTTCTTCGTGAACGTTAAGTTCTTGTTGGGGCGCGCGTTCGATATTGGCACGGTGGTGCCGTGTATTTTGTCGGTCCAACCGGCGAAGTACTTCCACGTTTCGATGCTCATGCCGATGTGCGTTTTCAGCGCCAGCGTGTAAACGGCGCCCGAGTCCAACGATTCGATCGTCGCCAATTCCTCTTTATGCTGTTGCATCAATTCCGCCAATCTAAAACAAATACTTGATTAACGAAACAGCAAGCGAAACCATTCTTAAGCGCTAGTTCTTTAACCATTCTTTCTCTTTGCCACATTAAAGTTCTGTGGTTTTGAAATTTCAAGTTATTCCGTCGATTTGTTGTTGCTTTTTGCAGAGCTAACAATGACGCTTTGGTGACAACTATCAACATTGAAAGCTTAAATTTCTCCGGTTCTATAATATTTCGAGTGTCGTTAAAGAAGTGGCGCAATTTAAGCGTACCTGTACAAATATTGTCCCCTTTCCCTGGCACTGATCTTGCTCCATTCGCCCGTTTCGAACGCCTTCTTCGCCGCCTTCACCGCCCTGTCGACGTCCCGCCGCGATCCGCACTGCACGTCGCAGATGACCTTCTCGTCCGTCGGATTGATCGTCGGTATCGCGTGGCCGTTCTCCGCATCGACGAACTTCCCGTCGATGAACAACTGACACGGCACCCTGATCGTCATCCCGTTCGCCTCGAGTTCGACGCCGTTGTACGTGATCTCTTGCGGGGCGCCGGCGCCACGCATTTGCGTCACGACGGCGGCGCCGAACTCCGCGCACGTCGGATTCATGAAGACGATCTCGTTCTGCAGATCGTCCGTCGATCTGATCAACTCTTTAACCTCCTCGACCAAACGGACGACGTCCATCGAGCCGGCGCCGGACGCGAAGAAGTCGGTCGACTCGTCGACGTCGACGCCCAGGATCGATTCCCACACGTCTTTGATCGCGTCCAGTATCGCCTTCTCCTCGATCGTGTATTGGATCTCTTGCTGTTGCGCCGCCTGGTCCAACGCCGACGCTAAACGCATGCGACCGCCGATCTTCACGCGCTTCACGTTCACCATCACGTTGTCGATGCCGAACAGCAGGAGACCGTCGTCGTGTATTAGGCCGCGATAGTTCTTCGCGATGTCGATCTCGACGCCGTCCGGCCTCTCGTCGCTCCAAATCGACGAGCCGAACAGGGCGACCGGCTGGTAGTGCGACGTCTCCGGCAGTTTGACGCTGCACTTCGCCCCGGGCACGGAATCCATGCCGCGGATGAAATTGTGTATGGCGCGACCGCTTTGATTGAAATCGATCTGAAAACGACGGAGAATGTATGCGGATCAATTGACGTCGTCGGGGCGAACGAACGAACCAACCTCTTGCAATTCCGGCTTATTGAGCATCGCCTCGTACGTGGCGCCTTTCTCATTTTGGACGTCGCGCGGCGCCGTGCCGCTGGCGATCAGATCGACCGATTTCGCGACGGCCTTCACGCCGGCCGGATAGAGGAAGCGTTTGTACAGCGTGTCGACGGTGTCGTCGTCGCGCACGTCGCATTTCTCTTGCAAGAGGATCGGGCCGGTGTCGAGGCCGTCGTCCGGCCAGAAAACGGTCAGGCCCGCTTCCTTGTCGCCGCAAATCAACGTCCAGTTGATCGCGCTGGCGCCCCGATGTCGCGGCAACAGCGACGGGTGATAGCAGATGCTCTGGTAGCGCGGATAATTGATGATCTCCATCGGGATGAATTGCGTGCAATACGGCAGAACGTTGATGTCCGCGTTCACGCTCGCGTACTGCGCGTAAACGTCCGGCAGCAGTTTGCCGGCCTTGCGATAGGACTTGATCTTGAAGACGGGCACGTCGTTTTCCCGACCGATTCGCGCTGTTGAAACGACGATTATTATTATATCTTTGACTGATTAAGTTCGGGGAATGTTTGGCAACTCACCGAGAGGATCCTCGCGATTGTTCTTGTCCAAGACGGTGAAGATGCCGACGATCTTGTGGCCGTGCTCCCTCAGCACGTGGAAGACGTCGACGGCGAAGGCGCTCTGCCCGATTATCGCCACTTTCAGCGACAGATGCGAGTCGACGGTAAATTGCTAAAACGAAGAATTCGTTTCCGTTAATTGAAACAGACAAGCGAATTGACTTACGTTCGGCGGCATGTTTAATGAAAAAAGTTAGCACTTTGTAATTCTGTTAAAGAGTGTTCGTATTAGTTGACGGTTGATCAATTTCTGGACGGAGCTCTTTCCCTTTCTTATTTATATACCATTTACTCTTGTTTATTATTTTTGTTGTTACCAATTCCCCAATTCTCGGAGCTTTGTTTTTTTATCAAAGTAAAAAAGAACCGTTTCGTCTATCATTATTATTATTATTGTTTTTTAAAAAAATTCGATTTTAATTAATCAGCAATAAACGAAACGATGCTTTCTCTTTTCATCAGCAGTCGCGCATTTACCAACAACATGAAGTTACCATTCTTCTCTAGTACTTATCTAATAGGGCAAACGTACAATTTGATAAACGCTTTTTTAGTTATCATTACACTAATTCCATAATATTAATTAGTCTGTATATAAACGACTTTTATTTTTTGGAGCACGCTCCATTCCAGTGCACAAGCTTCTAAGCGTTTTGTGAGTTAAAAATGCAAGATGCGAAGAAGAAATCCAAATGCGATTTCAAAGATTCGCAATGTTTCCTAATCGAGAAAGTTTAATGAACCGCTGCCAGAGACTTCCTTGACTTCGTTAGAATAATCGATCGATTAACAGTCGAGGTCTTGTCGAATTTCGCAATAATTATTGCCCGATGGATATACAAACGTTACAATCTCTTTCGCGTTGCTGGCAATCGAGCGAGATGCGTGCGTGGAAAAGGAAAGAGAATTTTAATGAGTTAATAATATTGCTCGTTAATTATAATCAACGAGTTCACCAGGTCACTGTTACGAGCGTTAGGAACTGGTTATTTCCAGTTAAGCGAACTGGTTCGAGAGAAATCTCTCGATTTTTTTCTTCATTTTCCGTTGATAGATAAACGTTTATTTACCACTTTCAGTTTCCCTTTTCGCTTTTATTTATTTCGTTTTCACTTGCGCGTAACGTAAACATGTTTTCGCGTATTTATTAATCGTTTTCCAATTCGAAACTTAATGAATTCAAAATTGATATTACGCAAATTCGAAAGGATTTTTGAAAAGCGCACAAACACAAATCGTCAGCTTAGATTTTGTTGGAATCGAATATTAAAACCCACGCTGCGTTTCGCGCTTTTTGAGGATAATTTTTGCGTTACGATAAAATTAAGGAAAATCTCTGATCATTTGAAGGAAAACGGAATTTAAATAATTTGCAAATTCAATTATTTAATTCGTTCATTTCCGGTATCGTCCACACTTCGTTTCGAATTTGATTTTGTACAATTTTACGTAGTACTCAAGCAACCATTTACACATCTATCGCTGATTCCCTCTCAATCTTCGCTCATTCAAATATGCTTGGAATTCCTACAATCAAATCCAGTGTACCAAATCCTAGAGCACAGAATTACTACATTTCTAACACGTCCTTTGTATACGCCAAAAAGAATTCAATCTTCCTTTTGATCGATTTAATTTGATCTCTTGGAATGTGATAGATGATGGGAAATTGTGAATCTGGAAGTATCTTTGTAAAATTCTTATTCTCCTCACTGCCATGTGACAATGCCAATTTGAGTAAATTGTAAAAATCACTCAAACCACACAAAATATAAAACTTCGATTCCGTTATATGTGGTCCTTTTAGAATCAACTCCAAATCGTTTTTCATTAGTTCAATGTTTTCTTTATCTACTTGTATCCATTCGTTCTGAAACAAATTGCATTATCACTACACTTCAAACAAACAATTATACTGCATACATTAATACATTCCTGTTGTATAGAATCAACTGCATTTGAAAATGATTCAAAATTGGCATTTGTCCGTAAATTTAGTGAGAGATTTACAATGTAACTAACAGATTCTTGGATAAAACTTAAATTGTCACCATTGAAATATCGTACAGTAAATAAATATGCAGCCAATATATTGATTAAATTGTACTTCAATGTGTCTGTTATTTCCTTTTTCTAAAAAATAAAGAGAGAGAAGTAAGTTTATGCATATCAACAAACCATTGAGAGGTGCATACAAAGATATCATTGAAATTTGGGAGATTCTTTCTTATCTCTGGACATTTCTTTCTGTGATTCTCAAATTCCTCCAGCTCCAGTACTCTGTTATCATTATAATAAGTCCACCATGGTACCCACTTGGGAATAACTTTTGTAACATCACCTGATCTAAAACCAAATGCTGATTATCCATTTGGAATGACTCAATTTTGGATTTACCTTAAAAAGGCTTCAAATTCTTGTCTTTCATCAGCAGTCAAATTTTCCCATACTTTCTCAGTATCATCTAAATTAATGCCTGCCATTCTTTCGTGTATATCTAATTCATCTTGCTCATCATCTGAATCTAAATTAACTTCCTTATCATTAGTTGTTTCATTGAGTCGCTGCAGAATCTCACACATTTTTTTGTGACCTTCTATGTTGGCTTCTTCTAAATTTAAATTCTCATATACACAATCTTTGTAAAAGTCTTCTGTGCATTGTAAATGTTTCTCTGATTGATAGCAGCTCAATGAACAATACAAGATATTGCATTTTGGGCATGAATATTTTGCTATGACGTTTCGACATCTGAAAACATTTTACAGTTAATTGGTTATTATTTCAAGTGTGGTCACTTACATATAGCATTGTTTGCTGTTGTCCCCCATTATTATTCCGGAAAGATGATTTATTTATTTTCTGTTCAAATTACGTCCATTAGAAAACTATAGTTGGGGGAATTTTGCGCTTTCAGCACCTAATTCGCTGATAACAGTTAATATAGCTAAGTAAATTACCACTAAAGAACTTATTTATTTGTGGTTAGTTTTGAAACAGAATCATAATGTTAACGAATTATTTGTCCGCGGAACCTTTGACAAAGTTTATTTTAATCAAAGGTAAAACGCTAGAAAGCTACCATAATATTTGTGCACTTGCTTCAGAATAATTGGAACGAAAAGGTCCTTCATAATTTTCTTTCAGATGGATTAAACGAACGGGGTAAACCGTTCTTGGATTACCTGATTAAAAGTCCTGCTAGGAGGAAACCTAACAAAGACTACAATTACCATTATTTCGTCTATGAAGGCATCTACAATAGAACAGTAAAGGAGTTTGATCACGTTAATGTCCAGATAAAGTTTTATGATTGTGTCAGTAATCTGAATGGGTGGAAGAACAGAATTAGCAAAGAGACATTAGACAAAGCGAAATCAGATCCATACTTTTGCATATGTCCTTGTCCTGATTATAAGGAAGATCTGTTTTCAAACTTTTGTGATTCAACTTGTAATCAGGATGATATCAAGCAAGAATCCTCTGTCATTGTGGTAATTGATTCTTTAGTACACATGATATATGATTATGGTTTTCATATGGTTTACAGCATGTTAAACAAGCTGAAGAATAATCCTAGTAAGTAATATTAAGATGGTTTGAATTTATTATCAACATAGATCACCTCAAGATTTCAAAACAATTATTTTTGCAGATATTGTCGAGGTGATAGCAGTATTGCATGAGGATTTATTAGAGGACTCAAATGTGGCATGCTATTTAGATCATTTGAGCACCTTAAATTTTAGAGCAGAAACTTCATTTGGCAGAATATGCTATACCTACAAGAAACCAGGTGGAAAGATCATCACACAGGTACTAATTAAGAAGAAAGCCATCAGGACAAGTAACATTTAACTTTCCCTGTTGATAGATTGAAGAGTATGAGATGTTAAATGGTTCACTTGTGACGCGACCGATTAAGAAACTCGACGTCCAATCATTGATTCGCAGTTCCCTGTCGGAAATCCAACCAGACACATTGACGACGTTCAAGATTAGCCTCGAGGATAATGAGAAACAGGCGAGAGCCAATTTGACCCTACCTTATTTGCCCAAGTGAGTCACGAATCGATGGTTTGTGGATCGATTATTGTGCGGTCGTCTTCTTCTTTTAGGCAAGAGGAATCCGAGGCCGAAATCATTTATAATCTAGACGAACAAGACGATTGGGATGTGGAGGATCCCGACGACGATCTAGACATTTGAATTTAATTTAATGATCTCCAAGAAGTTCTTTTTTACATTGTTTTATATCTATACAACACAAATCCATTGGTCTTGACAACATAAATGGTAACTTATACAGTTAGAAATTGTTCACAGAAATATTACATTTAATTCGCTTTGGTCGGCCTAAATGGAGAAGAGCGAAAACGCGGTTTCATGGTATCCTTATGGAACGTTGGCAAACGGAACGGTCCGTTCTTTAAAGGTCGATTATGGAAGTTCGGATGCCGCTGATTGTGATTGAGCGGCTGTTGTTGTTGCTGTTGGTTGGTCCTCACCCGATTCTGCTGACCGAAGGAATTGCTATTCTGTCGCACATTCATATTGGAATTGTTATTAACGTTCCTACTGTTGTTCCTCAAATCACGCCGATTACTATCGAACGACTTCATCAACGCAGGCCGTCCTGACTTCGATCTTCCAAAATCGCCGAACGCTCTGCAAGTTTTCGACGGAAGTTTCGCCTTGAATATCGGCCGTCTGTTGCGACCATTCGCCGCTGTCGCTTTTGTCCGTCGCATCATCATCATAAGGGAAGGACGGCCGAGGGTGGTGCGATGAGGACGACCTCGTTGCTCTTGTTTATTGCTTTTTCCCAACCCGTTTGTCGACCTTAGCGGTGACCGATCTCGCTTTCGATGGATTTGTAGATAATTTCCGTACTTTCCTCTATAATTATGCGCTTTCACAAGGTTACCGATCGAATTCGGACGGCACACGTGGGCGCCGCGTCGTCGCCAATTCGCCAGTCGTCCATCGACGCGTCGCGTCGGTTTCTTCCACAACATCGTTTTCAGAATGTGTTTGATCGAACCAAACAAGTTCCACTGCTTTCTGGTACGGTTGTTCACACGACCGCGTACCATATTTTATGTCGCAAATCGCAAAATAATATAACGGTGAATTTTGATTAATATGTATATTATTAATTCATTGGATTTATTGACGTAGTTGCGATTTTCGGCCAAACTTTGTAGTCGTCCTAGGCGATAGACGTCAAGCGATCTAACTCCAAATCACTGTGCACTTGAGCTTTTAATTGGGATAACGATCACGAAATCAACGACGGTTTTCATTGCTTTAGAAATTAATACGTATTTATTCTTAGAATCTATTGAACAGCCAATTAAAACACATGTATTTTAGTACGTGGCGTATGGGCCAAATCGTCGTCCATCGTCAGCAACACCATGAACATGAAGAACATTCCGATGGCGCTCAAGAAGTGCCAAACGTCGTGGTTATCGTAAAAGTGCAGGAGCGTGCATTCGCGATTGAACTTCCTCGACTGGGCCGGATATACCTACAAATAAAATAGACAATATTAGAAAAAAAAGTTTTCCATAAATTTGAATAAAATTACCTCCCAGGAGATGCCCTTCTTTAAGAAAAAGTGCATCGACAGTACGGCGCAAATCGTCGAGATCGCCAAGAAGATGAGCGTCAACAGGTTCAAACGTTCCTTGTGCAACAGCTTCATGACGAGGTATACGATGAAATAGAGAACGGTGTTGATCATGAAGACGCCGAATAGGTAGATCGGGAAATTCTTCAAATCGAACTTGAAACTGAACACCATCAGCCCGACGTTGACCGCGTTGAATATCACCAATATGAAGAGACGCGCTTAATCGAAACGCAACGACTGTTAGTGTTTTAAGTTAGGTAATTTAATAACGACGATGAACCTTTGTGCGTTGGTTTGATGGCGTTGAGGAAACTCGATCGACAATCGTTCATGCACGTGCGAAACCCGTTCGGATAGATATCGATCAGCTTAAAGCGGCCCATATAATAGATCTGCAAGCTGAGATACAAGCAAGTGAGGACGTGCAGAACGGTGAACGTTAACCAGAAGTAGATGTTGCTCTCTAATATACCAATCATTCCTGCGAATCGATCAAAACATTTTTCATTCGAACTCGTACGTCGATCGATCGATTATTACCCAATAGAATGGCAATCGACAAAACGCCGAACGTTGCGTATGCGGTCGCATTGATGTCCGGATGCCGCGTTTGATACAATTTAACGATACAAAGCACGGCGATGATGTACATGAAACTCGTATCTGAAAATGGGGAGAAATTAATCGTACGAAAGGGTCTATTTTGCGAACGTACCGAATTGGAAATTGTTATGATTGGGACAAATGTGATAGCTGGCCGAGAGGATGCCTTCCATTATAAGAGACACGCCGAGAGCGTAGAACAATCCGTAATGTTGCGGTATGCCGTAATTCTATGGAGGAACGCAACTGTTTTTCAAATGATCCCGATCGACGGTTGCTTCATTTACCTTATCGAAATCGATGTCCTCGTGCCATTTCTCCCTGCGCACGACGATCCACAAGAAGACGAACCCGAACATTACGTAGCCGATGTTCGAGTAGATGTGATTGAAATCGCTGAAGAATCCTAACGGATGCGCGCACAAGAAGTTGTAATAGCACAAATCTTGATTGCCCGTGTCGTTTAGCACCTGCAATTGCAATTAGCATTCACTACGAATTCCATCCGATCGCGTAGATTCGCCTTACTTTCTGATAGGTGATGACCAATTGTATCGACGGTAGGCCGTAAAACAGCGCAACGGTGAGCACGTGCCAGAGGTACGAATTCGATTTGCGTATCAGGATGCGAGGATCTTTTCGAGCCAAATCGCTTAAGTAAATGTTCGGCTTGACTAAATAAATGTCCGGCTCCGTGCAAGCTTCCGCCATCGCGTCGTATTCCGTCTCGTCCATCGATATGTTGGCCAGGAAATCGTCGCTCGCGACGGTCGTCACGTTATCGTGAATGTCGTCCGGCGTTTCGACGCTCGTCACGCACTCCGCCTCGACGAAACGAGTCGTCCGCGGCTTAAACGTCGATCTCAAGCACAAGAGGTACGTGATGGCGAAGACGACGATGAAGAGGATCAAGCCGAAGAAAGCGATCAGCATCGCGTTAACGTAATCGTCCATCGTGATGCTCGGCTTCACGATGAACGTTAAGTGTTTCGTGCGATCGACGTTTTCCGTCAGTTCGACGGTCGCGTTGCCGTCGTCACCGGTACAATCGTAATCCGTGCCTTTGGCAACGAACACTATGAAGAAACCGTACGGGAATTTCTCCTTCTGAAACGGAATTGAATTTTAAACATCGATATTAATCTTGTTAAGATCAGTCTCACCGATATCGTTATGCCGCCTCTATTCGATACCGTCTCGTAATAACCTTTGTAGGTGATGTCGCGATTCAAATCGAAAATGGGGCACTAAAAGAAACGTGCAAAATCGTAATAAAATTGAGGACGAGCGGAAGCAAACTTACGCTCGCGTTTTGTATGCTGACGGTCATACAAATTTCGTCGGACGAATTCACCTCTAATATGACGGTCTTAAAGTTGTTCGTTTTCGTCGAGTTTTCGGTGAATTCGTAAAAATAATACCTACGACGAAAGAGCGAATTAGACTACGTTCGAATTGCCGTTACCGATATCGTCATCGTTACTTTGGCTGACTGGGACTTATCTCGATGTTATACGTCGTATTCGGTTTAACATAGAAATCAGTCTCTTCTTTAACGCTAACGTTAACGGAAACGTTCGTCTCCGATTCCGTCGATATGGAGATGATGGGCGATTCCTTTAATTGGACACCGAATTGTCCGTGAACATCGGCGTAAAATAATGCTAAAAAACATATTGATTCAATCTATGTAGCTGATTGTGAAGATCTGTGAATCACGTACAATTATAGAATTTTGTTAAGGTGAAGTTTTGGAAATTGTCTTCGCACAATGTACGCGCCGTCGTTGTATAAAATACATCGTTAGGATCGTCCATTGCAAGTGGTACTTGCCATGATAACATGGTTTTGCCTTTTCTCACGACAACCATTACTGGTTCAGCTGAATCTGCATCAATTGTTACCCTCAATGGGCTGTAGTACTATAATCATAAATTTCTTTATAAAACCCAGTTTCTTCTCATATAAGAGACGTACGTTTTCATTTTCATACAGCAATATATACTCTACATCTTTATGGACGCTTAAATATGTTGCATTGTGATAAGTATTATTATGTAAAACTATCGGTTGCAAATCTCCCGCCGAACTATAGAAAAATATGAATAGTATGAGGCGTCTTAATATCACAACCATATTAGCAATTACGAATTGGAGTTTGGTAATAATTGGACAAATTGTTCTTCGTTTGGACTTAAAACTTTATCTGAAAAGAATGAAACAAACCATAATGAGAAAGCAAAACGTTTGGATTTCTGTATTACCATTGCAATTACTTCCGATTCGCAAGGATTCCTCATAATAACGTGATAACTTTTAATTATTCGAAACTTATTTTTAATAACCTAATTATTGGCAATGAAAACAGAATTGGAAGAAAACCACCATCGAAATTACTATCTTTGAAATTACGCATAAAATTATAGTGACACATACTAATTTTTGAGGTTGTGTTAATTAATTGTGACCGGTCTACTGTCATTATTGATAAAAAAGATAATTTTATCAAAATAATTAATTATTGGTATTTTTACTTCGACGAACGATAACAACTATGTATGGAGCAATAATTATTATCTCTACAATGAGTAATACCTAAGAGAAAACTTAGGATAAACAATCTCGAGGAGCATGATACTTAGGTGAAACGGCGAAGAATTTAGGAAGAAGGAAGTATTTAAATGGAACTAAATTACTTTAATTGGATAAATACATAACACACATAAATTTCGTCCCGTTTGGTGTTTGTTCGACTTGATAATTAAAGTACAGTAAGCAAATGAACATTTTAATTTCATATTCATAAATTGTTATTACATAATTTTATGTTGCAGATGAGGCAATTGCCTTTCAGACAACATCTAATTTTACAAATCACTGCTTTCTTTCTGACTTACGACTCGGTGAAGGCCGATAACTGGACCGTGATCTCGAAAATCCAAGCGGATTACTTGGAGAAGTATAAAAGTTATGTCGATGTGACTGTGATGCATTTCAACGTACCGCCAGACGTACCGTTCGTTTCCTTTAAGTTCGAAGCAGATGAAATCGATTTATCCATATTTGGTGAGCAATTCCGTTTGAATACAACGTCCAACCCCTTCGACGCAATTGCTTTCTAGGTTGCAGTGCAAGAGACGTCGAGTTATATTTGAAATCCGGTTCGCCGCCGGTGATAAATCCGGATTCGTCCAAGGTGCCGGACAAATTCTTGAAAGACGGCCGTCCGTCGATGTACAAGCTCAATTTCAAATCCGATGGTAAACCGAGTTACGTTAACATCAGCAGCCCGATAACGGGCAATTATTATGCCGCCGTCTATCATCCATACACCGATCCGAAATCGGAAGCCATCAAGCAAGACGGTCTATCGCAGATGTGCAACACGAACGTCGAAGTCACGTTATATGCGATCGTGACCGAAACACCGCGATTAATACTGGCCGACGATACGATCGATGTGAGCATTATCGATAGCGAGACGATCGTTTATAAATTTTACGTACCGTCATTTATTGATCGTCTACGGTTGTTTATTAAAGAGGCCACGTGGAACGGAAGCGACGGCATTCGATTCGCGATCCATCCGAATAACGTCACGCTAATAGTATTAAACGATACATCCGCTTATGAGGGCACAGTTTGGGTAAACGAAGACACTTGGTACTTTATAACGATTAGCTTAATTAAACGTACGTATTCTTGTAGAACAACGACGAACGAACGTTAAACTGTCTCTGTTGTAGATGATCTACCTCATCGATCGTTATCGAGCAGCGGGAAACTTCGGTTCTCGTTTCACTATCTCAGGAACGAACTGTACAGGAACTTATCGTCGAAGTACTACAAAAACGCCGCGATGAAATCGTACAAGCGAGCGAACGCTCTCTACGATCGACCGTACAAAGAATACGAATTGATCCGTTTGGGCAGTACCGACAGTTTCGTTTATACGTACGAAACGCGAACGTTAGATAAGCGAACGATTGCTTCGTCGTCGTTGAACGTCACCAGCACGGATTTGACCGTGTTGAAATTTCGATTGAACGATTTCGTCGACGTCGGCGGCACGTTGCATTTCGTCCTCTCGCACAAACCGACCGAGCACGACATCGATAAACGGCACGTGATCGTTGCTTGCATACACAACGAACGCATGACGGTACCGAAGTGGCCGAACCGTTGCGCGACCGATACCGGCGATCGATTCGAGTCGCAAGTCGTGTTGAACGCGACGACGCGTAACGCTAGCGTACTGATACCGTATCCGGAAGCGGGCGTTTGGTACGCGACGGTACAGCTCTATTGCGACGAATGCGTCGCGTGCAATTGCACGGACGAATGCGCCGGAGCGTTGGACAAGTGTAAGGACGCGTGCGACGTCGAATGCGATCTTTGCATGCGGAATTGTTCGTCGGGCGGGTCTTCGCGCGGATGCGAGACCGTTTGCGACGACGAGTGCAACCGATGCGACGATCGCTGCGAGATGGAGACGGCACGTGGCGAGAAAAGTTGCGAGACGTGCGACTGCTACGACGATTGCAAACGGTCGGTTTGTAATAGCAGCTTGATTTACGCCATCGGCTCGTATCCGTGCGTCGTCGGCGGATGCGGTAAACACGGCAAGTGCGTGTTCTCGCTCGCGGACGGTTTCGCTTATAGCGCGTGCCTCTGCACGGACAGTTATAAAGGTAATCGATTTGAATTACGGCAAAACTAACGCTCGATCCGATCGGTTTGTGTTTCAGGTTGGGACTGTACGGACGACACGGACGCGCGATCGTTCGCGGCGATACTCATCGAATTGTTGTTACTCGTGTTGAGCAATCTGGGCTTCTTGGCGGTCACGGTAATCGCATACAGACGCGACTACAAGGTCGAGTCGATCGTTTACTTCGCGACGTTCTTCTTCTCGACGTTCTATCACGCGTGCGACGCCGGCGAGAACACGATCGGTTTCTGTTTGGTACGATTGTCGGTGTTGCAATTTTGCGATTTCTATTGCGGCCTCCTGTCGATCTGGGTGACGTTGGTCGCGATGGCGCAATTAAACGATCGATTGATGGCGACGTGGGCGTTACACGTGGTCGGATGCGTGCTGTTGGCTTTCGGTACCGCTTACAATAAGACGTCGTTGTGGGTCTTCATTTTGCCGGCCGTCGTCGGTCTAATTGTGATAGCTGTCGGTTGGTACGGTAGGTACAGGAAGACCGGGCACGTGTTCGACAGTAGGAGATATCTGCGATTGAAATTGCCGATCGGCGGCGCCGTCGTTGCGGTAGCATTGATCGTTTACGGATTGTTACAAACGCAAAGTAATTACAAGTATTTGCACAGTTCGTGGCACGTGATGATGGCTTTGGGGGTCGCGATACTGTTACCAACCGTAGACGACTACTTGCCGAGCACGTTGACGCGTTAAAGTAGCGATTAATTTATATATTCGAGCGTTAATCACCACGCAAACCTCTAATTTACCAATTTATTATATTGTTATTATTATTACCACTTGTACGAGAACGAAAACAAATTAGCTAATAGCCGAATTAGTTTTATTTCAAACTTGCCAAACCTGGCGCCGCAATAATTACTGGTCATGATCTTTAAGTTGTCGCAAGAAAAACGCAATTTACATTCATAATACATTTATTGTACTTAGTTTAAAATTTTATATATATGTATATATATAATCTTTATATCTTATCTTTTTTTACAAATGATGGTCCATACTACTATCACAGTCTTCAAATTATATTACAAAAGAAAAATAAACGACGAACGTAATTGTAAAAGGGCGAAAGAAAATAGAAAAGAAAATCATTTCTAAATTAAAATCTCGTTAATCAAAATTGGATTTGCTCAATTTGATTACTTCTGCTTTGTTCCTGCCATTAACATCTTACAAGAACTATAACATGGTTCAAATCATAGGTCATAATTTGTTTGCAGAATTTGCGAAATTAATTTTACAACGTGTTCCCTAAGTTCACCTTTAACTTTGCTTTAATAGGTTTTTCTCTCTTGGGTGGAATTTATAACAAATATGTGCACAGCATCAAAAGAAGAAACTCAAACGGGAAATTAAACGAATTGTTAATGAAAAGAGAGTGAAAAGATGAAATTCTCTTATTTATAACAGGTAATAACGGTTTTCTTCCCGTTTGTTGTTTGTCTTGAGAGCCTCCTTTCGAAAAACTCGTTAATCGATTAATTAAATAGATATTTATCTTTCTTCTTTGTTAACTAAATATTATTTTCAATATTAGTGCTACACCCCTTAAATAATTTTTCATCTTAATCTCATTATTTATGGTGTGTTTGCTTTCCATTTCTTAAAACTTTTCAATTTTTGGCATCTTACATTTAAAATATACATATTTACATATAATACATATACATTTTTGCATATTTCCTCCATTTTAAATATATATATCTCTTATACCGTTTATAATTTTTACACATTTAACAATTAAGCTTCTTCTCCTACTTTCAATTAATTTTTAAATACATTTTACATTTTGTTCATTGCCAAAAAAAAATCCATCTGATCAAATGGACAAATTACAAGTGAATCGAACGAAACATCGGACAATGTGAAATAATCATGTTCTTATTTAATTAATTAAAACAATTAGGTGGAGATCTTTTTTGTGTGTGTTGCTCTCTCTTTCTCTCTTCATTTGAACTCTTCACTTTATAGGATGTGTTACCAATTAGTGCACAGACACATATATAGGATATTTGACTAATTTACTGTCCTTAACTCTTTTTCTGCGCTACACCCTGTAGTTCTTTGATTTCTCTTATATAATCGATACGTTCTTTCGCCTATTTCAACCTAAAAATTAAAAAACGCAACCTTTATATGTACAAAAGCCCAGAGTATTATTTCCATTTAAATAGATTACGCCATCCGCTTTCTTCATTTCCCTGTACTCGCTCAATTCCTTTAAGCCAATCGCTCTGTGAGTATTATGATCGACGTCTCATTTAAAATTAAACTCCCCAACAAATATATGTAAATTTGCATATTTCTTTTTCATTTTTACATTTGCGTTGTTCCAGGATATTGGAACATCGTGCCCGTCGTGTTTGTAAATCCCGCCGATCGTATCGCCGGTTTCGGCGGCAATTTCGGCGTCGTTTGCCCGGATTGAATTGTGCCGTCGTTTAAGAATCGCGGCGATATACTTGGCGGTTGACTAAAAATTAAAAACAAAACGTATTAAGGTGCAGCGGTTGAAGTAATTAAAACTTTTGTTGCGTTTCACTTACCTGGAGCCTCCGTTGGTGGTTACGTTCCGTCCGGGCAGCGTCGGTTGTAACGTCGAATGGCGTCGTATGTGCAATTGGGACGTGTGCGTCGGATTTAGACGCGGCAAGGTGCCGGACGACGTGGCGAAATTATTGACGACGGCATTATGACCGTGATGCAAGTGGTGATGATGATGGTGGTGATGGTGAAAGAGCGAGTTCGGCGACGCTCCCGGTTCCCTACGCGGCGGTAACGGCGGCGGCGAAGAATCGCGCGGCGGCAATAACGGAGCGTCCGGCGCTTGTTTGTTCTAAAAAGAAAGTTATTCGTGAAAAAAAAAATATAAACGCTCCGTATTAATTTACCTGTTGCGGCGAATTAATCTCCGGGCTGTCTTTTCGTCTGCGCGGCGGCAATGGTGGCGGCGTCGACGGGAATCGTGGACTCACGGGCTCGACGTTTTGTACAACCGGCCCCGGCGACGATGCAGGCGAATGCGGTCCGGGGCTGTTGGGTGTCGCCGTTACGGCGGCGCCGGATTGAAATTGATACCGCTGTTGTCTGAAAAGTGTTTTTTAGCATTCTTCCGTCTAATTCGCCAATAAATACGTACAAGTGTTGTACAGGTGGCGGCGGCGGCGGTTCCATCTTCGTACCGATCGCCGGTAATGTTCTATGTTGAGATGACGTGAGCGATATCGTCGAACTGACGCTCGGACTCCGGCTGTGCTGATGATGGTTCGGTTGCCACCAGTTCATGAACGGATTGGCTGCCGGAGACACGGGGCTCAGTGTCGGACTGTTATTGTTCTGTCCGATATTCACCTGCAGCAGTTTAATGTAAATTAGATCAGAATTGGTTAATGTGGACATCTAATGAACCTGAGCGAAAACGCTGAAATCGTTATCGGACTTGTGATGCTGATCGTCGGTCTTCGTCTCGTCGCTCTTCACTTGCGTTGCCGTCGGTTGCGCGAACATCGTGCTAGACGTCGAACTGACGCTCGGTCGCGTGCTCTTCGCCTTCGTGCTCGGACTTTTCAACGAGATCGACGGATACTTCCGTTGGAATTTCGGTATCTGTTTACAGCCTCTCGGTTCGATCTCGATCGATTTATTATATAAATAATTGCTAATGTCCGTGTCGCTCATGTCGCCGAAAGGGTTTAGATGCTCTAGAAAGTGCTGAAAATTATGAAAACAACGAGATTAGACATCGAATGTAACCAGAGATTGTACGAGGTCGTATTAGGTTCGAGTCGTTTACCCTAATTTTCGGTTCGACGTGAAAGCAATACGACTGATTCTGATATTGCTGTATCTCGCCGGTGATCTCCGCCACTTTTCGCCTTTTAAAGAAATTGATCAATTGCGTGTTCGGCAAATAATCCGGATTCCCCTCTTCTATATGCAATATGTTCGTCAAGTACATGCCCAAGAAGGGGACACACGGCGGGTTAATCGAACGCAATTTCTCTTGGTACTTCTTGAAATGGTCGTCGGCGCCGCGTGATTCCTCCAAAGCTTTTCTATTTGTTTGTGATATCGACTGCAAAAAGAAACGAAGATGAGGAAGTTCGAAGAAATAAATGCCGAAGAGTGGATACCTGAAACGTAAACTTTAATCTATGAACGGAAGCCGAACCCATTGCGGACACGATCGCCAGGACGCCGTTGAAATTGTTCATCTCGTCCAAATGGGTCATGATCTCTATGATCCTGTTTACGATGGCGCAACGCTCCTCGAAATTCTCCGCCTCGACTATATTCTTCTCGTACCATCTGGTGATCTGCAAACGAATCATTAATCGAATCTCTATTACTTATCACTCTAATCCATTCGTACTAACGTTTGTCGTGTGCTTGATCATTTTCAATAGATTCGGACTCGACTTCTCCTTGTCCTTCTTCGTCCACACCGAACCGACCAGTTCGGACGGTTTGATCGTTTTGTACAAATCGAATTCCAACAGCGTCAATTGTCGCGCCAATTCGACGGGATGCAGCGTCAATATACCGAATTCCTCTTCGTTCTGCGTGATGTGCCATTCGATCGGTGGCGGCGAGTCGTCGAAATTGTATTTAATCAATCGTTGCGTATCGGGTTCGGCCTAGAAAATTGACTTGTTACTCTACGTGCCCTGTCAAGTTTAGTCCATGACAAAACCTTTCGCTGCACGATCTTCAGCACGCTATCGACCCATTTACGCATACTCTTGCCGTTTACCGAGTCGAGGAACAACTGCAGTTTCTCCAATAAAGTCGGATCGCGTTCGAAATCGTAAAAATGGTGATCGACCCAATGGCGCAACACGTTCAAAACGCTAAAAGAACATTGATTCGTTAACGATCGATTATTTATTTATAAACGGCAACTCACCGAAATTGTACCGGTTGACAATACTCTTTACGATATCGCTTCCAATCCTCGCGTTGCGAGTTCTTTTGCATTTTATCCGCGTCGTTGTTGTCCTGTTCGTAAACCAACGACGGGTCCGGTATGTTGAACCGTGCGATTAACAGTTCCAAGAGATCGATCGGAGCGCAGAAACTTCGGTACGTCGTCAGGAACGTTCTAACGAACTTCGGATCCGCGTAGATGTGATACGTTAAACGTTCGACTAGTTTATATATCGTGCCGCCCTTAAAAATAACGAAATAAAAGCGAGCGATAAACGCGGCATCGCACGATTGTCAACTTTACTTTGATCAAAGGCACGCCGCCGTTCTCTCGGTGCTCCAATATGAGATTATCTTTGGAATCCGGTTCGGCGAACTTGTAAATCTCCGCCGACGGTAACTTTAGCGGATGCTTTCGCTCGATGTCGGACAGTATGCTGTCGAGTATACGTTCCAACATCGATCGCGTGTTCAACATGATCAGATCGGCCATCCACGAGTTCTTCTGCTCGGCCGTCTTGGCGCACAAGAGTACGGCCGGCTGGATGCGGGGCGAAATCTCGAAGGCGTTCTTAATCTCCTCGGTGTCCGGATGATCGATAATCTCCACTTTTCGTATAAAGAAACGCTCTTTCAAACGGCATTCCGGATGATTCTGGTGCACCGAACTCTGTCGTCTCGAGTTCGGTTTGCACAGTATCATTAGACCATCGAACAAGAAGACGCGGCGTTCGGTCAAACGTTTGCCCGAACTCACTTTGTTCAATATTTCCTCTGCAAGAAGTCAATTTATGAATCGAGTAAATTACGTTTGTTCGAGTTACCTCTAATGAACTCGTCGCAACACTGTCCCAAATCCTTCGAATCCCAATTCTCCACGATCTTCTGCAACTCGTGTATTTTATTCAACGCGACCTGCCGCCGTGCGCGGATGTTCGTCGGCGGTAGCGTGCTTCTGATCGAATAGGACGATCCGTAGCGACCTGGAAGTCGCGAATTAATTATGCGACGATCTAATTAACAAAATACTCGCGCACTCACTCAATTCCAATTGCAGCGGCTTCAATAAACCTTCGACCTGTATCAACGTCTCGCGCTCTTCGTACGATTCCGATAATCCTATTAGTAACTTAACGTACTCCAAGTAAGAGAAGCAGTGCCTAATTGGTGCCAATAGCAGAGCTGGCAAATAATATTTCAACGCCAATTTCATCCCTTGTCCGGCCGTGTTCAGTGCGTTCTCCACTTCGGGCTTCGACAAGAAATGATTTAACGTTCGTCGACAGCTCGGCGACGTCACGTCGCTCGCGTATTTGCCGTAAACGTCGAATTCGGCCGCTTCGGCCATTTCTGCGATCGACAAAAAAAAAACGTTTTATATCTGCAACACGATCCGCTGGTAACAATTACCTTCGAAACAGCTGCCGATGTACGGCAATTGATCTTGTGCCATTTCGACGACGTCCTCTAGACTACCCAATAGTGTTACAGTGACTTCGTGTATGTCTAACACGTTGGAAAAGATTACGTCCAATTCTCTCTGATCGGCGTTTAATCTAATCAATTCCTCTCTAAAATATTTAAAAACATTCGCTACTTGAATATCGTAGGATCAGGTAAATTGTCCGTGTTACCGAAAGACTTTGATGATCATGTGCAATTCCCTTAAATACTGTCTCTCCGATGCCATTAATTCCCGCACGATCTCCTCGTAAGTCAGACTGTTTCTTGGCGCGCCGCCGGTCATCATGTGCGGTTCGTTCATTAGCATCGATGCGCTGCTACTGTTGTTGCCCTCATCTTGATAGAACATGTCCATTAAGGCCTAAAACGAAATCGACATTCGTCAAGCGTTAAACGTAACAGTAGAATCAATTCCTATTGTCGCTTTCGTTTTGAATACAGTACAATTTGCGGTCTAGCAAAACTTAAAATATATAAGTAAAATGAGGAAAACAGAAAATGTCAGCACAAATTTGATTAGCTGAAGCCATTCGAGGCGAACGTGTTTTACAAATCTTTCGAAATAGTTTCACAATTCTGCATAACAGTATGCTCGAGGGCGAAACGTTTGAATATATGCTCGGCAAGTTAAAATACGATGGAAATGTTTCACCCTCTTCAGTTGCTTTATTTTGAACGAACGTAATCGTCTTATTACCGTTCTTGGCATGCACTAAATTAGTCAACAACTATAGCTACCTACCATGGCTGTGGACTGAGTAGGTGAGGCAGGCGTGTAAAGCATAAAGCAATTAATTAAAACGCAAAGCGTCAATGATAATAATTAAAAACTAATCAACTAATATTTAAAATGACTCTTCAATATACCTTTCAGTTTTCGATTGATATCATCTGTCATAATATTCTTTTCTCTCTCTCAAATTATTACATTAACATTTAAGATAATAATCTCATCTGATCTACACACAAACAAGAAACCAAAAAGAAATAATATTTCTTTTTTTCTTGCAGCTTTCTATCACGAATTGATAATCTTACAAATAATAGATTGATTACCTTATCAGCATTCATAGATATTTGTACATCTTGAAACGTAATCTCATAATGCTTAATGTGTTTCACATAATTTCCAGCCAGTTTCAATATATCTGCAGAAATGTATTCAATTACAGCTACCAAAAACAGTGAAACACCAGAATCGATTTTGTACAAGAGCAGCTCCTAAAAACAGAAATAAGTCATAATGAAGTACTTGATGACCAAGACTAAAAGTGAACCAACTTTCTGCAACAAATTGTGTATTTTATCGACTGGCAGCACCAATTTCTTCTTCCCCCTTTCCAATGCACCCTGTGCCTCCTTTAAGGCCCACTTATCAATTGGCGTGGGAAATGTACTTTGAACCCTAAACTCTACATCCTAAAAGACAAAAAGCAAATGTAAGGTAAGATCATAATATGATTGATCAAGAGAATGGGAATACTTGATATACCTGTACAGTGTGTGGTGGACTAGGTTTTGCACATAACATTGCCAATAATCGTAAGCACAAGCATTCTACATAATCTAATGCATCTTCTCTTACTGCCAACGATGGATGCACTTGTTCCAGGACCTGCATTAACGTGATTTTGTAAATCAATCAAAATGATATACACATGACAGACATTCGTGGATCACACGAACGAAGGATTATCACTTACTTTTCTTAATGCAGCAATAAGTACACCTTTCCATTTTGCATAATTTTCAGCACATTCGAAGTCATAGATATTGTTTTCGCCCGAATTATTAACAACATTCATATTTAATATACAAAGTGAGTCGAGTCAAAATGTTTTGTTTTACGCACAGAAAGGAAAAACGTGCAAGAAAGAAAATATAAAAAAGATTATTACGATTGCGTTGAGTTATTTAATTTCTATGGAATAAAAACACAGATTCCGCCATTATCTACGTTATTATTTTTTTCCTATATTTTTTTTTCGGTAGTTTAGACTTCAGTCGACGCACACAAACACACAGAGGAACAGTATGAGAGAAAAAAAAAATAATTTAAAATAAATTAAATAAAAATAAAACGGCTGTTATCGATCAACTACATTTACGTAACGTTACACATTGTCCTGCTAGTTTTCTTTTTCGATTATCAATTCACTCAATCTCTCATTAATTTCCACGGATTAACTTGAATCTGATTAAAACTTAAAGTATCTTACAACAGCGAAAATTATCAATCTATTGACAGACGCCATTTGTCTAACGTTGTATCATTTCGAATTACATGAAGTTATCTGCATCTGAATAAAATTTATTCATAATTAGCTCATAAATTCTATATCCAATAACTCTAACATGTTTCTTATTCATGTTTTTGGTTTAAATTATTGTATATAGTATAAATTATAGTCAAAATAATGATGTAGCATATTATGCAACCAAGCACCTCCCTCCTTTATTTAAAACAATAAGCATTATTACTAGATATAATTGATAATTTATGCAATTATGCTCATTTACAGCCTGCAAATTGCGTTAAATTCGCCAAATATTTTAAATTTCGACTTTTAAAAAACTTTTACTTTAGAAAATTCTGTTGGCAACATTGTACTTGCGTGAAAATTTTTGACATGTTGATGTCGACGCTGATTAAAGTTATTGTTTAGTTTATATTGTGTGTAATTGAAAATATTAGTGGAATTGTATCTTTTTCCAGCATTAACACAATACAAGGAAAGCATTCGTTCAAATCCAACCAATTTATTCGTGAATTTAAATTAAAGGAACAGCTTGAGGGTTGAGCTTGTCCTCAAATATGTCGGATTCAGAGGCAAGTAATTATTCGGACGCTTCAGGATCCGATGCTGGTTCGGTGAGATCTAGAGGTTCAAGGGGCGGCAGTCGTTCCGTGTCCAAATCACGATCACCTTCGAGGTCACCGTCACGATCTAGATCCCGCAGTCGATCTGCGTAAGTAAACAGTCTTTTAAAAAAGTTCTTGTTTTTTATCATTGAACTATTTCATGTTAGGTCTGCGGCACGTGAAGTTTCGGATGCAGAGGACGTCGACGATGAACAAGAACCAGAAGGTGATTCTCTGAACGAAGATTCTGAAGAGTATGATAGTGAGGAGGATAGTGATAATGGCAGAAGCAGGAAGAGAAAGAAGAAGGAACGATTCCGTGACTTTATCATCGACGAGGCCGAGGTTGACGACGAAGTGGAAGATGAGGACGAATGGGAGGACGGTGCCCAAGAAATTGGCATCGTGGCCAATGAAGTGGACGAACTCGGACCGACGGCCAGAGAGATAGAGGGTCGTCGAAGAGGCACGAATTTGTGGGACACGCAGAAGGAGCACGAAATCGAAGAGTATTTGCGTAAGAAGTACGCGGACGATAGCGTGGCCGCACGACATTTCGGCGACGGTGGCGAGGAAATGTCCGACGAGATCACGCAACAGACGCTTTTGCCGGGCGTCAAAGATCCAAACTTGTGGATGGTCAAGTGTAAGATGGGCGAAGAGAAAGCAACGGCCTTACGATTGATGCGTAAATATCTCACCTATCAGAATACGAGCGAACCGTTGCAAATTAAATCGGTCGTCGCGCCGGAAGGCGTCAAAGGCTACATCTACGTCGAGGCTTATAAGCAGCCGCACGTTAAGGCCGCCATCGAGAACATCGGTAATCTGAAAGTCGGCGTATGGACGCAGCAAATGGTACCGATCAAAGAGATGACGGACGTGTTGCGTGTCGTCAAAGAACAATCCGGCCTCAAGGCAAAACAATGGGTCCGATTGAAACGCGGTTTGTTTAAGGACGATATCGCTCAAGTGGATTACTTCGATATGGCACAGAATCAGGTGCATCTGAAACTGTTGCCGCGTATCGACTATACGCGATTGCGTGGTGCATTGCGAACGACGCAATCGGAATCGGAAGCGGAGAAACGGAAAAAAAAGCGACGTCCGGCAAGTAAACCGTTCGATCCAGAAGCCATAAGGGCGATCGGTGGCGAGGTCACGTCAGATGGCGACTTCCTCATATTCGAAGGCAACCGTTACTCGCGAAAAGGTTTTCTCTACAAGAACTTCACGATGAGTGCCGTCATCGTCGACGGCGTCAAACCGACGCTCGCCGAATTGCAACGATTCGAAGAACAGCCTGAAGGCATCGACTTGGAATTGTCGACGGAGAAAGACGACAAGACGGTGACGCATTCGTTTAGTGCGGGGGATAACGTTGAAGTGGCCGAAGGCGAATTGTGCAACTTACAGGTGCGCAAAATCCCGTACAAATTTGATTTGACGCAATTTTCATGTTCGTCTTTTACTTTTTAGGGTAAAATTATCGGTATCGATGGATCGTTGATAACGGTGATGCCGAAGCACGAAGACCTTCGGGATCCGATCGTCTTCCAGGCGTCCGAACTGAAGAAATACTTTAAGATGGGCGATCACGTTCGCGTGTTGGCCGGGCGTTACGAAGGCGACACGGGCTTAATCGTCAGGGTCGAGAACAATCGCGTCGTTTTGATATCCGATCTGACGATGCACGAGATGGAAATCTTACCGAAGGATTTGCAATTGTGCACGGACATGGCGAGCGGCGTCGATTCGTTGGGTAAATTTGAATGGGGCGATCTGGTGAATCTGGATTCGGAAACCGTTGGCGTCATCGTTCGATTGGAACGCGAGAATTTCCACGTGTTAAATATGCACGGGAAAGTGGTCGAGTGCAGGCCGAGTTCGTTACAGAAACGACGATTGCATCGTTTGACGGCCGCGCTGGATTCTTACAGGAACAATTTGCACAGGAAGGACATGGTGAAAGTCATCGATGGTCCGCATAGCGGCTTCTCCGGCGAAATCAAACATTTGTATCGCAATTTCGCGTTCCTTCACTCGGTCGAGTACCTGCAAAACGGCGGCATATTCGTTTGTAAGACGAAGCATCTGTACTTGGCTGGCGGCAGTAAAAATGTGCCGAATTCCGATATATCTTCCAGCATGGAATTCATGTCGCCACGCAGAGGATCACCGATGCATCCATCCAGCGGTTACGTACCTGGCGGTAAATTCTCGCAGACGTCTCGTCGATTATTTCGATATTAATACAAACGTACGATTTAAGGTTTCGGCGGTGGAGGCGGCGGCGGTAGAGGCCCGGGCGGTCCACGTGGAGGCCGTGTAACCCGCGACAGAGACCTGATAGGCACGACGATTAAGATCACGAAAGGACCGTACAAAGGCAACATCGGTATCGTGAAGGATGCCACGCAATCGACCGCTCGTATCGAATTGCACACGTCGTGCCAAACGATATCGGTCGATAGGAAGCACATCGCCGATACCGGCACGCCGACGACGAGAGATGGCAGCGTGTCGAGTTACGGCCGGACGCCGGCTTACTCTGGCAATCAAACGCCGTTGTACAGGGACACTGGCAACAAGACGCCGATGTGCGATTCCGGATCGCGCACGCCGTTGCATTACGGCTCGATGACGCCGATACACGACGGCTCTAGGACGCCAAACGCCAGCTCGGAATGGGACGCAGGCGTATCGAATAGTTACCCATCGCCGGGATACAATCCAAGTAACAAATACGCACTTTAACCGTTCAAATGCGATTCAGTACGATCGACTTCGTGTTGCAGGTACGCCCGGATATCAGATAAACGGTCCGTTTACGCCGCAAACGCCCGGCACGATGTACGACACCGGGTACAGTCCGTATCAGCCTAGTCCCGGATATCAAAGTATTCGTTTCGATCGTAATGATTATGTCGTTGTTATGACGAGTTTTCTTCTTCCTTCTAGGTGTTGTATCGACACCCAGTCCGGCAACCGCTTACGGTCAATCGCCGGCCAGTAATCATCCGTACAACACGCCCAGTTCCGGTTACAGTCCGAACATGCCGTACAATCCGCAAACGCCCGGCGCCGGTTTGGATATACCGTCGATGACCGAATGGCATACGGTCGATATTGAAGTATAGCTGTTAAATTTTCGTTTCGCTCGAGCGATTTTAATTGTTTAATTCGGTTCAAGGTGCGCATAAGAGATAGCCACGACGATCCGGGTTTGGCCGGGCAAATTGGCGTCATACGAAGTATTAGCGGAGCGATGTGTTCGGTCTTCTTGCCGGAAGAAGACCGCGTCGTTAACATACTGTGCGACCATTTGGATCCGGTCAGTCCGCAACCGGGCGATCCGGTTAAGGTAAATGATCGAATGTTTCCTCGTTTATTGTTAATTATTCTCCTGGTTTTACGTTGTAGATCATTTTGGGGGAGGATCGTGAAGCGACCGGTAAATTGGTGTCGTTCGATCAAAACGAGTACGTCGTGCAAATGCCGAACGATGTCGTTAAATTGTTGCCATTACAAAACTTGTGCAAATTGCACAAGCCGATGTAGGGTAGACAACAAGGATGTTTAATTACTTTCGATTAGAGATTGTATATAAATAAGGGGAAACGAAACCATTCGACTATAAACAAATTCAACTGAACTCATTGTAAATGACTAAAGAAAGGTTTCATTAAGAATAGGATGGGAGTTAATTATTTCATTTGCGTAATGTTAAGAACCTTTGTTTCCATATAAAATAATAATACACGTGTCACCATATTCTGTTTATCTCATCGTTTTATTCAAATACTTTTTATCAATCAAATATATAGTTTGTTGGTAAAATTGAAAGAATGTACAGAAGATTCGTTCCGATCGAATGATCTCTCTTATGAAACGAAAATATCAGAATGAATTTGAAGAGATCAAGGTGCGCTTGTTAATTAGCAATCGAAGTTACAATCAAAGAAATAATTAAAAAGTTTAGGAAAGCAATTTCTTTTTTCATTCGCTCTAACAACAAAACGAAACTAGCAAACAAACGTCGATTCACTGAATTGACGACGTACGAAATCATTATAACACTAATATTACTATTAAACTAATAACAAATAAATTATAATTAAATAGACTAGCAATAAATTGGTATTGGTATCAAAACGACGATTGATCTTCCAACAAAAGGAAACTCTTTTTAAAATAGAATTTTGTCTACGAAACTTTTTTTGCCAAGTGTCACGCCATTTCTTTCGATAGTCAAAATATATTGCGATTTCAATTAATTAAGAGAGGCACAACAACTTCCTGCTGTTCCTACTTTAATAATCTGATAACAAACCTTGGAAATTAATTAAAATCCATCACGTAGTGGATTATGATTACTTCTTCTTGTCGTTCTATTCCTTTAAAAAGCATTTGCGCTCGATCCAATATTTACATTCGATTATAATACCTTCATGCGTTTATTTCAATTTTCATATATTAATCAATACGAATAATCTATTTTTTCCATTGTTTTTTAATTAATTATACTTTAAAGTATCGGAATTAATAGAGACTATGATCTCCTTATTAATAACTTCTTTTTGTTATTATCAATCGTAAAACAGATATTACAAGTGAAGAATAATATCTTCGTTACGTTCGTATCTCTCTCTAGGCGAGTTTTTTTGTATTGTTTTAAGTTTTTGTCCAATTTAAAAAGCGAGAACGTTCTTCTACATCGAAAAAGAGAAGGCAAAAATGAAAGAGAAAATGTAAATTAAAACAACGATTAAAACTTTATATATATAAAAGAAAGTATTATGGATCCATACGCCCTAGAAAACAACGAATTCTCTTAATACTACTATAAGGGTCTCTTCAGCACACAACACGTTCTTGAAATAGTTTGAAAAAAACAAATATTTCATTGATTTGCCCTGTTTTTTAAGTTTTAAAAAACGTTACAGTCTCAAGGCATTTCGAGTTAAGGGTCTGTTCTGCATTTTCGCTTTAAAACTAGTTTGAAAAACGGGTTAAAATATCTGAAAACTGTTGGGTGCTGAACAGGCCCTTATAGTACTAATTAAAAAAAAAAGCAGTTCGAAATGCCTTCAATTTTTTTTAAATTTAAACGTGGCGAAGTGTTTGCTTTTTTAAAACTAGTTTGAAAAACAAGTTAAGATACTTTTTAAAAAGGTGTTGTGTCCTGAACAGACCCCCATATCGTAGTCTTAATATTTTTGTGTATATAATATTAACATACGTTTACCATTTAATTGGCATACTTTTTTAAATGCTTCTCTTTAGAAAAAATTCTGCAAGCATTTCATTTATATAATCTCAATTTTGTTCGTTTATCATTCGTCTAAATTAATTAACCACTTGATTAATATCATTAGTTAAATTCATGTAATCTTATTATTTAAATATGCACGCATGTTGTCTCTCTTTTGGATTTCCTAAGAAAATCGATTAATTTTTCAATTTGCGGCACCCTTTAAAATAATCTATTAATTATTCGTAGAACCTCCGATTTTCCTTAATTTCTTCCCCGGATGGCCTCTATAATAACAAAATTACAAGTTCTTTCCGCAAGAATATAATTGGATGACAATAATTTATTTGTATGTATTAAAATTGCAATTTATTCGACGTTTGTAGAATAATTTGCAAATAAAAACTTGTTAGTGAACAATTTTTTTCCTTAAATTGCCCATAATAGCGACGACCAAGAAATTATGGGCCAATAATTTGCAAATATTGAAAACAAAACTATTAGCGATGACACACATCTAAAATCCCCCCTTTCGCAATTTATTAATGTTTATTTGCGATTATACATACTGATCGTTACTTTTAAAAAAAGTTATAAACCAAGAACAAGAGGTAAATGGAACTTTAGCACTTATTTAATACCCTAAGTCCTAAATCTAAATCTTCTTTTTCTCTCTCTCTCTCTCTCCATGAATTTGCACCCCCCGAACTTTCGTATAATACATAAATAATAATAAAAATTCTATGATTTCCCATCCAGACGATTGCCTCTTTAAATAAACCGCAAGACTCGCGCGATACCGATCAATAATTTGAGAGCGTTGCACCATAATCGCCTCAACGGCGCGTACCGTAACGCCAAGAAGTGCCACATCGACATCACGACCATCAGTTGAACGATTTTGTGCAGCCAAAAGAAACGCGAAACTTGTCTGCGCGCCTTCGGTATCGTCGTCAGTTCATCTTTAAATATAAACCTGTGAGAACAGGAAAAACAAACTATTATAACTCTTCGAATGGAAGCGGCTAAATCACGATCACCTTCTAATGCCCAAGACGTAATCTTCGATGTACGATTCCCAATCTATCCGTGCGACGTCGAAATCGAACTCGATGCGATCCGATTCGCAGAGCGACGCGTTCAACGTTCGCACGTTGTTGTCTTCGAATTGCCATTCGTGCGTCGTGAAGTATTCCAAACATTTCGCCGCTTTCGCCAGTTTATCTTGTACTTTTAGCATTCTGTTCGCAGGGAAGCGAGAAACAACAATTAGGATAAATGTGTACGACGTTACGAGTCGATCCGACTCACATCGGTTTACCGCCCGATATCCACGTGACGGCGTCCAACACGTACGCGGGCATCCAATGCAAGAAGCACATGTTCATCGTGTTGTACAGTCGGGAAGCGGTGACGGTCCCGTCCGGGTACCACGTAACGTCCGAGAACGGATGCTTCCTCATGTACTTGAACGAGGCGTTGATGAACGTGCTCCATTTGATCGGCTTCCTTTGGCCTACGGCATTATACAAACAATTCAAAACAAATTCTGATTTGATCGATTATCAATTACCGGTGCAACAATTGTAAATTGGAATATCCTTCGGTTTCCTGCTGGCGACTTTCCACGCGGCCACCAGCATAATGTTGATGACCATATCGACCGGTATGAAGTCGGCCGTCTTGTTCGGATCGCACAGCATCGACCTGAAGATGCCCTTACCGGCAGCCGCCAATATACCTTCAACATAATCAACGATCCGCGATTAATATTCGATCACACGCGCGTCCGCATAAACCTACCGGTCGGACCGTTCCAATTGTCGACCCATCCCTTCAGCGGTCCATTGATACTGCTCAAGACGATGCTAGGCCGTACGATCACCAACGGCAGATCGCCTTTGTTCTCTTTCAGCCAGCATTCGGCCAACGCTTTCGTGAACGTGTACGTGTTCGGTCGGTCGCCGATCAGTTTCGTCGTCAGCGAATCGACGATGCTCTCCTCCAACGTCTCGACCAGCGACGTGATCTGCGACGGTCCTATCGGCGGCGGATAAATCATCTCTCTCACGGTACTCCGATCGCAATTACAATACGCCGTCGAGACGTGGATCTAAAAGAACGATCGATAAATGTAATCAAACGCGTGGCAATTGATCGAAGCCCTACGAACCAGCGCTTGCAAGTTGCTCATGCTCTTGCACAATTCGATCAGTCGTTGCGTGCCCAGCATGTTGATCGTGACGGACAATTTGAGTTTCTCGTCGAACTTCACGGTCGCGGCACTATGGAAGACGACGTTGATGCTGCGCTCGAGGATGGCGCGATTGTTCTTCGAGATGGCGAGTTCCGGCTGCGTGATGTCGCCCTCGATCGGATAGACTTTCGTCAAGTCGGTCGGTCGCTCTTTGCGTATCGTGTCGAATAGCTGGAGAATAAAAGGGCGCGTCAGTATCGTAACAACGGACGGCCGCTCGTCGACCGACTTACGGGCGACCAAAGCAATTGCTGCAATCGTTCGTTTGCGTTCTGTCCCTTCCGCGGCCGTATCAGCAGGTAAATCCTCGATACGCCGGAACACGAGCGCAACAGTTTCTCGAGCAGCACTTTGCCCATGAAACCGGTGCCGCCGGTGATGAACACGTTCTTGCCGTTATAGAAGTCGGCAACGGTGGTTGCGTTGTACGGCGAGGACGTCGTCGTCGTCGCGGATGACGATAGTAACGAATTGATTGAACCTTTCATCTCGATCGCTGCCATCTTTCTCTTATCGTTATCGCTCTTGTTCTTCGTACAAGTTTCTACCATTTAACACTGCATTAATGTCGGCGTTCTTTATAGTCACTTGTTTAATTTTTGAACGGATTAATGGAATGCTCCCTTTCGTGTCGAACAACTTGATGACGATGGAGTTCGATTAGCAGCAACGGTTTCGATTAATCGAAACACTATCATTCATGCTGTTATACATATTATATATGCGAATGTAGTATAATTGTTTACATCCCACGACACTGCTTGCGCACCGTGCTTATTATTTAATGGAAACGTTAATGGTCACTCTGAGAAACTGATCCAACACTTACTGACGACCAATTCAAACGATGACTACTTATATACTATTCAGACGCGTGGAATGCGTAAGAAATTTGTGCGCTCGCAAACGGAAGCAACCGGTTAGTTGATAGACGAAGGAATTTTCCGGCGAATTGGAGAAAAATCTGGAAGTACTCGGTTCCGTAAACTCATCCGCACGTCATTTGGCGGATCCAACTATCTTCTTCGCCTTGCGTTTCTACGTGCCTGAAACCGATACAAAACGTAACGTCAGATTAATTCGAACGTAAAATAATGACAGATCCACAATGTTATTTGATTATCTTTAAGGTAGATTTATATACAATTTGAATATAGTGATAAATCAACAATTGTCTTTGATCAATGGCGATAATAACGAAGTTGGGAAATTTAAACAAAATACTATCAAGCACGATATGGCTCAAACTTCGTCGTTGACTTTTGAACAGGCTAACGAAAGCTCTCACTTGTTCTGTTGACGTTCTTGTCAAATTTCACTTGATTTTGACGTTGCCACCGGATATCGGCGAACTAAGCGCGTACCACGAGCATCTTCATCGAAATAACTGCTCCGAAAAAACGATTAAGAAGACCACTGAACATAATTAACGGTAATATGTCGACGATGATCAACGGCAAGAAGAATCGGCCGAAGAGGCGCAATCGAACTAATTTTCTTTGAAATTTTTAGTGCGCGTTTATTGTTGATGTTATAGTTTGTTGCTGGTAAAGAGTATCGTAATGACAACAATGAGAGCGCGTCGCTGGATGGACGATTCTTGGTTAGTAGGATATACGGCAAATAAAGTGGGTCAATTGCCTTTCGCGGCTCGATGGTAAATAGTGGTAGTAGTAGTAATGAAATGAATCAAACAGAGCCCCGTTTCCTCGGTCAATGGCTTTGACCGTTAAATGCACCGCTCTTTCTTTCTCTCTCTTCCTGTTTTGTTGTCGACGAGAAGAAATGATGATTAACATTCCTGTACATGTACAGGGTCCAGCCAAACCACTTTCCGTTCTCCGAATTCATTAATTAAGTTACTAACAGAGGACCGTTTCGCTTTTTAGATACTCTCACTACACCGAATGTCTCGGTTCTTCGTCCAAAACTTTCGATGGTAACGAACGTAGATGGTGTCAAATGGGAAACGATCCACACGGTATTCGAAGGTGTAAATACTAGAACATTCCTCATCATCGTCGTCACACATGGTCGTTGTTTACTCTTTTTCTCTTTAAACGGCACATTCTCGAAGAATTCTATCTGTGTCAACGAAAGTAGTAAGAATATAAAGTCTCTAGTTGATCGAGGAGAAAATTCCACATTTTCACCGCGTCAAAAAGAAAACTAAACGAATGATCGTGTAACACTTAACACGCATTTTTCTTTGCTAAACGTGGGATTGCAAATAACGTACGTATTCCATTTGTTTGCAAATCGAAATCGTACGATGAATTACCGCCAAATTATAATTTGACCATTACGTTATCTCATTTAAAAACCGCGTGCATGTTAATGAACGAGGCCCAAAAAAATTAATGTTATTTAACACATTTTTTAACCGGTTGGCATCAAGAAAATACCGAATCGGAGATACGAAACGAGCCAGCGATTTGATAGATAACAATGTTTGATGTTTAAACAGCCTGGTGATAACGGATTCTTATTAAATTCCATATTGAAGATCGCACCCGGAGTAATTAAATCCGCGGTGTCATTTATCAATCGATCAATTCAATTCGTTCGTTACTGCTTTTCTTTGCATCCAAATCGTTAATTAGCAGAAATCCGTCCCGATTCTCGACTATTGTTATCTAAAATAATAATGAACATCCTTTAAAGATTTCGGTATGGAATCGATGACGAAGAAATCGTTTTTCGAAATAATGAATCATCGATGATCAAATAGAGATTTCCAAGTTGTTGGAATAGTTTTTTTTTGTTTTCTTTCACCTATTGCAACCAATACCTGGAAGAATGCGTGTTATTTAATGAGGGCGTCCAGAAAAGTGCGAAAGCACACGATTTCATTAATTGCTTCCAAATCGAAACAACGGTTCGCACAAAAAATCAATTTCCTCGTCTATTTTCTGCGAGAGAAAGAGAAATGCCAAAGACAATAGTCTCATTAATTTAATCGATTTCAATTGATCATTATATTTTGGCAAACAGTATGAACGCTTGCATCAGACGAAATTGTGTTATCCTACGCGTGAGAAAGCAAATTATTAATTCGCATTATGCATATTGATTCCATTCGCATTGTCTTGCAAAAGAACCAAATTGTCGTATTTCTATTCTTTGCTGCCACTTTAACAATAAATCGAACGTAATCGTTTTACCTATTGCTCCCATTGATCCATTGCGACATTCGTTCCAATTCGTCTCTCGTTAACTATTTATTAATCGGGCTGGTCTTTTTTCTAATTTTTCCTTAATCCTAACCACGGAGTAGGTTATGTGAGAGATTTAAACACCACCACCCCCGCATTCTCATCGTAAAATCCAATCTATTTATACCTAGGATTACAAAATGTTATATATACCCATCTATGGGTATGGTTTTTATTGATTAATCCGTATTTACTAGAAAAACGGCGAGGCAAGAGAAAGCGATATGCGAACGTTTGAAAATTCAAGTGTCTTTAATTAAAAAAATAATTAAGGGATAATTTGAATTTTCCAAATGAGTTGTGAATAGCAAGGATGTGGTTTACGAGTAAAAAAAGAACGATCTTCTCTTACCTTCAACTCTCTCCTGCTTCTTTTATCGCCTAATCCATTTGAAATAGTTATCCAATTAAGACGTCTCTCCTTTTCGTTAAATATAAACACAATTTCGAAAATAAAAACGGAAGAATTTATATGTTTCACGTTATATATTATTTAATACGATAATGGGAGGGATTCGCTGCGAGAGAGAAGAAAAAAAATTATTTTAAAATTGAACATACATCACTTGCCTCCTTCACGTTAAAATCGATTTAAATTTGATTACCTTCTCTCGCTGATCACGATTTCGTTTGTACGAACGAACGCATCGTTTATTTAGGCTTTTTTGCACGTCGGTTATTCAAGAAATAAATAATTGCTGTTTGTTATAATTTTTGAGAGAAAACCAAAAAAAATCAATAAAATTTCAACCGGCGGCCACCGAAAATTATGCCACCATCAAGTTCGTCCACGGTTCTACCGGTTATTTTGCCTAACTTCTTTGCGCGTTTATCCAATTGCAACCATCTTCAGTTCAGTTCTGTTGACATCTATCGGTTGACGTTCGAACAGTTTTGAATAAATCAATTAATCACAATTAAGCAATTATTAATTAATCGGATGTTTGTTATCGCTGTTTAATTGACTGTGTGTATTTAGTTATAATTACTAAAAGGTAATGTACACGAATATAATTGGTTGGGGAGACTTTTTGCCATGATAACAACTTCTCTTTGCCATCTTTCGTAACGTTTTAGGTTAATGACTAATTATTATTTTAGAATTGTTTACAAAGAATTATTTATCAAGTATTGCTGCTTGAATTAATAGTACTGTGCTAGTAAAAGGGCACAGGAAAAAGCAAAATTGGATTTATCAAAGACATCTGAAAAGGTTACTGTTCCTTGAATTGCCACAATTTTCACTTTACAAGATCTTCGATCTTTGAATCCACGACGCTGCAATAATATTAACATAAATTTAATACTAATTTGATAGACGACCAAAGTTGGAGGAAAGTAGAAGGAGGTGATTTTGTTTGCATTTCCTTTTTCTACCGGCTTGGTCAGTTTAGAATACACTCCAGTGCTGGGTAGTTGACAGAATTTTCTGCTTTTGAAATCTCCTCTTTTTTACGATAATTTGTTGTGATTTCAATTATCAAAGGAAGCAAGAATCAATTAAAGGTAATAATAATTATTTAGACCTTTGCAATAACAATAAAAATGCACAAAATTGTAAATAACAATTAGAATCAAGTTGGAAAACTTTTAGGCAATTTCTTTTTTGTGCTCATTTGATTATTATGCTCACGTATTACGAAACAACCGTTACCTTTCGTATCCTCTTTATTATTTTTGTGAATACTCCAATCAAAATCTTTTGTTATATTAGTTTAATTCTTCTCAAGTGAAAAGCAGCAGTTTTATTAGAAAGTTGATGTTCAAATTCTCAATTTTTCGATCATTCGAATCTTATTGTTAGCTCTTAAGCGTCATTTAAATAATTAATTTCGTTTATTTGACTAGCACTATGCACAATAAACAGAAAAATAGTATAGAAATAATGATTATAACAAGTTTTTTTTTTCCGTACATAATAGCACATTAATTAATGTCCGTGATATTTAATAACTTGCGTCAAACGCTTCATCATCGATGATATTTTTCCTTTTTAAATTAGTGTGAAATAAGATTTTCAAGAGTAGAGAACAAGCAAACAATGGAGTTTTCTTTCTCTAGTGCGATGACGTTTGTTTGTTATCAAACAAATGCTGGTTGGAAACAGCTTTAGATTATCGTAATCGATACGAGTTGTTGGATTCAAACCGAAAAATTGCCGTGAAAATGCACATGTGTGTCTGTTAATGAAGGACGACTACAACAGGAATTTTCCCATTTGAAATGAATAGAGAGAAACCTAATGAAATAGGAATTTTATTCGATTTTCGACCTTGACAAAAACATCGTCCATCAAAGCGACCAAAAAATCAAGTCCAACAACTCCAAGTAATTGCATGCAATCAATGTGCAATCAACTAATTACCAATACGAAATAACAACATTTCAATGCGATAACTCTAATTAAAATTCATTTGATGAAACTAATTGCGTTCCAATCGTTTCTTTTTCAGATGGCAAACGAAGGTCTTCAGAATTGGTACGCCAACAAGAACATCTTCCTGACGGGCGCATCCGGATTCTTGGGCGTCAGCGTGCTGGAGAAAATCTTACGAACGATCCCGAACCACGGCGACATTTACCTGATGCTCCGAGAGAAGAAGGGCAAAGCGATCGAGGAACGGATCGAGGAGATCAAGAAGAATTCGGTCTTCGAGAAACTCTACGAGACGAAAACGGCCGACCAAGTGATAAGATCACCTCCAAATTCCGCTCGAACGCCTTTCATCAGTTTCTCTTTACTCGTTTTAGTTATTCCGCAAGGTGAAGGTTGTCGCTGGCGACGTCGGTTTGCCAGAGTTGGGATTGTCGTCGAGCGATCGGCAAACGTTGACCGATAACGTGAACGTAATCATTCATTCCGCCGCAACGTTAGATTTCGCCGACACGTTGAAGCAAACCGTCGACGTCAATTTGTTGGGTACGAGACGGATGATCGAACTGGCGAGACAGTGCAAGAAATTGAACGTTTTCGTGCACGTCAGCAGCGCCTATGTGAACGCTTATAAATTGAATGCGAGCGAGGTGCGTTTCTTCGTTTAGTTCGCTTCGTTTTAATCGTTTGTCCGTCCCGTAGGAAATCTATCCGTTGAACCGCGACGCCGATTCGGTGATATCGATGTGCCAAACGTTAAGCGATGCCGAAGTGGAGGCAAAAACGCCGGAAATCTTGGCCAATCATCCGAATACCTACACGATAACGAAGCATATGGCCGAGCACGAAGTGCAGAAAGCCGAGGAGTCGTTTCCGTGTACGATAGTGCGACCGAGCATGAGTAAGGCGGATCATTTTGCGCTTTAATTTACTGATAACGTTGCATTTATTTCTTTTAGTCATCGGGGCATTACATGAACCGATACCCGGATGGACGATTAGCAAGAACGGGCCCCAAGGTTTTATGATGGGCGCAGCGAAAGGTGTAATCAGACGATTGCCTGTTGGCAAGAAATTAATCTACGATTACATACCGGTCGACATCGTCGTTAACACTTTATTGGCAGCCGGTTATCATGCAGGTGGCGTGTGTTCGATCGGTTCGATTTAAATGTAAAATTTAAATGTGATTTGCACGTTTAGGTAGTACGAAACCGAAAAAGGTGCAAGTGTACCATGCGACGTCGAGCACGCGGAACCCGTTCAAATGGGAATCGATCGAGGAGAAGGTCAACTATTATCTGCACAAGTATCCCTTGAAATCGGCCGTTTGGTATCCGCACTTGAAGTTCGTGCCGAGTGTTACGTGGTACAAGATCTCATCGTTCTTCGTTCACATCCTTCCGGCGATCTTCATCGATGGCGTGACACGAATTGCCGGCGGTAGACCGATGTAAATTGCAAATTCCTAATCGTTAAACGATTTGCAATTCTTTATTGTTTTGCTTTTCAGTTTAATGAAATTGCATCGGAACGTGAACAATTCGCTTGATCGCTTGGAACGGTTCATATTCACCGAATGGGAATTTAAGGCAGACAACACGCAAAAGTTACAAGAATGGTTGAACGGCGACGATAAAGTAACGTACAACGTTGGTCTGGGCAATTTACAGTGGTCGGATTATTTCGAAGATCTGAGTAAAGGCTCGAGGATTTATTTGAATAAGGAACCGATGAAGAATTTGGAGAAGGCCAAAGGAAAAGATACACTGTATGTATTGACTGCTGCTTTTAGTAAGCTATCATGAACAAATTGCACTTTTCTTTTTTAGTTTGATGGCATTCCATTTAGCACTACAGGGAGCTATTTATACGTTATTATGGTACATATTTGCGTGCGTTACGGGCGCTACAATGTCAAAGACTGCCCTGATTGTACCAATATTGTACGTTTTATTCAGCTTCTTGTAAATTAATCACATGTACAATTCATTTTTTTTTTTCAATTTATGGTTAAATTATCTGTTTGTCTTGTTAATTTCTATGTTGTTAAGCTCGGCATTTATGAAGGTGTGGGCATTCTTTATAGAATTTATAAATAAATAATCGCTCTTTGCGATGAAATATCAATATTCATCGGCAACCAACTTTACGCAATTTAAAAGCTCAATCCTTGTTGCGGAATCGAGTATTTTTCATTAACCTTTGCTTACTTTTTTCGATGATCTCACTCGATTTTCATGCGGATTTCGATATTTTTCTTCTCTAATCGATTCTGACTAGATTTCGCTTCATTTAGAAAAAGTCCAAATATTTCAAACCAGATTTAAATTTAATATTTCGCGCTATCGCAGTTCGAAATAGGTTGACAGACTGCGCGCTTGCGCATTGGCGGGTGCGTTTAACGGCATTCAACCTGTTTTTAAGAAGCATTTAGCCAAAGATAATATACTTTAGCAATAAAATGGCATTATTATCCGATGGAGCCAAACAAAGGCTTTCAATCGTTATCGGTGTAACGAAAACAGTGTTTCATTACGGTTTTATCCCAACAGTCTTATATTTAGGTTAGTAAAAGAATCAATAGTCCTTTGCAAATTAAGATTAAGAAACAAGATTCTTTGTAGGATTCCAGAAAGGATCAGATCCCGGAATGCCAGAGATCAATTTAAGCAGGTTAGATTAAAACAAATCATTTATTAACATAAGAATCAAACAACACTAATGGACATATTGATTTTACAGCTTATTATGGTGAAACAATTAAGATTCAAAACATGTGTATTATGTGTAAGCTCCAATAATTAATATAATGGTTGATTGTTAACCAAAATGTGATTCTGATAAAATTCCTTCCATCCTTAAACATGTTCATGTTATGGTAAGGTTATAGATGCCTTCATCATTATGGAATTTGGTATAATTTCTCCTTCTGTATATGCAGTAGTAATACAGTAAACTAGCTGTAATGAGTATCATGCCAGTGGCTATAGCTGTCCTGAAAGATAATTTAGATAGTGAGATATTTGTATTCAAATTGTAACTTCGTCTTACCCTAAAAGGTATAAGTTTGTATTTTGTGGACAACAAACATTTTCTCCACAGCAATATTCTAGATCATCATTGCAAATACCAAATTCACAATAGGCTTCAAGTGGCAACTAAGAGTATATACATTTAATAATACATAACAGCCAGAACTTTTACTCACCTCCTTTCCATTATTAAACTTGATTATTGTTAAAAGTATGGCAATAAATAAGTAGAAAGTATCCATAACTCCATAAGATTGAACATTTATTTTCAAAGAAAACCTGTCAAGTAAAAGTTAACCTACAATATCCAATTGCTTAGTCACCAAATGCGTAAAAAAACAGGTATACAACCTTGAAGGAAATTGCCTTTCAAAAAAACACGTTTACTATTATTTATGAATATTTATTTAGAAAAAAACAATTTCTACTCGTTATCTTCGTCATCATCCTCTTCTTGATTGTTGATCTGGAAGTATCTAAGTTCGTAGGTATCTTTACCAGAAGCCACAACACGAAGCCAATCACGCAGATTATTCTTCTTCAAGTATTTCTTTGTAAGATATTTCACATATCTCTTTGAGAATGGTATGTCAGCAGTTAAAACTAACTTAGTGTTCTTCTCTCTGCTAAGGTTCACATTGTTGCCCAAGTTATTGGTCTTGCCATTAACCTTTATCCTCTCCAGTAAGTATTTCTCCTACAACAAAATTTAAATCATTAGCTTCAGGATAGACTGCAAATTAATTATGCTACATACAAAGTTTGCTACATCCAAAAGACTGTCTTCAACTGGATGCGTGCAATCAACGACGAATTTTAAGGCGACCTTCTTCTTTTTGGAGCCCTTACCACGGATGTGTTGCTTTTTCGGTTGGAATCTGGCACTCGCGTTCTTAATCTGGAATCCACAACATAATTAGTCGTGTTTCAGCCAGATTTTTTCACATGATTATTATTATTATCATAGTATCGGTCACATTGCAATTGCACCACGTACGGCAAATCTTTCGATATCTTTACCATCCATGTAACAAATTTAATAATCTCGTTATGAGCATCATCATAATGAAACTAATCTTCCTTAATTTATTAGTATTTCTTTTAATTGTTAATTGTATTTTATAAATTTAAAATGATTTACTTACGACTGCCATGTTTCAGGTTTCTCAGTCAAAAACAGAAAGAATAGGAAACTACCGAGACCGGTTTAGGTTAATCTAAAGTGCATACATCTTTCGGAGAAAGGTTGAACTGTTAATAATTGTGTTATGGAGTAATGTTTACATTGTATAATTATATTATTCGTAGTGCAAATTAATTCTCTGCAGGAAGTGAATTACTGGGAAATAGATACTTTGCAATATCCTTCACTAATTTATCATCGAAGACAATGAGCGACACAGAATCATCAGAAGACGAAAATTTGGAACTGTTGAGGGAAGCAGCCGATTCCGAATTTATTAATGATGATATGTTTAAAGAGAAGAAAGGTATGTTATTATCGTTAGAATGATCGTAAGCTAGAAGAATATCAATTCTTGTAGAACCAACAGAAGCTATTATAAAATCATTGCCATCATTGAGGCAACAGAGTGTAGTTGATGACCACAATGACTTATTGGAAATTAGCCAAGAAACGCGTGCTTTTATTGGTAGGAAGCTCTCTGAAGTACTAGACAAAAAATTGGAGAAATTACTTTCACATGATAGCATTAGTACTTATGCCCATCAAGGCAAGAAAGTAAAATCTAGGGTTAAATTGTTTCATGATTCAATGCACTACATCAGATGTGAAAAGCCGGCAGAAATAGTGCAGAAGAGAAGGATAGAAGATGTTGATGAGAACAATGAAGAAAACTGTAAAGCTGTGGCAGTATCTGCAGAGGATATTTTAAGTCATAAGGAAACTAAGCATTGGTCAACAAGAACGAAAGCAAAAGTTTTTTCATACAAAAGAAATAATGAGGGGCAATTGATTGAAGCAACATGGTAAAAACATATAAAGCTTTATTCGTACTTTAAAAAAATATAATTATATTGTCCTAAAATTTCGCTTTCCTCTTCTTTTCAGACTTCTTCAACCCGACGACATGACTGCTCTTATCCAGTCCAAGTACTGTGCTACATCCGTGAAGACGACGTAATGCGAGGCATCGCACTTGGACTGGTTCTGCAACGCGACACTAATCGAGACCAAACCGCGGATTTCGTAGACTGGATTCTGTGGCGACGATCCCTCCCTCACGAACACCATACCGCCACCGGAATCGCCGTTACAAACTGAAGTTCCTATAAGACAAAAAAACAGTTTATAATCGAGCTGAATGTGTAGGCCTGACTGTGCAGTTTGTACCGTTTCGAAAACCGGCACAGTACGTTTTTTGCGTGGTGAATTTCGAATAAAACTCTGGAAACGAATAGATGCACGTCTCCTTCGACACCACCGGCATTTTCGCTTGCGTCAGGGCTTCCGTTACCTTGCCGGTTTCGTCGAAGCCCCATCCTACTACAACGCCTGGAAAAAAACATCGATTAATATCTTGTAAATTTTCAGTTCTGTGAACTTCTGTGTACCTTCTTTATTGACGACCTTGCTGAAGCTCGGCGTGTCGCTCCATAAGCAAATCGGACGCACGTAATCGGTGAATTCGGCCGGATTCGCCAATTTAATGATGGCAATATCGTTGCTGTACAATCGCGAATTGTATTGCGGATGCGGTATAATTGCCGCGACCTGTTTATCTTGAATGCCGCTGTTCGACCATCGCTTCAAGAAATATTTTCCTGCAATCGTAATCATTCGTGTTTTAGTTGTGAGATTCGAAAGTTGCAGTTTTTCTTCTTCTCTTTTTAGAACTTTCGGATTTACCTAAGTAAACGACCAAATTCTCCGGTTGTAACGCTTGTTGCGATTTCCTTTTGGTCACGCAATGCGCTACGGTGATGACGTGCAAGTTCGATATGAGCGAAGCGCCGCAAATGTATGCGAGATCGATGCCTTTCGTGTGATAGAGCGCTGCGTGCCACGGGAATTGGCCCTCCCTCGTCGCTTGACCGTACGTAATCAACGGTCGTGGATGCGCCTTGGGAAAGTCAAATGAATTATGAATTCATATAAAATTAATGCAAATCACCGTAAAACGAAATCAAATTGTCGCAACTACTACTTAAATACTAAATTTCTACTTCTAAATTCGAATTACCTTATTAAGACTATTGTTAGTTCGTTTAGAATTGTCACCATTACGACGATTATTCGAGTTTTGAAGCATTTGCAAATAGTTTAGCACATTTATCAGATAATTTTGATAGGGTGGATTGTAATTTATCTGGCGCTTCTCCCTAATCTTCTTCTAGATATGAAAAAGGAAATCCACAATAAAAAATCCTCGTTTCGTATAATTATCGTGTGCGAATTAACGAAGCTATAAGCGGTTAGCAAACTAATGATAATGAAGTATTTACAAATGCGCTTTGTTAAAGGTGATTCCATATGATCCAAATGGCAAGCAATTTAAAATGCCGCTTTTAATTTTAAGCGTCAAAAACTTACGGCGATTGTACCGCATTTAACGTCCGCACTCTGCGTGATCGGCTTGAACTGTTGCGGCCTGTTGAAGATGGAGAAATCGCCTTGAAAAAAATCGTCTTCTTCGCTGACCGGCGGCACGATAGCGATACCGCCGATATTGCTGGCACTATAACGCGCGGATTCATTGAATCGCATCCAGACGACGGCTTAACGGAAATCTACTTACACCGTGGTAGCGGCCGGCGGACCCGCCAACTCGTTACTCGTCTGCAATTGGCCGCTTATCGTCGGTGGCGGCGTCGTCGGCGTGCCTTCCGGACAAACGGTTTTTGCGTTCAAACGGAACGCCAACAAGTTCGGCACCGGCTCGCCGCGATTGTACTTGATGTAGAAACGTACGGACGTCGGCGTGCCTTTGAGCAGCTGATGCTTCGGATTCTTGATCAGATACTCTTTGTTGTCGGTCGTCACCACTTCGCCGAACCAATTCTGACGGAGCGATCGATTAGAATTAAGATTGTTTGTGTTCGCAGTCGGCTCACCCCTAATTGCAACGACGGTCGATCGAAGATCATACGCAACCAAACGCCGGACAAGTCGGAGTCGCTGATTAGCGTCACCGCGCCGTACCATCGGTCCGGTTCCGGGCTGTTCGGCTCGATGATGAGCAGCCGCGGGCAAGGATTCGATTGGCATGCGACGTGACGGACGGTTAAGAGACAGCAAAACGATACGACGGTGAGGAATAAATTACTCGTTTCCATTTTGACTCGGGCTGAATGCACCGAAATGAAAGAGGAGCGATTATGTAACACGTATTGTTAAGTTGATTGTCAATCGCGATACGAACCGAATGCGGTTAATTAATCGATCGGTAGTTGGGACCTTAATGATTGTTTATACGGTATTGATCAACAAATAATTGAAAAATTCCATTAACTAAAACCAGTTTTCGTCTATATCAACAATGCGATGATGATGCTTTTCATGCCTCAATACCGTCACCAATCGTTAAAAGTTTACTGGCGTGTCAAGACGTCGCCAGAAGCTTAAATTAATTGGTATTTTATATAAAAGCCAACCATGTGCTCTTCAATTAACATGAAACCAACGAAAATCTTGTCAATAATTAAATAGCGAAAAAAATTGATGTTATTGCATAAACAGTAATCCCATACATATAATTTCGCGAACGTATTTTCCCAAATACTAAAAGAAAAAGCATCGATACGTATCGTTCATGCTAATTAATAAAATGCAAAATATTTAAAGGAGGACGTCTTCAACGTTTCTGCGTCGTTCCCAATAAATAAAAACCTATTTTTTTTAACGATTATTAATTATTTTGATGGGAAACTTCTCAGCTAAAATTTGGATTTTCTCGTTTCCGCGTAAGGACGAAGAGTTCGCTCGGTTTCACATTAACGTCATTCCTATAATGGTGCTCATTAGAATTTCGACATTAACGAAACAGATCCACCCGAAAATTTATAAACGAATTTATCATGGAAATGTAATAAACCTCAAGGCTAACTAAACAGGTATTCTAATGAAGATCGAATCTTGGTAGCTTTTTGAGTTAATTAGAAAGTATAATAACAATAACGATTATACGTGTAATTAAACGCTATCCAAATTGCCAGAGGTGGATTAGACTTACCTGCTATATAAACAAATTAAATCCTAGTATTACAATAATTATTGTTATGGCACTAAAAGTTATTATTGAATATTTAAAAACGAATCGAAAGTAACGAAGATATCACACGAGAGCGTTAATTTAAATCGCAGCACTTTTATTCTATTGCTGAATAATTAATTGCAGCATTGTTTCGATCGAAACGAAATTCCTTTATGGTCCAATAGCGACGAAGAAGAACATCAACGTTCAATGTGGTTCCCACTGAGATTGCGATATAATTTTTTGTTTGCACTTGAACCACGTTTCTGCTCGTCTCACGCCGACATCGTATCGATCAATTCAAAGTCGAATCGTTGGCCCAAGGTACACTGGTCGTCGTCGTTGTTGTTGTGCGGTTTATAAATTTGGATCGTTTAATCGAAAAAGTGTGTGAAGAAAAGAAGTAGATGAAGGAGGAGGAGGAGGCAAACCGCACAAATGCTTATTACGGATTACCACTACCAAAACAACTTGCTAAGACACCCGAACGCTTCTTCTCTTTCTCTTTTGCGGTCAACTCTCATTTCTACCATCGCCGTAACGGAACTTGATGATATTTCCCAATTTACGGACTTAATCGTTAGAATTCTTCAAAGCGATTTCTTATCCGAAAAGGAAATATGAATGCGATAACGATTTTCTGTACCATGATGATACAAGGAATTATTACACGATTATAAGGCAAAAGTTTATTTTACAAAGTTAAACAAACCGGACATACTTAAGAATTAATAATTACAAATTACGCTGAGCGGCGAAGTTTATAACTGCTAATAACGGCCCTCTTTTACCGTCATTTATTACACCTAACACGCGGTGTCTTCCTTACGAAAGTTACAATCAATCGTCGAATATTTCGTGCGAATAACGGATAATTTCAAATGATGATCGATAATAAATGGCACGTTACTGGCTCTTCCAAGAAATCAAATTACAGGTACGACCCGCAAGAGAACAACGTCCTCTTATGTTATAGTAAATACTACGCTAAACAAAAAAGAACTAATAACTCTTTTATATCCATTATAAGCAGGAAACATTCCAAAAAGGATTGTTGATCCCACGCGATCAAATCATCATCATCATTCTCCATTTCCTTGCGGCATCAAGCGATTAATTTGTAACATGTGCGGGATGTACATGCTTCAAGTTCACTTTTTACATTCCGCGAAAACGAAAACCTGTTCTGCAATCTATCCGATTATTAGACGTTTCTTGTTTCCTTAAGGCTAGAACGTGATATCATTAATAACGCTGCTCCCAGAGGTAAACTACGGTCAATTTCCTCCGAATCGCTCCGTTTGCGCTTCAGAGTACAACGAAACGGCTTCGCTTATAATAACAATCGTTCGGACATTGAATTGTAAATGTTCCGCTTCAATACGGCTCTGCTAATGATAACGTTGAACGTTTCTTTGGCGACTAATGCTAATCGTTTGCTCTCCTGCGTGAATATTTCGTTCGTCTTCCCCAGATGTTTGTCGAAGTGCGAACATAGCGATGCCTGCGACGTGGCCATCCGTCCCAATTGCAATAACAATTGGCAAATGTCGTCGACTAAAGGCGGAAACGCTTCCGCGATCAACACGAGCACCGGCAATATCGGCTCGAACAAATTTGCACGCTGATCGCACGAGATACCTGCCGACGAAAGCGGATTAATAACACGATTCAAACAACACAACGTCAATGTTATACCGCTGAGTAAAGAGTTGAGCAGATTCATGGCCGTCACGCACAAGTTTAGACTCTTGGGCAGCGCGAATTGGACGGACAAATGGGCCAACAGTTGTATGGCGAATATTTGCTTGTTCAAGCTGGGCTGTTGCATCAGTTCCATGATGAAGTCCAAACAGATGTGCATCGACGGCACGCCTTTGACCGTTATTTCCAGCAATTCGCTCGGGTAACCCTACAAGTAAAAACAAACGCAAATGAGGATTCGAATCGATGCGATCGCTATCGCACTCACTTGAAAATGGACCAACTTGGCCAACGACGTGTCCGCGATGAACGCCTGATGCAGGTAGCTGCACACCAACGATCGGACCTCTTGCAACGACCACATTTGCCCGTGCGTTTTGCGATCGCCTTCGTTCTCCATGCACGTCTCCAGCAGCATCTGCACCGCCGCGCTTTCCTACAAGCGACAAAGAAAACTATTTACACGCGGAACCCTAGATCTACGATCGCTTGCAATCCTTCTTGTGCCGCAATATATCGATCGGTCGCAACTTCAACGTTCTGTCGCATTTCTCGCAATGGAAACCGTTCGTTGCGCTCGAATCGATCGTCGCAGCATCGTTTTTCCGATCGTCAACGTTCCGTTCCTCTTTTTTGATCTTTATCGTTCGCTTATCGCACGACCTCTCGTGTTGTAACATAGCGAAGAACGTGAGACCGTTAAGCGTTTGATCACAATGCGGACACTCGTACGGATTCGACGTCAGTTCGCATTCAACGTTCGCGTCCCATTCGTTCAACACCAACGCGTCGTAAACGACGTTCTCGGTCACGTTGATGCCGCCCTTCGTCGCATTGAAACTAGCCGCGTAGTCTTCGTCGAACGGGTTCGTCGTTAAATTCTCGCGATCGCCTCTCGGTTCGCACGTATAAATGATCTTAATGTCGGCCGGCAGAAGACGCGTCATGTTGTAGCTGACTTCGGTGTGAACGAATTTGACGAGTTCTTCGGTGAAATAATAAACGTCTTCGTCATCGTTATCCGTCGCTCTGTTCGCATCCGTTTTACAATTGCGCAATTTCGTTTCCATCTTCGTCTTCCAGCGTTTCCGCAACTCGATCGCTCTCATCAACATTGTTTTCCCTTGCCCGAAATACGGCAGGTCCGTCGATATGAAATCGTCGAAGACGAAACGCGTCAACGTCGAGTTCGTTGCGATCGACTTCGCGAACAACATCAGCGTCGGCAACGCGTTCATTCGCATCACGTTGACCAAGTAGACTTTCTTCGTTTCCAGCATCGACTGATAGACGAGAATTTGGTGACGTTTGCTGATCGGCCGCTTGCTGAAGTAACCCGGCGGCGGCACCTCGACATCGTCGTTGTGCAATTCCAACGTTTCCGGTTTCGTCGCGAAGTAACTGTTCGGTCGCAAGAACACGTACCATTTGTTCTTCGTGTGGTACAATCGTTCGGTGACGGTCTTCGACGAATTGAACTCGTCTTCGATCGATATCTGCGGGTAGAGGCCGCTCGTCAATATCAACTTCAATACGGTCAAATCTTTGCGGCTGCTGATCGACGACGTTTCGTTCAATATACGCTGGATGCGATTGAAATCGTTCAAGATGCGAAACTCGACGTCGCGCAAATCGCCGCGGTCGTCGTGCGACGTTGACGAGTCCCCGTAATCGCCGAACTTTAGCTGCTTCTTCTTCGACGACTTCGACTCGTCGCGCAACTCTCTACGCAAGGTGCGTAACTGTTTCAATTCCCCGTATCGTATACGTCGTTCCGCGCTGTTGTTCGTACGTTCGCCGTCCTCGTCGATCTCTTTCGGTATCAGATTGGCCTCCGCTAGTATATCTTTGAATTGTCGTATCAACTTGGTCGTTTCGTACAACCGTTGCTCCTCAATGCCGCATCTCTTCGCCCACTGACGCGACGACTCTTTGCCTTTCGCGGCGCCGCTCAATCCGTTCTGTTTAACCGTCAGCCATTCGTTGTAGACGTTCAGTAGCGTTATCGGGTCGCCGTGATTCGATTCGAAGTTACATTTGCGTCGCGAATCGGCGCTAGCGAACTGATTCAACGGACTTTGCACGCTCAACAACGCGGCCATCGTCAGCACGGGCATGTTAACTTTACCGAAGACCGTCGACATGATTAGCATTTTGCCGATGGCCAGATCGACGGGTAGCTGATTGAGAGCCTCGCCCAATTCCGTCAGCATCAATGTGTTTCCTTCGTCCAATTGCAGGGCGCCGCAATAGCGCAACCGCTCCAAACTCTCCTCGATACTTTTCGCGCTCGGTTTTTCGAGGAACGGGAAACTGGCGATGTTACTCAAACCGAGCGATATCATGTTCAACACGATCGATTCTAGCGGCACCAGATGGATTTCGGCCGGCGTGAACGGTTCGAAATTCGCGAAATCCTCCTCCGAATACAAACGAAAACAAACGCCCGGTCCGGTACGTCCTGCACGACCCGCCCGCTGTTTCGCGCTATCTTGCGACACCGTCACCTCGCACAATTTATTTATGCCGCCCACCGTCACGAAGCTCATACGATTCACTTTGCCGGAATCGACGACGAAACGTATGCCGTCGATCGTTATCGACGTTTCGGCAATGTTCGTCGATATGATGCATTTTCGCACGCCGTCCGGCGGATAATCGAACACCTTGTCTTGGTCCTCTAACGGCAACGAACTGTGCAACGGCAAGACGATCCAATTCTTATTGACGGCAGCGTATTCGTTCACGGCGTCCGATAACGCGGAGATCTCGTGATAACCGTTGAGAAACACGAGAACGTCGCCCTTCTCCGTCGACGGATACTTGGTATCGATCTGTTGTAGGATTCGCAAATACGGCGTCGCATCGAATTTGCTCGCCCTTTTCTCGTACGGATCTTTCACGATCGGCACGTAATTGATCTCTATCGGGTACAATCGACCGGGTACTTGCACGGTGGCCACGCCCTCGTCGGCGAAATACTGTTGAAACAATTTCAAATTGATCGTGGCCGACATGAGGATCAATTTGAATTCCGGATTTTTATAGAGCAAACATTTCATCAGTCCGACGAGAAAGTCGCCGTGCAAATGGCGTTCGTGCACTTCGTCCAGTATGATGACGTCGTAGGAGTTCAGCACCTCTTCCTCGTTGGTTTGTCGCAATAACAAACCCTCGGTCATGAAGACGATGCTCGTGTCGGCCCTTTTCGTTTTCTCGAAACGTATCTGATAGCCGACGGTGTTCTTGTATTCGGTTAACGTCTCGTAAGCGACTCTTTTCGCCAGCGAGATGCACGCTATTCTTCTAGGTTGCGTGCACACGATCTTCTTGTAGCCGGCATGGTAAATGTATTGTGGGACTTGCGTCGATTTGCCACAACCGGTATCGCCGGCTATCAACAACACGCGATTCGTTTTTAACGTTTCGACGATCTCTTTCTTATACTCGGCTATCGGCAATTCGTTTTGGATTTTTCTCAATTTCTTTAGCTTCGCAAACGCCGTCTTCTGCTGAAAATCTTGATAAATTTTAATCGTCATTAGGAAATCTTTAAACTCTTCATACGAGAGGTCTATCCTATCTCCACGTCGGTCGGACGTCGGCAGTTTTCCATACAAATACTTATTGCTGGAGGAAAACGTAAAATTCAGCAACTTTTCCTTATCCACGTTGGATTTTCTGTTCGTTGCTTGTAACTTGTTGTATTTATCGTAGAATCGCCAAAACTCGTCGGGATTGTTTACGTTAACGTGCTCGGTTAAAAAATTACTCAGCTCGTATTTGTAATCGATGAAATCTGCTTTCTTCCTTTTCGACGATGCCCTACGATAATCTTCTTCGCGTCTCCTCTTTTTATCCATCGCAACTTTCAAGAAGCACACGAAATTAACCAAAAAATGTACACAAACCTAAACCATCAAACGTCAAAGCCTGTTATGAAAGTGCGAACTGAAGTTGGAGCGGTTAGGCATTTATCGCGGTACATTCAAATTCAATTTGTTTTGAAAATTAAGAAATTACCTGAGCTGCGATTAAAGCCCGGCACATCTCCTCGCGTTCCCCATCGTTCACGACTTGACCGGCTCCGTCCAGTTTCGGATTCGATTGTAGATGCTGATGCAATTGGCTACGCGACGATGCCAGACTCGCTCTCAAAACGCGCAACACGATCGAATAAATCGGTGCGCAACGGAAAACGCGTTCGTCGCAACGCATAATCTGCAATGCGATAAAATGCGTTAGACTGCGAATTAAAAAACGATTCGTATCGCACCTGTAACGGATCCTCGGCGACATCGATCCTGCTCAACAACGTGAAATCGTCGACCAAATTCTTCACGGTCAAAACCCAAAGACGTCGCGGCAACACGGTGTTCAATCGTAACCAGACGTCCTTGTATAGATCTTGCACGAAACGCGGCACGTTGTTGCCCAAGATTCGCCTGATGTATTGCGTGAAGATCTCCGCAAACGGCCAGATATCGATAGCTTCCTTTCGCAATAACGTTTGCAAAACTTTCGTCAACTTCATCGCGTTCGTGTCGATGTTCTCGAACGATTCGACCACCGTCATCTCGCAGACGTACGTATCGTCCACGTGGTACGTCATCGCCATGTCGTCGAGCCAATCTTCGACCAGCGTCAAGTGCGGAAAATGCGTGGCCAACAGCTTCAATAGCGGCCCGAAAATGGTCGAATACGAAGTTTGATCTTTTTGCGCGTGATGCAATAGATATTTGATCGGTAGTTCCGATAGAAATTCGGGCGTGTAGATTTTAATCTTTCGCCCGCTCACCGCCAAAGCGTGCGCGTTATTCAAGCGGCTGTCCTCGTACAACAACAGGTAATAGAGTAGGAGCAACTGCGGCGTCAAGCTCGATTCCGACACGAACACGTCCTGATTGTCGCCGTCGTGTTCCATGTTAAACAACGAGTACCGCTTCCGTTCGTTGAAGTATTTCCCGAATATCGAGCTCTGGAAGACGCGCCGTATTTCGTTCTCCGTCAACGGTTTGTTCGTTTGGTCGACGGTCTTCGCGTTGTGCGGCAACACGATACTGTTCACGTAAACTTCGACGAGCATCGGCAGAACGGGATGCAACGGACTGACGCTCGCACATATCTGCTTGTAAATCCAGTTCTTAATGTTGACGTTGTGCTTGGCGAACGCGCGCGATTTCAGTAACTGATGTATGCAATGTATCGGTAGGAAACCGTTCATGTTAGCGTTCAAGTTAACGGTGACCGGCACTTTGACGGCGTGCGCCGTCACCACTTGCTCGGTGAAGATTTCCTGCGTGAACACCTGCTTCATGCGCGTCATATTGTTGTGTCTGATTTGGATTTTCATTCCTAGCGTCGAACAAACCAGATCGCAGATCGCGCTCAATTGGTTGCTGTGGAAATGGATGGCCATCAGTAGGAGCATCTCGCCGAACGACGCGACGACGCCGCTGGCCGATTCAAAGTAGGCCTCCTCTCTGACCAGCCACTGCACCCATTCGATGCTGCGTCTCTCGTGCTCGGGCAGCGCAATCAATGACGGACACGCGATCAACATGCACAAACCGATCGAGACGAAGCGTACGCCCGCCGGCGTTGGGTTCGGATGCGACGTTAATAATTGCACGATCGCATTGATTTCGTCCTCTTGAAACCTGCAACGAGTGTTTACTAGTTTGTAGTTGGGAGGTCTCCAAACGGCGTCACATACTTTATTCCGGCGATACCACGCAATGCGCAATACAATCGTAACAATGCGGACGCTTGAACCACCAGACTGTCCGGTAAATTGTCGTCTTGCGAATGGGCGATTATGTGCTGCAATCGTTTTAATAGGTCGTCTCTTAGTAATTGCAAAGCGGTACTGGACATTTCGCCTTTACGCTTTTGTCCGGTGCGTATGAACAGAGCAAACCAATTCCTAAGGGAAGTTTGTATAATCTCTCGCAAAACGAATATTGATTGCAAATTAAGTTTACCTGATAGTCTGGTCGTTTCCTAACAATAGACCGGATACAAATGCGACCATGTCGCCGTCACAATCTGCATTACCATTTGCATCTAGGGAAAGTGTTATCGCCAGTGCGGGCATTCGGCAAAATTCCACGCACTTACTTCGCACGCTCAATGCTTGTGACGGATTCATTTTGCACAACATCGAAATAGCGGCCGATCTTACCGTACTCGATAAATTCTCTTCTTGTTTCTCGCCTCTTTGAATCAAATTGGTACAAACTGCAAATTGCATTGAATGAATTTGTGATCAATTAAAATTGTAGTAATCAAATACCTTCTTTAAATGAATCTGGAAAGTTAGCAACAACTCTACAAATCATTGTGGGGCCATTATGAACGTGCAACAACGTTTCTGTTATGTGGGCCACACTTAATAATGTGGGTAATTCTGCTAATGCTATGCAAATTACATCTGAAATTTCTTCAATGTAGATATCATTATCAAAGAGTTCAGAGGATTTCATGAAGAACTCTTGTTCTGCATAATTTTCGTTGTTCTCTTGTACTTGTGACTGAATGAAGAGCAGTTCACTAAGGACAAGTCTCAATCTTCTGGTCATGTCAGATCTTTCATATTCTAATGCCAGACCAGTAGGCAAACTACCAATCAATATGGAATCTGTGAGACTTGTACCAGCTTTTTGTCTCAATTGCTGTTCTTTTCTTACATCAGCCTCCAAAACATGAAAATCAATTGATAATAGTGCAACTATGGAATTGACCAACTCAATTCCAGCTATTAATCTTAGTATCTCCTTTTTTTGGTCACAGAACTTTTTTGAAACATCTAAAGGTGATATCAGGCTCATTCGTACCAAACACGGTAGGACTGGACGAATTTCTTGTTCCGTACATTTAGCCAATTCTTCCACATTTACGTTTTGTATAACGCGAAACACTTTGGCTGCTACTTGCTTCTTAAACGTCATTATGGTTACAGCTGTAATTGTAATTTTCAAAATAAAAAAGCTAATTAGAGATACGAAATTTAAGACGTTAATTAACGCTTACGTTCTTATAAGTTTTATTTATCGCTTTCAAATCTGTACACATTTTTCTATTGACACATCATTGTTTACATTTTATATTGGTAGCTAGCTTCATGTAAGTTAATTGAAGAATTTCAATAACGGTAATGAAAATCCCTAAAGAGAAATGCTTTTAATTGCTCTGAATAGAGGAGATTCATCAAAATAAGTGTCACAGTTTATTTGTTACATAAAAAGGAATAAATCTAGTAAAATTATCTCTGAAGTAAACGATAAATTAGATTCGTAGAAATATAATTATTATTTTGAATTAGACGTTATTCACATTAAAGAGACGAATCTCAAAACGGTATGTAATAAACACTTGCATTTACGAAAGCTGCAAATTTTCACGTTCACGTAGTATAAAACAAGATTTTTTTAAATCAAGGTTGAGAATAAGCTTATTTTCATTTTGGAATCAAGGTAACTATTTATACATAAGTCGTATATTGTGAAGTTTATAACATTTGCTCTTTATTTTTAGAAACGCCTTGTCATTTTTAGTCAAACAGCTCTTTATTTTGCTACAGAATTGATCAAGGAACATCAATCGAGTGATACTCAATTAGTGAATACTAAAGAAGAAGAATTATGTCATTAAAGCCGCGAAAGGTGGATTTTAATGCTACATGGGAAGCAATAAAAGAAACCATCAATGGTGTCATAACATTAGATCATGTACCAAGACCAGTATGGAATGATAGATTCTCGTATGTATAGATTTCTGAATAGCAAATCATTATAACTTTAATGGCTCTCTCTCATGTTACAGTGATGTCTATTCATTATGTGTGGCACATCCTGAATCTTTAGCTGATAAACTGTATGCTGAGACTAAGCAATACTTAATAGATCATGTGTCAAAATTATTGCTTTATGTTCACAATGATGGCGACGCACAATTGGTGAAGAATTACTATCGTTATTGGTCACAATACTCTCAGGGAGCCACTTATTTGCAAAGTTTATACCTTTATTTAAATCAGCAGCACATTAAAACCCAGAAATTGTCTGATGCTGAAATCATATATGGAAGTTGTGATTCTAATGGAGGTGTGCATACATTGATCATGATTGTTTCTTTGATCATTTATGTTAATTATCTTACATTTTAGGTGAACAAATGGAAATAGGTGAATTAGCTTTGGATGTGTGGAGGGCCGGAATGATAGCACCATTAGGAAAGAGATTAGTTAATTTATTATTGGAAGCTATAAGTCAAGATAGAGAACAACATACAACGAGTATTCCCACTGAGGCAGTTCGTGGTACCATATTGAGTTTTGTCCAAGTACAGAGTTATAAAAAGAAAGGACAATTACAATTGTATCGGGAATTATTTGAAACGCGTTTCTTGGACGAAAGTGGCGAACACTATAAGTTAGAGGCATGTAAACTTCTAGAAGAACGTAGCGTTAGTCATTATATGGAAAGAGTGATGGCAAAAATTGATGAGGAATTACTAAGAGCTAGGAAATTTTTACACAGCAGTTCATTGCCAAAAGTTAGTTTATCATATTCATTGATAACATTAGGGAACCTGTATTTTTGTTGTATTACAGGTTACTCAACGTTGCGAAACTCATATGGTTGCCCAACATTTGTCTTTCTTATATAGTGAATGCATGAACATGGTGCAAGCAGAAAAGAAAGTGGATTTATCGAATATGTACAGCTTGTTGAAAAGCGTGCCGAACGCTCTGTCCGTATTCATTGACACAGTGTTAGAGCACATCAAATTACAAGGCTTTGCTGTAAGGAAACAGCCCATTTCTGTAATAATTAGTTTACATGTGCTACCATAAACTTGTAGGCTATTGGAGATCTCCAAGGTGAAAATGTCCATACGACGTTCGTGGAGAATTTGCTCTCCGTTCATAAGAAATATAAACAATTAATACAAGAAGTGTTTGGAGGCGATCAGAATTTCATGGGCGCATTAGATAAAGCATGTAGTTCCGTTATTAATCATAGGCCGAGTGCCGGCAAATCGCCATGTAGAAGCCCCGAATTGTTAGCCAGATACTGTGATACATTATTAAAGAAATCTAGCAAAGGAATTAGTGAAGCCGAAGTAATTGCGTGTTGTGAAATTAATGTTGAACCAATTGCCAATCACACTTTGAATTGTAGGTAGAAGAAAAGCTCTCTCAAAGCATAACGATATTTAAATACATTGACGACAAAGACGTATTTCAAAAGTTCTACTCGCGCATGCTGGCCAAACGATTAATCCATCAACAGACACAAAGCATGGACGCCGAAGAGGCAATGATTAACAGGTAAATCATGTAATTTGTGACGAACACGTTTTCTTTCACACGTATTTCGTTTTTAGGCTGAAACAAGCTTGCGGCTACGAATTCACCAGCAAATTACATCGGATGTTTACGGATATGTCTGTTAGTGCCGATCTGAACACGAAATTCAATTCGTTCTTGAAGAAAGACAACATAGAATTAGGCATTAACGTTGGCATTTACGTGTTACAAGCGGGCGCCTGGCCTTTGGGGCAGGCGGTCATCACACCGTTCGCTTTACCGCAACAACTAGAGAGAAGCGTGCAAATGGTAAGACGCCGATGTAATTTTAATCGAACCGACTGAACGGTTGCGATGCTTTCAGTTCGAAACGTTCTATCACAATCGGTTCAACGGTCGCAAGCTCACGTGGCTACATCACCTCTGCCAGGCCGAATTGCGTTTGGGTTATTTAAGGAAACCGTACGTCGTCACCGTGCAAACGTTCCAAATGGCCATACTGTTACTGTTCGAGACGACCGACGCACTGACGTGCAAAGAAATCCGGGAAACTTTACAATTGAACGCCGATCAATTTCAACGGCACGTCGTTACGCTCGTCGATTCGAAATTACTTCTTGCAGACACTGAGGTTAGCTTGTTATTTTCTGTAATAAACGGCGGTATGAAAGATCATGCGTGTCGTAGGAATTATTACCGGAGACGACGTTAAAATTGAACATGGAATATTCGAACAAACGGACGCGATTTCGGATCACCGCCGCCGTACAAAAGGAATCGCCGCAAGAGGTCGAGCATACGATGAATTCCGTTGAAGAGGATAGAAAATTGTATTTACAAGCAGCCATCGTAAGGATAATGAAGTCGCGTAAAGTGTTAAAACACAATGCCTTAATACAGGAGGTAACTTAACGTACAGCAATCGTATTAACGCTGTTTCGATTCCGGTCTTTTATTTTGTAGGTATGCGCCCAATCGAAAGTATCGTTCGCGCCGAGCATACCGATGATAAAGAAATGCATCGAAGCGCTTATAGATAAACAATATATCGAGAGGACGCCGCATTCTAGCGAAGAGTACAGTTACGTGGCATAAATTAATTCTAAAAAGATAATTAACGCAAGAGAAAATTACAAAACACGATGAAGGAGATTTACGTTGAAATTGAACTGTGTGAGGCGTCGCAATGGAACGAGATGAAATGATTCAGCCTTACTTGTAATTAATCCACTGAATTAGGTGCGTATAAACATAATATATGCGATAAAAATAATATGATCGACGAGATTGTACAAAACAAAAAATAGAGAAAGAAGAATCAATTCAAATCTGTAAATTTCTGATGAATTATAATTTATTTCTATATTCAAATTTAATCTAATTTTTATATTTATACATATATGTATTTACACATATAGATGGCAATTGATTTTCTATTATTATTACTCTTTTGTCGGCTAATCGAAACATATCTTTTCACTCTTGAATTATTGAACATTGTCTATTGTTGTTTTTGGTTTTAATGTTAATAAATCCGGATCTATAACGATATCCGTGTGATTGTCGTGCATCAATTCGTCGATTCTATCGTTTAATATTATGTTATCATCGCTTAATATACCTGCGTTCGATTGGATCGCGTTCGTTATGCAACGGTCCGTTATCAATAGCGTTTCGTTTAATTGATTGTGATGATGATGATGTGAATTGGCGGCATTACCGCCGTCTAATAAACAGTTTTCGTTCGATAGATGCAAATGTTGCTGCTCGATATTATTAATCGACGTTAAATTGTGCTGAAACGGACCGGAGTTCATCAACGACGGCCATTCTAAGCCCAAGAACAAGTTCGACGTGTTTGACTGTTCCTGGCTCGTAAATAACGGACTCTCTAACGGCGCGGGACAAGCTTGAAAAACACAAACAGCAACACGATAACAGAGAATAACAAGTTTTGCTAATCTGATTGTAGGTTGCGAAACTTTCGTAGACAACATATTACCTGTTAACGTTATCGGTGGACCGTTTGCGCAGCACGAAGACGTCGATGAGATCATATTGGATTTTGCGGCAGATTTCTCCTGTTTTCGCCACTTTGCACGCCGATTCTGGAACCAGACTTGTACCCTCGCTTCGGTCAGGTCGATTCGTAGTGCCAGTTCCTCGCGAAAGAACACGTCCGGATAATGGGTCTTGTGAAATGCCCGTTCTAATTCCTCTAATTGATAATTGGAGAACGTCGTCCGATAACGTCTTTGCTTGCGTTTTATCCCGTGCAAATTGCTATTGTTAATTATGCTACTGCTGGTGTTGGTGTTACTGTTGCTTTGTAACGATAACTCGTTCTCGCTGGTGAACGTGTGCACATTTTCCGGATAATCTACGGAAAATCAACGGATTATCTAATTAAATTCGAAGCTAATTAAATTTGATAATAACGTTCAAATTGAATTAAAAGCCGGCGCGCGGAGAAAAGGGAAGAGGAGGAGAGAGAGCTTTTAATTTAATTTCTTTCTAATGTAATTTCATATGCTTACCATATTTCTGTTCGTCGATTTCCTTCGTAGAATCGGATAAGTCGTTTATTAGATTATGAATGCCGTACGTTGTCGTCGATGACGAAGAGTTTTCTATCTCGTTATGATTGTCGTGACAATTTTCTGCATTTAAATTCAACTTTACGTCCATTTTCCAAACTTTGCTTTTATTTAGGCAAGAGCTATTTTATATAATAGCTATGATTACATTCTAATAGATAAAGTGGTACGCGAAGAAGCCATAAAATTGTTGGAGAAAAAAAAGCATTCAGAAGGTGGATATTCTCACCTCACCGTAGTTTTCCATTTCCCAGTAGTTTTCATTGTTCTGGCTTCATTCGATAAATACCTATTTACAAAGGGATTGATTTCCGTGTTCTTATTTTTTCCTCTTGCGGAATCTTTCAGAAAATACATCACTTTTTTATATCCTTTAGCCATTTATATTAGAATTGTCTTATAAGTATCGAATTGGAAATATGTTTACGTTTCTCTGAGATATATCAATTTTGTTATCAAACTGGGAATGGAATTTCCGGAATATCAAATTTGAATTTAAATTCTGCCTCCGTTTTAGGTGCGCCATCTTTTATTTTGGCATTGTTGTTTAATGACAAATTGAATACAAACATGGTGGTATAAGTAAATCTTTGTTACAAGAAATATTGGGCTAATAGTTGCTAATTATCTTTGGTTGCTAATATATTTATTTAAATAGAGATAGTGATGGATTGTGCAAAAAGTGCTAGAAGGATTTCGGAAGAAGATCACAATGCCAAACGTATGAAATTAGACAACGATGAAATAGCAATCAAATTAAATTGTTTACCTGATGATATCTTGTACATATTGTTATCATACTTAGACTCAACTGCTATATACAATTTAGCAAAGTAAGTTATTGTATTGGAATTGTCTGGTCTCAGACTATTTCACTCTTGTCTTTGTAGGGCTTACAGTGATTTCAGTGACCTTAGTAAGGATGACTGCTTTTGGAAGAGGATTGATGCTAGAAGAAAGCCAATAACTTTGGATATGATTAAACATTGCCTTAAATGTATAAACAAGAACACCAAGCAAGTATTATTAGCTGGCAGCAAAAGAATTGACAACATATTTTCACTGCCTGAATCGATCAAGATAAAGGAGTGCCAAAGTTTACGTGTTCTAGCATTGGAAAACCAGACAATAGATGGTGATCAAGTAATATGATGCTTAATTGTTATTAATAACGTTAATCATTGCTATGTTATGCTTTTAGGTGAATTTAAATAGTTTTCCCAAAAGTTTGGAGGAATTAAGTTTGAGGAGAAGTTTCATACTATCTAGCATAAAGTTTTTCAAACAGACTTCAGAGCAAATGTCCAGGTTGAAGGTGGTTCTCAAAAACAAAAGTGTTGCTTATAGTGTGACCTTTATAAATGATCAGTATGTTACAGGTGTTAATATTAGATCATTGCAAATGGTTTACTGCTGAGCACTTATTACCAATATGTAGATATGATGAATTGGAAGTACTCTCATTATACATGTGCACAAACTTGACAGATGAAATAAGTTATATAAGCATTTCTTGCAAGTTTGGTTTTAAAAAACTGAAAATTTTAAATATTCGTTTCGTAGGTACAAAAGCATTCTTACTCTTCATCAAATCGACATTTTAACTCCATATGACCTTTTAAATTTTAGGCATGGGTGATCAAATCCTCATGAGTATGTACAATCACCCTTCATTACAAGAGTTGTACTTTCAAAATTACATGACCACCTACAAAGATTCATGCAAGAGACGTAAATTGAACATATCGAATGGCGCGCGAGAAGAAGACGTTGCTTATTTATCCGACGACGACGCGTCAATGGATGTGATTTTAAATAAATGCCTCCCGAACACGAATAGTGGCGCCAGACGATTCGAGGTCGTAACCGGCAAGGGCATCTCGTTGTACCGGCTGTCGTCTGCGAAAGACGACATCGAGAGTTACGTTCCTAATTTCACATTGTACAGGAACCAATACGACGAATGCAAATGCGGTTTCTTTGACCGGTTCTACGAAATCACCGGTATACAATTGAGCGTTGCGAAACTCATCGAAGACATTTAATCGTTTACTTTTAGAGAATCTCAGACAACCATTGTCGCCGACCACCAATGGCGTTACCACTTGTTTCTGTACAAGTGACACGGACACTTTCGAACACTACGTAATCGATAACATTCCAATTATCGTAAACGATGGAATGCCGTTCGTCGCGGAAATGGGCACGATTAAAGGCGAAACGGGAGACGTTATGAAACAGGCGACGCCCGATAATCAGGCGCATCTGTGGATGTACTTTAGAAAACCGTTGAACGATTACGAAATCTCCATGTACGAGAATCTACCATCGAACATACTGGCCTGTAAGATATCAATTATTGACACATGTTTTTTCAGCTGAATCAAGGAAACAATCGCCTTTAGGTTTCAGGGCATGCGGCGAAGAGTTTAAAAGGTCGCAGAAGACGGTCGACGACAAGAACGATGCCGGTCCGAGCGGTTTGAACAGCAGTCGTCCGCCGAATGACGATGACGACGAAGGAAGCAACCATAAAAATTTGCCGCCGCCTTTAATCGGCACCGTATACGTGGACTCTTATTCCCTTAACCGGCGACCATTCGATAAGCGACGTTTCAATCGTTATTTATGCAGGATCTTAGCACGTCGATTGCCCGAACAACAGCAGGCACAAGAAGAAGAAGAAGAACAACCGCAAAACGAACAACAACCACAACAGGAGCAAGAACAGCGACCGGATGACCAACAACATCAACAGGAACCGCAACAACAGCATCAGGAAGTGAATGCACCAGTGTTATATAGACGGTTCGTCATCAATGCTGATGCACCGGATAAGTTCCCGGTTAACATCAAGAGATTGTCGTTCAGGGGCTACAAAACGGTCGACGACGATTGCTTAAAATCGATTTGTCACCTGAAATTGGAGCTATTGGATGTTACCGGCACGAACGTTACCAACGTCGGTTTATATTTCTTCATGATAACAAATCCCCAATGCCGCGTCCTACACGAGAAAGGGTGCACATGCGAGCCGAGGATGCATTTTTAATCGGACCATTATTTTTGTTTTAATTCGTTTGTACCTCCTGGATTGAGTCTACCGATAAGAAGCTGCTGCAAGAAGAACTGATTTTTAATTAACTTAACTTTGATTCAATTAAATGTCAGCTAGATTTAATAACAGAAAAATTATTACAATTGATTACATCAATAGATAGCGATATTATTGATATCATCGAACACACAAAAAGAGGTTTAAAGCTCGCCAGAACTTGTCCTGCTGTAAAATCGTCTGCTATACGACGCTGGCGAATGGTCAATTAACCCGAAGAATTTCTTTTGGTAGGCGTACAGAAGGAACAGAATGAGCGGTATCCCGATCAATACACCCACCAGCGTTCCGATCAGCAGGTCTCCATCCTTTTCCGGTCGGTTATCATACAAATCCAGACATCGCAAATGGTAACCGCTCTTGTGCAAATCGTTTAACCGTTTGCCCTCCATCTCGATCGGTGCCGCGCATCTGTACAGCAAAAAGGGAAAAACGGACATCGAATGACGATCGATCGTTCGATTGACTTACTCGAGTTCTGCGGTTTCGTTCTTGTTGATACTCGTATAAATGGGCATCAGTTGTAACAACCACGCATTCTCGCATTCGCACGTCCACGGATTGTTGCTCAGATCGAGTTGGACGAGATGCTCCCAATAAGGCAACAGGTGCTTCTCCAAGTGAGTCAACCGATTGTCATTGAGCAGCAACTGCCGAAATCGAAACGATTAATGCGACGATTTGATCGGTTTACTTGTTTTAGCTACCTTCACGATCGGCGGCCAAACCTCGTTCTCCACGTCGGTGCGCGTTAGAGCGGCCGCATCGATCTTTTTCAACAATCTATTATTCGTCACGTACAATTCTTTGAGATTAATCAAACCGCTCATCGCACCTTTACCGATCGATTCCAAATCGTTCATGTGCGACATGTGGAGCGTCTTCAACGTCGGTACGACCGGAAAACCGCTAGAAAGACGATTGTTTTGATAATCGATCGAACGGTTGGGATCACATTTAAACTCACTTCTCTTTCGTTAAGTTCGTCAATGGATTATCGTTGAACATTAACGTTTCCAAAGCGTGGACGTCGCCTATTGAACGTGGCACCGAACGAAACTTGTTCCCGGACAAATTCGCCCATTTCAAAAGTTTCGGCGTGTGGAAGAACGCGTCCGGCAGCTCTTTGATTTGCGTGTGACTTAAATCCAACGTCTAAAAAGGAATTCGTATGATATCGCCAGTGAAAAAACGCGCGTTCTTAAACGGATTACTTTCAGATTGACGATGCTCGTGATCGCGACGTGTGTCTGCATGTCGATCATGTGAAACGGGTTATGGCTCAAAGTCAGCGTCTCCAAATGGTACTCGATGTGCTCGAACAGGTCCTGATTCAACGTATGAAACTGATTGTTATCCAATTTCAGCGTTTTGATCTTCAACGGATAATCTTCGCCGTCCACGAACGGACCCTGAAAATGCGACTTTCCTTTTAAACGCACCAATTAACGGATCGTACGAACGATTTCGCTTCACCTTAAACACGTTCTGTCCTAACGTCGATAGCTGATTGTAGCTGAGTACGAGGACGTCCAAACAGCCTAGGTTCTTAAAGATGCCGTCGCTCAATCGCTGCAAACTGTTGTGGCTCAGGTCCAGTTTGGTTAAGTTGGACCCGACGAATTCTTTCGTTAACTCGATCAGATTGTTGTGTTGCAAATTGACGCTCTTAACGTTATAATATAACGTGTTCGTTTCATTCGCGTCCTTACTCTCGTACATCCAATTGGCGACGTCGTACAAGAGATCCTCGACGTTCGCCGTCGCGTTACAAAGGATATCCGGGTCGGTTAGGGTCTGATTCACGCAACGGCATTTCTCGCATAACGGCGTCCTGCCCAATTCGTCGCCGAGCGCCGTTTGCACAGTTAGAGCGACCATTAATAGTCGCAGCGTGTTTAGGAACATTTTCTTCCTTATAAAAAACAAATTAAACAATTTGATTAACATTCATACATTAAAAATTTCATTAATACTTACAGCGGCAATGGAAGCGACGCCAAATTTCGTTTTTCTCTACGATTTTAAAAAAATTATCACCTTTTAGATTATTAGACGCAATTAATTGCTATTTACCTGGAACACTCTGATGAACAAGGGCGTTTGGAATAATGGATATAAATAACGGGTAGGGATAAACTGGCGATAATATCGACGATAAAAGGTAGATAAGATTGCTAAACCTTTAAATTAGAGCACTATCATCATCGTCGGAGTGTTTATTTAGGAGTAGATAAGAGAGGATGATGCATGTTTCTCGTGGAATTAAATTAATAACGATTCGGAGAACAAATTCTGCTCGCCTTTCTTTCAAATCAGAAACTGTTTACTGCTAGTTACGGCTCAAACGAACGCGAACGAGATATTGAATGTTTCGTAGCGAATAAGAAAAGCGGGTAAAGATTACCAAACTAATCAATCTGCTAAATAACGTTTATTAGTCATTGTAGTCGATAAATTTCAACGCACATACGTATTCATTAAACATACGGTTGTAATTGAGTCGAGGAAATAATTCAATCAATCGATGAATCGTCGATTATCGGTCGTCGTACGCTAGTCCACAAAAACACGAAGTTTCCAACGCCAATATCCATAAACACGAACGGAATTCCATTCAAAAAGCGCACGGCTTTTAAATGATTTCGCTTAAAGCGGTTGCGATATGCTAAAAGTTGATTACAATCGATTACGAATTAATTCAAGCTTCGCTACTAAATTGGATTCGTTCGAATTGAACGAATTCAAACTTACAAAGCGACGTTGTCCTCTTCGTTTGCCTCGTCCTCCTCCGGCGGTTGACCGATATAAGCGACGACCATTTCGCGTCCCGCATCGATGCGATGGTGCGGTGTTTGTCGCGGCCAGTTACGGATGACGTAAAAGTAGACGATGACGCCGCCAGCGACTAGCAGCACGATTATGCCGAACCAAAAGCCGAAGATCGCCGCACCGCTCCAACGCGTGTCGCTTGCCGTCGGTTGGTCGTCGCAGGATAAGTAATCGTTTTCCCGCACGATGTGATACAAGCTCGTACCTTTGTACTGTGGCGGCGACGCGCACCTGAAACCATCGATTGCCGTCTTAATTATTCGCCCGCGATTTAATTCGATCAGTACCTCATGTTCTCGTCGGTATAAAGTAGATTCATTCGACTGTCGCGGAACTTGGCCGTCAGCGGTAGGACGTACTCGACGAGGAACGACAGATTGCAGTCGCACGACCACGGATTGCCGGTCAAATTGAAGAAGTCCATCTTGTCCCAGAGCATGTCGGTGATTTGCATCGTACGCAGCGCGTTATTCTCGAGGTGCAACTGGAAACTCAATCGATTAGATGCACGACGCGCGAATCCGTTGACGTCGCTCACCTCCGTTATAAAGGACGCGTTGTCGTCGTCGTGGTTTTGAAACGCGTGCGGATGGATGTGGGCCAGCTTCGGATTGTTCGATAAGTACAAGATTCTTAACGGCATTTGAGCGAAAGCGTGCCGTCCGATTTCTTCCAGGTGCTCCATGCCGCTCATGTGCAATTCGCTGATGTTCGTGAACCAACGGAAACCGCTACGGATCACAAGAATTATTTACGCGCTCGTTTCCGTGCGGGAGAACGCCCGTTGCAACAACTCACTTGTAAACCTCCAACGTAGTGATCGTATTGTTATTGAAATAAACCGTTCGCAGTGTCGAATTGACGAACGACGTCGGCACACCGGGCACTTGGTTGTTGCTCATGTCGAGAACGTATAAACGACGGAAAGGGTTTAGAAATTTGCCCGGTAAAAATTGCAATAACGTGTCGCTTATGTTCAACACCTAAAAACAGATTCAATTAAGAAATCTTAGCGACTTATTCAATCATAAGAAACAAAAGGTATCTCTTCTCTCGCGTTAACGGATGGATTAAACGGACCTCTAAATTAAGGCTCGCTTGCAAAGCCATGATCGTGCCTTTGCCCATGATGAATATCGGATTCCGGCTAATGTTCAACACTTTCAGATTGACCATGTCGGTGAGAAGGGTGGCATTCAGGCTGTCCAAGCGGTTGTTGGTCAAATCGAGAAACGTCATCGCCTCGATCTTGTACGGCTGATCGCCCGGTTTCGTGCTCTGCAAGAAACGAATACCAATAAGAAAAACGTGGCCGCAACGCAGGAAGCGAAGAATTTCACCCGGAAAGCGTCCTCGTCGAGGTGCGTCAACTTGTTGTGGGCGAGGACGAGTTTCTTCAGGTTCAATTGATTCTTAAACACGCCGCTCCGGATCCGTTCGATCGCGTTCGCGCTCAGATCCAACATTTGCAGATCGTTCTTGCCGATCGGCCGCACCAATTCCGTCCAGTTCTGATTGTTGATCGTCAACTCCCTGATCACCGGATTGAAACTCGTCCGGTCGTACAGATTCGCCTTGTCGATGATCAGGTCCGGGTCGCGACAATACACGCGACAATTGCGCTCGTTGATGTTGCAGACGCACTTGCAGCCGAACTTGCAGAAGTACGAGGCGTCCACGCCGATGTTACTGCTGGTGCCGTCGTCGTCGCCGCTCTTCTTGTTACTATTGTAGCCGTTGGTGTTGTAATCGTAAACGCAGTCGATCGTTATGATTTTAATAAACGATAAAATCATAAGCGACGACCATATCGTGAAATTCGTTCGATTAAAAGGCATCGTTTTAAAATTAACAGAAATAACGGGGATTCGAGAGAAATAAATGGGATTTTCTCTAAGCTATTGGTTTATCGTTAAAATCTAATTAGATGAGGATGCATCTAATTAAGAATAAGACAAAAAAACGGAAAGAAAAAGACACACAAAAGTAACGTACACACACGGAGAGGAATTAAAAGAACAGACCGCACCGACACGCGAAGACGGAAATGTATGATTTAGACATGGCAATGTTTATCGGTTGGAATTTGTGGCGAGAAAGAAGGGAAAAAAACGATGAAAACGTTTATCGTTTATCGAAGGAGAAACGTACGAATGGAAATTGTTATCTCAAGAATATTGCAAGGAATAGTGAGAATTTAAGAATGAAATATAAGTGCGAATGTTGCTTATTGCTAGGATTAATTGGAGAACCGATAGTGATCCCTAACAATTAAATGAGGAACCATCTAATCAATGCAGTCCGTCGCCTTTCCTTCATGCTTTTGTTATACCGAATTAACGGCCCATTAAGTGTCATGCAGTTTATATACTTCTGCAGTTTATACTCCAAAAGAACAATCTGAAGATCTGAAATATATCAACAATTAAAGCAATACATACAATTAAGCTTAAAACCAAATTATTATTATTATTGGGACTAATATGAAGATAATCTCAATTAATCGCTAACATTTAGCAATGTTCTTCATCTAATACATCCAGTCCATCATCTTTCTTTCGTGTCCTTCACCATTCAAAAGTACAAAACGATGTGTTAATGGTTTGGACCATCAAATATGCAATTTGCTAAAAGAAATAAACAATCTGAACACCTGAAATGAATCAAAAATAAAAATAATGAACACTTTGCGACCCTTATTTTTAAACGTATCGCCCCTCGTTTAATTCAATAGATACACGATGCTAATTGGGCGTCTATGGGGGGACCAAATTGTAAAATCAACTTGACTGACACCCGCACATACATACACTTGACAAGGCGAAGGATAAAGTTGGCACCCCATTTAGAGAATGCCAAACAAGAACGACGAGAAAAAAGAAAAAAAAAAACGATTGCCAAACGTATCCGGTTACCGCCGCTTCCGTCTTTTTCTTCGCGTCAATCAGTTTCTTTCTCTCGGAGCCGTTCTGGAGTTGAGCCCCATTAGAACATTTGATCGAGATCGCTAGGTGACTTTTAACGATGGATAACAATCAAAGTCCGTTTCCGTTTTCAATCAACGAGTCGCGGATGTTATGAAAGACTTCCTACTTTTAATAATCATTCACAACCAGCTCGAAGATCTCTCACGGAGATAAAGGCTCTTTGCAACAATCTCCTCGTCCTTCGAAGAGGATGCTTCGCACGTTTGTGTACTAAAAGACAGAAGTATTATAATTAAAAGGTATATCTTTGCGCTTATTGCAATAAAACCTTATGTTAAATGCGATATTAAAGGACATTTGCGTTGTAGTTGAAGGGGATGGTTAGAAAGTTTCGTTGGCGGTATTGCCAATATCCGGGCAATCAGCAATTTCGATCTCGTCGTCTTATTTTCTCTCTTTTTCTTGCCGTCGTTCGCTCCTTATTCTCCTCCGTACAGTTCGAGGTGGGACTAAAGCGGCAATGAATAGACGTTCGTTATGTCCAATTTGCGGCGTCGCATGTATAGAGAAAAGTGCTCTGCAAAAAAGGAAATTGCAGAAAATAAGCGGAAAAAAGGAGAACGGCGCAAAACTTATTCTATCCCTGATAAAGGAGATACGTTATTTCGATCGATAAGAATTCTTGAACATCTTCAACCATTTTAACAGATTGATAAGCAACTAATTACCCACATTCGTTTACGTGTTTTTCCAATCGGTTCGCATTTTTCTTATTTGCAAACATCTCCAGAAGACGTGCCTTATCGCCGTGCGATTCTTCCAAGAACAAAAGCGTTTCGCGTTCCAATAAGAATGGGTTTTATCAGTGTGACGAGCTCGAGGGTCTCATTAGGCGCTGTTATTTCTGATTTAAATAGAAAAGACCACTTCAACGGCCGCGCATACGGGCAAATTGATGAAGGATCGCCACTGTCTCATTAAGAGCGAACAACAAAAGCCCCGTTTTTCTTCATATCTCTTATCACTTTTTTTGCCAAACAACAAGAACATTTTCATAATACGAAATTGAATGAAGCAAACGTCACAATTAAGCGCGTTCTCTTGGACTTTTTACATTTCTACGGTTGTTACTGGTGACTTTGCGTTTCACTTGTTTTTGTGACGGTTTGATTTCAAATTAAATAACGTGTAACGGATATGTTTTCTGTGTAAAGTGTGAATTAAATACGATTTGCAAATATTTTCGATGAAGGAAACGTAGCAAAAAGTGATTAGTTAATTGTGCAAAACGTCTTGAAACGCTTTTAATGGACGTATTTCGATAATGTTGGAATTGGTAGACCATAATTGCTGATTTTGACATTTCCAAACTGACGACCTTTAACGTCCTCATCATCATCATCGTCAGCAATAACAAGAAGAACGCTATTTGGTTGTGAAGCCAGCGAAAAGAGTAAATATAAAGTGAAAAAGTCTCTGCTTGTCGATGTGCCAATGGTGGAACGTTCGCTGGGGCGAATATTATGCGGCAGTGAATCTAATAATGTTTAACCTTTTTATTTGTTAAGGCCATAAAAAACCGTCGAGGGTCTTTTAAAAAGGTCGCGCTTATCATTTAACATCGGTCGTCCGTCCAATCTGTTGGTTTCTTTTTGCTTTAATTTTCGATTTCATGTGACTTACTGATTTTAGGGTTCAATTAAGCGAATTAAGTGGACAAAACCTTCTTCTTGTCGGCCGACGCATTCGCTAGCGAATTATAAACGGATTGTTTCATAAGGCGCAAATGGGGAACGACGTCGTGGTAATAAGGATTAAAGGAGAAAGTGGGCGATCAAATTGATAATAACAATTTTGTTAATAATAGCGACAAATTGCAGGAGAGATAGAGAGAGAGAGAAAAAAAAGAGGAAACGTTCGGCGAGTAATTGAGTGGGAAAAGTGCGGGGTCGTGCCCGTTCTATATGCCGAACGCGAGAGAAAGATCTCGGGGGTTTTTCGGCGTTTTAAATTCAATTATCTGCCTCACCCTACGCGTCGTTCGAGCGACTCCCCCTCTTCGTCGGCTATTGTTGAACCATAATAATAATTCTTCGCTTTGCTTTTCCATATTCTACCGGATTCTCTCTTCATATATTAGATTATGGATCCCTTCAATCTGATATAATAGACGGATGATGTACGACGCGACTACTAGTAGTAATATAAAACGATAACAAAACGTACTGTTTAAGTGAATGAGAGATGGAGGAAGGAAATTGTGAAGGTGGCGGCACGAAGAGGAAGAAAATTGATGTGACATGTTGCTAAATCGGGACCCGATTGAAATAATAATCAGTTCGCAATAACCGGCCTCGTACGTATATAATGCAGCTCTTTAATTATCCAATCAACCGTCAATACGTCGCACTCATTTTTGCAAATAATTCAATTTAACTCTCTCTCTATTCATTAAGATTCGCTCTATAATAACTGATGATCCTCTTTTCTCTTGTAGATCCTGCAATCAAAATGGTATTGGCAAATCTCCCTCCGGGAGGCAAAACTAAACGAATTAAACGATGGAATTCGTGTTCGAGCGAAGTTTATCGAGATTTTCCAACGGATTGCCATTTGGATATTAGTAAATCTCGATCGCTTTAATACGGGGACAATAACAACGGCGTCCTGGGGATATGCGAATATTCGTTTAATTTCACATCGAATCGACCGTCTCTCTCTCTCTCTCTCTCTCGCCAATTATGATAATCATCCGATGGCGGTGAATACGTTATTATCGAACAGATTCGAGCGCACCCGCACCTACCCTCGAATCACGTAACCAACCCCACTATCCAGCCTAGTTAACCGGGGAACGAACGAAGAATGAAGTAGAGGGTAGAAAATTAAGGGCGAGAGAACAAGCGAACGAGAGAAAGAGAGAGAGAAGAGAAAAAAAAAGGGAAAGTTCATCCCCATTAAGGTGCATTAAACCAGTAGATTACATCGCCATAGAGACCGTTGAATGGGCGTAAACCTCGTGGCTCCAATCGGATCCCGTGTAAGCTAACCCCTCCGGCAACGAGCGGCGCGCGGTTGTTTAAGAGGCCGAAGAGCGTACGGTTAGCGGCAACGATCTTCGTGTATATACAAAGTAAGAAAGAAGAAAAAAGGGAAAATCCGCACGTAGGAGAAGGAAGTTCGCTAGTTGGTAGCTGGGGCCTCTCCCTCTCTCTTGCGCGATCTCCACGATCCCCTTGTTAACGGGGGGGCACGAAGTCGCGGAGGAAATCATCCCTCGCATTTCGCTCGCACTTTATATTTTCGTCTTTCTTTCTCGTTCGCTCGTAGGTATTGTCGTACGGCCAATAGCGTTGCGGATCGCATTTAGGAACTTCCGATCTACGTGCGTGTATATATGTCTCCGGCTGGATAAATTGGACGTTTAGACGGCAATATGCGGTGTATTAGCGGAACGAAGTATCGTGCGAAACCGTGCGACTCGGATGAACGACAACGAGACGGAATTGACGAGTTTGCGAATTAATTAACGCAATTCATTTATGCGGATACGAACCGGGATAACAACGTTCAATAGCGTTGTTCAAATGGCTGATTAGCATTTGTTAATGGAAACGTCGAGCAGGAAGGATTTCTCATTTTAAACGCGTGTAGAAGAGAGCAATTGATGTGAAAATTGTTCTTCCAAGAGGAACGGTAAAGAAATCTGAATGCATTTAGTATATGATACTATATCAGCCATAAGCAATGTATTAATCTTCAGATTTCGTTTTAGATGTTTCTCTACAAGGCTCCTGCGAAGGGACATTTAAAACCTACCAGCTAAACTTGCTAATCGTATGGCAACGACCAGAATTACGAATATTATGGGATTATAATCGTAACGGCGATTATGGGGATAATGGAAAACTGCGACACAATCAAACATCATTTAACGTCCACGTATTGCGGGCGTTCGAATAACGCTCAATATCGCGTACCACCACTACCACCGTCATCATCATCATCTCTTCTCCGTTCAGCAAGGGGTTGATGAGAATCGCGCGTAGGCGGAACATACACAACACACACACGTACACCGAGCGAGCAGCTTTTGATTGAATAGCGACGGGGTGGGCAAACTAATCTCTTCGTCCCCCTCGTAAAAACAGATTGTTAACGTTAGTTTGTGTACCGTACACTCCTACAGATAGATGTGACGTATTGACGAAGACCGTCGTACCGGCGAAATTGCAGTGATTAATCGTTTCGTTACAACGCGATTTTGTTTTCTCAAGAAACCCGTCGTTAGAAATCGGGTGTTCGCTGTGGAGAAGGATTTAGATTAAGGTGAGAGATTAATTAACGAATAGAGCTGAATTGGTTTTTCGGTGGATGCGCCGGTGTCGCTGCATCGTTCAAGCGTTTTGCTGTCGATGTTCGGCCAGTCTCGTCGTACTTTCTCAAGCGTTTCCGTTATTTTCAGCAGACCAAGGCGTAAGTGCATCGAAATGGATCCTCCGACCGAATACAAGTCCCAAACGGCCGATCTCGAATCGACGGGGATGATGACGCCGTATCACGCCAGTCGCACGTCGTTCCTGATCGAGGACATCCTCTACAGAGAGGCGAAGAACGACGACGCCGAGAGCCAACAGCAACAGCACCAAGAGCCGAGACGTACGCAAGGATCGACGTCGAATCAAGCGGTCGACGCCAAGATTCCGTACCACCATCAACAGCATCATCTGCATCAGCAGCAGCAGCAACAGCATCCGCAACAACAGCACCTCTATGCGACGAATAACAGCAATAAGCCGTCGGAGAAGCGCCCGGAGAATATGAAAGGTTACGGCTACTTTCAACCGAGCGTGATACAACAAAGTGGCGTGATCGGTGGCGGTGGTGTCGGTGGTGCAAGTGGCGTCGGACATCATCATCACCATCATCAGAGTTTCCAATCGCCGTCGGATACCGCGTGCAACAGCGGCGCCGGCAGCGGAAGTAGCAGCGGTTACATGCAAGTGATGGGAGCGCTCGGTGCTTATCTTAATTCGCCGTACAAGAATATAGCGGACCCGTACTTTTTGGCACAAGGTAAAGAAACTATTAGTAATTCCACAATTAAGTTGGCAGCATAGCGTGAAGGTAACAGATTTAATTTCGAATGTGTTGTTCGTTTTGAATTCGTATCTAACTGTTAACCACCGTGTTGCCAACTTCGCTTCTTCAGTTATCGTTGCCTCGTGGTTTGACATTGTTTCCGTTTCTTCAGGCATCCCGTTCCATCACGCACTCTTCGGCAGTACGGCCACGGAGATCTCGTTGAACGCACTGAAACATTGCCGTAGACGGAAGGCGAGGACCGTCTTCAGCGACCCGCAATTGACCGGTAACCTTTGAGTTTCAAAAACGACCATAGAAATGCGCGGATTCCTATTCACAGAAGAAAATCGTCGCTCATTTCAGGATTGGAGAAACGTTTCGCGTCGCAACGGTACCTGTCGACGCCCGAACGCGTCGAACTGGCCGGTGCGTTGAGCTTGAGCGAGACGCAGGTGAAAACGTGGTTCCAGAACCGACGGATGAAGCATAAGAAACAGATGCGGAAGGTGCAAGACGACAAGGCGGCCACGTCGTCCACGTCGTCGTCGTCTTCGTCGACGACGACGAACACGGCGAATTTGAATTGCGTCGGCGGTAACGGTGCGGGCAATAAGGGCGGCGACAGCGGTATGGATCATGGAAAATTGAAAACCGGTGAGTGACTTCTTTTGCTGTTATACATTATATGCAGTTAGTCATTGAAAACGAATGAATCGCTATGGAAAACTCACAGTTGAACTTTAAGAGGTCCAAAATATGTTTATTGCGATTTGTTAAAAAATTGCAAAAAATGGTGAATGAATCTGAATCTAAAATCCACAACTGACCTCTAATTAATCGATTGCTAACGTTTCTTTGCAGAGTTTAGCACTTTAAGGGCTCTAAAATGCGTTTATTGCAATTTGTGCAAAAATGCAAAAGTAGAGAAGTTAAAAAATTGCAAAGTTTGAAGATCGCAAAATCTGAATGAGTCTGAATATAAAACTCACACTTGAACTCAATTAATCGATGTTTAATGTGTATGTCCATTATTTTTGGCATATGAACTAGTTTGATAAATATAAAATCGAATCAATTTTCTACGACCGTTGCGAAAATGAAAGCGCTTACGAGCATTTTAACGTCATCCAATAATAATAGTTACGGATGCCGGAAAGACATTTTACTCGATTAAAAATTCCCATCTTTTTAAAACATCGATTATTAAGTTATACGTCTTCCTCCTTCACGATTCATCTTCCCGTCTTACCATCTAACATTATTGCTGAGCAAACGTTTAATATGAGCGAAGACAAGCGGCAAATTATTACATTACATTTGCTGGCAAGTGAACGATTGCGAAATGGGCTGGGAATTTGTTGCGGAACGGGAGAGTACGCATCTTAAGATCTCGAACCCTTCGTACCTCCCCTTCCTCGCTTCTTCGCCCCGTGTCCTCCTTAAGACGGTAGCAGCAGCAGCGAGTAATTCGATTTGTGCTCAAACGTTTTCTCCGCTCCATTAATCGAGTTACATTAATTAGGAGGTCTCTAATAGATAGACGTTAAGGTTACAATCGGCTACGGATCCGTCGATTGGACGCAAATTAATTGCTTAATTAACGAGAAATTGCAAGAAAAAAATGGGCGCGCGAGAGAGCGAAAGCTGCTAATTATTGCGAGTTAAAGCTCTTGTTTTCGCTTATCAAATGCCGATCGTTAGCGTCAATCAAAAAAGGCGTCCATCTTTTGGACGCGCGATTGACGGCGATGATCCGAAATAAAAAGGAGAACGCAAACAACAACAACAACAACGATGCGCTTGGGAGTCGTCTTCGTTGACACGCGTTTCACCGTTAAACGGTTTAATGTCACGCTCTTTCTCCGGTTACCCAACGGGGGACGACGCGCGTGCACCGCCGTCTCTTAATGCCCGTTTAACAAGCTCCATTGGGATCGCTTCGACATTCATACGTTCTTCCTCTTCTTCTTATTAGCTTCTTCGCGTTTCATCAATAATACCATTCGCGCGTCATTGAATCGGCAAACTTTTTAATCATTTTCTTTGCATAACGTTTTAGATTTGCCGATGGACTATTCGGGCAGAAAGTGTCTAACCGACGGCAGCGGTTGCGTCGGCCGTTTGAAACCGTCGTCGGATGGCTCGATCGGATCGCGTCAGGATTCGTCGGACGTGAGCGACTGCGACACCGACATCGACATCGTCGGCGATTCGAAAAGTATCTACTTGTACAAAGAAACTTAAGGAGACGACGAGCAACTTGTTGAAACGGAAGAGAATTTTGTGAAGAGGAAGACTTCTTCAGGGGCAGTAGAAGAGGAAAATCGTCGATTTGGAAACGATTTAGTTTATGAAAATTGTATAAGCGAGAGTGACGTTTCGGGTGGAAACGAATGGAAACGATCCATCTTGTTCATGTGGGGTATTTAAATTAGTTATTCGGCGTCAAGTGCTGTTGCCGAATTCGTTGTGTGTTTGTAAATATCGATGTGCAAAGTGGACGAGGAAGATGCTGCGGGTGGGTGGAGGATGAGGAGGAGGAAAAGGGAAACGAACTTCTATTAGGGACAACAAACAAACAAACAAAAAGGTTATTATTTTATTAATTTGTGCGAAACTCGATTATAAAGTTACGTCGCGTAATTGAGTTCTGCCAATTAATTCAATAATCGCATTAGATGATGGTAAATTAATTAGCGAACAATTTCTTTTGTTTTTCTCTCTCTCGCTCGAATCGAATATTATTTGAAAAGGAGTAAAACCGATAATAATGAATTATAATTGTGATTTTAGATAAAAGAAACAGTAATAAAGGAGATTCATAAAAGGGAGTGAAGAGTTTTGCCGGAGTGACGAGTCGACCTAATAACAATCGTCCTTCTTAATGAATCTTTAGCAATTTCACCGCTATCCCTCGAGCACCATCAGGTAAACGCCATCCTTTGCTTTCAACCTTTATTCCTTTATTCATTATTATGTCTCTTATTTAGTTCACTTCGCTTAATTTCGTTCCATCCGGTCCTCCCGGGTTCTTTTTTTTTCTTCTTGTAGAACGTAAACACGTGCCTCGCCGACGACCGAACAAAAAAAAGCAAGAATCTCACGTCGACAAACGGATTTTATTAATAGTATTAGTACCTGTTTGTTGAACGTAATAATAACATCTATCAAAAAGAACGTGCAGAGTGATAATGTAATGAAGAACACGAATCCCGTCGAACAATGAATAATGGACACCCGTCGATCTTGTCCCCGTCGCACAAATTCATCGTCACCATCACAACATCATCATCATCATCATCATCGTCCCTCCCGTCTATTAATAACGAAGAATTCCATTCGGAACGATAATAATAATAGTGGAGAAAAGGTACACAATAAAATGAACAACAATCAAACGTGTGCGAGCTCTTGTCGCTGTTATTGTTGTGCGCTCGCCGCTACTAAATTGGTTTATTGGAATTTCGTGTTTGTTAAAAACGTCCCCGAAAAAGGGCGTTGTTGCTCGTAATTAAATTCCAACTCCGATAATAATATTAAATTAGAAGCCTATAGAAAACGTGCGTCAAAGCGGCAAATTCTCGATCTTGCTTAATCATTTTTGGCCCCGAATTGGGCCGACGTAGGCCTCTTCAAATTGTAATTGATTGCAAACGTTTCATTGTGCGCGATCCGAGAGTTTAAACGGATTATCGCAGAATCGCATTTCTCATGGAATAATGACGTGGATTTTGTTTTGACAACTCGTCCGCAATCGACTGGTTCGCCCCGTTATTTCGACCGCCGGTTTAACCGATTTACGAACAATTCGCGATGGCGTTACGCAAGAAGCAGGTGATGAGCGAGGAGGATCGATTCAAGTTGGAGCTGGCGCAGGAATTGGAATTGTTCCGCTTGGAGCGGAGCGTGAGTGATCGACCGCATCGATTTGAATCGTTTATCTAATTCTCGTTTTCTCTTCAAGTACAAGCTAATGGAACGCGATCGTATGACGTTGTCGCAAGGTGGCGGCAGCAAATTGGCCAAACAGACGAAGGTGCTTCGCATATTGAAGAAGGAGCACAAGGAGTTGCTGAAGGATCTGAACGTCGCCGCGTCCAGTACGAATAAGAAAAAGTACGAGACGGTGATGAAGGATTTGAACGCGTTGTTGCGCGAACACGAGGTCTTCAGCGAGAGCATCAAGAACGAAAAGATGCAATTGTACGAGATGAATTTCCACATAAAGAACGTACGCCAATCGTTCCGACCTTTTGCCATCGGTACTATAAACGAATGTCGTTTGCAGATCGAGAAGCAAATCATCGAGAAAAAGAAGAATTTGATCACCGAGTACGACGAGCAGCAGAAGGTCGTGCTGGCGCAAAAGAATCTCGAAGCGTTGGAGAACAAGCTGGAGACGGCGACGCGACGCTTTTGCACTATAATCACCGAGAACGCCAAACTGCGCTCGGAAATCAATCATTATTTAATGGAGAGGTAACATTCATGCCCATATCGAATTCCGTCTATTCTCCCTCGTTTTAGATCGAGTTTCAACATCATTTGGGGCCGACTGATCGAAAACTTGACGAAAGGCAAGAAATTCATGCTGGATCTAATCGAACAGGCGACGATAGCGTACGACCAACGCGACGAGTGTTGCCTTAAGTTGCAAGCACTGAAAGCACGAGCCCACAGCGATTTCGTGCAACACTCGCAAGTACGGGAGAACGATGTTTATCGCGATAAATTTGCTAATCGGCATATTTCGTTAGGAAATGTTACGGTTGCATCGACAAATCGACGCCGATCGCGAGCTGGAGCGATTCTTGCGCACGAAAGGACAACGTCGCGTTATGTTCGATCTCGAATCGAAGCGCGAGATCAAGCACAGGGAGATGCGCGAAGCTTTGGAGAATCAATTGACGTCGTACACGAAGATGCTGACGGAAATATCGGTAACATTAAGTCGGAAATTGTTCGATTCCATCGGTTCTTAATCGATCTCGCTGGTATCCGCAGGAGTTCACCAAAGAGACGGATGTCGCGCGCATAGCGGACAAATTCATGAAGACGGAAGTCGATAATTTCGGCAAGTACATGTACATTAACGATTTGAACCGGCAAATGGAAACGCTGAGCGGCGAATTGGCCAGTTTGCACTTGGAAATCGGTAAATGATTAGATTTTCGTAAACGCGACGTTTCTTCTTAACGGCATTTGAAACGTAGATAATCAAATATCGTTGAGGAACCGGCGCGCGGAGGGACAAGAGAAGAAGATTCAAGCACTGGAGCAACAGTTGCATCTCGCCAATAATGAGGTATATTTATTTTTTAATTGCTTCAATGGCGAGTTAATTAATTAATTCTCTAGGTGCAAGATGCGGAAAAGGAGTTGAAAACATTGGAGGGTCGTTTGAAGAAGATGATGCAAGGCATCGATCAAGTATTCAACATGTGCAAGTGCAGTAACGCGCCGCTCTTGCAATTGCTGGGTAAAATTAGCGAATCGACAATCTGTTCGTTCAATAACGATTAAATTTTAGGCGACAACTCCTCCATTAACTACTTCAACGTGCTGCTTTACTTGAAACTACTCGAGGAACAAGTCAGCGAAATAATGATGGCCGTTTATTATAAGCAGAAGACGGTGAGTTGCAGTCCTTGGATATAATCGATATTAAACAAATCGTTGCTATTCAAGATGGATAAGAAGAAGAAGGAAGCCTTAATCAAAGACGATAGACCCAGACCGATGATCAGTCATCCTGTGTTCATGGTGAAGAGCACACCTTGTCCACTGTAAATTAGTTCATCACATATACGACCAGTCGGTCCACTTTAAAGCGTCGTTCCCATAACTAGGTGCGTCGAACAGGATCAAGTCGTGGATTTGGTCGAGTACGTACAGTTCACGTTAACTCGCAGCGAATTGGACGAGAGATTGAACAAAATGCTGTCGGGGCCGGAAGCGAGGGAAATCGATCACAACGTGTCCGCTTGTCATCTGCCCAAGTCGAGACAAATCATACAAAGAAGATATCAATGAAGAAGGAGTAGCTAGGAAATGCAATTTCGAAATTTTCCGCGGGAGTCGAGAGAGAAACCTCGCTAAGAGACGAGTCGGTAATGCAGTCGTGCTGTAATTTGAAGCTAGTTTCATTTATGTCATCACTCGTTCAGAGATGCCACTCTGTCATCATTTTTCAAATTTAAATTGTGCGAGAGAACTAATTTGTTTACACATTTTATTATTTAATTATTTATTTGATTGTAGATAAAACCAATTTGTTGCTAATAGCACGCGACTTTTGCGATCAATTCGTTGACGTTCTTCTCGACGAGGCCCAAATACATGTCGACGTTGTAAAGAGTGATAATTTCTCTTCGTTCTGCAAATCGCAAATGAAATTATCGAGTACGGAAAAGTGCGTCGATTTTTTACCCAACAAGTGCATCATCGGCGACTCCTCTTCATTCACCATCAAGTACAACAGTTGGATGTTGTCCAACAGTTTCTTCAAATCGTCGTCGGCACGAACGCGTCTCGCCTCCATCTCGTCGGCCTAAAGAAATGCTTGAGTAATTTAAAACGATAGAAAACGTGTGCGGTTCACCTCTTTGGTGGCATCTACAAGCTGCTCCATCAAGAACTCGATCTTGTTCTTTTGCAATTTCTCGCGGCTGTCCTTCAGCTTGCTTTCGACGTCTGTAACATTACAATCGCCGATTAGCGTCGGGTGAGTTTGCTTATCGTTCGCTACCTCAATACCGATTTGCTCCTTAACGCGTTCAATGCTCGCCGCAAGCGTTTCCATCTCGTGGTTCAGTTCGTTGACGTAATTGAAGAGCGCAAAATTCTCCTCTTCCTGTTTCAGGAACACCGTCTCCAGCTTATCCGTTTCGCGTTCGTCCAACAAGTCTTTGATGCTCTCCAACGTGTCGCGATACTCTTGCAGCCGCGCCTCCCGTTCCAATCGCTCGTCCTCGCGCCGTCGCGCCTCCTTCTCCTCCAGATCGCGGAGCACGCGAATCCGGCTCTTGATCGCCAAGAACTCGTGCAGGTTCTCGTCGACGTTCAGCTGCCGCTGCAGCTCCTTAATCTCCTGATTGTGCAGCGCGAGATCGTTCATCGCGCGACTCTTCAACGCGCGGAACTTGCTGCACCACTCCTCGCGCTGATCGTACGCCAACGTCGCCTGTTCGATCAGCTCGAGGGCGAGCCGCTTGCCGAAGTTGACGCTCGACAACAGCTTCTCCCATTGCGCGTTGAACTGCGACCGTTCGATCAGCAGATGATCGATCGTTTCGCGTAGCGCGCGGTTCTCGCTCAAGACGTAGCAGAAACGTCGCACGACGTTCTCCAAACGGTTCTCCAGCGTGTGCACGTGCTGCCGTCCGATCGCTATCAAATCCGCGCGTTGCTCTTCCGTCATCTGCTTCGATTTCAGCTGCTTCACCTGTTTGTCCACCTGAAACTCGCGAACCGTCAACTCCGCGATTGTCGCATCGACCACCCGCGACGAACCTTGTTTATCTGATAATCGGTCTCGCGTATTTGCGCCCTAACGCTCTTTATCTTGGCCAAAACCGTCTCCATTTCGTCCAGTTGCCCGTTGATTTTACGCACGACGCGCGCGTCTTTGCGCTTGTTGGCGTCGCGCGTCGACACTTTGTAGTCGTTCGTCAGCGTCGTCTTCTCCTTCACCAACGCGGCGATGACGCGCCGTTGTCGCGCCAGCTTTATGCCGCTCTCCTCCGTGTAGGCGTTACGATCACCTTCCATTATGCGAAACTGGAAGTAAACCGTTTGTCATTCGATTGCGTTTTCCCTTTCAGACCGCTCACCTGCCGCTGCAAGCGTTTCAGTTCCGCCTCGGCCATCACGTCCATCTCCAAATCGTCGGCGTGCATCGGATTCCTAGTTTTGTCCATTATGCAGAGCGTTTTTTTAACGCGCGGATATCGGGAGTCGGTTGAGTATGAAGTTCAATATCGATCAAACTTAGTAAGGCTCGAACCCGTTTTTGTTTTAGGTAGTTACTGCGGCCGCTGGTAGAAGAGGAAATGGCGCAATCGTTATCTAGACGAATCGCGCGGCATAAATTTCTTGGAGGCGACTAATTAGCGTTTATATGTTAACATTGAAGAATAAGAAGGACGTTCCGTCGATTAACATCCGGCTCGTTCGTTGCGAATCGTTCCGGTGGCTGCAATTCGGATTGGAAACGAAACGCCGAATTGCTCAATAGCGTTGCGAGCGCGTATTTATTCGCAAACGCGCAAACATTCTATGATAGCCGTATAACTGGATTCCGGGCGAACAATCGGCGAAATTAATTAATTCGCGTCCATCCCACGCGAAACCGTAAACCGTACGTTTATAGCGATTCGCGTGTGGGCAGACGTGTAACGTGCCCCGTTCGTCGTGTTACCTGTTCGGTCCGGTTCCATATTAAATTATTTTCCATCACGAATTTCGTAATTCCCACTGATTGTCGCTCTCTTTCTCGCGTTTTAGGCCACCACTTCACCTTCGCCAGGTAAATAACGATGATGATGGAATGGAAGAGAGACATGCGCCTTCGCCAATTAACGACGGTAACGCAGTCACCTTAAAGGCGCAGGTGGAAGAGGGACGCGGTGGTAGGAAGGAAAGGCGCGGTTTCGAATCGAGAATCCGTAGAGAGATTTTCGTGTCGACCGAATACGATTCAGTGCGTGTTCGTTGGCCGTCGATCGCGGAGGATCCGTGCGTTTGTTTCGTTGAGTTTTCTTTCGATTCGTTCGAATTTGCTTTACAGACGTTATCGATTATTTAACGGTTTCGTATCGATCGGAAAGTTTCCGTTGTGTTTATTAAGCTGGTGACAGTGCGTCGTTCAAGTTAGAGTTAATCGAATAGGATTTCTCGTGAGGAAGACGTAAGTCGCATACATTTTGTGTTCAGTGTACGGTTGCTATGGCGTGATGGCAAATGGAACCAAAACAAAGAAGTTATTGCAGCTTTTCTTTGCGTAACGATGTTGCGAACGCAAATTAGTTTAATGCACGAGGCTTGTTGTTCTTGTTGTTGCTGCAACCAATTAGAATGCGAATTAAATCGTTCCTTTTCTCGATTTGAAATCTTTTGCAAATCGTTTTGCTCTGTCCGCCAATCTGCGGCGATTTATTGCTACCGCTTGCAAACAACAACAACAACAAGAACCAGGAGTAGCAATAACGAAAACGCTTTCTTTGTTTTTATTTTGCGATACCATCGCGGCTATTTCGCAACGCTTAGCAAGAGTTTTCCGCACGTTTATCCCCATTATTTTATACCGTTTATTTTGCAGATTCCCAATTATTATTATTTCGGTCGGTTGTTGCGCGACCGTCGGATCTCCGCTTTGAAGCCATCGTCGGCTTGCATCTCGGTGTTACCTGCCCAAGAAAAAACCCAATCAATCGGACCGTCCCTCGACTTTCATCTCGCACCTTTGCATCTTCACGCCCGGCGGTTTATTTCATTTTCCTACGAGTGTCTTCCGATTTTTCGTTCGTAATTATGTGCACTTGACTGTTCGCAAAATGTTGTGCTTTAATAACAATGTGATGATGACGACGATGATGATGATGATGGGCACGACAGGCGATGCGAACAACGGCAACGAGACGACGAAGTGGCGGTCTAGTTGTCATCATTGAAGATATGAACGCGTTAGAACAGTACATAAACGAAATGGAGAACCGTAGTGCCATAGATAATCCGGGTAACGTCGTCGACGTGTGGACGCAGCTGCAGCAGAAGGAGAACGACCTGGTGCTGGCGGCCGAATTGGGCAAAGCGCTGCTCGAGAAGAACGAGGAGCTGAAGAAGCAGCAGGACGCCATCGTCGAGGAGTACAGCAAAAAGTTGGAGGTGAGTCGGTCGTTGTTCAGTCGACAACAAGCGACGATTTCCATTTTGCTCCGCCGCGACTCGTGAATCACGCGAGAGGCTAACGGCTTCGATGGAGGTGAACGTGGCCACCGCACAAAGAATTGGCCCGATGTTGATCGTTGATTATGTGAATTTTGCACGTACGTCCGTGCGTTACCTGCAGAGTTCGTGCGGGATGAGTCATCTATGGAATTTCTTGCGCGTTCTCGAGGATGTCGAATTTTTCGCTCGTTATTTCGATCTTTGCTTTGCTTTGCCGTCTTCGCATTAAAGCAAGTGCGATAATCGCGTTGAGGAATTTCCTGTGCTATTAATATCGTTATTATTCCGCGTCCAGTTAAATCGTATGGTAATTAAGTTAATTAAGTAAGAACTTGTTCTTGCACAACCGCACGAAAACGTTGCGACAGAAACGAGTTTTTCGTTTGTCTTTTTGACGAACTTTAAAACGAACAAGCACAATAATGTTTAGTAACAATTACGCGTGAGAAAGTCGACGTTGAGCGCTTTAATTAAGACGGAAAGTCGCTGCCGTGTCTCGACCCATTGTTTCAATGTCCTTACGCTACCGGTAATTAATTTAATTATTACCTCGAAAAGAAATGAAAGAAAACACGATTCCCTTTGTTTATTAACGGGTTCATCGACAAACCGCGGTCTTCAACTTCCTGCGAGTTTTCTAGCTTATTTCACGATACCGTTACTCGAAAGCCCTTCCGTTAATTGCGCTCTATTTTTAAAAACGCCTTTTTCATTAAGCGAGATGAAGGGACCGAACAGGATGTGAACCAACGAAATGGAAGAAGAAGGCGATTTAATTAAGGCGCCGAAACTTATTTTTAAGCATTTATTAAGGGTGCTCATTGCTCATTATTTCTAAATTAATAGCGTTCGATTGTTAATTTGGGCATAACTTCCACGAAACTCAACCAATCTAATCGAAATAAATAATATACTTCTGTAGAGTTTTGCCGTTTGAAATAAAGTTTGCCAGCTCTTGAGAAGCACTTAAGAAGTTATCGAGGCGATTAACAAAAGTGGTAATCGTTTGGTGCATTTGATGCACTGGTCTTAGTGATCAAAGAAGCTCGCAAGAATTTTCCGTTCGTCTGCTGCGATTCGAAGTGAAATTTTAATCTCGTCCATTATCGTTTCGACACTTGTCGATCGATTATTTAGTAATTGATAATTAAATGAAACTAATTGAGAGAGATCAATATCTGGAATTGTTTTTTAAGAAAATGGCTTTTACGTAACGACTTTGTGCCAATCGATTGCGAATCGAGTAAACGAAACGTTTTCTTTTCCGATCGAAACTCAAAAAGAAATCGCTCGGGGAATATTCAAATAATAACTTTCTCTCTTAGTATCGATTAGATTATCATCCGTTATTGTTATTGCTATTATTATTGTAGCCAATTAAGTCGTTGGAATATTAACAAATTCGCACGTTAGAGCAATGCGAGCGCAATTAATTAATATTAGATTTCGCGTTAAATGTAAATCGTTGCGATTACGAAATTAATTGAAAACCGTTCGTTTCCTTTCCATTCGCTGTTAAACGTGTATCAATGCAGCTGTTTATATCCAATTCGATCGCTCCTATCGAGTAAGTGCGATTCGCGAATTGTACCAGCCGCTGATATCGCGGTAATCGCTATCAAAAATAAATACAAAACAAAACGAAAGCGGTCCAATCAAGTAGGGGAATGATAATGGCTATTGATTACGAAAATCAATGAAACAAATTGCGATTAGAAACGAAACGCGATCCAAACGAACCGCTTTGAAGTTTGCCTCGAAGCATTTTCGATTATCTCCAAATCCAGCTCCGCACGGCTACCAACGTCACGTTTAAAACCAAGTCATTTTATCGAAGCCACGGTGGCGAATCGCTCGTTACAAGTGGCTTACGTAATTCGCGAATGAATCACAGCGTCTTTCGCTGGTCGCCTGCAAAATCCGTGTTGGCGAATGTCACGACCTCGTGGTTAAAAAGAGAAGAATCATCGATCGGATTCGTTTCCGAAACGGTGCAGATCCGTTTTCTATCGTTACGAACTGCTCTATGCCTTCGCTTATGTGCAATACTCGGAACGTTTTGCAATAGTTTGCGTTCGTTTCGTATGGAAAGTACGTTTCTAAAGCGAAGACATAATAGCGGCCATTAACGTTGAAGATTGTTGCTAATATTACAGAAAATCTATTGCGTCCATTTGGTTGTTATTATTATTATTATTACCTTGATTTTATTGTTTTTTATTGCTGCTGTTTGGATTAATTAAAAAAAAATACGAATGTTTATTACGAACGATTACCAAATAGGAAACTTTCTGATTAATTTGCAAGAAACGAAACGAGGAAGGCGCGCGCCGAATACGATTCTTTCATAAACGGATCTGAATTAAGTTAATTCGCGAAAAATGCGAATTTCTTCATATCGCCTTCGTTCGCATTTGAAACAATGGCTCGACGCTAATAATAATAATCATCGAAGGACGTCGCAAGAACCGAATGTTTTTGTTTTCTGCCTCACCTTGACCTTTTACGTTTTATTTGATTATCTTATCGATTAGTTTATCGCCTTGAAGCTAATTGTTAATTTTCCTTAGATCGATTGACAATCGCAACTTTTCCGAAACGATCTGTGTCGTTCGGCAAACAAAAATTGGACAACGATCGACCGCAAATCGTTTCGGTTTCGATCGTTATCCAATTTCCTTTTTGCGGTTTTCTTCATCGTTTTCCCACCGCTAGTTATCGATCGAACGTATCAAGTGTTTCGCTCATTCAATCTCTTATTATTTAACGAAATGGCAGGCGCGAAAGTTGTCCGTTGCTGCATTCGCGGCACAAAGCGAGCGAATTGGATTTCTCTTCGAGAAGGACGGAGAAAAGTCAAGGATAAAATCGCGTTTTCGCAATAAACGGCCAAACTGGTACGATTATTATTCCATTGCAATGAATCACTCTCACCTTTATTTATTTAGTTGCCATTTAAAACAATGATCGATATTATTTATATTTAGGTGAAACGAATTAATTAGCAGTGAGGCAACATTGCGAATGAATCATTACGCGTGAACTCTCTATTGCAAAAAACAAATGATAATCGTTCGTTCGTCTCGAAGAACTGAGGCTTATGGAAATCGTGTGAAATGTTATTGACTGAAGAAGACTTGGAAAATAGCGAGAAAAAGAATCAGATTTTGCGATAAGGACGGTGTTGTGCAAAAAACTTTGACGCAATACTTTTTAATTGCCATTGTTATAATAAAAATTAATAATTTTATTATTATTATTGTTGTACGTTCGATTGTCGTTAAACAATAATCCTACGGACTATTCATTGTTAACTTACTCCAGTAGTAAAGATAGCGAGTAGTAGCGGCAACGTGTGCGAAAAAAATTTCGCAACCGCTCACCTCCAATATGAAAATGTATTTTGTTTTCCATTTTCGCGATAAAGACATTAAAGCAATGACGTTAATTGAACGGCGATGGATGTCGATGATAAGTGACAACAAAGGAACGAATCGCAAGTTCTTGTAATCGACGGTCGTCAAAATGTTTAATTGCATGGAAAATTGCAGCGAAACGAAAACAAGCGAATTTTGTTGTCACATACCGCGCGAGCAATACGTAAAGTTACTTTGGTAGCCCTGGCGTCGAATTTTCTTGACATCATTGACTGTCGATAAAACAGGATTTCGAATCTTAGGTTCGTTTACGCAAGCTCCAAACGCAAAAAAAGCGAATTAATCGATTAACATGCGTGAGCGTGCAATTTGTTTGTAACAATTCGTTATCCACCATCGACTTGGCGAAAATTTCGTAATTGCTTTCCGCGAAATTTCTTCCGCCGCTTTTCCGCCTTTGTTCTTGCTCGTTTACCTTAATATTGCGCACAATAATCGACGGCGTGAATCATAAATTGCGCACTTTTCATCTTTCTCGCAGAATTATCTCTTCGTTCAATGCGAAGAGAGAAAAAGTCGCGTTTCTTCATCGTCCCCCGGGCGCGTACAACCCAGTTGTTCACTTTAGAGGAACAACAATCATAATAAAGAACATTTTACAAGAACAATTCCAGCGTTGTTGTTGCTGTTATTGTTGTCGGTCGTCGTTACTTCGAAAAGAAAATGCCGCCGCGTGTGCGGGCAATCGTTCAGTTTCGTTTCTCTTTCAAGAAAATCGCCAATCCGGAAACTCACCGAGATTTACTTGCTCCGCGATGGATAACGAGGCAACTAACCGAAGAAGCCAACGAACAAACGGATCTTTATCCATCAACTTACACTGTCGGTTTTGTTCTTTAATTCGAAAGATCCGATCGAATCAAGGAAAAATGCCGCGACAAGAGGAAACTGAAATTTCCTCGCAGTTTCTCTCGTTTTTTTTTTCTTCTTCTTCCTCGTGGTTCATTTTATTTGCTCGACGATCAGTTTCCTTTTTACGATCGCTAGATATCGAAATTCCCCAATTTTCTCCTATTGTTAAACCAAACAAGACGGCCGACTGTTTATTCGCATAAGAACGAAAGAGAGCGAAAGTGGCGAGGAATAAGAGAAGATTCTTATCAAAAAATTGAAATCCACCCCATTCTTCGTGCCCGTTATAATAGGCACGTATCTTTCGGCGTCTCTTTTTATCTGCGAATTCCGACGACGTTTGTTGTTATTGCGGATTTCCAATCGGACTTCCCATCAAGCGATCAACCGATAAGCAAAAAAAAACAAACGAGCAGTGAACGAACGGCGATCTATCGGAACATACAAGGGGCGATCGGTATTTATTTCGCCGTCGACGACCAAACCCTATCAAGCTAAAGCAACGTCCGTTGGAAGACCGATCCGTAGACCGTCCGCTCCTCCGACTTGGCCGCCTTCTCCGCCACCTCCTCCGTGAAGAACGCGCTCGGCCGCTCGTTCCTCTTGATCTCGATCAGCGGGCCCAGCAGTTGCCGCGGCGGCTCGACGCGTTTGTACTCCGCGTACATGTGCTTCGTCTCCAATAGGTCCTTGTTGAACTTGATCTGCACGGGGATCAGCTGTCGCGTCAACGGACCGCTGAAGAATTTGTACTCCTCCGGCCGCTTCAAATCGTCGCGCACGTCGTCCGCCCGTTTCTTTTTCATCAATCTCAACCTGAAACGCGTTCGATCCGTTCGATTGCGGTTAGATGTCGCCCGCATTCGAGTGACAGTAGCAACGTCATTTCAGGCGGGAATGTTGTTAATTTAGAATATCACGTAAAATAACGTTCGTTTGTGTCTTTGACGAAGTAAGAAACGATTATTGCACGCATGTCCGTCGACCAATCTTGGTTAAAAAGGGATTCGAAGTTCATCATTTTCTGAATTCAAACGTGCCGCCTTAAATGACGTCTTGACGTCACATCTCACTTGTCGTATAACGGATGCAACTTCCGGTCGCTGAGCTCGATGAGCCGTTGCTCGGCGGTCAGGAACGTCGGCAACGGATCGATGTCGATGACGTTCTTCAGATGGAGCGGCGACTCGATCTTGCGGACGGCGCGCGTCTCGTCGTCGACGTCCTCCGAGCCGTCGCCCTCGCCGACGTTCTCGATGTTGACGATGTAAGCGTCGCCGCACGTGCTGTACACTTGCCCGCCGAACACGCTCAGGTCCGGATCACTTTTGTCCGCTTTCGTCGGAAAATGAGGGAATTGAGGAGGTGATTTGGCGGGAATTCGGAACTCTATGAACCGAATTGTGACGGGGAAAAAGCGCGCCGTGATTCAAAGTTTTGAAAGAGGTTTCACGGAATAAAATTAAAACTTGAGAAATTACGATTTATCGCGAATGACGCCAAAAGGAGACGATACACGGTGAATTATAGTGGGATAAGAAAACTGTTAATTGTGTTAGGTTGTGTTAGTCTAACCCATTTCAAAAATTTAAATAAACGCGCGCTTTTTGCACAGTTGCGCACAATTTGGTTCGTAGAGTTTTCTGCGAGCGATCCGAATTGTACCCCAAAAAATGACAGACGAGCAAGTTTGAATGCGAACCTTTCTCCTTGGGTTTGGCCGGTGGCACCGGGGTACGGAAGAGTTTCGACCAGAACGTCTGTTTGTGCGGTTTCTTCTTCGCCTCCTCCCACTTGTCGCGACACTTCCGGTTCATCTGCGTGCCCCACGAGATTTGCTGTTGGCAACGATCGTTCGCGCCTCTCTTCTTACCATACATCCGCCGGCTCTTGGGGCGATGCATCGTCTCGTTCCGCGCGATCGCCAACAAACGTGAGATTTGAAACGAACGATTCGCTAACATTTTTTCTTTCGCTCGCGAACGGGAAATTTTCGGAAAATTCCAACTGACAGCCGTTTTGACGCGATTGTTTTTGTTTTTTTCTCTCTCCTTTATTTCCGTTCCGCCGCCGGTCGACCATTATCTACCGTAATCCAATTCGATTTGAACCCGCTTCATTCTCGCCTCTTCCTTCTCGCGGTTTATTTTCATCCATTAAACAGTCACGCGGCTAAAGGTTGCGCGTCCGTCCGGCGATCGACTAAGAATAGGGCGGCCGTGTCTATTTTTAACCGGTTGAAATTGAAGCTCTTCGGCGAAGAAGAAAACCGAAGACGATTTCGTCTGGAACCGGTTTTCGTTATTGATTTCTCTGTCCTTTTTCCGTGGTCTAGGCGCGAAATTTATGCAAATTAGCGAGTCGATGAGTAAATGGCGTTTATTTAAAGACGATGATCATGTTATCATCATCATTCGTGACCATCATCATTCGACGCTTACTCATCGATCGCTTTGTAAATAATCGAATGGCGGCTAATGGACAATTAGCGGTTTGGCAATTAATTAAACAACGTCGGCGATTGGTTCGAGGATGAGGATGTTGCTGCTGACGATGATGATGATGATGATGATGATCGCAATGACAATGGCCATTGAACAAAAGCGACAGATTGCTAGCGAGCGAGCGCTTTCTGTTGTTGCAGTTGTTGCATTCGATTTTCGCACTAAACTAAACGTTTTCCATTGCGGATTTGTTAGGACGATGCGAAAGAACGCGAGTCCTCTTGGGTTAACAATAATTAGCGAGAGGCCGCTCTTCGGCGTCCGTTAATTGGCCAAAAGCAATTAACGCGATTGCACGAGACGATGATGATGAATTAGCCGAGAGATAATTGAAACGAAACCGATTTAATTTGCTTTAATTGCGAGGACTTCTTCTTCCGTTTCTGCACTTGCAATCTCGCAAATTGCCTGTCGTTAACTGTAAAAAAATCGCAATTTTTCGTGCAAACAATGTAATTATTACGAGTTTCCGGTTCCTGTGTGTCGAACGAAGAACGCTCCCCCCCCCCCCCCCCCGCCCCCCCCCCCCCGAAAATATCGCTCACTCATCCCTTATACGCGTAGAGTATCCGCAGTTGTTCAATTCAATAAATTAGAGTGCGAGAGAGAGAGGGAAAAAAAAATGGAAACAGGAAACCGGAAACGTTTGTTGCGTTGCGGATAGATGAATGGGGGAGAGCGAGGGAAAATTATGTTTTGTTTTTTATGGGCGAACAATGCGTTTCGTAACGATTATTTCGAATCCATCGAACTCACCACGCGGCGAAGACAATGGACTTTATGTAACGAGTCGTTGCGATCTCTTTTCGAGTAATAACACTGAATGAACGGAAGTTGAAGAACAAACAACAACAACAATACGGTTAACGAACGGTTCCGATTCGTTTTTTTTTTCCCTTGTTTTCGATAGCTTTTGTACGTCGACCGATTCGTTGATGATTGAGTTGCAACGCGAAAACTCTTCCGCAACTTCGACTTAAACTCGCGAAACAATTGATTAACGCCATTAATTAGCGTGAGCCGAAGGAAATAAAAGGAGGCAATTAGCGTTTTATTAGTACGATCGCAGTGTTAAAGTCGAAGAGAGAGAGAGAGAGAGCGAAACTAAATTTTACTTTCTACTGTTTTAAAATTACAATTTGCCACTCGCAAGGCCTTCTTCATTAATTTTTTCTTCCTTTGCCCGTTTCTCGATTGCTTTATTTCGCCATTCGATTAGCATTTTTTTATCATTTAATTAAGCACCAACTCGGTTTTCTATTTTCGAACGATCAATAATTCATCGAGTTAATTGACTTCGTTTCAGTTGTTTTCCATCCGAAACCATCGCCTACGAATTAATTGATCGCACGTTATATTTGCTCGCCCTAACGCTATTAGGGTGTCGCAAAAGAAGATGGTAATTTTGTAAACCGTAAAAGACGTAGTTCAGTTTTATTTAAAAAAAAGCGGTTTATTTGAGACAGCCTAATGATTATTGTACATTTTATTCATCGAATTGAATCTCTTCAGTTGTTTTCCACCATGCGAAGCTTCCCTTACGAATTCATTGATCGCACGTTATATTTTCTCGCCCTAGTGCCAATAATATCAGGGTGTCGCAAAAGAAGATGGTACTTTTGTAAGCAGTTTTTTTTTCAAGTAGCTTAATAATTAATTTGCAATTTAATCGCCGAATTGAATCTCTTGATTTCGTCGGTCGTTTTTTTCTTATCAGTTGCTTGAATTTTGTTTCTCTTCGTTGTTGTTTCTTCTAACTTTCCATCGCGCGTACGTCGTTGTTTGCCATTTCACCTACGGCGAATTTTATCGCACTTTATATGTTTGCTCGCATTAATCGCAATAACGATTACCGACAATGAAAATTGTGACGCAAATCGAATGCCTTTCCAACTGATAAGAGATAAAATTCGTGCATGGTTTCGCGGCGTTGCGACGACGAGAATCAAATGGCAACGAACGTCGCAAATTCTCGAGCGAATGTTGCGCAAAAAGGGGAAAAAACGAATCGAATAAATATGCAAACATTTACTTTCTACAAATTATGTCACCTGTCAATTGATAATGGGCTTGTCGAAAATGGGTAACGTAATCTACTACACCTACTTGTCGCTTTTTTATTATTATTATTACAGGTACATACGGTAGAAACTATTCTTGAAACGCGAGTTTTTCCTGCTCGTTTTCACTTAACAGTTGTCGTTGTTTTTTTTTTGTTTTGTTAATTAATTAATTGAACAATTAAAAAAAAAGGCAAACGTTTCGACTTCCTTCCCAGTTCTCGCATTATGCAATCGCTTTTACACGAAACTGGATCGTTTCTAATTGCAACGTGTAGAGAACGATCCAGATCAAAAGTCGATTAAATCTTCGATTCCGGATTGCGTTGCATAATTCGCAACAATGCCGAGAGCAAAAAGCGATCTGATAATGCGTTAGAACAATGGAAGATTTCCGTGATTTTGCGTAAAATTCTCAAAGTTGGAAGTTAAAAAGTTTGTTTGAAACGACAACGAAAGAAAGCATTGGTGGTATCTAGTTAGCCTGGAAAGTTTCTAGTAAGGAAAAGTGAATATAATTGCTATGGTTACCACTGCGATGTTTTCTAAGTCAGTTGTCATAGTCATAGAAAACTTGCCAGAGTTGTACTCCTTTTTGCCAGGCAACGCATATGCTCACAAGTCGTTGATTTGACTTGCAAAAAATTGGTTTTGACTCTTCCCCGGCTTTACCACCGTCAGACTATCAATTGTTCCCAAAACTCCAAAGAACTTTTGAAAAGTAAGAAGCAATTTGTGCCTCTGAGGATTCGTTTGTAGAGCAATAAAAGGGATTTGCTTTTAAACGGCTTAGGATCACTTTATCTGCTGAACGTGATAAAAGTGTATAAGAGGATTACGTCGAAGGAATAAACGTTTGTTTCGAAATAATACGACGCTTTATACGGTAGACTAAATACTTATCAATGCCCCCTCGTATACGAAAACGATTGACCAACTAAATGCAACGAGGGTAACACATTAACCCAGTTTTTCTTTTCGCTCAAACAAAGCAATGCTAATAAACAATTCCAATTAAATTATGCAAGAAAGCGAGGTAATAATAACAATAACAATTAACGCTTGAGATATTGCCGCATATTAATGATACCCTGTATAATCTTCTCTTCTCTCTTTTATTTCATCCATCTTCGTCCCTCCTGGTGATTCGAATGCGCATATGATAACAATTTCTATTCAATTGTTATAAGCGAAGACGTACGGGGGAGGAAGAAGGGGAGAATTTGCACACAATTATTTTCTCCCGGTATAATTTTTTCATTTACTTCTTGTTGTTGCAAAGTTGAATCGCCGATGATTGTTCCCATACGGAACGATTGTTAATTGAATGGGAAAAAGAAGCGGCGACTGCTCGTCCTCCTTAACTAAATTACCCGTTTAATTGTTCAATTAATCAACTTAAATTGACCGATTTTTCTGCCTCCAATTCACGTAATTAGTTGCGGTTGAAGGAAGGACAAAAGCAGAAGGAAACGATTCGTCCACGACCGAGTTTCTTCCTCGAAGACGGAACTTTAAAGTTTGTCCAAACAGTTCGTTGCATTTTAATTAAAATCGCAGATCGCCACCGACGATATGGAGGAGAATGGAAGTTTTTTATTTTATTTTATTATTTTAGTGCGAATTAATGTCGTTTGCATTGTTTCGGGAAACAATAAATTCGTGATTCATGTGACTCCGCTCGAAACGTTTATTGCGATTAATTCAATAGAAAGCAAACATTTAAAGATTGCACGCAAATAAAAAACTCGAAGAGCAATCGAACTGCTAAAGCTTATAAACGAATCGCTAAGAATTACGTTGCCTTTTCTTCGGTTAACTCGTAACGTTAACGTTATTCAAAATACGTATAAACTCTTCGCGTGAGCTAGCCAACGATCGAGCGGACTTTGTGTGGGTTTGTATTCGAAAAACGTTCAACCGGTTTTCGTTTTTTTTTTCCGGTGCCGTTTACGTATGCAAGACGGCGAGAATTCGAATAAAATCGATTCGAAAATGTTTCTAATCGTTGGCCCAACACCGAAAGAAAATCCTTTTGCTTCCGCCGCAATTGCAAAACTAAATATTCAATTCGCAAAAGAACCTCGTACCCGCAGCAATGAGGTGTTGTGTGCTAATTAGCGAACCTGCTTAGAAACAAAACAGAAGCCGGAACCACGGTCAACGATCAACATCGAGGTCCACGCTAAAACAAAAACATCTTCCTCTTAACATCGTTAAAGAACAAATTTAATTAACCTCCACTAATCGTTTCCCCATTGCTCGCGTTCCAGGCGGTCGAACAAGATCGACACGTGCTGAAGCGGAAACTGACCACGTTGGAGTCGGAGTACGAGGGCCGCATCCTCGAGCTGGAGAACGATCTGAAAGAGCTGCACGGCAAGCTGACGGCGAAGGAGACGACGCTGAAGCAATGGGAGCGCGACAAGGGCAATCTGCTGCAGGAGCTGAACGTGCAAAACTCCCGGCTCACCGGCCAACTGAAGGACTACGTCGCGCTGGAGACGCAGCTGCAGCAGCAGATCGAGGCGCTGAAGGAGCAGTGCGCGATCGACAAGTGTCAACTGCAGGAGCACATGGCGAGCGTGAACAGTCTGCGCGACGAGCTCGACCTGACGATGGAGAAGAAGAACGAGCTGGAGCGACGGCTGCAGCTCGTCGCGAACGAGCGCGACCATCTGGGCAACGCGCTCGAGGAGGCGAACGACAAGGTGCTGCTGCTGGAGCGACACGCCAGGGATCAGGACATGCGATATCAGCAGTCGATCAAGGAGTATTCGCTGCCGAGCGAGCGGTTGACCATCGAGGAACGATTGAATCGTGAGTTCTCGCTTTTGTCGCGACCGGTCTTTCGTTCGCGGACGAGCGATCGGCGTTGCACGATTCGTATTTGAATATTAGCGCGAGACGTGCGTTATTATTGTTAGTAAACGTTGGAGATTTTGACGGAACGTTGGCAACGCCGACGCCTCTTGTCGTGAATAACAATCCGATTAATAGCGTGAATGCCGCAGCGCTCGATACAATTGACGTTTCACTGTAGCCAACGTCATTTCGGCGCCAACGCGAACGTTTTGAATCGAGCACTCGGCGTAGATGAGTTTTAATTTGTGACTAACATGATTTTTTCTCTTTCTCTCGCATCCGTCATCCACAAAAACCAAACTCCGTCTCCTCGTTCCGAACGCAACAAAAAAAACAGCCGGTGAACACCGATCTTTATTGTCAGAGATGGACGTCAGCGAGCCGACGTTGTCGCAGGAATGCATGTCCGTCTATCGGCAGCTGCGCTCGCTGCTGCAGCAACTGAAGACGCATCACGACGACGACGACTCCGGCCTGCACTCGGACTGCTCGACGACGTCGCTGGACGAGACGCAGCACTTCTCGACCGGCCTGTTGAGCGAGGTGGCGCAAGAACTCGTCGCTCTCGTCCTCGACACGGACGTCGTCAGTCTGCTCGAGCGATTGGAACAGTCGCGGAAGGACGTGCAGGAGAGGGACGCGGAGTTGACGCGCCGGGCGGAAACGATCATGGAACTGACGACGAAAGTAAGCGTCGCCGAAACCCTCGTTCGCGCCCGATTCGTTTCGAATGCCGTTTGCTTGTAGGTTTCTGTTATCGAATTGGAGTTGCAGGCGGCCCTCGAGGAGCGCGATCGCGCGCGCACCGACGCGTCCAGTTCGTCGATGGCACAGGACGAGGTCGTGTCGAAGGCGCGGGACGATCGCGACCAGGCGGTGGCGCGGCGCAGCAAAGCGGAGATCGAATTGGCGAAGACGCGCGTCGAACTGATGCAGGCCAACAGTCAACTGCTGGAGGCCATCCAGCAGAAGGTCGAGCTCAGTCAGCAGTTGGAGCAGTGGCAGGTGCGACGCATTCGTCGCTATCGCTCAGCGAATTATTAATCGATGTTTGTTTTTAGATGGATATGCAAGAACTGTTGGACGAGCAGTTAAAGAACAAGTTGACGTCGCACGAGATGCGATTGAAGCAGGAAGATGGCCAGACGCAGAACGGCGCGCCAATCGTGCCGCCGCGACGGCGATTGCTGCGGTTCTTTCATCGATAGCACGGCGCTTCGATGCTGAATCGATTGTTCGTCTGGTCGATCGGTGCGAACGATGTGGACGCGAAGTTTTTATACGATAATGATAACGACGTCGACGTTATTATTGTAAATAATATCAATGCGATCGCGAGTCGTATCGTAAACGAGTCGATTCGTTTCGTCGACGATCTCGTAATGAATAACGATCATAATTGTGCCTTCGATTTCATTCTAATCTTGTTCATGTTGATAACGATTAACGTCCGTACGTTGACCGCTTATTTCCTCAAATTCACTCTAGTAATTTATCTAATTAGTTTGTTCCTACGTTAATGCCGCGAGAGATTCTATTTGTAAATAATTTCCCTTCCCTTTTGTAATTATTACTTATCATAATTATGATTCATTGTTACTGTGATGTTAATTAACTAATTTCGTTTGTAAGAACTTCTTTGATGTTGCCCCTTTTTATGTTTTCTTTTTGTTCGTAAACATGATTGAAAATGCAGATTAGTACTACTTACACGCACGAGTTACCAGAGAACAACGAACATTGCGATTTACTAATCGATTTAGTTTTGGCGATCTTGAGTTTGTTGTGAAAATGCATGCGGGATTTGTATTCGAAAAATGAATGGATTCAATCCGTCCACAACGAAGAAGATGATTGAAATTACAAAACCGTTGTACTTAATTAAGCAATTTTTATGAATTATATATTTGTTAATAAGTATTAGCCAATTACCACCGATTAATATATATTTTCCAATTATTCAGGTTTCGTTATTGGAAAAGTTTCGCATTTGTGGGCGATATTAAGAAAAGAACACCGGCTATTTAACAATATATTGAAATGGATCAATTTGTACAACAATCATCGACGGACTCGCCATCGCTGGAGAAACAATGGCACAAATAACAATCGTCCGGCACGTCATCATCTCCGTCCTCTTTAAACACCGATTGCCAATATTTGATTTTATCGAAGCCGCGCGATTCCTTCACATCGAGACTCCAATTCGCCACTTCCTGCTCATCCTCCTCCGCGTCCTCCACAGCAACATCCGCAATTTTATGTAATTCTCGACTCTCTTCAACATTCAACAACTCCTCTTCTGCTGGAGCAGCGTTCGTGTTCGATTCGAAATTCGTCAGACTGAATTCGTCGCGTTCGTAAGTCAACCGTTTAAAAGACGGAAACGGTTTGTTCATATAACCGACACTCGTCCGATATTTAACGATCGTACTCAATATGCTGTCGATTATAGTTTTATGTTCTTCATCGTCCTTCTTCGTATTGTATCGCAACAGCTTTAATGTATCGCTGCGGTTAGAATAATCGAATAATCGCAATTCAGCCACTTCGGCGTTATAGTGCTGAGCGGCGAACGTTTTCTTATTCGATCGTCCAGTCGGCCCAGCCGCGTTTTGCGTCTCGTTCTTGGTGCAACGTTCGCAACATAAGCACTTGGCGCCGAGGCAGTCGCGCCCGCTTTTTTGCACGCCTCTTTCTCTACCCAAATTTACCTCCTGCGTCGCATTAGTTACTCTTTTCTCGTCATCGATTGGTTTCAATTTCTTATCCTTAGCGGCGGCGGTCTTATCGGATTGCGGTTGGTTAACGGCGCGAGTCGGAGCTTCTTCCGCTTTTGGTTTGACGTTTTGCGAAGCCACTTTCGCTTGTTGCTTCTCGTACTGTTGAGAAGCATCGACCACTCGCTTATTGTTGGTGTTGTTGCTTTGCTGGATGCTTTGCTTTTGATGTTGATCGCAACAACAACAACAACAGCAGCAACAACAACAATCGCGTCGCTTCTTTTTCGACTTCTTGCCGCTCTTCTTGGAATTATCGATCGCTTTATCAGTTCGTTGCACTTCCAACGTTTGCGTGAACCGATCGAAAGTTTCCATAAACGTTTGGACCCCTTCTTCGCTGGTCTCCTTCGTATACTGCGACATATCGATACGTTCTTCGCCGGTGGATCGACGCTGCTGGTGACAGCAGCAGCGACAACAGCACTTCCTCTCTTTCGCCGGTCTGCTGCTGTTACTGTAGCTAGACGAAGATGCGGTCGATGTCGATGTCATCGATTCGCATCGGCACCTACATTTCGTGTGGTCTTTCCGTTTCTTGTGATTGCCGGACGATTTCGTGCGGTTTCCGGCCGATTGAAATAAACCATCGCCGAAGACGTACTCGTGACTGCCGCACGGTGTCGTGAACCCCGATTGCAGCTGCTTGCGTCGAACCGGGTTCAATTTCGATCTGCGTTTAAACAAGCAACACTTGTCGGTTTGTTGATGTTGATTGTCGTTGTAATCCCTTTCGGGTACCATAATCTTATCGTAATATTGCGATTTCTGTGGGAAATGATTTTCATTTGTCGCTGTTACGTGTGCTTGATTTTTTGCTGGTACATGTGGCGACTTATTGGCACTACCATGCGGTTCGGTTGGTTTCTTTAGGCAGCGGCTACAAGGACTTTCGTGGCAAAAGCAGACCATCAGTTGGTCGTCGCGAGGTTCTGCTGGATTGCTGAAACCGATTCCAATTAGATTCGTTATGGTTTAATGTTAATGCGTTACTTGGTTATTAATTGTTTCTTCATCCAGTCCTCGTGCTTCCTCAGCCAGTTCCAGCCCCACCATCTGTCGAACTGCAGCGACCACAGCGTAGTGTCGCAGGTTTTCTTCGATTCCGTACCGGGCGTCAGGCTTTCCATTCAAAAATTTTGTCAATTTGATGAGTTTTATGGTTGACTAATCCATCACTGCCTTATATTAGATTTTTCTTATGGACTTCCTTTGATGAATGCTGATTCGTCTAAAAGCAAACTTTAAGAAGTAAAATGCTTAAAAAATATGTTCGCCGTGCCTGAAAAACGGAATTTCCGTAAAATGAAATATAATTCTAAGTTCAAATTTTTAGAATTGTGTAATATTGGTTTTCTGTTCAAGCGCCCTCTGCGAACTTTCATCGTGCGTTTGACATTTGACAAAGTGTGTCCGTTTGACGTTTGTTGATCAAATGAGTGTTTCTCATACGAATATTATCTTTTTACGAAACTAATTTATTAATTATAAGTGTTTCATATTAAAAGTGACTAAAATGCCGAACGAAACGCCGGGTTCGCAGCGTTTAACCAACGACGACTTTAGAAAGTTACTGATGACGCCGCGTTCGACACCGTCGACGGCCCCAAGTCCGGGGTCCATCAGAGAGGCGATGACGAATGCCAACAAGATGCCGCCGCCGAAGGACGATCGATTCGAGGAGAGGCGTAAGAAGAAGAGTTTCTATGCAAAGTTGAAGAAGCAAGAGGACAACAAGATGCAAGAACTGGCGGAGAAGTATCGAGATCGAGCTAGCGAACGGCGACTTGGAAGTAACCCCGATTATCAAACCGACGATCCCGTGCAAACTGCACAAGCTTATAGGGCCGTCGCGCCGGATTTGAAGTCGGGTTTCGATGCGGCCGAAAGGCGCCGACAAATGATTCAGGAGTCGAAATTCTTGGGCGGTGACATGGAACACACACATTTAGTAAAAGGTTCGTGCTTGTTGACCGACTAAAACGTAACGGCAGATATTTAATGGATTCTTTTCAGGTTTGGATTATGCATTGCTACAAAAAGTCCGGTCAGAAATTAATCATAAAGAAAAGGAACAAGAGGAAGAGTTGGAGAGACTAGCAAATAAGTCAATTGAAGAGAAAGAGAAGAAGGACTCCCAGAAGAAAGAGGTTACTGAAGAGATTCAATTCAAAACGAAGATTGGCAGAGCAATACATCATACGATCTGCACCTTAAAGTCGCGGCATATTGAACGGTCCGAACTCTTTCTACCTGGAAGAATGGCTTATGTAATTGATTTGGGTACACTCTTCCATTAATTGAAGTAATCTAATGATTCTAACCATTTGATTTTAGATGACGAAGCAGAATCCGATATACCCACCACTTTAGTTCGATCTAGAGCTGATGTACCTTCACTTGAATCCACAACAACTTTAACGACAAACGATATTGTAATTAACAAGCTCACGCAAATTTTGAGCTACTTAAGACAAGGTATATGTTTGATTTGTGAATTAGACATGTTTATAATGATTTTTGTTCGTTTTCAAAGGCAATAGAAAAGGCAAGAAGAACAGGAGAGGCAACGATAAGAAAGACGAGCCCGAGCTTTCAGATACATCTAAGGCATCTAAACGCGCGCTTGTCGACGATTCGATATACGGCGATATTGGCGAGTACGTGCCGACGCCAAAGAACAAGGATAATCGTAAGGATAGTTCGAAGCGGCAACCGTACTTTGATAAGATGGAAGAGGACGTCTCCAATGTCGGTCCAACGATGAAAATTAATAAGGCCGCACAGATCCTGAACAAATTGACCAAAGAACCCGAAGGATACGCCGAATGTTATCCAGGATTAGAAGAAATGAACGACGCCATTTACGACAGCGACGATGAAGTCGACTATTCGAAAATGGATTTGGGTAATAAGAAAGGTCCGATTGGTAGATGGGACTTTGATACGGCGGAAGAATACTCGGATTATATGAATCAAAAGGAAGCTTTACCCAAAGCTGCGTTCCAGTATGGCGTTAAGATGGCAGATGGTAGGAGATCCAGAAAGCACAAGGATAAAAATGAAAAAGCCCATCTGGATAGGGAATGGCAGAAAATACAGAACATCATACACAAGAGGAAAGATTAGAATGAAAGGTAGAAAGTTATATTTACTAATTTAATTTAGAAATGTAATGTCTATTATACAAATATAATTAGGAACTTATTGTCTAACTGTTGATGCAGCTTCTACAACAAATTTCCCTTTATGTGTGCCATCACAGAAAGGTCTATTGTTTGTTTGTTTACAGTTACAAAGCCAATAATCCTTTGACTCTTCCACTGCAAATCTCACAGGCCTACAATAATAAAGACATCATGTTAGGAAATAGGCTCAGGTTGGACGTTCTCACTTGATGGTGATCCTTAATTGCTGGTTTTTATGTGTGCCATCACAAAATGGTTGCATCTTCGATCTACCACATAAACACCAAGAATATCGTTTTCCTGCTTCTAGAGTTATTTTAAAAGGTTTCTTATCGTAAACGATACCGTTTTCATGTTGCAGATCTGCCGTTATTAGATTTTTTATCGCATTTTTTGGCATTTCGCCTGATCCTTTTGTTGAACTCCACTGAAATTGGGAAACTAGGTTAAAGCATTCTTAGAAGATAAGGGAAAACATTATTCCTTATTTCCTTACGTGAACTTGAAGAATTCGAGCATTTTGTGCACGCAATAGTGTACTTTTAGTTAATAAACCTTTAAAATTCATAATTTAACTTAAATTAAATAGTTTCTTAAATCAGTCTGAAATTCCTTTTTTATGCATTTCAAGGTTGGAGTCTGAAGTTCAAAATTGGATTGCGGATAACTTCAAGCTGGTGATGTATAGGCAACCGATGTATTCCATTCAAAAATGTCGACTTTTATGAACGGTTTGTTAGTTTGTTTATAATTTTCCATATTTTCACGATTCGTGTCAATGTTTATGAATTTACATTGAACTTTTTGATTTTATTGCTGGTTCACAATGACCACGCGCTCGATATTGCAAATATTCGATAATTATCAGAAATCGCGGATGAGTTTCATCCAATCCGTGGCTGATTTAGCATTGAGACCGCAAAATTACGACGTTATGATGCAGCTTAGAGTGTTGGGTGAGACAGTTTATCAACTAAACTAGAAATCCATCTAATTTTATTATCCTTAATTGCTGACCGTTTTAGATTTGATAAAACCTCTGTTGAACGACGTGTCGCCACAAATACAACAAAGTGCCGCAATAGCATTGGGACGTTTGGTGCATAACAACGAGAAGATCGGCGAACAAGTATTGAACGACGGTTTCTTGTCAATTTTATTGAGAAATTTCGAAAAGCATACGGTATTCAGTTTTGACAACTCAACGACCCAATCTGACCAAGATTTCTCTAACGTTTTAGAAATATTACAAGAAGTCGATACTGTTCTCTTTGAGATCGATTTGCAAGCACAACAGTCAAATGGCGGCAACGGTTTCGTATAACGGCGGAATGGAAGCGTTCATATTGTGCCTCGAAGACTTCGAACCGATGGTGAAAGAAGGTGCCGCATGGGCGTTAGGCTACATAGCCCGGCACAATCAAGCGTTAGCACAGAGCGTCGTCGATGCCGGTGCCGTGCCGCTTCTGGTGCTTTGCCTACAAGAACCCGAACTCTCGTTGAAACAGATCGCCGCCAACGTACTCGTCGACATCGCCAAACACACGATCGAATTGGCGCAGTTCGTCGTCGACGCCGGGGCCGTACCGTATTTAGTCAAGAGCCTCGATAACGTCGACGAGAAGATGAAAGGGCACGTGCTGGCCGCTTTAAGTAAAACATTTTCATCCGTTTGATCGATTCGAATCTGAAGTTTTTGTTATCGATTCTGCGAAGGTGCGATTGCGAAGCACGCGGCCGAACTCGCCGAGGTCGTCGTCGAAGCGGAAATCTTTCCGAACGTCCTGCTGCACATGGCCCACGTTTGCCCGATCGTGCGACGAAACGCGACCGTTTTGGTGCGAGACATCGTCAAGCATTCGCTCGAACTGACGCAACTCGTCGTCAACACCGGCGGCATCGGCGCGCTGATCGAAGTCTTGTCGCAAGGATTCGACGAATGCCTCGTGCCGAACATCACCGCTCTCGGTTACATCGCAGGTTAATCATTTGTAGCTTAATTGGAGACCGATTGATTGCGATTTATTGTTATTGTAGGACATTCGGGTCAATTGGCGATGACCCTGTTGAATTGTTCGGTGATCGTTTTGCTGCAGGGGATATTGAACGATAAGAAGAACGACGCATTGTTAGGCGTGACGGTGTGGAGCTTAGGGCAAATCGGTAAACACAGCACGGACCATACGAACGCGATCGCTTCGGCGAACTTGCTGCCGAAACTGATGGAACTCTATCAGAATCCCAGTTCGTCGCAGGATCTACGAACGAAATGCAAGACGTGCCTCAAATATTGCCTACAAAAGTGTTTGTTGCTCAGCGCTTTGGAGCCGTTACTCTATAGCGCACCGTCGAGCATTTTGAAATATATATTAGGGCAGTACAGTAAGGTGAGTCGTTCGATTGGTAGAAAAAATCTTTATTACAAAACAGCAACGTTAAATTGTTTTAGAACAGTGTTGTCATTGTTGTTTCTCGCATTTATCATTTGATTGTTGATCGATTGATTGCCTCGAAGAATGCAACAATAGCAAAATGGGAGCTCGCCGATTAACTCTGATTGAGTGGCAATCAATCAGGAAGAGGTTGTGAAGCGAAACGAATTGATGATAATGAAGCTCAATTGAAGTTAATGCGACCAATTGAAAATTGCGTCGTGTGCTCCGTTTCATTCTTTAAATTTATATCGTGCATTCGTTCGATTCAATTCGAATGACCGCATTTCGCTCCTTAATTAACAACAATATATTAAGTTAATAATCATAATAACAACAGCGATAATGGAGTGAAGCACTCTTTATAACAATCAAATTTACAATTTATTAATTAACCATATATACACATAAATGATACTGCATAGACTTATAAGTCTATTCCACTTTCTTATTTCGCGCACTTTCGATTTCCATGTTTGTATAATAATCAAATGGCAATCGGTAGCCGGACTTTGCCACTTTTAATTGTTTCTATTTCCGTTTTAGCATTCTGAATATATATTCTGCTGGCAGTACGAGATTTCATTCGGCGATTGAGCCAAGTTTCGCCATTCATCATCCATCCGTGTTGCCTGTTGCAAATAATAACTTGGCAGATTGCGTGCAGAGTTCAACTAGTTAGCAAATGTTTGCGTATATAGAGCAAGAAGTGTTTGGGGTGCGTGTAAAAGGTCGTTTTGATTTTGCCAAAAGCTGAGTAATAATTGGCACAAAATACCCTGTAACGTAACGATAGCCTGCACATTTTCTATCTTTTCCAAGCCTTTGTGGTTTCCAATTGAAGTTTGTCAAGTTATCGCCGATCGATTTTCCAATTGGATTCGCATTTCAAATCGATTAAATGTTTTTTTTTTCATAAAAAAAAACGAGTGCGATGTACGTATTAATTAAGGCATTTTTGTTAAAAACGAATAAAAGTCAAACGAAACGTTCATCTACAAACGTTCGTTCGGTCCGACACATTATCATGCGATGCATCTTAACATAAAATTAATTTCCTATACGATACCGGTGCGATAATTAATTATGTAATTAGTTTGACGACAGTTCGTGTAAAACTTCTTTAAAAACGATCGCAATTCGCAGTTGTTGCTACTCGTTTTCGCCCTCCTGCTTGATGACGTTGTAATTGGATTTTTTCGATTTTAGCATACGCAAAAACGAGCCCAGCGCGAATATCGACTTCCGGTGCCGTTGGAATATCTCCGAGTAGAGAGTCTCTCTCAAGACTTTCCGGTCCAAATCCGTGGCCGTCGTTTTGATGTGATTCGGTAGCGATGTCGTCGACGTCGGTATCGATGGATTTTTGCAATCCATCCTACGCAATATTATCGGATCGATCTTCTTGTCTATCTGAAAGTCGAAAAACGAAAACAACGACATGAGTTAGTTAAAGGTCAGCGCGAGAAATATTGCAAATATTCGAATCGCAATTCATAACCGATCGACATGCGAATGACGCAAACGCATCGTGCATTAGCATAAATTATTAGCACTTTATGCAAACAAAAAATAAGTTTCGGAAAATTTTCCATGATCGTCGTGTCAAACAATTGGAATAATTGCAATTGATAACAATACGAATCGATCGCGTTTTCGCACGCGACGCCAAACGCAAATTGGGAACAATGGAGAGCGATCGACGCATCCCGAAAATTAACCGGGTTATTATTATTAGCTTCTCTTTTTCCCATATTTTTTCGCACGTACTTGTTGCCATTAAACGTGCAGAACGCAAACGGCCACTGACCCACGCAAAATCGCAGCGCAACAAAAAAGTGGGCAAACAAACAAACGGCGTGATGCGAAATTCGGTTAAATAGTGCGGACCAAAAATAGCGAACAAAACTAATGAAAGAGATTAAAGCGAAGTGGGTAACCGAATCGAATCCAATCATCGACGATCATCAAACAAACAATTTCTTTTTTCCCCGCTTTTCTTTATTTGGCCGATTTCGGTTCGCAAATCCTTTTGGCCGCGTGCCAATTCGCATTGATATTCTCCAACATTTTTAGATGATGATGAGTATAATCCTGTCCGTAAGCAGATGGGCAATTTCCGTAACAACAACAACAGCAACGATGTTAGCAAATTCGGCGAAACGATTCGCACGACGACGACGCGTTATTCGCGAACGGAAGGAAATTCTTTCGCGTATTATTAACGCATTTTTCTCGCTCTCGCGCGGTTTAAATTTAAGTCAGCCCCGAAGGACTTTACGATTCGTCTGGCGAATGTCGACTGATTAATGGCGAATTTAAATTGAAATTAAACGCGATTTATCCAATAGAGACGAGATGGGAGATGAAGGTTGTTTAAATTCGCGAAAGATTCGTTTGCGTTTCTTCCTAGAGGAACCTTGACAAATTCCTTTTCTTATATCTTCGATTTGGTTTTTTGCTTTTGTAAATATTTATCCATCGCCATTTCATTCGCAATTTGCGTTTGTTTTTGATATTGGCATTAAGCGATAAGCCCAATTAAAGTTTTGTTTACATGTTTCCTTCTAATTTTGCACACGAATTTCGGTTTAAAGTAAAATTTGTTGCTTTTGATTGAAGATTTTTTTTGTTTACCAATTAATTACTTTGATAACGCTTAATTTGAATGGCAATGTTTGCCATTTTTTATTGTTGTTGTTTTTGCAGAATGTGTCCCATCTGCCTACTCATTAATTATAATAGTAAAGTTCATAAGTTGAAGACTTTTCGCCCGATGTACGGGCAAAACTTGAGCATTCTTTGCAAATAAATTGCATTCGGTATTGCCTGCCTTCAAGGTGAAAGTGCGTTTCTTCTATTTTCGGCGCCGCATGTTTGTGTACCGATTAAAAATAGATCGAAGTGCGGCTAAAAATAAGCCCACTTATCGTGCGAATAAGGAATTGGAATCTTCGCAATTCCCTCGTCGATGATCACGAAAACGCGATCGTCAATTACGACCCTTTGTTGTCCAATTCCCACGTCGATTCGTACGGTTTCGCCTAATTTATTGCAAATTTGCATAACACCAACGTTTTCTACCTGTTGTACTTTTCCAATTGGAACGTTTCGCGATAATCATTTGCGACAGGTTTCAATTAACCGAACCGAAACCCAATCGTCTTCGGGGCCGAGTCCCTTTGTTCGCAACGTCAACAAGCAATTTTAATTAAACGCCATCAATTCGAACATGTTTACTGCGAATTCGCTAATTACAACAACAATTATGAATGTCAATAAATTGTGCAAGTCTAACGTTGATTATTTTCTGTTTAGGGGCAAATTGCGATTGCGATTTTAGTAAAGGCCATCATCATCTATTCGAAGGTCCTATTGGCGATTACAGTGGCGATTTGCGAACGCATTACAAATCGACAAATCAGGATGATGCGGATTCAATCTTTACCGCTTTCGTCGATTTGCAGTTTTTTCTGCAATAACACTCCAAACGCGACAATTAACCTTCCCGCTAAACGGTACGAATGCGAAATTTAATTAGATCGATTGCAAAAAGTAATGGCAAGAGGCGACTCTTAAAATTAGCACGGCCTTTAGAATCCGTTTGATCCTATTCTTTGTTTTTTTCTTATAATTCGATTAAATTAACACGACGCGATTTATAAATCGCACGATTGCATTCGACTTACCATTAAAATCGTTGATAATTGATTGTTGATCGGCTACAAGGAAATCCACTACGCACCGGAACAGGTTTCCTCGTCCAACGAGAAAGAAAACTTTCTCTGTCGCGTTACCAAAGGTCCGTCAATAACAGATTTAAATAACGTTCTCTTACGTTTTTGCTATCACAGTGCACAAGAACGCTTTCGAATTTGCTGGCAATCGGATGAATCGATCGACGAAGGAAAGATATTCGCCTTATTTTCTTGTTTGCACGTTTAAATAGGCACACAATTATCGCGCACGAATTGCGGGGACACGGACTTTTGAATGCCCGACCTGTGGATAGCGTCGTGAACCAGTTCCAGTCGGTCCCCTTCTTTTTATCGCGAACGACATCCACCTCCTCCGCCGCGCGCGTTTATTATTATTGTTATTGAAGTTGTTCAAATTCGCTGAACGTCCGAAACGATTTCGCACATTCCACTCGTGAATAAATTGCGATTCGACTGCTAACGCTAATATTATTCAAATGCTAGGAGGATAACGCGCACCGCGGACTATTATGGGCAATTCCTGTTTCAATTCCGGTTCTTCGTTGACTAAAGTCAAGCTTAATCTCTTTTCGCTTTTTGTTGTAGGCTCCTCTTGATAGCAAGCGATTGAAATGAAATTTGCAACAATAACGATTATCGAAAACAAATTTAAGGCGCTGAGATTACAGCATCTTCGTGGACAACAACGAGAAAGGCGACGACGATTTCATTTACACGATCCAACTACGAAGAATACAAACGACGAATGTGCAAAATCTACTTTGCTTTAATGCGAAGGCCACTTTTTTGCTCTTCTACCAAACGCGTAGTCTCCTTCAAGAGTAGCAGTCTTAATCTTGATTATCTCAATTTTTAGCAATCCAAACCGTGCGATCGGTTATTATCGTAACGCACGCAGATGTCGTCGAATTGATCGCGATACATGCCGAAATGTTCGTGATAAATAGCGCTCGCATCGATGCAAATCGGTTTGTCGGGACGTGCAACGAGCGGCCGATTGGCGTTAATCGCGTTATCGGAACGCTGACGACGACGCCGATTATCGTTGCCGTCGATCGAACGGAACCGGTCGAGAATCCGTCGAAAGTCCGCCACCTCGACGGACTCGTAGATGTCCTTCAGGTGCGAGCCGCACGCGTCGCGGTTCACGTAATCGCTCGTCGCCAATCGGCAAATCGAACGTGTCGCGTCCCTCTTAAACGGTCCGTTCGTCGTCGCGGTCGATCGTCTCCTGTGCTTCGCCTCTTTCGACGCCTCGCGCTCTCGCTCCAACTTCCGCACCGTCGCCTTATCTTTAACTATCAGGTGATCCGCCTCGCACAACAGGTCTAGCTTGCTGGCCGCATCCGAATCTTTGATTGTTAACAACTCGTCGAGCGATTCCTCCACCTTACCGATCTCCTTTTCGACGTCCTCGTCCGCTTTCGCTGCCGAACGATTGGCCGCGCGCTTCCTCGATTGCAAATTAATTCCGCAGGTGTAATACTGTCGCGTCCACGCTCTTCGCCCGTCGTTGTTCCCGTGCAACGCTCGCCAATTCAGTAGTCGCAATTTCTCGCCCGTCACGCTCAACGTGCCGAAAACGTTATCGTTCTCGTTGCCGTTGTTCACGAATAACTTGTTGCTGTTAATTGACGAGATTCGCGTCAATCGACCGCTGCCCGAATCGTTGCCGTGCCTCTTGTCGTTACAATCGAACGCTTGCATCGTTGCGTGTGTTAATCCGCGTTTTCCCGTATGTTCCACGTTTCTTCACTCCGATCTCCTCGTTCTGTTCCATTTATTACATTAAACTGAAGCCACCGACTACGCCGTCGAACGATTACCAATTTGTACTCATCGATTTGCTTGTAATTTTAGGAGGACGACTGTTCGTGTGCGGTTCCCATCGACTCGTTCTTCGGCTGTACTGTCAACTACTGATTCACCTTTAAAACCCGTCGTCACCAAGACGTTTCGTCGTTCACATACGGAAGAAGGGACGACGACACGGAGACATGCATTGAATAACGGCCGTCGAGCACGCGCCTGCCGGTATTCCCGCGGATCAATAACTGTTCGGGGATACTTTTGCCTCCTCTTTCATCCACGCAGTCTCTTTCTCCATTATTTTGCCTCCTTTATTTTGGAGGCAAGAATTCGTCCTCCACCGAAGGATTAGCGCTGGAAATGGTTTAAATAATGGATTAGATTCAATTTGTTATTAAACCTTTATAACGTCCCGCGTATCGAACGGTTGCTCCTGTTCGCGTATCGATTGTTCATCTTTTTTGCTTGTTAATTATGTAAAAAGGTTTTGATTAGCGAATAATGGCATTCATTTGAGGAATACATTCGGATCGATTCCGTTGCTGTTATTGTCGTTTAAACGTACACAATACAGCGATTTCAATTGAAGTCCACAGACAGAAAAGCGTGTTGCCAGCTGAAATGATGTTCATATTGTTCCACCCTTTCAGAACCGATTTGAACGTTCCAGTTCCATTATCGTAGACGTCCTTCTGACTCGTCCTAAATTCAATTGAACAACAATCAATACTTCATTTCCTGTTGTCGTTGCTGTTATTATTACATTAATATTATTATTGTAGGTTTGACTGTTCAATCGGTTATTTTAATCTTCTTTCTATCTTCCGTAGGTGTTACCGTACGACCCGAAGGCGCGTCGCATGTTCGTGACGAGCGGCGGCTTGCGTAAGGTGCAAGAGATCGAGGCGGAAGTGGGATCGACGCTGATGGAGTACGTGACGTTGATCAATCAATGCTATCCGGAAGAGATAGTGCGCTACTATTCGCCCGGCTATCCGGACAGTCTGTTGGACAAGATCGAGCAGTACTCGCCGCAGATGGCCGGCATATTGGCGGACGCCAGTCAACGGACGAGCGAGATCCAAACGGACGCCGCCGTGCTGCTGGACAAATCGAACAGTCCGACTAATAGCGAGGAGTTTCAGCGGTTGATTAACGGTGATTAACGGCGATTAACGGCAATTAACGGGACGGATGCCGAAGACGTCGGGGGTAGCTTGGGGTTTGAGGAATATTGTTTTTCCGATGGATTCGGTGGTGGTAATAAATCCCATCAATGCTGTAGCGTCGTCTTTGTTTTGAAAGGCAGCAAATTCGGTTTATGGAAAGTTTTTATTGTAGTTTGCAATTGCTATAATCTATGCAATTTTTCCGCTTTTATCGTTTGTTTCGATTCTAATTTATAACCCTGAAGTGACGTTTGGTAAGATTGAAGTGTAAGTAAGAAACTCTTTCTGTTGCCCTTTTCGTTCGAGAAACTTTTATTTATACCAGCGGTTATTCTCTTTTAGCTTTCTTCCATCTGCACGCGGTTTCTACGAAGAGGATGCTTAAGAGGGTAATAACTTCAAGTGGAAGACAACATACATCGCTGGGCATCGAATAGGAGACACATTCGAGCGCATTATGTGAGTCCTATGAATTATTTAAATTGTTTTCCACATTCTTCCATTGTTAAATGTGATTTTATGACCGTTGTATAGGCAACACACAGCGCTCTGATGTGAAGTGAGCGGTGTGACGTTTGCGTTGAAAATCGTTCGATTGACGTTCGGTCGATGAACGAAATTGACCGATTGCAACAATTTAATGACAGTTCATCGCCGGTGTTAGGATGGTTTCTGACTTTTACACAAAGTAAGAATTCGAGGATGATTCAAAATTCCTCATATCCGTCGTGCGGCTTTTTCTATTTCTGATCAGTTCGATTTAGTTTGTCGAGGTCGTATAACGTGTCTATTATACATATATATTTACTATTCGTGTCGTCGCCGGTTTATTACTCCTTTTCGTTTTAATTTGTGGTGCATTCTTTTTATTCTTGTATTTTAGGTAATCGCTGTTGTAAACTGGCTAAAATTGATCTCGAGGAGGAAAAGACATTTGTCGGAAAACGCAGTGTGTGTGCAAAGTTTGCTGGCGATAGATAATCCGAAAAAGAAGAAAACGGGGATTCGACCAAAGGAACGAAAGTGATTTTTATTGGAAAAAGTAAGTCTTTAAACGTCTCCACTATATAAATACACGCCGCACCATTATTATTCCATCCAAAGGACTGAAGTCGATTTTCCAATAGAGAACGAAAGTGATGTTTAAATTAATGCATTGCGAGCCGGAATTTACGATTGGCTGCAAGGGGGGTGTTGCAGGCTCATCTTTATGAAAGGACTTCTTTCAAATCGACACGCAGAAAAGTGGTTCGACAGATAGGATGCATTAAACGAGAACGACAGGGCAAGACCTTATCGTTTCCATTTTTATCGGTCGGATTTTCAACGAAAGTAACGTAGTAAAATGAAAAAAGTGAAAAAAGTCTTCAACCACACCCTTACACATAATGCATTGGGTAACATGCGAACGGTTCTTGGAGGCGCTCATTTAATTTCCATTTGCAACGAGTGCATCCGAATGATTAACAACAACCACTTGGAAACGTCTTCGTCGTTATCACCAATTTGAACCGTACAATAATATTGTTTCGGTCGTTGGATTAGTTCGAAAATGTTTCGCCAATATGAGAGTGAGCCGATACGAATTCCACGATTCGTTTCTTTTTGTACGAATTTAACCCCGTTTCATTTCACATTTGATTCTTCGCTCCGTCTCTTTTTGTTGTTATCTTATAAACAGGTTTCTCTTGGTCGTCGTCGTTGTTGTTGTTTGTTGTTGCTGGACTCCTTTATATATACATATATATGTGTGGTTAAAGGAGAACTCGAGGAATTAGTAACATTTATAAATGTGTGCATGTGAGAGTCGGTTCTTGTTGGATAAACAAGAATAAAAGTGGAAGGATCAGTTGGTCGCTTGTCTACATGCGAAGAAGAGGAATCTTCTGCTGTTCGCAATTAAAACCGATTTCCGTTTCGAAATTCCGCGATATTCGCTTGCATTTCTCGTTAATTATTAATCCATGAAACGACTCATTCACTCGCACAAAAGGAAACGATTCTTTTGTAAGAGTAACGTCAAGAATTGTTCGTTTAATAGGGCGAAAAGTTGGGAAAACTACGATCGGTTTAATTGTTCGCATTTAATTTGTAGCTTCGAAATTGTCGGAGTCACGCCCGCATCGTTAAGGATGTTATTCACAAATTTTTAACCGAATGAAAGTAGAATTATCCGACGATTTTTAAATCCGGACAACCGGAATGGAAATTAATTCCCATTCGATGGTCGTAGATTTAATAAGGACTTCTTCTCCGGTTGCATTCTAATTTAAATTCCCATCTACATAAGGTTCGATATTATTGTTACTATTACACGTACGCGAGAAGAAGGTCATTAACATCTTCCTCCACTTGGACTGTTTAGCGTTTCTTTCGTTTTAAGTGAAGAACTCGTTTTTATCCGTTCGTCGTTCCTCCGCTTTTTCGTTTCTCTCTTCGTTTTTTCGTTCATGTTCTGATTAATTCGTTATTATTGCCATTAATTGGTACAAGATAGTTTTTCGCAATTAATCGCATCCCAAACTTGCTGTACAATTTCGCCACTTGCGGCCCGAATCGACAATTTTGTTTCGAAGTATTTCGTTCGAATGCAGATTGTTCGCTTGGTTTCGTTGCGCAAAAGTCTTTGCGGAAAACGTAACGGCAAGTTCGTCGAACTTCCTCTTTTTCCTGTCGCTCGCATTTTAGCGATTTTATCGTTTAGGTAACTGATTTCCCATCTGAAGATGAATTAAAAATGATCGACTTTTTGGGAGTTGGACGTTCTTCTATTTCGCCGCAAGAGTTTTTTATTATTATTATGCATTCTGTTCGTTGTTTCATGCAAAAGAACGGCCTCCGTTTAAATGCACTTAACGAATTTGCGACGCGAACATTTTTTAAATCTCGTTTCTAATCAATTTGCAATAAAATTAATTGTTATCGAGAAAAGAGAGAGAGAGAGAGAGAGAGGGGGAACGGAACGGAATGAGAATAAATTAATTGCAAATTGCGAAATCCAATCATTTTTCCTTTCTTGCAATATTAATTTCACGTTTTAATCAACATTTTATCGGAGCGAGAAAACCGCTTCCGTTCTTTTACTCTCGCTTCTGCAGAAAAACCACCGACCCAAAAGAGGAACCAAAACCGAAGACACAGAAAAAATTCGTATGATTAATTCTTTTTCGAGTAAAATGGCGATTTTTGCTCGCATTTAAGTTGTTTATTTATGTTTTAATTGCGGATTTGTGCGATTTCTCGCTGGATTTTCGCGTAAATGAGTCATTCGACAGGAATCGTTCGTTATCTCGATCGTTATCTGAAGCTAATCTAGCGTATCGTCGGTAATGAATGAATTTTCTTCGGTATTATTGAACTGCAACTTTCCCATTACGAGAGAATTCGTGAAATTTATTGACATTTTTTCCCGTTTTTTTTTTGCACAATCGCACTTAATCACTGCGATTAGTATCAAAGGAAGAAAGGAAAACGCTTCCCTAAAAAGGAGACAATTGCGAGAGCACGCGTTTTGAATGAATCATACGATAAAATTGATGATTATTACTCGAAACGAGGGAAAGAGATTTTTGCATTTCTTTCGCGAAATCGTCCTAGAAATACACTTGAAGCGCGCGAAAAGTAAATAAAACGGCCGCTGATTCACAATGAACAAATAAAATAATTTTTTTTAATCGTCATTGTTCAGTTATGCCCGAGCGCGAACAAAGTTTCAGACGAACAAAGGCAATTTGTGCAACGATAAAATGATTTTTATCGAATTGCATTTTGTTTTCGAAAGAGGAAAAAAAAGCGATAATTGAATTTTTTTTGCACAGACCCTTAATTAGATCGGTTTTTATTAATGAACGATTGTTATTTTCCATTCTCTCGTCGAAAGAAACCGTTTATTTTTCGCAAGTTGCGAATTGTCGCAAAGAGAAAGAGAGAGACGCGCATTTCTGCGTGCACATCATCTAATTTAGATATTTTTAAATTATTGGCCGGCGAGCAGTAATAGAAAACGGCACAGCGGCCAGGTTTCCAATTTATTTTTAGCCGCACATTCTTTCGATTTTTTTCATTTGAATTTATTTTCTCAAACTTCTCAGCCCCATTCTCTACTTTAAGTCGTTTCTTTTTTTCGCAAAACGGTTCAACAATTTAAATTGCAAATTTTCCACGCGAACATTCCAGCACATACGTATATGCAGAAAACGAATAAAAGACGGAAAAAAGAAAACAGAAAAAAAGAGGAAGAATCGCAATTAAAGCCAATCCTACTTCGGCCACACAATATACGCGCATCACAATTCGTTTCTATTTAGTGTTAAATAATGCGGTCGTCGTTTAAACGAGACTCTTCTCGGGCCATCCAACTGGCGATCCGATCCGCAGAGTCGTTCGCTCTTAACGAAAGGCAGATGTCGACGATGACGACCGCACGTTTAATTTGACGCAATCATCGCTCTTCAGTTTTTATTGGGTTTATTACGATTATATTTCTCGTTTTGATTAAGAAGACGCCGTTCACTGGCCGCACAAAGAGATCTTTCAATTCGAACATCGGCGAGCGAGAATTAAAAGTTTCGCATCGTCGAAACAATCGCAATTCAAATGACAGAATTGCACTGTCGTTTTGGCGAGACGCTTCTTGGCTCTAATTCCCATTAAAAGCCATCCGACCTGTTTCACTCTTTGAAGTGAAATTAACATACCGGAAGTCAGGTGGCAATCGTCTTCCACGGAGTCGCTCGTTGCGAACACAACGTTGGAGAAGAAGGAGGAAAAAGGGGAAATTACGAGAGAAAGAGCGAGACGAAAAGTTTTGGTCTTTTAAATATTGCGCTGTCTCAAAAACAAATGACCGTTTCGTAAACGTAAGTTGAGTTTGTGAGCGTTTTCGCACTTTCAAACTTTGTTGCAAACAACTGCGCAAAAAATCCCACGAAATTCGCCGAGTTTTGATTGGATTTTGATTGTTGCAAGTCTTTTTTTTTTTGAGTCAGCCTAACAATCGCTAAAGGCAGCGATGGAACGTTGTATTGTAAGAGTTCGTTGCCGAAACAAAGGCCGGCTGAAAAGGGGGAAGAGCGGTAATAATTAATGTGCAATTAATTAGATAATTGTTGCCCGTTCCAATTCTCAGCCGTTCCTCTTCGAACGCGCATTCTTCTTTCGACTAATCATCGTACATCATATTGTTCTCGAGTACAAAAGAAGAGGTTGCCTTTTTTTTCTGAATTCATTAATTCGGACGCGTTACAATTCAGCAAAGCGTATAACCCGGAATTATTTTTATCGAGTCCAATCTTATGCCGCTGCTTTTTCTGTTACGTTTGCGACTTCGTGCCTGTTAAATTTAATTAATTCGCCTCCAAAACGCGAAATAATCGCTCTTCTTCTCATTTTAGCCGTCTGCCGTATGTACAGAGGGTCTTCAACTGAATCGTAAACCGCTGAGACTGAAGTTGCTTCGTACACGGCTGGAATCGGCGGGAAATAATTTAAATTCGAATTGGATCTCTTTAACATCCAATGTTGCCAACTGTTGCAATTTGAATTGGACGGAACGTTGGAGAACTTGCGAGATTATAATTTCGTATTGATATGAAACGAAATTGCTGTCGCAGGATTCGGATTAGATTGTCGCAAGGAATTCGTACGAAAGTGGCACGTTTTCTATTTGCTTTCGTTGTAAAAATAATATCTAATCGAATGTAAATACGTTCGATTAGCGTTTCCCGTCTCCGGACTTGGCCGACCGCCCGATAACAATCTGCTCTTCATGTTATTCTTCCATGTTTGAATAGGATAAGACTATCGTTCGGCATGTAAACGGCTTCCGTTTTGATTTCGTCTCTCTCGCGAACGCTCCGCTTATTAGAACGAGGAAAACGAATCCGGGCAAAATTCGCTTAATGTGGGGAAAGGAAAGCGGCGCGAAAGAAGCGAGAGACCGATGGACGACTAGTTTACATACGCATCGAACGTTCTTCCTTTTATCCATCATTATTGTAATTATTAATTGTCCTACCGTAGAAGCGAACGATAATAACAGGAAGAAGCGATCGAACGCAATCCATTGTGCGGCCAAAGGAATTGGCCCGTTTCGTTATTCATTTAAACATTGTTGCTTCACGTTGTGGTTTAATTAATTCCGTTTATAATTGTTATCTTCGAGTGCGCTTTTTTGTTTATTTATTATAACGTTCTTGTTGATAATGGAGGATTAACTAATAATCTGCGTCCGATAATGCGACTCGGTTCCAACGTGGATATAATTTAATGGAAATGCACGCAGACAACAAACAACAATACTCGATTAATATTCCGCTTGTTATTCGTTTGCTTAACGAATAATCGTTTGCATTGTCTCTTCCAGCGAAGACGATTTAATTGATGGCTAATTAAGCGGAAGACCATCTCTGCAAGCGATCATTATGCTGAAAGCGTTTTTATCGATTGTGTAAATAGCTTCCTAAATCGATGTATCGATACGTACATAATCCGCGTTTTGCAACTTGACGATTGACGTTGACAAACGTCGTTTTGACGTTTAACGCATTTGTCATCCTTTTGACGGCGTCGGCGCCTATTTCGAACGGATTTTCGATCGTTCAAATGAAATTACTTTGTAGAGAGTGCGAGGGAACAGTGCGATCGTTATTTAATTCCGTTTGCAACTTTGTTCGGGGCCGCCTCTACTCATCGGCCATCGCGAAAACGACGTGCCATTTTCTTAGCTCACTTAACACAGACGCGTATTGTTTGTTTGTTCTAGAAATAATTTTACGGAATCCTCCACGCATTTATTTCGCCCTCCCTCTCTCTCTCTCTCTCGCTTGTTTTTTTTTTGTCCAGTCTTTTGCTCATTTTTGAACGCGAGCCAACGACAACAGCTCGCGTCCCACCGTTTTTACGATCCAATCCAAGACGATCATCGCTTTCCCATGTATCATTTACGGTCTTTACCTTTTTTCCCGCGATCCTCTGCAGAATGTACCTCTTTCAATTGCTCTGTCTGATTTCGTTCTCCCGAAACACATTTTTCGTTTGTTTTTTTTTTGACGTATATTTATGTTTACCGTTGCTCTTCTCTCTGTTTTAGAATCCTTCCGGACAAACTATTCGGCTCTTCTGATACAAGGGTTACGCCAATCGTCATCGCACGATTTGTACGAGAGTAAGTGGACAAGAGACTCACAGGGAATCCAATGAATGATTCAGTTTTTCGCGCTATCGACGCTTTCCAGTTGCTTACGTTGGTAGTCCTGATGTAAAACATTTCGAATCCCATGTCATTTTTGACATCAATCAATTAATGATTCTTTTAAAAGTCAAATAGTTCGAACGTCCATGGTACCAACGTAATATGATTAGGATGCGTTCATTTAGCTGTCCAAGGGTACGCAGAATTTTACGTTGGTAGCCCTGATGTGAAATACGGCAAATGTCATTTTTGACAAGTTGAAAATTTGTATATTTAAAGCGGCAAATAACGTCAGTGCTACCAATGCAAAATGATGGGAAGGCGTTATTTTATCGACAAATTTAAATGCGGAGCATTGCGCCAAAATGCAATCGAGAAATGGGAAACTTCGTTGAAATTGGCGAACATTGATCACATTTTGAAATGGTTTCGTCGTGTGGATGATACGTTGAAGATTTTTATCATTGCCACACACTCGGCATTAGGGATCCTTCTTTGCGTTTTACTTTTTTTCTTTTTAGAATCATCAACACAAAGTTAATGTTGTTGTTGTTCTTCGTCTTTTGGTCGATGCAACAACTATAGACTGCAAACGAGGATAAAAAATAACGAAAAGACCGTAAAACATGTGGCGTCATTTCCGTTCGAATTCTCTTCGACCACATTTTCATATTATTATTGTTATTGGAGGATCGTCGTGAACGGTCCGTAGCTTCATCGTCCAACTTCTTCTCTCTAATGCTGCGCTACCTACCCGTAAAACGAAGTTTTCGAAACAAGGCGAAGAGATTAATAACTGGTTGAACATGATAAAGTCGATGCGGTTGTTATTCGAACGGTTGTGCGAAACTAGAACGCCGGTCTTGATAAATTAATTTGAAAGTTTTATTTTAAGCATTTCGACGGTGTTTGATTTGAAAAATTGTAATATTGGAGTGAAAGAGTCGGTCAGAGAGGCAGAGGAATCGATCAAACCCGAAAAAAGAAAACAGAAAAATGTGTCCTCTCCTTCCACATCGTGTGCATGGGAAAAGCGTCGACCTTTAAAATATCAACCGATTCATCGACTGAATGGATGACATTTTAATCGCGAACGAGCGAAAAGAACGAAAGTATGCAAATTCGAAAGACGACTTTTCGCAAATTAAACTGGCCCGACAAAGCAACCGGTCAGAGAATAATGATCTAATGCGAAATCTCTTGCTAATTCAATTTTCTCTCCGTCGACCTTTCTTTCTCTCGATGGCCGGTTTCGTTTATAGAGAAAGTAAATTTGTTTTGATCACATTTAGTTTTAGAAAACTCTCATAATTTTAGCAATTGATAGCGGATTTTCTGGAACTAGCAATCAATCTAATTCGACTGATTCAATGCATTGCTCGAGCAATTCGCGACTTGTCCTCGTTTACGAACCGAATTGTATTCGATTGGCCTGCCAAAATTAGCCGAACCGCATTTCAATTTGTCGTAGGTATCGAAGGCCACGCGACCAACAAACCGCTCGTTTCTTTCCACTTGCAAATACGATTTGCAATGCGAGGCAACTGCAAATTTATAAACGCCGATAAGTTGTTCCCTCGTCGTCGTCTTCGGCGTTGTCGTTATTATGATTGTCGTTGCAAGCCGCGTGTTTTATTATTGGATTTCTCGTTATAATTCGGATCAATAGGTCGCAACAATCGCGAGCCCGTTTAATTGGATTGTGTCGCATACGAATCGAATGCACGCGGCGGGCGATAAATTAAAACCTTTTTGCCACGACGATTTATACGTCTTAGTTTTGCGCCGAAACGGCAACTTTACATGGCAGAAACGATCGTGAAATCGCGCGTTGCCTTTCAATTAATGCATTTTACCCCGATTCGCGTCTTCGTCCACTTCTTCTGCCATCGTTTCCTCTTTCTTTTTCGTTCGCCGTCCGGTAACCGGTCTAGTGTGGAGTTGCTTTCCGAACGAGCCAAAAGCGTCGTTTTATTATTAACCGGCGCGAAAGAGTGCAGCCGATGTTGTTGTTGTTGTTGTTGTCGTCGCTGACTGTTGGAGAGAGAGCGAGGTCTTGCAAGAGGAGGAAAAGCCATTTCCAAAGATAGACGTTTACATAATTCCCGTGCAACATTCCTTATTCTCGTTTAATCTTTATTTATATCTTCTTTACACGGACACGACTCAAATTATAAGTTTCCCGCGGGATTATGCAAGAGCCATTTTAATTAAATCGTAATTATTCCGGGGGATGATTGATCTACGATGCGACCACAACAACAACAAACAAACGAACCAGAAAGAAATCATCGGCGAGTTTGGAGCAGAAGGCGCCCACGCGATTGGAATCCGAGCCAAATTAAACAAAAAAAAAGGTATCGAGAGAATTTTGGAAAACATCGCCGAAAAGCAAAACAAGGAATGGGGTCGAGGAGAAAGGGGGAGGAAGCGTGGCGAAAACGCGTCCAAAATAAAATCGACGCAATTTTAATGACGTTTCGGTGCGAAACTTTCAAAACCTCTCTTTGGTATTACCTATAACTAAAATGGCACAGGTAGGAAACGTCGAAAGGATTTGCACATTTTGCAGCGACGGATCCGTCCAATAATAGCGTCCTAATTTTGTGGAGCGAACGTGTTTACCGCACCTACGTAAATCTGCGTCGTTCTTTTGGTCTTCGCGCTTTTTCTCATTAAAATATTTCACATTTTCGTACTTAACGCATTAATATGCACACATGAAACGCATAGTTCTTCCCCACTTCGCCGTCATCTCTCGCCTCGTTTTTTCTTCACGCTTAAAATAAACGTCTTCCTGTAACTTGTAACGAATTCTTCTCGACGCGTTGCCTCTCACATATAATAACATCGTTTGCGTGCGTGTGTTTTTGTTTTCTCAGCAGAAAAGAGAAGAAGAAGAGACCGTGGAATTTCATTTATGTCACTGAATTTTTGCCAGTTTTCCTTATTCTTTGCCCGTTTAATTATTGCCTAGCAGGATGGAAAGCCATCGTTAAATTGGTTTCGTTGATTAGCGCGCACGAAGAATCACTTTTCCGCGCTTGATTCTCGATGTTTTCGTTTTAAATCGTTTCCGATAGCAAATTCCGCGCATATTTATGCAAATTCGTTTAATAATAATCAGAGGACGTTTTCGCTTGCATTTCGATTGTTCCAGCGATAATTTCAATTTAATTATTTGTTACGTTTCAGATGGCGGACGGAGTGAAGAAGTCGCGAATAGTAAGTGAAGACGATAACTTGGAAGAGAGCTTGATGGAAGAGTTTAACTTACGATTAAAAAATTGCATGAGCCAAGTGTGTATTTCGATTTTATTTTTAAATTTATTTTTCATTAATCAATTACAATGTTCGCAATTTTGCATCACGCTGCGTTACAATACGATTAAGTTATATTCAATTAAGCTAAGAAGCCGTCGATGCTAAAATGCGAAACTTGTTGCTTTTAATATCGTTTTATTATTTTCGTTGCCAAATCGGTCGTGTGCTTTCACTAACGGTTTTAGGACAAACTAGAGACGTTGTCGTCGCACGAAAATGCAAACAAAGAGCTGGACGAGGATGACGGCGGCGACGACGACGACGACGAGGTCGATAATGCAGAGACGCGAATCTACGAGAACGTCGAAACGATCAAGAGGAACGGCGATTTGACGAAGAACAACATCAACAACGACCACCAACAACAGCCACCACAATATCGTATCGAAAAAGCGTCGAGCAATGGCGTCGACGTCGCGTTGTTTTTGCAAAACGAGCGCGAAAACCATTACGAAACCATCGGTGACGACGGAATCGTCGATGGCGCCGATACGAAAAGGAGCCCGACAAACGAACAACTGATCACCACCGATTTGGACGTACCGGACGTCAGAGGCAACGACGGCGAAGAACCGAAAACCGCAGTCGAAGAAGAATGGGCGCACGAAGAGGAGAACATATACGAGAACATAAAAGAAGCTCGCGTCGACGTCGCGGAGACCGCGAACGCGGTCACGATCAACGAACCGAGCGACTCCATCGACAACGACGACGACGTGCAACGATTGTTCGGGACCGTCGTCACGAGCGGCGACGAGGCGGCGAAGTCCGTCAAGAGTCGCATGTTCCTGACGACGGACGACACGTCGTGTCTGTTGTTCACGCAGACGGTCACGTCGCCGATGTTGACGCCGAGCGAGGAGAACATCGACTTCCTCAAGGCGTTCAAATGCCAATCGGACCAGAACACGTTGTCGGACGGTACGAGTAACAGTCCGAAGAGCGACGACGTCGTCGACGAGGTTGTCGACGAGCTGGCGATGGACCCGTCGAACAAATCGGATCCGGTCTATTGCAACGTGATGCACGACGACGAAGCGAAAGAGGTCGAAGAGAGTATCTACGAGAACGTGGACGATTGCCGCGTCGTGCCGGACGTCGTCGCGTCGCACTACGACGTGCCGCCGAACAATCGCCAAAATGAATTGGCGTTGAAATCGATTAATGGCGACGCGGAGGAAGAAGAAGCCGTTTACGAGACCATCGACGACGATCGTTACGATGCGGCGAGCACGAATATTGGCGAAGAACCGAAAGCGGCCGTCGACGAGCCGGAAATCGTCGGTTGCACCACGAAGACGCAATCGACGGCCGTCGGGGACGACCGTTGCGGCGAAGTCGTGTACGAGGAAATTGCGGATTCGCAAGAGGTCGAGGTTAAACGAACCGTCGACGATGTTTGCGAAGGGAGCAACGGCCTTAACGGCGAGGAGATCGATGCAAATTTCACTTCTGCTACTACCATTACTAACAATTGTGATCAATTAGTGAGTGTTCTTTTTTTTTACATTTAATTCAATGTTAACCGACGCGAAACGCGGGCGAAAACGTTGCGCGTTCGTTCCATTCGATTCAAGCTAAATTCCGATTGGATTTGCAAAAGGTCGTGTAACGTTTTCGCTGCGGATCGTAAATCGAATTCGCAATTTGCGAAATTGCCAAAACGCAGCAAAAGCCGCTTTTTTGTTATCAGTTTGATTTCTCTCTAATAACGCCTCATCGAACGCGCGTTTATATTTTGATTTACGTTGTTTTTCGTTTCCGTTTTTTGTCGCACGATCAGATCGAAACGGTCGAAACGCAGACCACGTACGAGACGACGATCGAAGACCAGAGCGGGCAGGAGCGTTCGATCAAGAAGAAAAAGACGAAGAAGTCGCGGAGCCACGAGAAAGAGAACATTTCCGTTGTGAGTTTTGTTTCGTTCGTTTTTTTTTTTCATTTCGATTTTACGGTTTTCGTATCACTCTTTCGCGTTTTCCGTTTGCGAATTTGAATCTCTATGCCGTTCGTGTTTTTGACGTTGTGTGGCCGCTAAACTAAAACCGCGCCGTGTCTTTCGTTTTCTGTTTGTAGAGCGACGCTCCTACTAACAAATGCATGCGACTGGACGATTGCAATTACAATGTGAACGTGAAGAATTTGGTAAGTGGCCGAGAGAGACGCATCGATTGCGAAAACTATTCGACGATGACGGTTCGTTACGTTTGGCGATAGTTTTGGCGATCGATCTCGAGAGTAATTAGTTATTATTGTTATTTTGCTTACATTTTACCGTTTTATTTCTATGTGCATGGTAAACAAAACAAAAATACTTGTGTAGTGCCGAAGCTTTGGCGATTTAACTAGATTGGATGAGAAGCAATTGAACGCGAGGATGATCACGAACTCCCAACTGAAAGCGGTAAACGTTTTGGTTTTTTTAACCGTTTCCTATTTCAATCGGTAGGAATAGCTAGATATTTCTAAATTGCCTTTCTTCTTCTCCGCCATCATCATCATCAACAACTTCTTCTTCATGCCATTCGATTCTGTCATCGATTAGGATAGGATTAGGCCTCTTTTCCATTTTGAAGACTAATTAATAACGAATAATTATTAATCGATTAATCTGTAGTCGGTTGCAACGAATTGACCAACTTCTTCCCTTGTTCTTCTTTCTGTTTTTGGTATTTCTGTGTGTTTGGGTTCTATAAATTAGAAGACTAAGTCAATGTGCGATGTGCGTAATAGCGACGAGAAACCGAAAGCGTTCAGGTCGATCGAGAACGTGTTCGACGGCGTTTCAGTGCGACTATTGGTAAGACAATGAACCAAAGAAATCACTTTTCTTCTTCTTCTTCTTCGTTATCTGTAAAACTTCAACTCTTCAACGCATTAATCCGACTAACGTCAACGGAAATTGCCTCACCAATTAATACACGTGTTTAGAGACATTTCTTTGACATCGATAACAATAATCATTCTCCGTCCATTTGTGCCGTTAACGACACCAACAGCACGAAGACATGCGGCGGCAATTTCACGACAATGATGATTGTGTTTGATGGTGACGGGTTAACGGTGAGTAGCAGGGATTTTGTTTTTGTGGCGTCGGTGACGGGTACGGTGATGGATACGAATTTAAACGGCGACATTTCTGCATATCTTGTCGTTGCTCTTGGTTTCACTGTCGATGTTAACAATCACTTCGTTTTCAGGCACCTGAAAGATACGGAGGAGCGTTCAATATTTTTGCAAGCGTTTTTGCCGTTTTCTAATCGATTCATGCGAGTTCTTGCGAAATATCGGACGCTCCTCGACTGGCAATTTTGTTCGGCCGAAATCGAACCTCTGGCAGCGGTCGAGGGCGGCCACCGCACGCACCTCACGTTTATTACCATTTCACAGAACCGACATTTAATTGCATTCGATTAATCGGTGTCTCTTTTCGCTCCACGAACAGAAATCCAGCTTCAGCAAGTTCGACGCCTTGCAGAAGAAGAACAACAATGTCCTTCACGTACGGTCCAACGATTCGACCAAGGCCCACGACAAGTTTAACGTAAGCATAATTTTCACCCAAAAAAACTTCAAGTCAATTAATTGGACTTCTTTCTTTGCTTTTAGGGGGCCCAACAACAGCAGCAACAACAACAGGATCAAGAGATGAACAATTGCAAAGCGTGCCAGAGGCCGGTCTTTCAGATGGAACAGATCAAGGCGGAACGCTCGATATGGCACAAGAATTGCTTCCGGTGTCGCGAGTGCGGCAAGCAGCTGAACGTCGACACCTATCAAAGCCACGAGGGCACCGTCTACTGCAAGCCGCACTTCAAGTCGCTCTTCGCGCCGAAAGTGATCGAAGATCACGAGGACGAGGAAGAAAGTAAGTCGCCGAACGTGTGGGATTATCGAGCGAAGCTGCGCGATTGGGGGAAGAAAGAAAGAATGAAAGAGGGTGAAAGTAGTTGTTTAAGTTAGGGGAATGTTACTGGGAGGGAACGACAGTTCCCTACCTTGAAATTCCTTCTTGTCAACAGCAGACTGTCGCTATCTTCCAGACGTTGGAATAATCGACTAAATCGTTTTTTACTTCTTTTGTGATTGTTATTTACAGCCAAGACCAATAAGTACGAAATCATTATACGCGAAAACCAGCCGCAAGAGCTGCCGCCGGACGTTGTCAGAGGTATTACTTAAGAAAAGAGTCGCAAAATAACAAGAGTAACCTATAACAGCAAGCTCTGCCGATTGTTTGTTTGTTGTTTACGTTTTCCTGTGTTGCGATGCTTCGAGACGAGCGAAATGATTTCTGTCGCAAATTATCATTCGTTGTTATAATGTTAATAACCATTTAATTAGTTGTAATTTAGTGTAAGAGCTAAACCGAACCAAACCGTCCTCTCGCGTGCTTTTCGTTTGGATTTCCTTAATCGCCAATCGCCCGCTCACGCTAACGAGTAAAACTGTTTTACAGCGAGCGACAAACCGGACCTGGGTCTCGAGGAATTGCAAAGTTTGAACGTGAAGGAGCGCTTCCAGGTGTTCGAGAATTATCAGGACGACAAAGCGCGTAGCCTCCAATCGCCGCCATCGCCTGTCAACGTGAAAAAGTCGCAGACGATCTTATACAAATTGGCCAAGTACGTTTTAACTAGAAGTAAAGTTTGCGAGCGAATAAGTGACCTCGTCCTCTCGCCCATTAATCTTTCAGGTTTCAAGCGAAAGGAATGGACGTCGGCGTGACGGACGAGTCGTTGAACGGGATCCCGATCGAAGCGAGCTCGGACGAGGAGGAGGAACCGGACGACGACGAGCTCGACGGCGAAGACGCGGACTTGGTGCGTGCGAAACGCGTGCAAAAAGAGAAACCGTTCCATTTCACGCAGATGAACGACGTGAAGAGCAAATGGGAGAACGTCGACCAACAGTCGACGGTCAAGGATGAGCGCAGAGAGGAGAGGAAGCAAGAGATCCAAACGTTACGGAATCGAATCTTCATGGTAAGATCGGAACGGTTTTTATTGTCGATATTGATCGATTGGAATTGTCGGAATTGCCGTAGGGTAAACAAGGTAAAATGAAGGAGATGTACCAGCAAGCGGTGATGGAATCGGAGTCGGGCGCGAAGAATCGCAAGTCGGTCGACGACGACCGCAGCGAGATCAAGGACACGCGCTCGATCAAGGAACGATTCGAGAAGGGCGAAGTGTTCGCCGACGACGCCGCCGGTCCCGGTAGCGCCGCCAAAGAACTGGAGCACGAGGACATGTCCGTGTTCGAGAGCGGCATCAGCAAGAAGTCGCGCTCGATATTCTTGGAGCTCGACGCGAACGCTCAGAAGACCACGCAAGCATCGTCGCCGCCGTCGCCGGTCAAGATCGGCAACAGTAACGTGCGGAAAGCACGCGATGTAAGTGAATTCTGCTTCGAAATGTGCGTAAATTAAGCGACGACAAACAGCACAAACGAGAGTCTGTCACTCGAACAAACCGCGGCTCGGATTTAAAGCCAAAAGCAGTCGATCCGCTTCGTCCGTTCTATTAATCGATCGATTTTAATTTCATTTTTTTTTAACCCTCCAACGACCGTCGTCGTCGTCATCGCGATCGTGACCTTTCATCGTGCGAATCAAGGCCTATATGAATCGCCAGCAATCGAGCGAGGACGTGGTCAGATGCGACGAGCAAACTGAAGACGTCCAAATACAAACGGCCGACATTAGCAATCGGTTCAAGTTTTTCGAAACGTACAGAGAACCGGAGAAACAGCGGAAACAATTCAGAATGACGCCGCCACGCGAGGGTCAAGTTAAGGTTAACGGATTGAGATATTGTAAAAACTAAAGAAGGCCGACGCATAACAATCATCAGCAAAACTAATTTGCAAATTGTTTGTAGCCAATTGTTGTTGGAGGCCTTGACGATGAGCTTTTTGTTTGTTTGGTTTGATTAACACATCTAACAACACTATTATGGATTGTCGCAGAAAATGATCCGCGGAAGACGAGGACTAATTACTCCCCTGTCGTGCTTTAATAATAATCACATCCAGCACTTGGCATCTCTAACTACAAATCAGCACGAGCGTAACGTCCACGGCGGCAAATTGCACAAAGCGAAGAATCCGCGAAAAGCTCCTCTAATCAGTTTTGCTGCTTGTCGCCCGGTTTTTGTTAGGGCTTAACATTTAACCCCAATTTGTACCGTTAATAATTGCCGCCTCCTTCTAATCGCAATCCTTACCGATCGTTCTTTTTCCAGTTGGAATCCCCCGAGAGAGAGATCTACAGGGATCCGGACGTCGTCCGATCCGAAGAGTACGTCGAGGACGATTCGATCGTCGCGAAACAACACCAAACGGCCACGAAGATGTTGAACAAGTTCCGCCAGATGGAGGAGAACCTGAACAGGGAGCACCAAGCGCCGGCCGGTGAGATAGACGAATCCGAAAGGAAACGACGGTCACTGACGCCAATCTGTCCGATCGCACTAGGTCCGAAACCGTTGAAACGGTTCACGCCGCCGCCGCCGGAACCGCCGCGCGCCGAGTCCTCCGGGTCCGAGGGCGAGTGCACCGACAGCGACGAGAGCGAGGACGGCACGACGAACAACAGGAGCGGCGCCTACGTCGACGAGGATCTCATCCAGGTTATTTGCGCGCGTTTGCGACGCCAAATCCTCCGATCGATCCGAACGTGGCTCTTGTTTTAGGCGCAGAAGGCGGCACGTGCGAAACAGTTGCGTGCGAAGTTCGAGCGATGGGAAGCGAACGAGATGAAGCGCGAGCAGGAGGGACACGAAAGCCAACAACATTGTGGTAACAACGTTAGCGAAGAGGAAGCGGCCGCGGCGGGCACGACGATCGAGTCGACGCGCGTGATTAGGCAACGATTCGAGTCGATGCGGGAACAACAGCGGACCGAACCGAACCGTCCGCGCGTCACCGTGCACCGATTCGTGGTGAGTTCTTTCGTTCCCTTGGACCGCGTTCTTGGTTCGACGTAGTGCGAACGAAGGTGGAAACTTGTGCGAAGCGATTCGCGGTCGCGGAACAAACGATTTCTTCTTTCTATCTTCGTTCGCGACTTACGATTTGTTTTTGGCAATGTTTTTTGTTTGAAGTGTGTTACGTGATTTTTATTTATCTCTCCTCGTTTCTCGTTTTAATTGGCGAATAGAAGCAAGTGAATGAACGCTAATATCGCACAGTTCGATTCCATTTGGTTTGGTTTCGGGTAGAATTAATTTATATTAACTTAGCGCCACCCGCTCACTTTACTAGCTGCATGTTACTGTAACGATCCTAATCCGGAAGGAAGGAAGTTCCACCATATTTTTTTCTTTTAATTTTATGTCGGCCACAATTATTATGGTTATCGGTGGCACGAAATGAAGCCGACGCACGATAACTTAATCCGCAGAATTTCTTCCTTTTTTTTTAATTAAAAAGTTTATAAAATCGTGCGCCGGTCACTTTCGCAACGGCCGGGTAGAATAGCAAAACCAAATTGCATAGTGCTGTCGCCATTGCTATCATGTGTTTTCTCTTCAAGGCGGATGATGGAAATGTTAAGAAAGAGACTTAGAAATAGCGACGGCAAATACTGGGAGAAGATCGTCGTCGTCCATAATCTACGATGATGATTTTAGAGAAGAGGTTTTAAGACGACCGATTTAATCAATAGCCGTACTCCGTTAGATAATTAAGAAACAAAACAAAAACTGAAACACGAGTTGCAAGATGTCGATGGAGACGATGACGAACGAGATGAAGAACGTTGCGACGAGGACGTTCTCGTTAATCGTCGGCGTCGAATGCGAAAAGAGAGAAAGGAAACGGTGGAAACTTCTCTGGTTGCCCTTAATGCAAGAACTAATTTTGTGTGTCATTTTTGGTTGTAATTAATCGACTAGCAAAATAACAAACTGATCAATGCCAATTATTAATTCGCAGATTTAACCAGAATTATACTTGTTAGCTGACGGTTGTATGTTGTTAAGTAGTTTGTTAATAATTTACGATTGTCGTTTTTAATTTGCAGTGAATTGCACAAGAGAAAGGAAGTAATTAAATGAAGCTGGTGATGATGATGTTAAAATATTGAGGCAATTAACGAGATTAGCAAAAAAAGCAAAATTGCGAATACTTTATTAAATAATCAGCATCGTGATGACGACGCCTCGAGAACAGCAGCAAACAACGTTCTTCATCTTTTTGCATCTTGTCACTCTTTTACTCCAACGATTGTTTCAAAGTCCCTGAAACTTTACTGGTGATGATGATAATAGTCGTTATTATCATCATCTTCAATAACACGACCTTTTTTTGCGCATTATAATCCATTTATAAAGTCTATTATTATTATTAGTGGGATTAACGATAGGCAGTTAGTTAGTTAAGAGTAAAATTTTTTTGGAAAACCGAAGAGGAACCTCTTCAATATATATTTGTATATCTGTCTTATTAAATGAATTCTTTTGGAAGATTTACTCGAAATTTTTAGTCAAATTGTGCGAACATTTTTAGACTTTATTCGGAAACGAATCCAATTTTATATATATACACACACACTCACACACATATTTCGAAAGACTAATTAAATGATAACTAACTTTTAGATGATGATGATGCGTGTGATTGAATGAATGGCCGCGTGTTTGTAAATTATAAGAGATTCAATCGAATCCCCTCGCCGTCGAATGATTGGCAGGAAACACTTTTCGCGATGGGGATTCCTAAATGGATTTTCTGTTTGTTTGTTTCTTTTTTGTTTTGATCGTCACCATTTAATTGTAATAACGTTTTTAATTTGTGCAAATTTAATTTATATATCATTATATTATTATTATTGTGAACTTATTGTTTTTTGGAATAATATCGTGTAACGTTTATGTATAATTATTAATTGTTCTTCTTGTTAATTATTAGATTTACTCGTTTTAAGTGAAACAACAAAATGTGAAAAGCACAATTCGATTGGCAAACGAGTAAGGGTCTTTCCCGAAAGTTTTCAAATCGATTTAGCGCGTTATGCTTGCTGCGACGCAGAGTCGATAGCGATCGTTTGTTCCTCATGACGATGCTGATGATGATGTCCACCAACGGATTGCAAATTCAATTCGCTAATGAATAATTCATCTCAACGAGTCTTCCTTTTTACGCATCTCATGAGCAACAAACATTATTATCATTGTATCGCTTTTGTTATGCGTTATTTAAGAAGTTGTCGCATTCAGTTTCGCTCCTTTTGCAAAAACCAATCTCTTCTCCTTCGATTCGTTGTCGGTGACACGTAGTGCAATAATTGATTGTAATCATTCGTAATGCAAACAGGAAATTAATCGTTATTCTCACGTCTAAATGTTCGATGTTTAAAATGATCTCGTCGACTTCTTAACATTGTGAAACAAACCAAGAGCAATAATAATAGGAGGAGGAGAAACCGATTTTTGATTTTCGCACTTGACGCGAATACGTTTGCGTCCGTTTATTGTTAACAGAAACAAGGATAAAACGGCAATAATCTAATTGTAACCGTTTGATCGCTAATTATTATTAACGTCAGTTGGTACCGTTACTAATATTTAATTAATCTTTAAGCATTATTATATTGTGTCTCTTATTAATTATTGTCATTATTATTATAAAATTAATTACACAACTGATACAAGTTCGCGAAACGATTTGAACGAACGTTCTTCCTCTCTATCTCGTCTTCGACTGTGTAATTTACATTGTTGTGCCAATTTATTAAATTATGATTGTATTATTATTATCCTAATCGATTATTATCTCTTTAATTTTTATCTAATAATAATAGGTGATTCTATCTCAGATGGCAGTCGATTATTAACCATCTTCTATCCACAACTCGACACGAAATTAACAACTCTTTTAACTTGAAATCTAGCTAATCATAAAAATTACGTAACACACGGGTAACGCTAACGATTCGAAAACGAACATTCTCGTCTTTGGACGTTAATAACGATCAATAACAATCAACAACGCACCAAATGCCCAAATGATTAACACGTACTTTAATAATAATTTATCAATTCGTCCTCACCTGACTGACTTTTCTTTTCCTCGCAACTTCTTTTCTCGACCCTCCTAGAGCGATTTAATTGCGACGACGGCCGTCGAGGAGATTTGCGACGGTTGCAACTACAAGGTTTATCCGCTGGAGAAGATCGCCGTACACGGACACGTATTTCACCGGCGATGCTTCAAGTGCATGGAGTGCAACACGATATTAAGGTGAGAGCACGAATTGCTTAACTTTCGATTAATTGCAATTTCCGTTTGTTTTTAGGATGAACTCGTATTCGTACAATAAGGGCCTTCTCTATTGTATACCGCATTTCAAGCAGTTGTTCATATCGAAGGGCGGCAATTACGATAGCGCATTCGGTTTCGTCGAGCAGCAGCAGCAAGATAAAGAGAAGAAGGATTGGACGAGCAACGGCAATAGCAACGGCGAGGGCGATGCTTTCGATTTGACGACGACGATGGCATGAACGCAGAATATAATTAATTTTACTCGTACGATAGGGATTTTTTACGATAAGCGACTACAAATAATCGACGTTTCTTGTGATAATACAGAGGAATTAGTACTTATGTATACACATATTTTTTATTATACAATTAAGATTATTAACTAGTACATATATATGAAATATTTGCAATGCATAAAAATCGTTTATTCAATTGATTGCGTGTTTATTCATAAGTTACAAATTCGCCGCCCATTTCGTCTCGATTACTGACATTGTCCCCGACGGCGCCCCATCTAACGATCACGTTTCGAAACATTTCCATCGACGTACAAATTTGAATATGACGTTCGAATAAACGCTATATTAATTGTATTAAATAACAAAGCAAGAGCAGTCTCAAAGCAATACGACAGAGATATAGTTTGTTTGTCACAGCTCGACCGGATCGTCGTCGCAATTGATGTCGGGATGAGTGAACGTCGCGTAAAAGTGGCTGATCGACTCGCGATCGATGCGCTCGTTACACGGTGGCTGATTCATCGGAGACGGCGAACGGACGACCGGCGACGACGTCAATATCGACGACACGCAAACCGGATTGTCAGCGACGAGACAATCGCGATTGGCGGCGTTCAGCAGTAAACTGTTATAGCTCGCCCAGCGCTCGATCTTGAACATGCAGCCGCACTCCAGCGGATTCGAATGGACCGTCAGTTGGGTCAAGTATTGCAAGTCGTTCAGTTGACCATCCGCGAGGTACGTCAAATTGTTGTTGTTCAAATAGAGGAACTCGCAGTTCGGTATCGAGGCGAAGACCGTCGTCGGCAATCGAACCAACCGGTTCTTGCTCAAGTCCAGTTCCTTTAATTCTTCCAGGCCGACGAACGCCGTCTCGTGTATCGTCTCGATTAAGTTGCGCGCGAGAGTCAACAGCCGTAATCGCGGCACGTCGACGAACGCGCGATTCGGTATCGATCGTAATAGATTGTTCGACAGCAGGAGAGTTTTCAAATTCTGCACGTTACGAAACCATTGGCGATAGAAGAATTCGATGCGATTGTTGTTCAAGTAGAGCGTCTCCAAATTCGGCAGATCGTTGAACGCTTTCAATTTGATGCTTTCGATGCGGTTATCCGTTAGGAACAGCGCGGTTATTGGCAACTGTTGGAACGAGTCCGCTTCGATCTTCGTCAGCGTATTGTTCACGATCGCGATGATTTGCAACTGCGTCAAATTGCGGAAACTGCGCGGCTCCAATTTTTCCAAACCGTTGAATTTGAATAGGATCGAACGCAGTTGCGGCAGATTGGCGATCGAACCGGTTTGTAAAATGCGTACGGGCACGTGACGGACTTGCAACGATTCAATATTAGCATAGTGAATGCCGTCCTGGAGGCAACCGGTGACGTTCAGGAGTTGATGCTCTGTATTGGAGGAGATGTGTACCGGTGTACCGACGAACGTTTGCTCACAGCAATCGGTAGAGGTCAAAGCGATTGAGAGCAGAAAGAGAGGTAAGACGTTGATTAGAATCTTCAGGATTGCCATTCCGTTTGTCGATGCACGCACATGGAAAACGAACGTTTGCACAGATAATAAACTTGCTCTGTGTCACACGATTCACTAGCTGGAACAATAAGAACTGCCATAAGATTTTATCGTGAATCGATTTGACATGTTGGTGGATATACCCAGCGGTCTCGGATTATTGTTCGATTCTCAGTTTCAAGGTAATCACGATTTCGGTGTGTCAGAGTTCGCTGCGATAGCCGCCAAACAAAGATAACATACAACTGGGTTTGCAGCTTAATAACGGGATTTTTTAGCGAGTTGCGTCATTGAGCAAAAAACCTACTATCCTCACTCTTCAGGAGACTTAATTTGGTTTTTCTTGTTATATGGTAACGAAATGCCGTCAACGGTACATTTTCTTGCCCCGCTATAATTTACCAAAGTCGCGCAGTCTTCTAGCCAACAATAATAATCTAAAACACAAAGATAATTATATGTTTAATGCTAGAACTTGTATCAATACATTTTTTTCAAAAATGATATATTAGAAAACTGAATTGAAATTGACACTTGACGTATTTCCGTCTATTTGTGCATCCTGGAGTTTAAAAGCCATAATATAACAGTCACATTTCCAGTTAAGGCTCATTGTTTACAGATGTCACAACATGTATTAGTGTCATAGCAGCGAAAGCCTGGTTGCAGTTCAGACTGTCATGAAGGATTGCTCAAATATTTTTGGTTCAAATGTTATTTGGAAATTTTAAACAAGTACGTCTCCTGAAAGGAAGCCCGGCATAGTACGGAACGAGAAGGAATCTTACTTGAAACTCAAATGATGTAAGCATTATAATATTGCCTGTTATCTGACAAACTAGGAACATGTTTTTAATTTAAGGTAATATATGGATACAGGGGTTGAAGTTTAACAGTAACAGCAAAGATTCTGTGTGAAGTAAGAGGCTTTGAATCCAATGTGAAAGTCTTAATGGATTAGCACTCTTAGGGTGACAAAAAGTGTTATTTTAACTGCCAACATCTAATAATATAATTCTTTTGTAGTGATATAGTAGCTGGGCAAAGACTGCTAAACTGATAGGGTCATGGAGTTGTTGTCATGTTGTTGGAGAAGAACTTTATACATGATGAATGCAGCTGGTTGTATCAATACACATGAAAGACTGAGCAAAACATACTGGAACCTCAAAGCTATATCAATGGAGACATTTAGATGAATATCTTCTTTACTATTTTCTCCCTTCTTGGGATGGCTTAGATGGAGAACATTGATTCACCTAAAGATTGTCAACCATATTTTGGAGTTACTTTGGAGGTGAGTGAAATATAATGAATAGTTATATAAAATAAGATTTATTAATAGAAAATTAAGATTAGTTTCTTGGACGGATAATTAGTGAATGCTTTAAAAACATTCACTGTGAAGGATTCATAAAAAATACATGTATAATCTAATAACAATAACATTTTGTATAAAAATTTAAGGCATGCACATAACAAACTTTGCCTATGTGGAAAAGCTTACACTTTCTCTGAACAGTTGAAAATTAATTAGAGTACTGCAACTACATAATTAACATTACATTAATGAACTACCATATGCAATACTAATAATTATTTACATTCTAAAGTGCATATACTTGCTTGGTATGAATGTATGGGTTTTTAATGGCTAAATAAGAAATATTTGAACACCTTGATCATTCATATAGGTGCCGTCGACACGGTACTGTATCTCGTTAAAATACTACTTTCGGTATCGGTAGCAAACGATATCGATCTGGACGGTCCTGGACACGACGATGGGTAGACGCCGCTAACGTCTAACTCGCAGGCATCGTCGACACCGTACTGTGGGGCGTAGTCGGACGAGAGCCCGCCAGGGAAGGGACTGTCGATGCGTTCAGAGATTGCATGGTTCCCATCTAAAAAAACCGGATCAGAGAGAACAAAACGTCAGTCGGCGATCGAACGATGATCGGAATATCGTCGTTTAAATACAAATAACGAATGGTACGATAAAAGTATGCATAAGAAGCGTTTCTTATGACCTCATGTTGCTGCTTGTGGTTGTGCCTTTTTTTTGGACATATATAAGCGAATAAATAATTGAAATGCGTAGACGGACAAGATGATGATGCATTGAAGCTCCACATTTAAGATAATCGATCAACGCTCTTACCTAATTGCTACCTTTCCGCAATCTGTAGAATTTACAATGGATTTACAATTGTTAACTTTAATTCGATAAAAGTTGCAATAATTAAAATCTAATAGGAATAGAACGTGATGCAAGTCATTTACCCTAAGATGTGCGAGATCCTCGAGCTTCGTCAGATCGGATAATTCGATGTATAAGGAGTAGACTACTATCCATCCGTAGATGGACATGGCCAAGAATATGGTCCACATGAAGACCATCAAGGAATTGTATGCAAATATAAGGTCGTTCACTATTGAAAAGAATAGAAAACCCATCAATTTTAACACAGTAAAGATGCCAAAGGCAATTAACCAGGGCACCATCTTCTTTTCATATTCCTAAAAACAGATACAATTAATGTATGAATAGTTCACTTGCAAATTGCCTTACCTTTCTAAGAGCTATTATTAACATGATACTGGTGACAAAGACAGCAAAGCCACTTAGCAGAGAGAATATGGCAAACATTACCAGAGAGTTTCGAACTGAAATTACAACGTAAGAATGTATCATGTTGATATCGGTTTCGTGACCTACATACCTGCTTTACTGCCGACATAAACAAACTCATATGACATGACGTAGTGGCCGTAATGTGTAGAACCAGGTGCAGCCATTGAATAGCAATACAAGTCGAAACATGCCAATATTATTGTGAAAATGGATAACAACTGCAAAAGTTCAAAACGAGCTTATAAGCCCATGGTTTGGAGCAAAACATTGTATACTCACAAGAGAGAAAACCGACGTGAACAGTGCCGTGCGTTGTATATCCAAGAAATACGTATTTTGTATCAACGGTTTCTGGTACCAGGGCGTTTTTAACGATTTTATACTGCGACTGGCACGTAGATTTGCCGTGCTCCTGGACGTTACGTGCGAATAAACGGACGGCGTGCCGGCGCTTGGCGTTTTCTTTTCGTAGCTCATTTTTGCCCTTTCGAACGGAATTCTCGATCACAACATGCACAACAACAGCATTTAAATTATGATTCAACGCGACGACGAAGGCGTGGTACGACAATAAAACAACACGAAATGACGCGACCTATCTTCACCAACCTGAACGTCGTCGATAAACAAACGTGAAGGTAGTTGGGTGACGTTTTGACGTTGCGTGTGTCATTTGGAGCATTTTTTGAATTTACAAATTGAAAATGTGTACGGGAACAATTACGAGTAATTACCGTCGAGTGCGGACGATGAAAAAAAATTAATACAGTCGTGTAGTAGTTTTTATCAACGTTCGGCGTTACGCGTAGTTTACGGTCACGTAAAAAATTATAATAAACAACATAAAGAAGGGAAGATCGGCAGTAATAAATTAGCAAGTGGTTCGGCGATATAGAGAAAATGTGGCCCGTTGCGAAGGTCGATAGCAAGATATCTCTGTTAGGTAAGCTCGGGAAATTGTTTTGTTAGTACTATTAGAATAAAAAATGCAATAATAGCGTTTTTGCGCTAAACCGCGTCCAAAGCAAGATCGCAAACGTCCAAGGCTCTTCTCTCACGTTCATTATTTATACATTTGTTGCTTCGTGTTGTTTTTTTTTTCGTGCTTTAAATATTTCGTTCCGTGTTTTCCTAAACGTTAATTACGTTGTTTGTTAATTCGATTTTAAACTAATTTACTAGTTTTTTTTATTCGCTCTTTCTCTCTCTCTCCCTCTCTATGCAGACGGACATGAAATAGAAACGAGAACCGACGTTGAAATCAGGTTTAGTTTAATTGAGGACGACCACCTTTTTGCTCTCGGTTTTCTGCATTTTCTCAAATTTTGATACATACTAAACACGTTCAATAACGAAGAACAAATTCATGGTCTATTTTTCGATTTAATGCCAGTTTTATTCAAGCATTATCTGTGTCATGGAAAAACGATAACTTATTACTTATTCCAATCAGTTTCTCTTCGTATTGCATTAACGTCAATTAAATTTGGGAGGTTGTCGCAATTAATTAATCGTTAAAATCGATTATTCGTTATTAGTTAGAATCGATGACGTTGTTTAAACGAAATTTTCCATCAGTTACTTGCTAATTACGGATACGTCTCCGTTTATGCAACATGTTGCGAATCAAATTGCAAATAGAAATGTTGTGAGAAAGTGCATTTTCTCGATGCAGTCGTTCGAGCTTCGAAATAATCGATAGCAACTTATTAATTGTTATAATCGATGTTTCGCTAAGCTGCACAACTGTCGCCAATAAGTCATTGTGAATAATTACAAATTGAATTGCATTGTTATTGCAATTGCACGGCCATAATTTCTTTTAAATTGCTTTTTAAAATGCCATCACCAATAATAACGAATGATTAATAACGTTAAAAATAGAACGAGAAAGAGAGACATTTGAATATTATTTAATAGGAATTGAATACGATGGATGATATTATATCAAGTTGCTTTTGTATCTTGTTTTTCAATGGCAATCTAAACTCTCCATTATTCTCGCAAACAACAGACGAATTTGCAATAAGTTCTCAATTACATTTATGCGAACGCTTATTACACGTGCGACTTCAAATGATCCCCATTCGTTCGTGCAGCGAAACGAAATCAAATTGCGATTGCGAAATGAGGGGAAAACGAAAGACGTTACGAAAAGTCGATGTGAACGACCTGATTACAATTTCAATTCAATTCGAAACTCTCTTTTAGGAACAAGGTGTACAACGTAATAAAACGAAAATATAATCCGTCAAAGATACCATCGCTCTTAAAGTTGCCGAATGGAATTTGAATTTGATCGATTGTTTGTCTCTTTATTATTTTCAATTTGACGTTTACAACGTTAAATCGAGGATAATCGCATTAGAAAACGGCATTGAGCAACGTGCTCGCATCGGCACTTTGCGAAATCCGCATCGACCTCACGAATTCTAATCGAATCCGCGACAAAGACGACGCTCGCGACCGGAGGTCATCGAACAAAACAACACCGAGTTAATTGCTTTACTCCTGTACGAATCTTACTTGTCAATATGACAATGACGAAATAAGTAAACTCTACGCTATGAAGTTGCATTCTAATTAGCGTCACAAATCGTTTCAGGCACGTCACACACTGTCAAGATGACAATGTCAACGACGATTCCATTCGAAAACAATGCAAACGTCAGTGCTGCTAAAGCGATTCTTGCGACACGTTGTTTACGAATACGAAGGCATCGTTTATAAACGCATTGCATTATTTCAAGTTTGAATCGTTGCAGTAAAGTAAAGTAAAAGTCATCGAACAATCGATTCTCCACTACGAAGTTGCATTTCTAATTGGCGTCACAAATCGTAGACGAATGCGAGGAAGTTCAGGAACGTCCCGCACTGTCAAGATGACAATGTCAACGATGAGATAAATAAAAACAATTCAAACGTCGCACGTCGTTCAGCAACATTGCCGCTGGAACACTGAAGCATTATCGACAGCTTTCGAAGCTGCATCGAGCGAATTTTGATCTGAAAAATATTAAAAGGAATTTAATTGAGAGCGTGAGAATCCTTAAAGTGTCGATCGATATTCAAACAATCGACTTCTACACGCGCTATCGATCGTTTGCCAATTTCGCGCGAATTCCACCGTCCCACTCGCCACTCGTACTTCTTCCCGAACTCAACAGGTAGACGTGTGCACCCTCCGATGAGACGAGGGAGGGACGGCAAAGGGCGATTCGATGAAGACGCATTCACTTTCTCGCTTATGAAACACACAAAGCAGACAAGCAGGTATATTATCATTATTATTACTATTGTTAATAATAATATTCTGATTAGGTGGGGCTCCGGTAAGAAAGCAGAAGAGGGAAAATGGGGGGGCGCAAGCGGCCAGGCAGCCAGCCAGCGTGTTCAACGGGGCAAAAGCCAAGGAGGAATCTTGTAGTGTGTGGTGACCTACACCTCTTCGCACCGTTAGTTCGATCCTTTTCGATTTCGTCGTCTCGCGTACGTCTTCAGTTCGATTCCGATTCTTGCACGCGTCGTGATCGCGAATTAACAATCGACAGTTTATCGTTAGTGAGCATCGTCGTCGTCGTCGACGAAAGACTTTCCGTTCGCAAAACGAACAGAATCGAAAACGCAGTCGCGATTCCGTGGCCGAGGAGGAGTAAAATCCGCCGTTTTTCGCAATGTGAGTTGTTTGGAAATCTTGCAAGCGATTGCTGGCGTATTATTATCATTAATTAATTACAAAACGACGTGTAATTTAATTAATCCCGTCGAGAATTCTTCGGCCGATCGATTGCATTTCTTTCGGCGCAACTTTCCATTTGTTGCGTTTCCTTTTTCACGCTCTTTTCGTTTGCCAAAATGTAAAACGTACACGTAGCACCTTATATAACGAATCGAGTAGATGGATTTCTTCATTTTATACTTCGTTTTCCTCGCGGTGAACAAATGTGGAAGAGAAAGTGTTCGGTTCGATAGTAGTAATAATAATAATTGTTCGTTTGCCTCGACCGAACGCACGACGTTTTACTTTTCGTTGTTATTCTTTTGTTGCCTACATTCAAATTCTCATTTACGACGCGTACAATTTTTTCATACGGCACTTGTAAGCTGTTACCGAGCGATCGTAGTTTGAAGTAGACGTCAACACGGCAACTTAGATGGATGAATTGACGTCTGTCAACGTCAAATACTATTGCAAATCAATTTGAAAGCGCCGCGCGTTTTAATAGAAACAAAAGTATGTTAATCCATTCGGGGAAACAACAAGTTTTGAAACAATCTGATGAGCCCTAAATAGATTTGCATTCGAATAGAATTCAATTATCATCGTCATCACTCGGTTTCTTTCGAGTTTGATTTGTTTTCGAAATACAAATTTGCCCCGTTTCTAGAAGCACGTGCAGAACGATCAGAAATCGGTTTGAAGTTGGCGCCTAAACTGTGAAATCAATTGACGCAATTGTCACTTGTCAACGTCAGAATACCGTTGACAGCAATACGTTTTTCTTTGTTTTTCGCACAATTAATCGCATCAAGTGAAACCGGTCTTTCGTGGTCGTTTGCACTTTCGCCATTTCTACTTCGTTTCGACTGGCTCAACGCCATTGTCGCTAATCGCGCAAACTTAACGCGAACGATCGAAACGTAGGGACCAAAGATGAATTTCAAGTTTTTTTTTTCGCTTCCCCCGCGAGCGCAATTAAATCAATTAATTGCGAGAGAATTAATTAACCGACTTACGTAACGACGTTAAGTTGCCGGTTTTTTTTTTGCGTACGGCATGCGAATGCAAAATGATAATTATCGTCATCATCATCATTATAATTTCATTGCTGTATCAGTTTCGTTTTTTCTTCGTGGCCATCGACGTCCTCCAAACACGCATTATTGCCAATAGAAATTTAGCGATTAGCCGATCATTCGCTCGTTTTTTGCTCGCTCGCATTTTTGGGCAACGTCGAAGGAGGCGAAGGAAAAGTTTTCCGCTCGTATTTTTCCTTTACGTTTCCTACGTATACGAGGGCTTTTCAATAAAGTGCGCACGATTTGTTCGGCACAATAAACTCGGCAGTTATTTTTTTATTGAAAATCCCTCGTAGATTTCTAATCGTCACGTCTGCGTTTGAAACAAATGCGTAAGAGGAAGTCTTCAAAGTTTTTTTTTGTTCGACTTTTTCGTTTCCAACGCACACGTGGTCCGCAGGGTTGAAGGGACGAAGGATTTAATTGTGGGAACTTTCTTTCGTTTAACGTCACACTATCGTCGTCGTGTGATAACTGCTGGCTGCAATTCGATACTTTTACGTTACGATAAACGGCCGAAGGCGAGGCTCGAATTTTGTTTCGTTCTTATCGCAATTGTTTCGCTTCGACTTACGAGGAAATTTGTCGTCAACCGACGACGAATTGGATCGATTAATTGCCACCTAATTGCATCGACCTTCGGGCACACGTGCACTTTGCACTTGACTAATTAATTAACAATAACGCGCCGGCTCTTCCGCTTATCAACGTCCATTCGTTATTTAAGTGCAATTAACCAATCGTGGCGACGCGAAATCCACGAAATTTACTTTCTCCAAACTTTTCGCAATTTGTCATTTTGCTCGCTAATTAACAATGGACAGGCACGTTTAAGTGGAGGACATTCGCAGTTGGGAAACGTTAAACCGGCGTCGATTGCGGGACGTTGTGGCTCGATGATATCGTAATTATTTCCCCGTTTTTTGGCCGGTCGCCACTTTTTCGCCAATTAATATTTCGGTGAAAGTTTCGAAAATATGCCGTTTAACGACGGACAATTACGGCGACTAGAAAGTTAGTGGCTGGTAACGTGTGTCGTTAATTGCCAAACAGGTAGAAATTGTGTTTGCATGGGAAATTGAAATTGGGAATACAAAAGATTAATTTCATATTCTCTCGCGGTCGTTTGCGGCGAATTACATTTCGTTTTCTCTCGAACGACGATCATGTCGATCATTAGAAATCCAAATCTCTTTTTTCTTTCGTCGTTGCAAAGGAAATTAAGCCGATTAACGAATTGGCTATTACATCACCGTTAACAATCCGTTTCTATTAACTACCTGGATCATTTCCTTTAATGGTCATTTAATAATCGCTTCCTTCTCGACGATTCCGATTAATTGCAATTAGTAACTTGTGGAATGCCCTCGAACGAAATATGAATCGATTCGTTTATTATGAAAATTTCATTTGATTCTTATGAATAACAACGAACCAAATGAATCACGACGAATCGGCGTGAATCATTCGCGAGTTTCTAATTGATCCACGCTCTCGTCGTGATAATAATCGTCATTGGCCGCCAAGGGAATCAACATCGTTCGAATCAACGAACAAGAATATCAAGTTTTCGTTTCCCACGTGCAAATATTTCTTCACAGCGATTTGCATACGTTCAATACGTAGAGGGCGATCGGATAGATATTAATCATTTGATAACAATCGATATTTACAGGGCAATCATTTGGCGTTTTCTTTGCTCTTTAATTTCGATTAAAAAAACGTAAAATGTACGGGGCGATCAAACAATAAACCGTTTGGAGTGTCATACGTCGAAAACGTACGGCGATTATTGATCAACAACGCACGAAACTGACATTTGTCAATGTCAATTACGTTTGAGGTTAGAAGTTCGCTGATTTCAGTAAATATCGAGAGAACGGTCGAATTCATAAATCAAGCAGGCGATAAGACGCTGTCAAACATCAGACACGATCGACAAATTGTGACGCATGTGTCAATGTCAATTACGTTTGAGGTTATAACGCGCGCCTACCAACTTGCGAAACATTGCGATCGCTGCGTAAATCTTCTGGTGTCCGCGTATTGCTTGGACACGCCGTATGTCGCTTTCATCCATATGTTTTGCGTAGAGCGGAAAACCGCAACAAAAACAACGAGAGAAAAACGGATTCCGCCAATAATGTTGCATAAGTTTACGGGGAAAGAGCGCGTCTGTTTCTGAGAAAGTTTCGATTTGATTTCAAATTAATTTTTCGCCAGCGCGCGTCAGCTAACGAAGAGGAATCGTTTCACTTATTATTATTATTATATTAGTTACTTACTCCTACTGCTGCCTGTTCGCTTGTTGTTTTTTTATCGTTTTACTCGATTGTTAATTAATCAGCAATTAATTAAAAGCGCGTCATTAGTTTAATTTATTAGAAGCAATATTAATAATGCGAGTGGAGGTGTCGCGGGCAACAACTCGATCCTATCGTCAGTCATTAGCAATCGTCGTCGGGTTTCCGATTAGTAGCTTCTCCAATTTTTAACTTTGTTTCTCCTTCTTTCATTTCCAGAAGCACCAACAACAGCAACGACGACTTCATCGACGACCTCAACATTGGCAACAAAGTTTAGTCGGTCTTTTAATTTCGCTCAATCCCTTCCGCCATCGACCAACGACACCGATTCATCAGTTTAGTGCCTCGTTCTTTTAGCCGTTCGCGTTTCGTCTGAATTGAGTGATGTGCGTTTGACGAATGCGTGCCGATTGAATTGAAATTAATTTGCGAAATTTGACAACGAACGAAACGCTGTAACGATGAAGGGTCGCGATAAGTTGTGCGCCAAATTGTCCAGCGCGTTCCTCAGGAAGTGGTGTAAGTAACTTTTTTTTTTTTCGTTTTGCTTTTAACAATTTTTAAACAAAGTTTAGTTTCTTGTTTTTCAACGTGTTATTTCGGTTGTCGCTTTATGGGTCAGATTCGGCGTTTTAACGATCCGTTAATTATTGCAATTATTCGCGGGCGGATTCTCAATTCCGAAAAGTCAAACGGCGAGGTTAAGGTTTCTTTTTTTTGGTTCGCGTCGTTGTTGCGAATAGTTGACGGCCGATTCGCCAATTCTGCGAATAATTACGCGGAGAAAATGGTTCGCATTTAATTGTAATTGCGGGGCGACAGTTTTAACGAACGATCGTCGTTTTAATAAGTCGGCTAATTAACGTGGAAATTATCGTCGAACTAATTAAATCTCTGCGAGATGAGGGGGGGGGACCCGCGATGGAACGATAGAAGTCGACGATTATTTCTCGATTTGAAAATATAAATTAGAATCTCGCGAGGGACGAGCATCAAAAAAAAAACCAAACAAACAAATTATTTTCCACTTTTAATCGACGAAAACAGGTTCATTTTTTGTCTTTCCTTTCGTCTTGCATTTTGCAAATAATTGCCATATTTACGCACATGCACCTTTTTATTGCCGCAGCGAATTTAATAATTAAAACAAATGAGCGATTAAAAAAACGAAAAAAAAAAACAACAAGTCGTCTAATTGAGAGGACGATAACACTTTTAATTAGTGCAAGTCGCAAGTGAATTGATGGTTTTGCTAATTAAATTTAATTGCATTTAGCTGGAGAGCAATGGAGATGTTAATGATAAGGAGAAGACAAAAAACGAACACTGTCATCTTTACTCGCAAAAGAAAACAGTCGTTGACAAACATTAGCAACTGCTGATTGCAATTTGTTTAGTAATAATTCTGTCTTTTTCCACACATTGTCATTCTTGGTGACAAATCTGTAGGTTTTGCTCGTTTTGGTTACAAATTTGTCTCAATTGGTGACTAATCTCTCGTCTTAAATGATACATCTGTCATTCTGGTGACTAATCTGTCGTTTTGGTGACAAATCTGTCATTTGGCAATAAACTAATTATACTGCGAAGCAAGGAACGAGCTGCGATTATTATTTTGCAAAGAGATTCTGATAGACTCGATGTGAACTGTTCGGGAGCAGCAACGAAATATTTTGTGACGTTTTTCTCTGCTGTTTAGTGGATACAATTTGGTGACAAATCTGCCATTCTGGTGATAAACTAAATGTACCAAATGCGAAGCATGCAAAGGACTTCAATTGTCATCTGGGTGACAACTGTTTGGAAACAATATTATAATTTAAATATGAGAGACGCAACATTTTCTGGTGTCATTTGCTGTCACTTAGTGAATTCCATTCGGTGACGTCTGTTATGTTGGCGACCAGCGGATTAGTTTTAACGACGACGACGACGATGATGGTATTTTAAACTTGTTTCTCGATAATGACTTTTTCGTTTTGCAACTTTGTGACAGCGGCATGAATAATTAAACCGAAACAGCATAATTAACTTGTTTATTAGTATTTTATTGACGGCGAAATTAAATTCTGGTCGTCCTTAATACGATATGTCACGGCGTTAACGTGAAGTTTGCTCTTCTCTTTTCCTTTTACTATGTCTTCTTGGCCGCTCCTTCTCGCCCGTTTCGCGATTATCATCGCGAAATTTATACCGATCCCTCGTTGTTTGTTTGTTTGTTTCGAAAAAGACGCTAAACAACAACAACAACAACAAAGTAATATTAAACGACGGACTTTAGCGTTTACCTTGAATTTTAATCATCGATCATGACTCTTTTTCGTTTTTCGGCGAATTGTTTTCTCGACGATTTTCGCGGGGCATCGATTCGTCGTTGTTTTTCTTCGTCTTCTTCATCTTTTGAGGGGACCCGGTTTTCGCCTTTTGGCGTTCGAGCGATTTACAAATGAAGACGAACGAGTAACGAAACGATTAAAATTCGTCGCCACAGTTCGACGTGGGCCATCGTGTTCTTCGGGTTTCCTCTTCTTCGCCGATTTCTCAAGTATCGTTCGAAACTTTCTCCGCCGAGTTGTTGTTGTTTCTTTTTGCGCCACGTTTCGTTATGAAAGACGTTCGACTTTTCGAAACTAATCAATTTCGAAATTGTAATTAATTGAGACAACCTTGTTGTTTATTGTTGCTGTTTCGGCGAACGTCCTTGTTCTGCGGATAACAATTTCGCAAGGACCGAATCGATTGTACGTTCTGACCAAACGCGGGCCGAGGAATTGGAGTTTGCTCCTAATTTTATACGAGGGTAACTTCGAAAAAGTTCGTCAAGCTTCGCATTCGCAGGTACGTTAACGACTATCGACACTTTATACGAACCTTTGCGACATTCACAGTTTCCTTCTTTGCTTTGGTTTGCTGAATCGTGTTGCTATCGAGAAAGAAGCGTTGAAGAATCATAAAAATTCGAAATCGTTCGCATTACGAGCGTCTTCGTGGTTTTCTTTCGAAATCGCCCCCGTAAATTACTGGCTAACCTTTTACGAAATTCACCTGTTTCTCGTTTGGCAGGTATTTCTTGAACGCGATCGTGATCGTTGGAAAAATAGTAGCTAAACCCGTTTTTTTTTTCTCGTCTTCTTCTCTCGCTCGATGCGAAACAAGACGTTGTTGCGAATTGCAATTTTCAAATGTAACTGCATGCGATTGCGAAAAGTGCGAAGAGAATTGAATTATTCGCGATGGGAATTGTTCCCAGTTCTTTCTTATTCCTCCGGCACTTCTTATCCCAAGGACATCTTTCGATATTAATTTGCCCACTTATTTGCGGATTTGTTACAATTTGCACAACAACGTCCGTCATCATCCATTTGCTTCCCGCGTTAATTATTATCAATTGCAAAAATCGTTCGCGTGTGATTTGGGTAAAGCGCGAAAACGTGCGAATCTTAATATTCGCAATTATTATTACTCATTCATTCATTCAATGGCATTTTATGGGCCGATTAATTTCATTGCAATCCATTGTTTCCACTTAACAAATGAACGTTAATTAATTGCTTAATTACAGTTGCACAAATGAGTCGATTGGCAAGAGGGTTCGCTCTTTCGCCGTTTTCGCTTATTGCAATTTTCTACGCGAACCGTTCATAATTCTTTAGTAATTATCGTTATTACCAGAGGCAACAGGCTGCGACATTAATACAAATAACAATCCATTTCGCAATGACCCACATTTAAATTCTTGCGGCCGTTTAAGCGACAACCGATTGTTTTCTTATAAAGCAACGCGATAATTAATTAATTAATTAATTCCAGTTTCGTCAATTTATCGATCGTTTATTTTTCTCTATGTTTCTTGCAGGGTTCGTGGTTGCGGTGTCCGTCTTGACGATGTTGATCGGAGTGATCGTCGGCATATTTTTCATGTCGTGGTTCAAATTGATCATAAACTCGGTGAGTATTCGATAAGAAACAACTTGAAACAAAAACTGAAGTTTAATGGAATATGAACGATATTTGTTGCTAATTGAAACGAGTGGTGATAATGGAAACAAAAGCGAGCGAGGAATCCGGTTTCTTGATAAGAATTCAGCTTCGCGTTACACACAAGCGAACGTTTTACTTTCGCTCGAATCGGACGAGAATAATCGACAAATCAAACTTTTTAAAACTTTTATTTAACAATTGCCATTCAAATTCTGGTCGGAAACCGCCTCGTGCTCCACTTTTGTTTCTCCGACCATTAAAGACGATCGCGAACCGCGCAATCGAATGGAAGAGCAATTAATTCGTCGTTAACGTGAAATTAAAAGAAAATTGTGCGAAAATCGACGGAGCGAATGCGGCGAAGGAAAACGAGAAGAAGAATCGAATTTCCTTTGCTACTTCCACATTTACAGTTACGCAATTCCATTATTATTATTACGATTAACAAATAACAACAAACAACGGTTTATTGTTAACAACTGCTTAAAAACGATCGTCGTTACCATTTGGAAATTGTTTTAAATAATAACAATCAATAATCGCGTTTACTATTTCGTTTTTCGATTCGGTCGTCAAATTATTAGGTCAAACGTAAAATAAATTTTGACAGACAAAGCGAAAGGATCCACATTTTCTCTCGCGTAATTGGCCAGAAACATCTTTTGCCACTTGACATCGATTGATCCGATAACAATGAAGTTGTCAGCGCTTAAGAATCTCAAGCCTCGATAACTTTTGACAGATCGGTGACACAAAAGGCGAACGGTGACAGTCGTTATTGCTACCCAGAGAGTGACGGACTGTCGTAAGTTCGCAGTCAACGTTTGAAGAAACTTTGGGGAAGAAATTTTTCGAATTGGCCCTGCAATTTCGAAAAAGCACAAAGACAAAATCTTGAGGCGAAACTTATTCCGTCACTCCGTCGACTTGCAATGACAGAGACATTCAATTTCTAATCCGAACGGCTCTGCAAGTCGTTCGCTCGCTGTTTTGAGGTCGCTCAATCGATGTACAGTTACGTTTACCATTTTCCTTTTTCTTCTTCTCCTCTTGCATCGACTAAGAGCGATTAGTCGCACTCACCTTGAAATACTTTGATTGTACCGTTGACATTTATCACCGCCATATGCCACTACGTTGTCTTTCGCATTTCCCAATCGTTTTTTTTTTTCGAAATTATCTAATTGTTTTTGCTTTTTGATCAGCAAATCACGTTGAAAGATGGCTCGCAGACGACCGGTTGGTGGTCGAAACCGCCGGTGACGCCGGTGATGAAGGTCTACATCTACAACGTGACGAACGCAGACGAGTTCCTGAACAACGCGTCGAAACCGATCGTCGAAGAACTCGGACCGTACGTCTATCAGTGAGTATCGATTGCTTTCTTTTTTGTCGTCTTAAAGCAGAAAGTTTAATAAAGTTTGCAAATGGAGGAAGAGAACGAGTAAAAACAGAGAAAATTCCGCCAGCACGCTCGAATGCATTCGTTGCCTGCCTTATTATCATTCACGTGGCAATCGTATTTGTTTTCGCTTGTTTGCCTCGCATTCTTTCAAGTTATTGCACTTTTAATCGTTCTTTTCCTTCCTTTTGTTTATTTTTATTTTTTGGCACCGATCTTCGCCATTTGCCCAACGAATCGTCATATGTTAATCTCGCAAATTAACAGGCAATTTACCGTTTATTAAATGTTTATGCGAAGAATTAACGTGATTCATCGCCGTCGCGGAATTCGATGATGGTTATTGTTGAATTACTCATTTACAGTTGACCGTGGGTACTAATGAATTTCGACCCAACTGTTTTCTAGTACGCAAATTTCGTACTAGAGCAGAATTTTATTAATTGCAGAAAGAGACCAGAATCAACTTTCAAGGAAATTACGAATGCCTTCGTAACTAGCAATAATAATAATCGCGTTCTTGTTGTTCTTTATTATTAAAATCCATTCACTTCTATACGCGCATTATTAACGGCAACGCATTCTTTCGTCTGTTAGAAAATACGGGACGGAACATTTGAAAAAAACTTTCAGTTATCTTCGGTATCTCGTATACAGGGCGCCACCAGAAACGATGGACGCGAACGTGCTAGATATTGCGTCGTAATCGGCATTCGTTCACATTGTAGAGAGCAATCGTAATTTATTATTGATAAAATATCAATAATAAACGGGAGCTGCGAGAGATCGTTTAATGAAATAACATTAACAATTACGTTCCATTCGTGCCCGTTTGCACGATGACGAATAATTTATCATAATTTATATATTATTCATTATTCGTGACATTCATTACGATTCGTGAAGAATGAAAACAAACGAACGAGGAAATTAGAATCATCAACAATGTAGATATCAATTATTCAAATATTCTTGCATTCGTCATCAACGTTTCCATAAATATTACGTTGGCAACACTGATTTTTAAACTAGTTCCTGCCTCTTAATACGCAAATTGCTATCTGTCACTAATGACATTTGGCGGGCGAGTGGATTCAATTCGAAAATTCAAACGTCATTGCTACCAAACTAATACTTCTGGACATTATTGACACATTGTGCAATTGACTATTTCTGCTTGTCAAAAGTGACATTTGGCGGGCGAATAGTTTGAATACAAAAATAATTTAAGCGACAGCGTTACCAACGTAATACTTTGAGAATCGTAAATAACTAATGCGAGAGAGTCCGTTTGAAATGAATCGTTGAATTTAAACGTATATTTTTTTTTTAGTGAAAAATGGGAGAAAAAGAACTTGGTCTGGCACGAGAACGGCACCGTGTCGTTCAACCAGGAGAAGATCTACGAGTTCCAAGAGGACGAGTCGGCCGGCCCGGAGGACGACGTCGTCGTCGTGCCGAACATACCGATGCTGGTGAGTGCGAAAACGGGCAGTCGAAGAGGAACTAACTAACGAAGCAAATCGTGGCGGTCAGAGAGCGAAAGGAGAGGAATCGCTTTCACTCGAATCGCGATTACGTAACGCACTTGTTTGTCTTCTCGCGCGAGACGATCCGTTTATTGATTTGCTCGCAAATGTGGAGAGATTTGCAAAGGCTCGTTTGTTTGCCATTCGCAAATGCTGCGAATTTCGAGACGCGAATCAACTTCCTGCTCGTTCTTGCCGTAGAACCGATTCGGAAACGAGTTCAAGAAAACGCGTTCGAATGCGAATTGAAAAGTAAACGTATGGAATCGTAACGAAGCGTTTCGCCATTAGATGTTTATTGAGAAAATATGCTGTACTTATCGAAGAATTTAACGCTTTCATCACCTCATCGTCAACGTAATCGTTAACGTTGCTCAGTTCACCTTCCATTATATTCGAATTGTCTTCCTTAAACGTTACATAATTTATGTGCGGGGACAAACGTCGCGAAAGAAGCAAATTCCGCGCGCCTCGTCGAGTGCACAAGGTAGACGTTACGTTGAACATTTTTAATTAATAACAATAACGACGATAAGTAAGTGTAAATTAATGAATAGACGTCGGGCGTTTGTTATTGTTGTTTCTGAAATGCGGAAATTTTATCCATTCAGGAAACGGCCGATTACGTTACGACTCTCTCACGTTGGCGACGTTTTTCTTCAATTACAATCTCAAAGAAACGATTTTGTGCGTTAGAATGGCACAATGAGATAGGAAAAAAAATATCATAATCCATTGCGATTCGGTTTGAGTAACAACGTTATATGGGGAAATAATTTCGCTCGCTAATCGGAAATATGTTATCCATTAATTAATTAATATTCATTAACCGATAATGAATCAAATCGAGATGTTACGCGGACGTTTTCTCTTTTCGTTAGATAAACGAAAGTAAGGCTCTACCGATGCATCCAATTAACGAACGACGTTAATTAGTTTAATTGCAAATAATCTCGCCATCGAATTTCCTATGGAGATGAATTTATTCCGCAAAGAAAGAGAGCAATGGAAATCGTCGGTTAATTTCCCCCAATTAAATCGAAGTGGAACGATGAATTCGCGTAGCCGCTTTCACTTCGCGAAACGACGCTGCATTAGATATTAATCGAATTGCGAAAAGTGCTCACGTTTCTCGTTTCTTTTCTAGAGCGCGACGTCGCAGTCGAAGCACGCCGCCAGATTTTTGCGACTGGCGATGGCCAGCATCATGGACATCCTGAAGATAAAACCGTTCGTCGAGGTGACGGTCGGCCAATTGCTCTGGGGCTACGAGGATCCGCTGTTGAAGTTGGCGAAAGACGTCGTGCCCAAGGAGCAAAAGTTACCCTACGAAGAGTTCGGACTGATGTATAACGTAAGAGGAACGAATTTGAACCAACGTGCGATCGGCAATCGATTGTCTTGCTCATAAGTTGGCTCGCCTGTTCAATTCAAATTTGACAACATCAGTGTTACCAACTCACTGTTTCAGCAGCATGAAATAACTGATGCGAAGGCAGCAATCGGTGCCTCAGGCCTTTTGACTACGATGACGAAATTGATTTCTTGTTGTTGTTGTCTTTTAGAAAAACGGCACTTCGAAAGACACGATCACAATGTTCACCGGCTACAACGACATCACCAAGTACGGCATGATCGACAACTTGAACGGCATGTCGAAGTTGATGCACTACACCGAGGACCGGTGCAACAGCATTCTCGCGTCGGACGGTTCGATTTTCCCGCCGCACATCACCAAGAACACGACGCTCTACATCTTCGACAAGGACCTCTGCAGACGGCTGCCGCTGAGGTAAAAGCGATCGAGTAATAAACGCGCACGGATCGGTTAAAGTTCCCTTTCGCCCGTAGATTCACGGAGGAAATCGTCGGGCCGAACGACGTGCCCGGCTACCGGTTCTCGCCGCCCGACGACGTCTTCGCATCCGTCGAGGAGAACCCCGAGAACGCCTGCTTCTGTCCGCACGGGCCGCCGTGCACGCCGTCCGGCTTCTTTAACGTCTCTCTCTGTCAGTACGGTGAGTCTCCGGCTCGCAGTCTTTTGCCGAATCAATAAACGGCGCGTCTTTCCGTAGATTCGCCGGTCCTTCTATCGTTCCCGCATTTCTACATGGCCGACGACAGTTACAGGAACGCGTTCGACGGCATCTCGCCGCCGGACCCGGAAAAGCACAAGTTCTACATGGACGTGCAACCGGTAAACGGATGCTTTGTTAACTTAATTCGCGATCGACAATTAATCGTCGTTTTCTCTCTCTATCTTCTTCAGTTGATGGGCACCGGTTTGTCGGCGAAGGCGCGGATCCAAATCAATTTGGCCGTGTCGCAGGTGGTGGACATCAAACAGGTGGCCACGTTCCCGGACATCGTCTTCCCGATCATCTGGTTCGAAGAGGTAGATCTCGAAGGCGGAAACCTCCTCGTCGCCGTGCTATTAATCGCCGCGATGTTTTAGGGTATCGACAAGCTACCCGAGGAGATGACCGGACTGATGTCGCTGGCAACGACGGCGCCGCCGATCGCCAGGACGGTGATCACGGCGATTTTGATCGTGATCGGTGCCATCCTGCTGCTGATCGCCGTGTGGCGAATAGTGCGCGGCGCGAACCGATTGAGTTCGTTACGACTGGCGACCGGGCACAACGGGCCGGCGGCGCAAACGACGACGCAACAGACGAAAGACATCGCGATGTCTAATAGGAGTTAAATTCGACGATGCGTAATGTTATTGTTCGATCGGTTCGCAATTTCGAAAGGGACGCGAACCGATTGCAAACTTTTTTTTAATTTAATAATTATTAATAATTGTACACGAGGGAAGTTCGTAGCTTCTTCTCGTGACGATGGGTGACGTGTGATAATCAACTCCAAATAAGCGAAAAAGAAACAGACAAGCAAACGGAAACCGTTTACAAAGAAGATTATTAACGATTATTAAATTAAATCGATCTGTTTTATCATATTTTAATATTATTACTGTTTTTACTCTCTATTACGGTGTGAAAAGATAGTCAGTTCCATGATCTTTGCAAAACGGATCATCGTTGTTATTTTGTCGGTAAAACGGAATGTATATTTTGAGACCAATTCGAAAAGCAAAAGATTGATATAATTAGTGCCTTATATATTTTTGTAAATATATATATTTTTCGTTTTTTATACATATATATGCATGTATCAAATTTTATAAATAAGTACACACATACACAAAGATGAATTTGCTCAGAACGTTTCGATAAAGAAAGCGTCACGTTATAATTGCAAGAATAACAAATCGTGCAAACTTCTTCCATTACACACAAACGCACTGTTTTATAACTTTCAATCGTTGCATTCTTACAATTATAACGTCACGTGAATATGATTAGTGTAAGTCAATTAGTTAAATTTAATTAGTATTATTTTATTTTTGTTGCGGTGTATATCTAAATATCCCTTTGTTACTATTATTTCTTCTTTTCTATGTCAGGTGGACTTTGTCTTTGATTAGAAATATTTTTTATGTCGATAATAATAATAGTCGAGTACAAACAGGGGAAACTACCAAAACTGAGAGCGTTTAAAAAGGAAAGAATAAGAGAAATCCGTCCAATTAGCTTTGACTCGATTTGCAATTTAAACGCTTTGTTAGGATGGGTCGTTTTTATTTTATTTTGAAGTAAAACCGTCAAAGGCAACAGATTTATTCTTGATAAGCGATTATGTACGTAATTTGTATTATAAAATTATCGATTAGCATGTCTCTTTAATATTAGTTTGATCAAGTAAATATTTTACTGGTTCACTGATTAATTTGTAAAAAGGAAAAATCAATAAATAAGAGCAATATTATAATAGATTTCCATTCATATAATGTTCATGCTTTAGGCATCAAGATGTGGTGTAAAAAGTTTTTTAAGCTTCAAAAATATTATAAACAAATCTTGATGAATTTTTAATAACTTAAAATCTTTTTAAGGGCGTTTTTTTTGTTAGTTTTAAAAACTTATTACCGAAATCCTGGTAATTTCTTGATATCTTAAAATCTGGGCCGTTAATACCGATGAAGATCAACATTTAAATCCATCGAATTGCGCTCAATTTGAAGTCGAACAAAAGGAGAGCTGCAACGTCGGTAAATGATAAAATTGCCTTCGACTAATAGATGTCGGTAGGAGTTTATGAATTGCAATTTCGACCCCCATAGTTCGACGTTATTAGCGACCGTACTGTGGCGGGGCAGCACCATCAACGAACAGCATCAAAATGGCCGTATAAATCGATAATTTTTCTTTTAGACAAGTGTTTTGTGTCCGTTTCATTTTTTATTTTTTTACATTAATTTTTAAACGTAATTTTATATATACATTAACTCGAGCAGTTTTAATTAATTAATGACGACAGTTTCTTTCGTGTGATTAAATTTAATTGTGTGTGTATTGCAAGAAGGAAAAGAAGACGAATGAATATATAAGTGGAGTGGATGGACGTTAACGTCGGTCTCGAAGGGAAACGGGCGAAAGGAAACATTGAATGAAATTAATCGAGTAACAATTGTAATTTTGAAATAATATTAAACTCACATGTACATACTTCACGGTGCATTTGATCGTTGTAAAATACGTGTGATTATTGTGTTTTGGATAATACTTTTGTGTCGAAGAGGATGTAATAATTGAAGTGCGTACATTTATTTGGATAGTAATAATAATAATAAGGTGGTGGATGAAAAGGATTCTCGGCAACAATCCATTTGACAATTAAGCGAAGGTTTCTCAATCAAATACCTTAATGGGGGGTAACATTATTTTCTACATGTTGTACACCGTTCAAAATGACATTGAAGAAAGTTACAGCAATAATAATAATGATAATGTAGTTGATTAATTTGCTGTAACACGAAGAGAAGGAAGAGAGCCGCAATAAAAAAAAATAAGTAAAATAACAGAATAAAGGGGAGAAGAGAATCGGTACAGATGCAATTTATACGTAAGTAATAAGCTCCGAATCGTTCGTTCTCAATTTGTTTATTTATTTATATTTTCGTTCAAACGACTTTCACGAATCAATTAATTAAATTTTAATTAGCAAGATTGACAAGTTAATTGTAACGTAAACTCCCCTCGATGCCACCTATTACTATTACTATCACTACTTTTGCTCCTACTACTACTTAAACTATTATTATTATTAGTAAAAAATTGTGAGTATTACATATATGTGGTTGCCTGAAACAAAACACAAAATTTCATTTGTTATTTTAACAATACGTTTATCATAACAATTAATAACAATCAAGTGTTATTATCGTAGTGGGACGTTTAATTAGATGACAGAAAAGTGCAAAGAAGGGAGGGGGGGATTATCGCTGTCCTCTCGCTCTGAGTTCCATTTTTTTTATATAATCTTTATGTCGCGTTTTTTTTTCATTCCAAAAAGCACTTAATTGCAATTAACGAGATTTGGTGATACATAATGAATTGCGAATATTTTGCATTAATCTCGTCGCACGTACGCGAAACTTATTCCCCTGCGCTCCATTACGTTTAGTTTGCATAATTATGATTAGTTAATTGACGTGCCATTAAAATTGAAATTTAATCCTTAATTTGTAGATTAGAGAGTCAGATTATTCGTGAACATTAAGTAAGTCCATTCGCTTATTAGAAGGCCGTTTGTCGCCTAATTGCATCCCTATCGTTGTTCAACTTCATTCTTAATTTTTCTGTTATTGTTGTTGCAGATTATGCGTCAAACAAATGGAGAGTTCTGTGAATAGAGAGAAGATAGAGAGAAAACTTAACGAGATGATGATGATGATGATCAATTTTGATAGTTTCCGCTTTTAATTCAATCGATTCGCTGAATATTAAGCGACGGTTATCGACGTCGTCCGCGATTAATTCAAGATAATCGGATTAGGGCAAAAGTTGTTGTTGTTGTTGTTGTTCAAGAAGTGATTAAAATGGCCACTACTCAGGGTGAGATCAGGGTTGGTCCCGGTAACCAGGTAAAGGATGTTTATGTACGTAAGACAGGAACGGTAACGAAAAATTTTAAATGGAAGCCAAATTTACTTTAATTTTTTTTTACTCTTTATTAGTTCGAAGTTTAGAAACAATCTCTGCATCTATTGTTATTATCGTATTGTAATCTATTGTTGTTAACGGGGAAGAAGTTGGTTTAGACTGCTGATAACGGTTATGTTCGAATACGAAATTGTGCGGTGAACGAATAATTTCATTTTCGATCGTTGGCAAATTTTGTCATCGAGCAAACTTTGTCAATGTACGATCACAATTTTGTTTCATTTGGCATGCATCTCAATCTCCGTCTTTCTGCGGCATTTAAAGGTGTTGAATTGATAAAACCAATCGAATTACGATTACTGCGTGTCAATCGCTAAGTAATTGTGATTTTCTTTCTTTCAAATGTCATCGACGCTTTCCCAAACGTCACTTGGACAACACTGACTTATTTTCGAATCGAATCCATTTGCCCGCCAAGTGTCATTTTGACAACTATTAGAAGATTAGTTATAAGTGTTGCCAAAGTAATATTTTGAGGAAGCGTTATTAAAGCGAGAAAGTCACCGCATTGACACCTGGTATGGTTATTAGTAATAACAGTAGCGTTAGTTCGTTGTTTTAATTATTTTGGAAACGTTTACGAATTAGATTTTTTTGTTCGATTCGTCCACATGTACTGCAACCTGTCTTATGATTTTTTTAGTCATACTTTAACAATCTTCTATAAGAGTAGCTCTCTTTTAGACGACTACTAATTCAGTACGAACAAAACCGCTATCGATCAATGTGTACGACCCTACATATTTCTCTCTCTTTTCTCTCCTTCGTACTTACCGTTCATGAAATAGGCAAGACTGCCGGACTACAGGCCCGGTCTGCCGCCGGACCAACTGCAACCGGACCCGGAGCACAGCCGCACGCGCGAAGAACTGCGATGGATACCGGCGATGATACTCGATCCCGATCTGTTGATGTACTTGAGAGCGGCACGTTCGATGGCCGCGTTTGCCGGCATGTGCGACGGCGGTTGTCCGGAGGACGGTGCTAATGCCGCATCGCGGGACGACACGACGATAAACGCGCTGGACGTTGTAAGTTATCGTCATCGAATCGATGCGACCGTCTTCACCGCCTTCATCTTCTAGTTGCACGATTCCGGTTACGATCCCGGCAGGGGATTGCAAGCGTTGGTCAAGTGTCCGGTGCCGAAAGGGATCGACAAGAAGTGGAGCGAGGAGGAGACGAAACGTTTCGTCAAGGGGCTGCGACAGTTCGGGAAGAACTTTTTCCGCATCAGGAAGGACCTGTTGCCGCACAGGGACACGGTAACTGCACGGGGGACGCTCGTGCACTCGGGAACGGGGCCGGGCGTCGTCGTCGTCGTCGTCGATCTGATTGCTATTGTCGAATTGTCTATGTTCTAGCCGGAACTGGTCGAGTTCTATTATCTGTGGAAGAAGACGCCGGGCGCGAACAATAACAGGCCGCATCGGCGCCGTAGGCAAGGATCGTTACGGAGGATACGCAACACGCGTAACAGTAGAGGAGGTAATACACCACCTACAACAGGTAAAATGCATTATGGGAACTAAACAAATAATTAACGCGAGCGGATTTTCGTTGCCCTCTTTCCCCGAACCTCTTTCTGTCTGTTGTTACTCACCACGAAGGTCGTGGCGGGCCACCGGTAGAGACGGAGAGCAGTAGACCGTCGCCGCAACCGAGCAAAGAACCCGGCGAGACCAGTTCCGTGACGGAGGACGACAATTCCGAAGACGACAGCGACAGCCGAGACGCCCAATACAGGTGCCAGCATTGTTTCACGACGAGTAAGCCGTCCCCCGCGCGGATTCGCGAATCCAATTTAACTATCGACATCGCGACACGATTGTAGGTTCGAGGGATTGGCAAACGGCCGGCAAAGATCGTCAACTATTGTGCTGGGACTGTCGGTCGCACTTGAAGAAGACGAACGAACTGCCGCCGATCGCGAATAGCAAGGAGACGAAGGAGAAGGAGACGAAGGACGTCGCGATTAAGGAGGAGAGTCCCGATGCCAGTCCGCAACGGATGCGGACGAGGAACAAAGCGGCGAAAGAGCAGAGCAATAACGCGAACAATAATAATAACAACAACAACAACAGTAGATCGAATCGGCCGAAGAGAGGCGGCACCGAAACCCCCGAACCGAAGACGCCGTCGAAGGTGAACAACGCGAACAGTCCGGCCGACAAGGGCGCGTCCACGCCGAATACCACGCCGGCGAAGAAGAAAGGTAAAGCGGACAAGCAGGAGACGCCGAACAAGTCGCGGAAGCGGGCGCAGGAGAAGTGCGAGGACAACGATCTGGACGAAAAGGATTTGGGTCTGTTCAAGAAGAAACGCGAAAGGGCCGAGGTGAGAATTAGTATCGATTTATTAACGAGCAGGAATTGTGTGTTAATGATCGAAATTATAAAATTTTAGAGCCCATCGAGCGTGACAACGGATTCCGGTTCGATCAACGACGAAGTCGATAACAACGAAACGGAACAAGAGACGAACGATAACAGTGGTGCTAGTCTAATTGGAACGCAATCGTCCAACAATTCCTCGTCTAATAATTCCTCGTCCAGCAACACCGCCAGCAGCGTCGCCTCGTCGACGGCAACGACGTCCGCAACGTCGGCATCGATCGACGTACTGCAAAAGATCAAAACGGAGGACGACGTCGATGCGAAAGTGACGCCACCGACGGCGACGCAACAACCGTTGAAACCGACGTCGATCAGCGAATCGCCGTTAAACGTGTCGATCCGTTTGCCGGACGACATGAACGAACGGAAGAACTTGATCAAACGGAATATCGAGCATTGCAGTGAGCAGCTGAAAGACATCAAGTTCGGTAGCAGCGAGATTAAGTTTAATAATAATAATAATAATAGCAGCGAACCGAAGAAGGAGATGAAACTGATGGAGAATGCAACGATTAAAATCGAGAGGGACATCAAGGAGGAGACGATGGACGTCGGTGATAAATACAAAACGGAACTGATCATACCGAAAGTGATCGCGTTGGAGAAGGTGATCGTGAAAGAGGAGCACGAATCGAGCAACGAAGCGTTGAACGTTAACAATAAAGACGATGCCGTCTATAAGGAGACCAACGTGTTCATGCCGCAAAACTTGATCAAAGAACCACCGCCGAATATTGCGTTCAATTTGAAAGATCAACAGCAGCAGTCGCAACAACAACAACAACAACAGCCGCCACACAATCACTTGCCGGCGAATCATCCGTTAATGATGAAAGAGACGACCGACCGTAACAAAGAAGTCAATCAACAGCAACAGCCGTCGTACATGAAAGATCCGATGAAGGTGACCGAACAATACGGTCAGTATCAGAACAAAGAGATTCATCCGATCAATACGATCGTGAAGATCGAACCGCGAGACGAACCGATCGAATTAACCAGCTCGAAGTCTTCGGATATTTACGGTCAAGCGCCGCAGCAGCAGCAGCCGCCGCCGCCGCCACCACCGCAATCGTCTTCGTTGGGCGGACCGCAACCACTCAACATACCGACGGTTATACCTATGAGACAACAACAGCAGGATCACCATTACGACGACGTGGCGGAGAAACGTGGCGATCTCGCTATTGGCAAACTGGAACGGCCCGAGCGCTTAGATCGTCCCGATCTCAGTAACTCGATGATGAGCGGCACGACGTCGATCGGCCAGCCGCCGCTACCGTCGCTGATGCAGTCCGGCAATTTGGTGACGATAGGCGGCCAACAGTCGATCAATCCGTACGGCTACATGACGCCACCGACGTCGCACTATAATCCACATTCGCCGCGTAACGGCAGCGCCGACAAGATGCAATCGATGCACGCGAACGCGCAACAACAACAGATCGTGCAGCCGGCCAACGTGGCGCAGCAGAACGAACCGCAGAATCTCAAGATCAAGCAGGAGATTCCGGACGGTTTACACGTGAACTCGTTGCCGCCGTACTCGCAGAGTTTGCCGCCGACGAACATGAGCATGTCGTCGTCGGCCGGACCCAATCAGCATCAGCAGATCGTTCAGCAGGCGATCGGCCCGCTTGCCACGATGACGCCGCCGACCAATTACGGCACGCAATCGTTGATGGACCCGTTGCAAAGCCTGAAGGACGTCAAGGTGCCCGGTTTCATGTCGTCGACGCCGCAATCGGCGCCGAGCAACGAGCGACCGTCCTCGTCCGGTCCGACGTTGTTGGACAGCATCAAGAAGGAGCCGGATTACGCGTCCGCGAATCAACTGATGTCCAACAGTCCGTCGCAACAAGCTCCGCCGCAAGAGAAAAGCCCGGCGCCGAAGAACAGTAATAATAATAATAGTACACCCACGCCGAGGGCGTCCGTCTCGCAGACGCCGCCCCTCCATCAACAAGGTATCCATAATCGTACGAACAAGCACCATCGATTGTGATCGATTTAAACGTTTTTCACGCATATTTCTTATGTCCAGGTCCGTCGCCGCAGCCGAACAGCGTTGCGCATTCCGCCATGAATCTGATCAGTCCGAATTCGTGTATGCCGATCACCTCGCAACCGGGTCACCATCATCATCACCATCCGTCGCAGGCCACGGTCGCCTCGCATCATCCGTTCAACGGTCCGATGCCGCCGCCGCATCCGCTGATACACGCCTCGCTGTTCACGCACATGCACCAGTTCCATCCGCATCCGTATTCGCCGTACGGGTTCCCGTATCCGTATCCTTACGGACCGATGGGCCAGCCGCCGCCGCAGCCGCATCCGATACCGCCGCAGCAACCGCTCGCCAGTAGCGGCAGTAACGGTCTCGGCGGCGGTCGCTCGGACATGAAATCGGCCGTGGAGTCGAGTACGACGATGTTAAGTTCGCAGCATAGCACTAGTAGCAGTTCGTTGACGGCGCGACGCGAGGTCCGCGAAATGGACGGCAACGGCGAGGAACGGCACCAGACGCACGAGACGACGCTCACGCAACGGCAGAGCACGTCGCACCACAGTGCGGTGCACGCGAGCAGCAGCGCGGATGGTCAAGGTTACGGCGGCAGCAGCCAATCGATTACGATATCCCACACGACTAGCACGAGCTCGAGCCAATCTCTACAGCACAAGATCAATCAGAAGACGATGAGAACCGGGTCGCCGCACGCCTCGCAACAGGCAAGTTATTAATGCGCGACGAGGAATTGTCGTTCGACGTTTACTAATTTAACGATCACTTTTCGTCTCGTACAGTCTTCGACAACGACGAGCTTGAATCACTCGTCGTCGACGTCGAACCACCAACACACGCATCATCATACGCATCACATGCACGAACGATTGTCGCCCGGCAATCAGTTGCTGAACATGCGACAATTGACGCACGGCAAGCCGCCGCCGCCGCCACAAACGAATCCGCACCACTTAATGATACAGCCGCCTAGTATGGGACACCACGGACCGCCGCCTCTCGGTAAAATCATTTCTATCCTTTATCCCTAACACGACAACATAATTGCGTCGGTGTTTTAGGACCGCCGATGGCAAGTAGCTCGCTGGACGCTTTAAGAGCCCACGCGGCCCAAGCGGCGGCCAATATGCAACAACAGCAGCAGCAGCAGCAACAACAACAGAGCGGCTCGATGCATCCGCCGCCTAGTTCGCCGATGCAGCCGAAGCATTTAGGGGACGACGTGAAGATCGAACCCGACCAGGACGCGGAGGAGGATAGTCAGACGAGTCCGGTGGGACCGCCGCGGGCCCCGTCGCCCGAACCGCGAATCGAAGATTCGGAGTGTCACAGGAGTCAGTCGGCGATGTAAGAAGAATCACTTATTAACACACTCATAAACTCGTTCATCCAATCACTTTGTCGAATCAGATTCTTGCGTCACTGGAACCGCGGCGATTACAATTCGTGCACGAGGACCGATCTAACGTTTAAACCGGTGCCGGACTCGAAACTCGCTCGTAAACGCGAGGAACGTCTGCGTAAGCAAGCGGAGCGGGAGCGCGAAGAACGCGAGCGCGCTCAACAAGCGCAGGCGGTAGCCGCGGCGGCGGCCGCCGCTGCCGCAGCGGCGTCGCGGAAGATCACGACGCCCGACAAGTCGGACGTGAAGCCGCCGTCGCGCGGGCCGATGGAAACGATCGGTTCGCCGTACGAGCGATTCCAACGGGGCGGTTTCAACGACACGCCGGCGCTGAGAACGCTCTCGGAATACGCGCGTCCGCACGCCGGCATGAGTCCCGGCCATATGCCGCGTTCCCTGCTGCCGCCCTCGCACTGCATGGACACGATGATCCAGTACCAGTTGAGCAGCATGTACGGGCCGGGCGTCAGGGAACGCATCGAATTGGAGCATTTGGAGCGGGAGAAACGCGACCGCGAGATACGCGAGCTGCGGGAGCGCGAGATGAACGATCGCATCAAGGAGGAGATAATGAAGAGCGGCGGGATGCGGGTGCCGCCGAATCCGATGGACCCGCATTGGCTGGAGATACAGCGGCGGTACGCGGCCGCGAGTCTCGCGGGGCCCGGAGGTACGTGTGCGCACGCGCTTCGGACGCGAATGCAGATACCGCCTTTTAAATGGTCTACGATTGTTAATAACGATTATACCGTTTCGTTTGCTTGTTTTGTTGTCTCTTCCTAGGACCCGGTTTACCGATACACCATTTTGCCTTGTATCCAGGTAGTCCGAGTTCGGCGCAATTGTCGCAATTGGAACGGGAGCGATTGGAGAGGTTGGGCATACCGCCGCCGCCGGGTCCACCGGGACCGCCCGGACCTCCGGGCGCGCCGCCCGGTCATCCGCATCATCCGCACGCACAGTTGGAAGCGGAACGGCTGGCGTTGGCCACCGATCCTATGGTACGCGAAACGTCGACTCTTTCGATCGATCGATCGCCGGAAGCGCGCGTTTCCTTCTGCGATTTACCGCTCATTATTGTTATTGTTACGTTCGAATGTTTTAGGTCCGTTTACAGATGGCAGGCATATCGCCGGAGTATCACGCCCACACGCATGCCCACACGCACGCCCACACGCATTTACACTTGCATCCGCAACAGCAGCAGGCGCAGCAGGAAGCGGCCGCTGCTGCCGCGGCGGCGGCCGGTTTCCCCTTACCAGGTACGGGATATTGTGAGTTAATTGCGAAGTTAGAAATGTCTTTCTTATCAAATGACATTTGCGCAAATGCGAAACGGTAAAATTCAAATCGATGCTTTCCGTGTGTTCGAAAGCGTCGGGCGCGCCAGGCTATCCGAGACCGAGTTTGATACCTAGTCGAGAGGGCCCGTTAGGACTGCACCATCCGGATCTGTTGGGCAGACCGTACGCGGATCAATTGGCGCATCAGGTAATTGTGCGCGTTTCAATCGTAAGCGAGTCGCATTCGATTTCTCTTGACGTTTATTTTGGACGCGGTCGACTTCGGCCCGCCGTCTCAACGGCCCGCATCCCTCCCGTTTTATTCTCTTACTTTATCTCTTTGTTCGTTTTATTTGATTTTCATCTTCTCTTTTTTGTTTCTGCGTTCGTTGTACTTAATCAGGCAGCTGCACATGAACAATTACAGAGACAGATGCTGCTCGAACGCGAACGATTTCCGCCGCATCCGATCGTCGCCCAACACGAGGAGTATTTAAGGTAACGATTTGTGCTTCCGTTATACAAAAAAAAACAACAACGTCAATTCGACCGTTCACTTTGTCGCCGTCGTCATCGTCGCGGTCGTTGATGTTTATCGAAATTGTTTATGATGCTTATGAGAGATTAATCGAAAGGTTTCTTTTTTGTTTAACAATTTGCAAACGTTTGTTTACTAATTAATTGCGAGCCGCTCTCTCCCAAATTAGTGCTCGCATTTCAATCGAATTGCAAATAAATACTTTCATTCTTACGGTGCGTTTACACGTGAGAGTTTTGCTCGCCGAGAGCAAACTCGCGTGCAAACGCGCCATAAGCACTTGCAACGAGATCGCTAATAACGAAAGATTGTGCGATTAAAGTGACAAATGTTTGCCAAATTTCTCGTAAACCAATCAAAAAACTAATTTGGGACGTAGGGAGTAATTAATACTAATTCGTTATTAATTGCTTTCTTGGTCGTTGCGTTTTCAATTTGGATTTAAGTAAGAGAGATTAATGGGACCCGTGACTGAATCTACCATTTTCTTTTCTTTTGCAGCGTTCCTAGAACGTACAGTAGTTTCATGTATAAGTAGCAAAAGAATGAATTAATGTAAATAACCTAATTCGATCGATCATAAGCAATGAAAAATTGTTCCTTTTGCACAAATATCACTTTGTTCATTATCTAATTGCATTTCAACTTTGTCCTTTTCGCCCTCAAAGTGCATATAACATAGATACTTGTTATATTGTTCCACGTGTTCGCTTTCACGATCTGTTTCCCTGTTGGTATCTTCCTCTATCGCCCAGTTACTCTTCTTCTTTTCCCATTCAATTTGCGTCCAAATTAAATGATTAAAGTTAATAATTTATGTCATGCAGACAGCAAAGAGAACGCGAATTAAAAGTGAGAGCTTTAGAAGAAGCGGCTAGAGGTTCTAGGAATTAAGTTCGTCTCAACAAATATGGGTACGTGTGGCTTCAGCGATTATGAATCGGAATTATCAATTCAAATCCGACGCGTTGTCATTATGTTTCTATTATTTATTTCTCGTTTCAGGTTTATCATAGACAAAATCGATAATAATGTACTCTAGTAATATGTAAAGATTAGGTAATTTATGTTCTTCGCTAAATTAAATGGAATGGGGGGAGCGGAGAGTTTATGCACCAAGCGAAAAATGAAAAGCAATTCGATCGATTCATTTCACCGATATATTTATTACATAATTCTGCGTGATTAGAGAAACGTGTCCTAATAGTGAAGAGAACAACGGCAGCAGAAGGTTTGCGAGACGCTCAGGTTTGAGCAGCACGAAAATTCGTTCTCTTCGGTACCTGCTACACATTGAATTCTAATTGCTACCGGCAACTTCTTCTTTTGTCTTCAATAATGATTCGTAATTCGTAGATCGATCAAATTGATAATTAGCGACATTAATATGTTCAAAACCAAGAAACGGACTCTTTATAAACAAACAGTTTTAGCATTAACAGAGGCAATAAAGCGTAAATTATATTTTGCAAAAGGCAATTGCGGAACGATGTATAGACAAAAAGATGGGAGAAACAAAAGGACATTAATTTTATAAGCGAGAATTCGAAAAATGCAACAAGATTAAAAAAATTACAATTGTTTTACGATTGATAGTCGATGTTAGAGTGTAAATGTATAATAATATATTTATGAAAAGCAAAAAATACGTTCAGGCAATAGTTTCGAGATCAAAAAAAAGGAAAATTAACGAAAGGACGAATTTTTTCAATGTCGCCCTCTTTAAAACTCACTTTTTTCGTCAATCCTCTTGCACGCGCAATATTAATTCTTATCCGTACACCGCATTTGATTTAAAAACTCCCAATTTTCAAATGAAAGTATTTGAGTCTTCCTCGCAGCGCGACAATTGTAAAATTCAATTGACAAAGAATTATTGAAGGGAAGGCAACAGAATCGTTAACTATTGCAAAATGGGATCCAAATAATCATATACAGATTGTACCAATCGTCGAGATTTCGAATAATTCCTAGACTGCCTAATTTTCAGTTTTAATACGTACGTTTCAATTCGAGGCTAACATCTCATCCGGTTGCTTTAAGATTTCCTTTATTTTTAATCCGCACCCCCTTTTATTCTTTTCTTAGATGCTTTTCCCCAATTTCTCGTGTTCGTTCTTTTTAATTCATTTATTGAATATCGTCGAGTATTTGTATTTGTACAAAACAAAAAGAAGAAACTTAAACAGATTTCCAATAATTATATAATAACGATAATAATAATGATTATACATAAATATAATGATAGTTTTTAATTCTGTATTATATTTTTTATTCATAAAACATGTAAAGAGAAAGTAAAAAAAAACTGAATAAAACATGGAAAAATTAATACCAAAGAATTAGGATTTTTCCTATATACGACACGTAGATTATTGACCGCATTGGTAGTACGAATCTGGTGGATGCGCCGGGCAATCGAGCGACTTTTCCGGCTACGTTACAGGAATATTATACGGTTTTGGCCCCCCGATTATTCGTCGGGTTATCAATAAAATAGAAATCGATCTGTGTAAAACCTCTATTTTTAATTAATCATCAATGCCAATTTAATACGATTTTCTCAATTACCTAAATCCTTCAAATTAAACCAAGTAACGTTTGATAGCTTCTGGGGGAACAAAGTAAATCGAATTTAGCAGCAATGCAATGAAAACGAAAGGAATATTTTAAAATCTAAGGAAAAAGTACAAATTTAATGTTAACAATAATGGCACATCACGTGATTGCTAATACATTTGCCTTTAATAAATAACTAAAATAAACTAAGTTTGTGATGATTGCGCTATTTTCTTCATTTCGGTGACATCCACTGGAAGTTTTGTCTTGGCTCGTATTCCGTCGATGCTAGTTTCTTCGTTAAAATTGCGTTTACTAAAACAAAAGGAAAATGTTATTAAAACCTACGCGCGTATACGTGAAACGATTACATTTGGTCACTTCGTTGTTCTGCTTTTCGAGTCTTTGAATCGTTTGCCTCGCTTCTAGCAGCTCGCTTTCGAATCGTTGCATCTCGTTCGGATTGTATCGACTTTTGTAACGTTCAAACTCGTCGGATAAGTTCGTTAGTTTGGTCGATTGCTCATCGATAATCTTCTCCTTCGTCTCGATTACTTCCGTAAGTTGATCGACCTAAAAGTGAGTTTACCAGATAATTCGGATTCGTTTTCGACACTAACGTGCAACAAAAACCTCCTTGGACAAGTGATCGCAGTGATTGTTAAAATTCACGATCATCGTGTTCGCTTGCACCAAATCTTTTGCAATCTCGTCGTGGGCTTTTGTTTTCTGCGCCAGCAATTTCGTCGCCTCGTGCATATCCCTTCGGAATTCTTCCTAAAATGAGAATCCAATGTTCGAATGAGATTTCCGATTCGCTTGCTTCAGTTTACATGCAATTTGTCTATTAAGCTCTTGCACTTCCTTCTCCCTCTCTGATAGTGTTTGCTTCAGTTCATTACAACTCTTCTCTGATTGCAACTTTGCACAGTTCAAGTGTTGTACTTCATCATACAAATTGTTGATTGTTTTCGATTGTGAATCCTTCTCTCTTCTGAGCCCTTGCATGGATTGCATCAGCTGTGCATTTGTATCAATCCTACTTATACTGTCTCGTTTTATACAATCCAAATTGCAAATCAATTTCAAGTGTCTGAGATTCAATTGGTGCAGTTTAGTTGTGACAGCATTTTCAGCATTCATTAGGCATTTCATTAAAATACTCTCAACCAAATTAAGATCCTGCAAAAGTGTTGAGAAAGTGAAAAGCAGTGGGCATATAACAATTGTACCTTTTGAAATTGTGAAGTGAGCTCCTTGTTCTTAATTAATGCTCCTCTCAGTAATAATTCCTTCTCCTGCATTTGATTACTATATAAAGCTAACTGTTGATTCAATTTGTTATTAACTTCCTTTAATTCCATCAAACTACTGGATATCTCCTGTATAATTTCCCTTTCATTAGTAAGATGCAAATCAATAGTTAACAGTATCAGTGATTTTATTCTTGACCTTTCATAGAAGATCATTGTACAAGCAGAATCATTTTCTTCCAAACGAAGTAGCCTAAAACCAAAAATTATTTTAAGTTGTTATACTTCCAACCCAGGATTGAGTACCCATTTACATTTCCCTAGTTGCAGCTTGTTTTAACATATCGACCAATTGCACGTCGAACTCTTCGTAATCGATCTCCAAACATTGATCTTTCTGCATTTGATTAAACTCGCAAATGCCAATTGTAATGTTATAATTAAAGGCATAATCGTTAGTGTCACGCACTCTAATTTGCTGCGAACGATTAACAAAACTTGTAACTTTTATTAAGCTTACAATTTATACGTACCAAATTCTTATCACTTTTTCTTGTAAGTGCGAATAAAACATTTTTGCTTATTTGCTGATTCTTACTCTTAAAAAATACATCCACTACATGTGTTGCCTTGTACAAGCTAATATCGCAATTGTTATTCACATTAAAGGACATTACCACAAATGAAACAGACTTCAAGAGATTTACTCAAAAAAATAAAAGCAATCGCAAACTATTTTCTCAAACTTTTGCTTTTCTAATTTTCAAACAACAGTTTGATCTACAACCAAACTTTCTTTTGTACAACAGACGTTGACACTTGACAGGTTCTTTTTATGAAAGTAATCATTCAGTTGCAATTCTGTACTCCAAACTAAGATACGGCAGCTTCCTTTAAATTTCATGTCGCAACTATTCAACCCTTTGTTCAAAGAGGGCGCTCACTATACGAACGCAGGTTTAAATTCTTCATGATAACTTCATTGTTTACATTCGTGTTCTTTATTTTGAAGTGATTGCAAAATGATTTATTGTCGTGTAAAATAAGTAATTACAGTACTACGCAGTAATTGAATTTTATTGTTCACATTAGCAAAAAGTTCTTTTAGAAATAATTATATTACGCTAATTACAATTACATGAAAATTGGTCTGACAAAGGACAACTTCGTTGTTTACGAAAATTAATGTCGTTCGTATATTATCTTTGTCGTTCTCCATTCTTTAGTGTATTAACAAAGATAATATATATCATTTTTCGAAATGTGACAATTTTCTTGGTATAATAACATTTCTTTAAAACTGGCAGAATAGTGGGTACCTGTAAAGGTATTGTCGCCACTGTTCAGCCTCTCGTTTAGAGGGGGCACTAGTTACTGTTTATTTACGTTTCTAACTTTGGGCTTCTTCACTATTATTGAACGTCACTTTTATTGTACTTCCGTGTGAACATGTATTTTTGCAATTTAAACGATTTTTTTGGTATTCATTTACAAATTAAAACTGAAACATCATTCATTGTCTTGTCATTAAAGTGCACTAAATTCAATTTCTAGCAGTGTATAAATCATTCACACATCATGGATACATTTTAATGATTTCATTTGTTATTTTCTTATTTCAGTTGAGTAAAATACAAGTATATTAATGCTAATTCGTATTGGAATGAAGAAAACCAAATGCAATTTTGATAAACCAATACAATTGATCACATGGTAAGTGCATGTTTATTTATTTATAGTGAATAATATTGAAACATTAAATAATATAATCATGTAAAGCATGTGCGTGTTTTGTTCAAGAAATTCCATAATTTATAATAAGCCCATATTTTTGAATAAAAATTCAGAATCCATGTACTAATTAATTGTGTGATTGATTTCTATTTTAGGAACTATTGTGATTCCTGAATACACAGCATATAATTTAATGACCAGTACTTCAAAGAAAATATGAAGAAAAATGAGCAACATCACACTTTAGTATGGGAGAACCACTTAAAATCAACATTAGCCTGACAGAATATACAAATTAAACAATAAGTATAATAAAACTAGAATGCCATTGTAAGATAGAATGTACTTTGTTTTTATAGAAATTATTAATGATTTAACACTAATTGTTAAATCATTGAATATCTTCATGAAAGCAAAGTAAAAATATAATTGTAAGATAGAATGTACTTTGCTTTTATAAAGATTATTAATGATTTAACACTAATTGTTAAATCATTGAATCTTTTCATGAAAGCAAAGTAAAAATATAATTGTAAGATAGAATGTACTTTGCTTTTATAAAGATTATTAATGATTTAACACTAATTGTTAAATCATTGAATTTTTTCATGAAAGCAAAGTAAAAATATAATTGTAACATAGAATGTACTTTGCTTTTATAAAGATTATTAATGATTTAACACTAATTGTTAAATCATTGAATATCTTCATGAAAGCAAAGTAAAAATATAATTGTAAGATAGAATGTACTTTGCTTTTATAAAGATTATTAATGATTTAACACTAATTGTTAAATCATTGAATCTTTTCATGAAAGCAAAGTAAAAATATAATTGTAAGATAGAATGTACTTTGCTTTTATAAAGATTATTAATGATTTAACACTAATTGTTAAATCATTGAATTTTTTCATGAAAGCAAAGTAGAAATATAATTGTAAGATAGAATGTACTTTGTTTTTGTAAAGATTATTAATGATTTAACACTAATTGTTAAATCATTTAATATTTACATGAAATCAAAGTAAAAATATAATTGTAACATAGAATGCACTTTGTTTCTATGAAAATTATTAATGATTTAACACTTCTTGTTAAATCATTGAATATTTACATGAAAGCAAAGTAAAAATATAATTGTAACATAGAATGCACTTTGTTTTTGTAAAGATTATTAATGATTTAACACTAATTGTTAAATCATTTAATATTTACATGAAAGCAAAGTAAAAATATAATTGTAACATAGAATGCACTTTGTTTTTATGAAAATTATTAATGATTTAACACTTCTTGTTAAATCATTGAATATTTACATGAAAGCAAAGTAAAAATATAATTGTAACATAGAATGTACTTTGCTGTTATAAAGATTATTAATGATTTAACACTAATTGTTAAATCATTGAATATCTTCATGAAAGCAAAGTAAAAATATAATTGTAAGATAGAATGTACTTTGCTTTTATAAAGATTATTAATGATTTAACACTAATTGTTAAATCATTGAATCTTTTCATGAAAGCAAAGTAAAAATATAATTGTAAGATAGAATGTACTTTGCTTTTATAAAGATTATTAATGATTTAACACTAATTGTTAAATCATTGAATTTTTTCATGAAAGCAAAGTAGAAATATAATTGTAAGATAGAATGTACTTTGTTTTTGTAAAGATTATTAATGATTTAACACTAATTGTTAAATCATTTAATATTTACATGAAATCAAAGTAAAAATATAATTGTAACATAGAATGCACTTTGTTTTTATGAAAATTATTAATGATTTAACACTTCTTGTTAAATCATTGAATATTTACATGAAAGCAAAGTAAAAATATAATTGTAACATAGAATGCACTTTGTTTTTGTAAAGATTATTAATGATTTAACACTAATTGTTAAATCATTTAATATTTACATGAAAGCAAAGTAAAAATATAATTGTAACATAGAATGCACTTTGTTTTTATGAAAATTATTAATGATTTAACACTTCTTGTTAAATCATTGAATGTTTACATGAAAGCAAAGTAAAAATATAATTGTAACATAGAATGCACTTTGTTTTTGTAAAGATTATTAATGATTTAACACTAATTGTTAAATCATTTAATATTTACATGAAAGCAAAGTAAAAATATAATTGTAAGATAGAATGTACTTTGCTTTTATAAAGATTATTAATGATTTAACACTAATTGTTAAATCATTGAATTTTTTCATGAAAGCAAAGTAAAAATATAATTGTAACATAGAATGTACTTTGCTTTTATAAAGATTATTAATGATTTAACACTAATTGTTAAATCATTGAATATCTTCATGAAAGCAAAGTAAAAATATAATTGTAAGATAGAATGTACTTTGCTTTTATAAAGATTATTAATGATTTAACACTAATTGTTAAATCATTGAATCTTTTCATGAAAGCAAAGTAAAAATATAATTGTAAGATAGAATGTACTTTGCTTTTATAAAGATTATTAATGATTTAACACTAATTGTTAAATCATTTAATATTTACATGAAAGCAAAGTAAAAATATAATTGTAAGATACAATGCACTTTGTTTTTGTAAAGATTATTAATGATTTAACACTAATTGTTAAATCATTTAATATTTACATGAAAGCAAAGTAGAAATATAATTGTAAGATAGTATGTACTTGGTTTTTATAAATATTATTATTGATTTAACACACTGTTACATCATTAATTGTTTTTATGAAAGCAAGGTAAAGATACAATTGTAATATAGAATATACTTTTTTCAAATAAAAATAATAGAAGATTCAACAGTAATTGTTAAATTTTTGATAGCTCTTCTATTATTTTTATAAAAACAATATCTATTCTATGTAGTAATTGTATTTTCACCTTGTCTTTATAAACCTTTTAAAGATTTAACAGTTAGTGTTTAGTCAATAACAATTGTTATGAAAGCTAAGTATTTGTTAGTTTAGACAAATAATGTAAAATACAATGTAATAAAATGATAATAAAATTGTGGAATACTACATTCAAATCTTGACTAAGATTAGTTCAGCTTTTCACTCATAGAGGGCGCAACGTGTTCGAGTTATGCAGGGTTCAGACCCTCACTAATTGATTCTGATTCGGGATTTTTCCCGCCAAAATCACGATCGACGACCTCCTCGGTCCTTATGTTCTCCTAATATTTCTCGAATTAAAAGTCCGAAAAATTCGAGAGCATTTCGTCGAGAATTTTTCCCGCCAAAGATCAGGATCGACGACCTCCTCGGTCCTCATGTTCTCCTAATATTTCTCGAATTAAAAGTCCGAAAAATTCGAGGGCATTTTTTCCCGCCAAAAAATTTTCCCGCCAAATATCAGGATCGACGACCTCCTCGGTCCTCATGTTCTCCTAATATTTCTCGAATTAAAAGTCCGAAAAATTCGAGAGCATTTTTTTCCCGCCAAAATTTTCCCGCCAAAAAATTTTCCCGCCAAATATCAGGATCGACGACCTCCTCGGTCCTCATGTTCTCCTAATATTTCTCGAATTAAAAGTCCGAGAAATTGGCGAGCATTTTTTTCCCGCCAAAATTTTCCCGCCAAAAATTTTTCCCGCCAAAAATCAGGATCGACGACCTTCTCGGTCCTTATGTTCTCCTAATATTTCTCGAATTAAAAGTCCGAGAAATTCGAGAAACTAACTCGATTTTTTTTTCTTTCTCCCTTTTTTTTCATGGTGAATTCGATTCTGAGGAGATGTTTAATTAAAGGAAATTGTAAATTGAAGATTTTGGTTGTATTTTAAAATTGTTTATTTAAGTATATTTGAATGTAATAATATTAAAATAAACATGAATGTAATATAAGCTTTTATCTTAACATTGTTTTGATTTGATGTTTTCAATTGCAAATTCATAGTTAATATTTCGAAAAACAAAGGTTTTGATGCTTTGATTGCTACTCTTGCTATTAATTAAATTAGCAAATGCAAGAGTTACATGCAAATGGTTTTAAAAGTAATTAATCGTTCTACATTTGTGTTATAAAGCAGTATCAATGACAGTATTTAACTTTTTCTTATGTTGAAAGTCGAAAAGCGAATGGAAAGAACCAAGCGAAGGAGTATGTTAACGAAACAATTCAGATCTCAAGTTCGCACGTATTTGAACGTGATCTACGTATGTACTTAAAATATGTAATTCAATCGTATCAAAAAAAGTCGCTCCATTCTTTCTTTTCAATTTCCCTAAAATGATCCTCATCTCTCCCTATCCTTCCAAGAGTATCCGTTCCTTTATTATTATTGCTAACACGTCAGCTATAACAATAAAACAATCTAATCCTACTTTTAAAGTATAATAGATATTAGGATTTCGCATTTTCCTTCTTTCGTTTTTTTTTTATTTTTAACAAATTGAGCTAAGAATTTGGCCTTACATTACTCGGACGTGTCGCAATAACAGTAAAAGAAAAGATCCAAAGAAAGGATTTACAAATCTATGCTAATAGCAATCGAACACGTTCGATTGTCGACGATATCGGCGCGGTCCGTGTTTCCCCATCGACGTCTTTACGTATATCCACGCTTCCTCATGTGTCGACGATGTTCCCTGCTAATTGTCCGGCTTCGTGACAATCACTTCGTGGTCGACCAACGTCCCAACAGCAACAGGCAGTGGTGGCGCAGCAGTATCCCTCCTAAAAAGAAATAAAATCGATTACAATCAATGGAATTATAAATTACGATCGAATGGCGATAAAAGAATTAATGTATAAAGTGATTAACTATTAGAAAATGGGGCTTCTTCATAAAATCTAATCTCCACGCGTTTATTTCGATTTTCCCTTTATGAAAGAACGAACTCCTCCAGGTGTTAGTTAGGGGGCCTCATGTTATATACGATCAGGGATGGGGCAATGAGTGTGAGCGTGAAAAATGAGCCCTTACAACTAGTACTACCACCACAACTAGAATAGACCTTGTTTTTATAAAATAATTGATGATTTAATAGTAAGTGCTAAATCATTAACAATTTTTATAAAAACAGTATATTCCATATTACAATTGTGATTTTACCTTGCTTTTATAAAAACATTTAATGATTTAAGAATAAGTGCTAAATCTTTAAAAATGTTTATAACAAGTAAATTATATCTTATAATTACATTTTCACCTTGTTTTCATAAATATTACTACAGATTTGCCAATTAGTGCTAAATCAGTTATAGCTTTTATAAAAACAAAATTTATTATGTCTTAGAATGGTATTCTAATTGTATTATACTTATTCTTTAATTTGTATATTCTGTGATGCTAATGTTGATTCTATGTGGTTCTCCCATACTAAAATGTGATGTTGCTCATTTTCTTTGAAGTACTGATCATTAAATTATATGTTGCATATTCATGGACCACAATAATTCCTAAAATAGAAATCAATCACATCAATAATTAGTACATGCATTCTCAAGTTGTATTCAAAAATATGGGCTTATTATTATAAGTAATGGAGTTTGTTGACCAAAACACTTACATGCTTTACATGATTATATTCTTTGATGTTTCAATATTATTTGCTATAAATAAATAAACGTGCACTTACCATGTGATTAATTGTTGATTTATCAAAATTGCATGTTGATTCTTTCATTCCAATTCGACTTTGAATTAATATACTTCCATTTTACTCAACTGTAAAATAAAAAAAAAATAAAAAATGATTCAAACATACCAATTATGAGTATCTGCTGTGTGACTTTAATTTGTAAATGAGTACTAAAACGGATACTATTAGTTTACAGAACACAAGCACCAACCCATTTACCACGAAACAACCAAAGAAAATGACGTTCAATAAGTGAAGACACACAAAATTAGAAACATCAACAATAAATTGTCACCGGCGCCCTCTCTAACCGAGAGTCCGAACATTAGCGACAAGAACAATACAGCTCCCTACTACCACACTAGCAATTTTGAAGCGAGATTTCGAAATTTGAACAAATGCTATTAATGGAAGAAAATTCTTACATTCGAAATATCTCATGACTTAGCAAATTCCGGGCCTGATAGTATATGTGGAACAACACAAAATGTAACGAGTATGTATTATGATTTTATAAACATAAGCACTCATTGTTGCATAAAGTATATTCCATATATAAATAAAAGCCTTGTCTTCATAAAACTATTATAGAATTTAACAATGATAAATGTTAAATCCTCTTTAATTTTTATAAAAACAAAGTAATTCTAATTTGAAATTTCAGAAATCAAGTGTCGTGCTTCTCCATTGTTGAATTCACTGGTTTCGCAGTAAACATTTCTGTTACGAATTATTCTCAAAGAAAACGTAAAGAAGGCCTAATTAAATTTGCAATAATTTTATTTTGTACTAATGCAAAAATAATTAAAGTACGCTTACGAACCAAATAATACTTTTCGTTATTATGTTAATTGAATTTTGTAGCTATTGTTAAATGAAAGTTACAAATCCGATAGGAAATAATTAATTAAAATGAGACGAAATTGCAAAAATTATACACAAAGAAAAAATTGTATCAATGTAAATATACATTAAATGCGAGAACAATATCCTTGATCATTGGTATTAATGTTTTAGAAGAAATTAACTATTATGCAAAACGTGCCAAAACAGAATAAGAATTTGCAATTAATGTACATCTATATACATAAAAACATGTAACAATTAACAAACTAAATTAATAATTATTTAACAAGGACTAATGCAATAAGAATAAAAAATAATGACTACAAAATTAGCTGTTTTGTATACGCTTCATTCGGAATTTTTTTTAATGTTCATCAATATATATATATATATTTTTTTCTGCTTCACTTCTCGTTTGGCTCATTTCGTCGTGTAAAATCAACTATCAATGATAAAAATTCGTCTAATCTAATTAAGTGACGGCGTTTTTTTGCCACACCAATTAACATCTATTGTCGGCCACTTGGTTTGCAAGCAAGTCAGCATTGGATTCGATTCGCACATCGATTTCAAATCGCTCTCGAGCAATATGGCATAACCGGTATAATAACGTACCTAAAAGACGACAAGAAATTATTAAAAATACGCAATTTAACGAGCTTCGTTTCGTTACCTGTCCATCTGTATTACTTTGCGCCAGTCCGTTGTAATGGTACAAGTTGAACATGTCCGGTGTGGACGATTCCTCCGTTGGAAAGAACTCGTCCATGAAGGCATTTAACAGTATTATGCCGAGGTTCTCCGAGTCCAGTTTCTTCTTAATAATGTCGACGCTGGAGTACGAGAGATTTTCAATTAAAAAAACAATCCTCGATCGGAAGAGGCAAACTTACTATTCTTGTTCATTGCACAAATTCAAAGCAGTCAGCACTTCTTGCAAACTGTCGGCACTGATGAAATTGTTGCCGTCCTTATCGAAACTCTTGAACACACGTTTCGCCTGTTCGCTCTTTGTTTCTGGACTGACTAGTCGCCTCTCGTCGCTGAACAATACTGAAACAGATCGCCGTGATGAAGAATAATTGAAATTAGAGCAATGTAAGAATAAAGACGAACCTGTTAGATGAGTTTCCGAACCCAAAACCCATATGGGATGCACGGGATTCTTGTAGAACGAACCGACCGTGCAATATCGCAGGTGTTCCATTAACGTTATGAATCCAATTTGACTCTGCTTGGCTAAACCTTTCAATTCTGAAATCGGATTATGTTAATTTAATTAGTGTTAATCATGAAGAATCAAAAACTTACTTAAACCACCCACATCTTGTTCATTATCCCATACGTATGTGAATGCAAAACCAGTAATCATTAAATTTATGAGACTTTGACTGCCATATCCATAAATTTCATCAATCAGTGTCTCTGTCGTATCACATTCACTCATTACCTGTTGAAGTCCCTGGAATAATAAAGCATTAATTAAAATCATATGCATCTTGTACTAATAAAATTCACCTTTGTTATTATCACAGAATATAAAAAGAGCAGGATTCCATATTGCGATTTCAATATATTAACATTTTCTAAGTAGTATTTCTCAACATCGGCTAAACACATGATGCCCATCACCCTAATGTTATCATGGAAACTGACGTGATCTACTAATGTACCTTCTACATTTATTTCACTATTATTTAAACAATTCACTCTGTTATCACCATTTAATAATGTTGTACTGTTAGTGTCATCGTGCAAATGCAATACATAATATTTCTGTCTTGTATTGCACTGTTCTAGGATCTCACATAGAGCTGCTACTAATGCTTGATGCTGTTGCTCTTCAGTTATCTGAAAACGTGAATGATTAGAGAAAGAAGAACAATGACAGTTGATGTGAATTATACAGTTTCTCTAAATGAAAGGCCCTCATGTTCCAGCAACAATTTCTTGATAATGAAAGCTTGTACTGGTGCTATTACTGAACATGGTCCACCTTCTATTTGTTCTAATGCACTTTTCTCTGTTGCACTAAAATAAAAACCTACAAAATAGAGAAATCGATTAATATAATCAGATTGTAACTCACGTTATTGGAAATATTGATATGTATATAAAAATCCGTCCTATCATATTACCCTGTGACCATCTTCTAAATATATCGGCTTTAATGTTATTACCCCATAATAATTGTTTTATACCAAGTAATTCCTGTTCAATTGCCGATGGCATTATATCAGACATAATTGTGATGTTCACGATCGAAAACGTGTGAAAAACTTACAATAATTTTGTACGAAATTCCGTGTATTATTGAACAAATTTATAGGTTATACTTTTTGACAAGTACTAAAAATTATAAAAAGAACTAAAAAGAAAAGCGAAATCCCAACATGGGATATCTCCGTATGCACTAATACTAAAAGATAAAAGCAATTTACCAAAATCATTTCTCTAGACGAACATTTTTCGCAATTTTCCGCGATTATTACGCCTAATTGTGCATCTTTAATTTAAATTATCATCTCTCTAATTTCGTGATTTTCCCCTAAAGATCTGCAGCAAACGTGGCGCCAAATTCAAATCAATTGAATAATTGCATCGATTATATTTCAGTGTTTCGGAATACAAAAATTAAGTGGCTTTTATCACAAAAGAAAAGAGTATTATTGCTTCCTACGTTACTTAATATTAAATAGTATATTGTATAAAATTCTTAATCTCGTTAGAACATAAAAAAGAAACATCATAACTATTTAAACATAATAATTATAATACAATAAGGGGGATGTTCGAATTGCGAGAAATAAAAAATAAATAGAGCTTTGCCTAATATGATTCAACGACAACGAATGATTAATTGAAATATATACAAGCTATACATTATGCGATATATGTACAAAAAAGAAAACGCGTGGGCAGAAGAATCGATTGAAATTGCGAACATCTCGCGCAAGATAATTGACATTTTCCTTTCCCTTAACACAAGCAAAAAATGTGTAGGGAAAACGTTTACGCGAAACGGATGCCGAATCATAATGTTACATAAATGTGAACGGTAGAGCACTAAAAACGAATTGCGAAACCAAACTCGTTTGGCACTAAATATTATCTTAATCAAAGGGAAACCGCATTTACCTAATCGAACCGAATACGCGAAGGCGATTTACGGGGGCGTGTGGCCCCTGTTCGATCGGTTCCTGTTCCTAAAATTGTTACGATTAACGTTATTTCTATTATTATTAAAGTTCCTTCCACCTCTTCTGTTATTGTTATTATTACTACTAGCGTTATTCCTACTATCCCGAAAACCACGGTTCTCGTTCCTGTTGTTGCCGCTGTTACTATTATTACTACCGCCGGCATTGTTCGAACTGCTATTGTTGAAGTTGCCGCCCTCGTAGAAATCGTCGTTGAAATTGTTAAAGTTCGAATTGTTCTCCTGATAGTTCTGATGGTACGGCGCGTTGCCCAACAGTCCGCCGTTGCGCGGATCGAAATTGATTTCGAAACTCGGCGGCAGATTCGGTATGCCGGGCGCCGCACCCAACAGTCCCGGCTGCCCGACGCTCTGCGCCATCTGATTGATGAGACTGCTCGTCGAGGATTGCGCGAGCAAATTCGGCTGCAGCATGCCCCCGGCGGCGTTCGGCATCAGCGCTTGGCTCTGGCCCAACGGATTCGGCGCCAGCATCTGCGTCTGGCCCAGCAGGTTCTGATGGCCGAGCAGGTTCGTCGCGTTCGCGTTCAGCATGTTGGCGGCGTTCGCGTGATGATGCAGCACGCCCTGGTTCTGCGTCAGCAACGTCGTCGCGCCCTGCGCCAGCAGGCTCGGATTCTGCTGTTGCATCATGTTCGCGTTCAGCATGCCGCCGATCGGATTCAGATTGTTCAGGCTCGTCAGGATGCTCAACGCGCCGGCGTTCCCGTTCGCCGTCGCCGCGCTGTTCTGTATCAGGCCCAAGTTGATCAGCATGCTCGAGAGCGTCGGATCGCTGTTGCCGCTCTGGTCGGCCCGCTGCGAGAGCTCCTGGTTCAGCATCACCTTCTGATTGCTGGTCAGGTTCTGGTAGAACGGCGACGTTTGCAACATGGTCAGTTGCTGCGCGTACGTCATGCTGCCGGCGTCCGTCTTGTTCTCTTCGGTTTTACGGCGTCGCGGATCGACGCGTTGCGTTGGCGCCGCGCCGCTGGCTATCGCCGACGTCGACACGCTACTACCGTAACTCGCCTTCGGGCTCTGCTTCGGACTGGCCGGGCTGTCCTTCTCGTCCGTGCTCAAACGGAAGATTTTCCGTAGACGCGGATCGCCGTTCGCTTGCGCGTCTTGCGCGTTCAATTTCAGGCCGGTGTAGTCCGGTTTCGGAATGTCGACGATGTACACCTTCCACTGGATCGGCGGATGCGAATTCAAGCTGGCGTCGATCTCGCTTGCGGGCGTATAATTCTCTATCGCCTTAAACGGCAGATTCAATTGGCGCAGATCGACGTCCGGCCGGCTCCCTAAAAAGAAAAAAAAACGGCAATCGTTTGTTAGTGGTCGTAACGATTCGATAGCGCGAAACGTACCGCTTCTCAAGTCGGTGTCGTAACCCGATCGCATATCGTCGTCCTCGCCGACGTCCGCGCGTTTCGGCACCAATCCCTGCTCGTAGATGCTCACCCGCTCCGGCCTGTCGTTGGACGGGCGCCGAAGACGCGGATCGTTATTAGAGCTCTTGTCGACGGCACCCGTTGCCGCGGCCGCTTGCCGGGGATCACGCGACTTCACCTCCTTGCTCTGACTGATCGAACTCAGCAGTTTCGTCACTTCCGCCGATATGTCCAATTTCGATAGATCGCCCAACTTGTCGACAATCTCCTGCGGCTTGATCTGTGGTTGTTGTTGTTGTTGCGTCGGACTCGCCGGTTTCTCCGGATCCTTCTCGTCGTCCATTTTGATCGTCAGCTTCTGATCGTCCTCGTCGTCGCTGTACCAATCGACGTTCGCGTCCTCGTTGTCGGACGTCTCCTTCTCCTGATTCTCCAGCGTGTTCTCCTTCTGTTGCGCTTGTATGCGCATGAAGAGGTCGCGTTGCGTCTTCGGCAGATTCGCGGGAATGTTGGCGCTGCTGCTGCTGCTGGGCGATTCGTGTTTCTCTTCCTCGACCTCTTTATTCGACTGATCCCATTCCTCTTCGACGACAATCTGCAGGGCCGGCTCGTCGGCGTTGTTGTCCTCGTCCTGCTCGCTCGACATCGTCGAATACCGTCTGACGTCCACGTCTTTCGATTCGTTTCTGTCGTCGTCCTCTTTGAACGGTTCCGTTTCCTTCGCGGCTACATTCTGCGCGCTCCCGTATTGGTTCCTGATGTCCACGTCTCCAATTGCGTCGCCATCGGTCTTCGGCGCCAAGAGACCGGCGTCCCTCTGGTACTGCTCCAAGTCGATCTTTTGCTGCTGCTGCTGCACCGATTGCTGCAAATTGGCGATTTGCTGCGGTAGCTGCTGCTGGAGTTGCTGTATCTGTTGCTGTTGCAGTTGCAACTGCGTCAGCAACAGATTCGGTTGGTTCACTTGTAGGGTCAACGGCGCCAGCGTGCGCATGTCGATGTCGCCGTTCGTTAACAGCCGCATGTCTTGGTCCTTTTGCAAGAAACCCATTTGGATGGCGCCCAGTTTCGATTTCTCGTCGTCCGCCTCGGCGTTCTGCCATCGCGACGGCCGACTGCGTTGCGGCTTCTCGTTCTTCTCCTTCTTCTCGCTCTCCGTCTGCATCAGTTCGGGCGGCACCGGAATGTTGATGTCGAACAACGACGGTATGCCGCTCTTGCTCGCCGTCTCGCTCGTCTCCTTCTTCTCGGTGATGCCGTACTTGATCTCGAGATTCTTCTGCGCCTGCATCACGCGCGCCCGCGCTCCCTCGCGGCTCAGACGGGGGAAGTCGCCGAGGATCTCCTTCGGCGCCGTCTCAATGTGTTTCAACAGGATGTGACAGAACGCTGCAAGGAATCGAACGTCGGCATTAATTAAGAGACGCGCGCGCGAGCAAAGGGAGAACTTACGTTCGGACAACGGTTTGCCGTGGGCGAACTTGCAATCGTCGCCGGCGTAGCACGTGATGCCGGTGTGATAGAATTTGCACGGGAAGTCGCCGTGCAGGTAGAGGCACTTCTCGCGTTTCGCGCAGCAGCCCATCAGGTAGAACTTGCACAGTTCCAATTTCATCGGCAGCGCCACGTCGTGATTGTACGGACAGTCGTCGCCCTAGAATCGATAATGATTAGCGAACGAATGGCGAGTCGCTCGTCTCGCGAATGTACGCACTTTGCTGCACTTCCCCTGCAGGTTGTAGATGCAGATGTTGCCGTCGCGTAGCGGCGTCGTGGCGTCCGGCTTCTTGTCGCGGCTGCGATCGCGGTACTTGCGATCCCGGCGATCGCGCATCCGCTGTCGCTGATTGTTCGCGCCGCTGTTCTTCGATCGGTAGTCGCGCGCCGGCTTCCGCTCCTTACGATCCTCCGCGCTGCGTTCGGACGAATACTCGGAATCGTACGACTCGCACTCGTCCGACTTGTCCGGCGTCAATCGATTCTCGCGGAACTTGAGCGGCTGCGGCTCCGGACTGCCGCCGCGTACGTTCATCATCTCCGATTCGTCGATGTCGTCGCTCTTCGGCGACTCCGTTTTGATTTTCTTCGATTGCTACGAAGAATCGATCGCGAAAAGATAAACGATATATAAGGGGAATTCATAAAAGGCGACGTCTTACCTTCTTGCGATTCTTCTCCTTCTTGCGCTTCCTGCCGCGCTTCTCCTCCACCTCGCCCTCCGATTGGTTCTTCTTTAAGACGCTCGCGATCGCTTTCTCCAGGTTACTGGCAAAATCGTCTACAACGGACGGAGAGAAACGGATGAGAGTGTGCAAACGTCGCCGTGAAATGGCGTCCTTACCGCTTTCGCACGTGTCCCTCTTGTACTTTTCGCGCTTCTCCCGCTCCATGCGCTCCAACTTGTGCAGATGCATCACGCTCTTCTCCGCCTCCGTCAGATGTTTCTTCTTCTCCTCGTGCTTCCGACGCTCCGGTTTGTCGTGGCGAGCGACGCCGCCGCCTCGCTCGTGCGACGAGCCGCGCTTCTCGACCGACGCGCCGCCGTGCTTCTCGGGCGACGCATTCGACTTCTGCGACAGCGGTTGCGAATTGTTCGTGGAACTCGTGTCGCTCGCCGTCTTTTGCTCATTTTCCTTCGGCGCCGTCTCGGCCTCTTCCTCCTCCTCGTCGTCGTCCTCTATCTCGCCGTCCTCCAGGTCGTCGTTCGTCGGCTTCTCGTCGAACGGCGGATTCTCCGCGCCGCCGCTGAAACGTTAAGAGTCCGGTCAAAAGGAGAACTGCGATTGGAAAATAATAAAGAAAGAATTCGCGCGGCGTTTGACGGGTACCGCAAGTCGCCGCGGTTGATTAGATCGGGTGCTTAAGAGAGAGTGAGAGAGTCATTTGGGAATCGGAGGAAGCATCGAGTGCATGGGGACATTCCATTTTCCATCGATTTCGGCGTCCGAATTAAGTCGCTTGCAAAAATTCCTTCGTGTTTGTCGCGGTGACTGAAAGGGAGTGAAACTGTGTGGCTGAAACTGAAAGAAAAGGCATAATGAATGTAAACGGAAGCTGAAACAAAGGATCGAGCGGAAGTTCTCAACGAGAAACGGATTACTCATCATTCATCATTTGCTTTTGGTCCATTTTACGATCGTCCATCCGGTCCAATCTGTGTGACATTCATTTGTTCGCATATTTCCTCCTGTTTCCGTCTCCCTTTCGGTAACTCATCCAGTCCAGTTGCATTCATTTCTCACCTGTTTCATGTTAAGCCGGGGGGGAATGGATCATGACAAAGTCAAGAATCGGAAAGGTCGGAGCAATCGTTTGAAATAGGCGCCGATTGGAAGTTCTTAACGGACTACAAACAGATGGCGCCCGTCACATCTAATCAACCGATAATTTTAACGATTTCCGCTTTGGTGACGTAAACATTATCATATAAAATAATGCGTAATAATTGCTTTTTTTTTTGGTCGTATTTGTCAAACAATGGAAAGATTCCATCGTTTATTTTTTCCTCTTCTTTCGGGCCTATTTTTTTACGATTGACACGAAAGAAAAACAAAAAACAAACGATGGACTTTTTTCGCTTTCCAAAAAACTGGACGAGCAAACTATCGAATCTAAAAATAACGTACCCTCATGCATTGGTCAATTTACACGAATACACGAACGAATTTGGTTTTCATAGTTTGGCAAACGACAAAAAAAAATAAATTATTAATATACATAAACAAGTAGCGCGAGAAGCGGCCATTTGTAACAAATGACCCTCCCGCGACCTTGCCCATTTAACAATAATATTATTAAAGGAATTAAATGATTAAAATTATATGTAAATATAGAATCGTTAAAAATGATAAAAAGATGCTCTAGAAATATGCTAAACATTACGTTTACGAATGAACCGTAATTGCGCATTGTTAAGTGAAAAACAAAAACAATGGAGGACGACGCCACGCCGCGATTCAATATGGAAAAATTCGTTCGAAATTTGGCTTTTTTTTTTCGTTCCCGGTTACCTCATCATCATTTCAAAGAACCTGTAGAACAACAAACTGATATAATCGATTAGAAAATTTGCAAAACTCGATAATTGTATCACACGTGACGTTTAAATCGGAAAACGGATATCTTGACAACGCCCTTGTTGATGTATACGTATTGACATTTCGTACGGTTTTCTTTTGTTACATACTAGCACACGTCTCCGTTGACTTTTTACACGTTTGCCGACGAAAATAAATGAACTTGCGAAGTTTTTCCCGAGCGTACGTACGTTCCTCCGTTTTGTTTTAATCGACGACGTAATACTTAACATATTTCCGGCGATTGTTAAATTATACCGATATAAATTAAAAAATAAAATAAGTTTTCTGGCGTAAAAATAAAGCAAACCTTTTCATATCATCATCACATACAAGTGCCATTTTTATGTGATTTTTCTCTCGCAAACCTATGTGTAATTCATTTCATCACTAGGCCAGGATATTCATTTCTCTAAACATGTTACTACTTCATCTCTCTCTCTATCTCTCTTTTTCTTATTATCTATTGTTTGTGTTTTGTTTTGCCGGATTTCCTTCTTTAAATACTTCGAGTTTCCCTTTATGCGGTGTTCATGGCATATGTAAGTCACTCATTCACTGTTTTAAATCGATCAATAATACTTGATGATACTAATGATAATAATCGTTTTCAAAAAACCAAAAAAGTCTATACGGAAATTCTGCCCCTAAAGAAACTCGATTTCTTTTGAAATGAATTTAATTTTCGGTCGAAATCGATAGCAGCAGCAACGTTAATAACGGTATCGGTTGTAACAATGGCCGAATGATGACGACGATGATGATGATGGCGACGCAGCTGCCTGCCCCGATTTTCTCTTTTTGATTTTCGCTCGAGTCGTTTACTCAAAAACAAATCGAATTTGTTTGATATTATTTTTAGTCGAAAATAAAACTTATCGAAACTATGAAATAGGACAGAAATTTTCAAAAAAAAAGTTATATCTTACGCATATCGTATCATAGTTAAATTTAGATATGAAAATAAATGAATTAATCGATTATAAATTCGTTCAATTAATAATAAACCATTTTCTTATTGTTTCGTATCAAAAAAAAACCGACTGTTCTCTATTGCGTTGAGATCACAAATGACCGTCTCCCTAGAATTACTAGTCATCGAGTTCCGGGGCACTCGGCAACAACGAACCGTCGCCGTAGTCGACCAATCGCGCGACGACTTTCTCTTATTATTACTATTAATTTGTATCGCCAGCATCGTTTTGCGTATTACGCATACAGAAAATCTTTACGTCCACCATGAACGGGTTCTCCCTCCGAACGTTTCGCAACCATCTCTTACTAACACGAATCGCAAATTGAATGAACGCGCAATTATTAAATCCACGCCACCCGCAACACCGCCACGTCTCTTCGAAACTAAATCTAACCTAAATTCATAAATGCAACCGATCAGGAAACGAGCAAATGTTTGCCAATTGTAAAAGTAAACTTTGTAATTGATCGACTCGATGGGCAGAATTATAAGATCGAATCGGCAACGAGGAATAAAAACTATCCGCGAAGTAACGAGTTGCGACATCTGTCGCAATGCGGTCGAACTATCGACGCAATACGCACGACGCCATTTAAATTTAGCAAAGAAATTCAAAGTTAATTAGCATTAATTTATGCAAGAGTAAATCGCCAATTTAACGAGCACGATAACGATGTGGTTATATGCATCCTAATCGATCCTTGTTGTTGTTTATTATTCTACCGGCGGGGAATTTCCGATCGCTTGCAAGAATAAATGGAAAACCAGTTTTTTTCCGTCCTTTTTTTCTGTTCATCGTTCGGCGAGTTATTTGCCCGTTTCGAGTTATCTCTTCTGCGTCTCTCTTTGTCTGCGCTCTCTTCATTCCACTCCGTTTGTGTGCAATCCGTACGAAACTAGTAATAACAGATTTAGAATGTTTGTTGATAAACACACGAATTCATATAATAATTCGTGGCGATGCACGAATGTTTGAGGTCAATTTGATAAATGTGATTTGTCGCGAGTGACGATTTATCGATTAAGTAATTAAGTTATTCAGAATTTTGTGTCGAATCTTCGGACGCTTCGAGTGCCCTCAATAGTTAAAAGTTCCGCTTGAAAAGATAAAAAGAAGATAATTAACAATCGAGAATGTGGCAGATAAAGTGCGGCGTCTACGCCAATTTATATTACATCTTAACCATCCACTCACTGTTAATAACGAACGTGATCGGTCAGCGTCCGTCGCCTTGTCCGGCCATATTCAAATACGAGACGATAGACCCGGACGGCGGACAATGGACCGGCGTCGTGTCCCTAACGACGCAAGAGGAACTGAGCGGCGTCTGGTTGCACGTAGGCCTCGATCATCCGGCCAACGTGTTAATCGTAAGTCGATTTGAACATTGAACGAGTTCATTGAATTAATCGATTCCGTCGTAGAACTGGTTCGGCGAATCGACGACGCGCGATAACAAAGCGTTCGTCATCAAGAATCCCACGCGATTATTGAAACCGGGCGACAGTCCGCTTGCGATACGGTTCCGCATGCAATACGACGCCACATCGACGGTGCCCAGCCTGATTCGGCTGCGATTGAACGGTCGCACGATCTGTTCGGTCAGCGAGACGGTCACGGTGTCGACGGACACGACGACCGTTTTCTATAGCGAAATGGTGACGGAGAAGTCGTCGACTCGAAGACCGCCGAAACCGTCGTCGCGATCGACGACGACGACCACCGAGACAAACGTCGTCTCGAAGCGTAACAGCTCTTCGGATAATTACAGCCTACCGAAGCAATCGAGGTATAATAACGATTCGATCGTAAGCGTGAACGATTGATCTCGTTAACATTTCTTCTTTCTGCTATTGCGCTAGCACAGCATCCGAATATTTCGTAGGCGACTTCAACTTGAACAGGGACAAGTTGACTGGGCTACCGCAATCGTCGAGGCAGCCGACTCTAAGCGAACCGACGTCGACGGCACCGCAATGCGGTCGTGCCAAAATCAAGCCGCGACCGTTAATAACGTACGGCCAGAACAGTTCGGACGGTATCGTTTTCGCTAAATAGTCTCGTTTGCTCACATCCTAAAACAAACAATAAATTCCAGGCGAATGGCCGTGGCATTTGGCCATCTACTTTTCCCAGGGCGTCTCGCTGAATTACATCTGCGGCGGTAGCGTCGTCTCGTCGAATTACGTCGTCACCGCGGCGCATTGCGTGACGCGACCGCGCACCAAAGAATTGACCAATTTGAGCGGTTTACTGTTGTACTTGGGTAATCCGCTAAAAAGAGTATGATGGGCATATGTATATGAGCGAATTCCGTCCAATAGGTACGACCAATTTGAAACAGTTCGGCCCCGGCATACAGGTGCACCAGATAATGACGGCGCACGTGCATCCCGATTACAATCCGATCAATCTCTTCAACGACGTCGCTCTGTTGAAACTGCAACGGCCGGCCGAGTTCACCGATTACGTGCGACCTATATGTTTGTGGGAGGACGCGGTGGATGTTAGAGACATCGAGAGCAAGTTGGGTAAGAAAATTGGGGTTATTATTCTCACGTGGAATCGATTCATTGTTGCCGCTCCAGGTACCGTCGTCGGCTGGGGTTACGACGAGAACAATCAAATAACGGACAACTTGATGCACATCAGAATGCCGATCGTATCGCTATCCACGTGCATCTATTCCAATAGGGAGTTCTTTTCTACGTTCACGTTCGAAAAGAACTATTGTGCCGGATACAGGAACGGTAGGATTGTGCTCTGCCATCGATCAAATACAAATTTCTAATATTCCTCAGGGACGTCGGTTTGTAACGGCGATTCGGGCGGCGGAATGTATTTTCCTAAAAGTAACGATCCTAATTCGTGGCAGCTCAGAGGACTAGTATCAATAGGTGTTGCTCTCCAGGGGCAGTCTTGTAATCCATCGCAGTATGTTATATTCACGGACTTGGCCAAACACTTGGATTGGATCAAAGAGACCATGCAATAAAGGCTTATGGGCAGAATAGATGGGTTTAATTGCGCATTTATTTCGCGCATGTATATGAAGTACGAATTCGAGATCATCGTGTTGTTTGGATTTGAATTAGCGCACTTCTCCGCAATAAAGACGCACATTTTTTATATTTTACACTACACATATAATACATTATTTTATTATAAACAACTCTAATTTTGAAGAATATGTACAAGAAAAAATCAGCACAAAACAGAACAAATTTACACAAAAATTCAATAAAGGACACAGAGTCTTAAAAAAGGACTGGCTATAGTTGTTGGAACCTTTCTGGAGAGCGAACAAGAAGGTATTAATAAATATATACATTTTTTACGAAGGGTCGCACTATTAAACTTTATAAAGGAAACAGATGTGACAGCCACGCAAAAGCATGTACAAGCAACAATATCACAAAATAACAAAGAAGCATATTTTTTGAAGGGATTCAAGAGATTCTTCAAAATTATAGTTGCTTATAATAAATATATATTAAAAAATTATTATATTATACAAATAGTTCCATGTTCGTCTTTATTGCGGAGAAGTGCGCTAATTCAAATCGAAACAACACGATGATCTCGAATTCGTCTTCATATACATGCGCGAAATAAATGCGCAATTAAACCCATCTATTCTGCCCAAGAGCCGCAATAAATTCTATTCCATAATTTATTGCAACTACTCTCTTAATCGATTAATAAAGTTTTTTATAAGCATTTGTAAACTAAACCACCTGCATTTTAATGCGTGAGCACGTGTCGTCCTTTCAATATCCTATTCATTATGATCCTTTGGCCGGCCGGTGTCGACATGCGCTTCATGAAACCGTGTCTCTTCACACGTTTTCTCTCGCTTGGTCGTGGAAAATGACACCTCATGATGTTCCTCACTGATACGTTAAATAAACTGCAACGATTGTTTACGATCTCTTGCGTTGGGACACTTAACGTCTTGAAACCAACATTGAGGAAATTGGCCGTGAAGATCCTGGAAACGTTTGATTATTACATAAGAAATGAATTGCAAATTAATGTACAGATTACCGTGCGTGATTTAATAATTGCAGTCCGGCTAACATTATTCTGCAAAAGATAATTAACACAAAACCAAAGAACAAAACTAAATATCGAATAAAATTTGACAGACCTTCCCCAGAAATGTCAAATTCAATTCAAGCAAAGATTATATACATAAAGATGTGTTAGTCTCTGTGGGATTCAAATCCTGAACCTCTCGTTCAGAGAGTGCGCAGGCTAGAAACGTCATCTCCTCAACTACTTCTTCATTGCGATAATACTCTATGATTGTTTTTGTCAAAGATAAAATTGAGCTTATAACCTAATATACGGTCATTGGCTGTAATTAATTTAAAATCTAGCCGAACTAACAATAAGCGATGAGAATATTTTATGCGTTGTGTAGAAAGAAGATGCCACCGGGTAACATATATCGTGGCAAGAGGAGGATAGTCGAAGAAGTGACGAGAGCAGATTTAAACTACTTAAGGAACAAATTTGCAATCGAAGAGGAGAACATGTTCTATTTGAGGCATTCGTACTTGACGCCAGTAAGTCGTTCTTTTTTCCAACACTTTCTGATTGTATCATCTGAATGAAGGCTTGATATCGTCCTAATGACTAAGTTTAATGTTACAGGAACAGTCACATGGCCATGCTAAAGCCTTGAATAAGCCAGAGATATTTAAAATGTCGATAGTTCAACAGCCGAAAGAATATAAGAAGCATGTAACATTGGAATCGAGATTGGCGCATTTAAAATACAATGAAGCATGGGAGTGAATCACCTAAATAATCCAAGCTTTATGGACGTTAGATTTATATATATTTCGTGTAGAATACTGTACCTTAATACTTATTAGCTATCGTTGTTATTTACGATTAAAACTAATACAAAAATAAACATTTAGTGCTTAGACGTGCGCTTTTGCCTCCATTATTATTACGAGTGTATCCTACTTGTCCAATCGAGCGAATCGTTCATTACGTCCGTCTTGTACAACGTTTTGCCTTGATGCAATAATTCGGCAAACTGCGAGACGACTGGATCCATACCGCAACTGCTTATCGCTATTACGCGGTCGCCTTTCAAGTAATAAGCGACGAATTTGTGCTCTTCGACGCTACCATTGTAGACGATCTCGTCGTATTTACCGTGACCGGCGTAACGGTAACCTTTGCCGAAAAGCATCGTCCAAAAGTACGGCACGGCCTTCAGTTTTACGTCCTTGTTCAACATGTTCAACGCGGCAATACGGCCGTGCATGTGGGCCAACGGATAATGACCGATCGCCGCTTTGACGGTCTCGTGCGGCGACCACACCGAAGCCTTCGCTATGTCCCCACCGACGTACACGTCCTCGACGTTCGTCTGTAGGAAATCGTTCACGCCGACGGTGCCGTCGTCCATCACGTCGACGCCGGACCCGTGCAACAGTTCCGTATTCAGCCTACTTCCAACGCCCATCACGCACACGTCCGCTTGCAGAACGGTGCCGTCGATCAGTTCGACGCTACCGATCGATCCCGTGCCGGAATCGACGCATCTCTTGATGCCCGATCGCATCGCGAACTCGATGCCTTTCGCCTCGAACATCCGTTTAATGGCGTCGCCGATTCGCGCACCAAACGACGTCTCCAATAGGCCCGCCCCTCTGGCGATCACCGTCAATTTGGCCACCTTGCTAACGCACGACGCGGCCGTCTCCAGCGCGATGAAACTCGAACCGAGCACGACCACGTGCTTCGTCTCGTCCAGCTGCGAGAGCAGGTACTCGGCGTCGTCGTAGTTCCGCAGCACGAGCACGTTCTTCAGATCGGCGCCGGGCACCTTCGCCTTGCTAGGTCGCGACCCGGTCGCCACGAACAGTTTGTCGTACGGCAGTTCGGTGCCGTTGCTCAGGCTCACCCGTTTCGCCGTCGTGTCGACGCCGGTGGCCTCGGTGTTCTTCAGCACTCGTATGCCGTTGCTGGCGTAAAACTCTTCGTCGCGCAACTGCAACTTATCGATCGTCACGTCGATCGCCTTGCTCACTTTGATGCGATCGTAGGGTAGAGCGTTCTCCTTGCATACGAGCGTTATCGCGCCGTCGAAACCCTCTTGCCGCAACGTTTCGACGCACGTGGCGCCCGCCGGCCCGCCGCCGATCACGACGTATCGCCGCACCTTCGCGTCAACGCCATCGGCAACGGTCGCTTTCGCCATCGATTTCACGCGTTTGCTCGTCTCCAGATCGATCTTTCGCGCGCGCACTTTCACGTTGCCGACGTCGTCGATCGTCACCTGATGGCATGGCAGGGAATCCAGGCCGGGGAAGTCCTCGATGTCGCCGGTGGCCAGATTGAAACAGGCGCCGTGCCATTGGCAGCGCAACCGACCGTCGCCCAGCGCGGATTTTTCCAACGGCGCGCCGTAATGCGTGCATTTCGCGCCCAAGGCGTTTATTTTACCGTCTTGCTTCACCAACAACACTTTGCCCGCATCTTTCAACTGGTAGATTTTCATCTCGTTCTCCGCGACGTCCGTCTCTTTGCACACGACATCTTCGACGTACTCGTCGTCGTCGTTGTTGCTCGCTGAAAATGGTAAACGATTAGCGACGAATTTCAACAGTTTCGGCACGTTAACAACAATCGCGTATTGCACGCAAATCAATACGTTCAAGCACATTTCATCGGCAAGGGTTGACGCAAATCTGACAACAAAATTACTTCCTCTACTTACGCATTTCTTCTCTCTTTTTTCTCAAGTTTAAAAGTGACAACTGAATTCGCGAGGATATTGCGAGGATTATTTTTTTTTTGAAAGACGAACAATAACAACACACGCAACTATTTGAGGTTTCTCTCGCATTGATTAAGTATTTAGAAAATGAACTAGTTTTGGTTTTGCGGTTGGTTGACGTTTCAAGGATATCCCGCGTATAAATACAAACTAAAATATCGAGTTGTTGATTCACCTTGTTTTGGTTTTGTTGTTACGTTCATTGACGAATTCGAACAGCCCATGATTACTCTCTTGATTACCAGCAATGGATTGCGATGATCATTAAACAACCGTCGTGAATTTGTCCTTTTAATAACAGAAATAACACCGTCAATTCTATCGTTAGTGCAGAATTTACTTTCTACTTTGGTCGCGAACGATGGCGAGAATAATAATGGAAAAGTGACGAGGAATTTCCTCATGTTCCAAATACTGATAGAGTGGCGGGTGTCCCACTGTTCTACAGCGGCAATTCAAGGTTGCCGAGTGGCAGTCCTAATTAACGATTGCAAAACGTGCCTCGCGATTCTATCTCCTTCTCACTCCATGCGTTTCAAATGATAGCCAATCATTATTTGTAATTATTACACGCAATTATCTGAAAAAAAAAATAAAAAGAAAAGGACAAATAAATGTTAATTTGCGATACACGTAACAAGTTTTGTTGCTTTTTTAAATTGCTGCTAATCGTCGTCTAAAATCTATCGCACGTACCTTTTATCGCTTTAAGTTTGATTAGATTTTTAAAGGGAAATGTACACACAAAACTGGATAGATAAATTTAAAAACGATTACTTTTATCTGCAACTAACATCCGCTTGATAACAAAACCAATGTAGGCAACCACATTTAACCACAATAGTCCCATCTATTGGCATTTTAATCAACTTTGCAAACTTTTAAGTTTGACAGGCGCCCTTTTTCAAAAGACGTGCCTACAAATAACTTTATAATTAAAAAATGTCAAACGCCGAACGAAATCGATACCATTTAACCGACCGTAAGTCGTCGAAGAGGTTTGATACCAAACCGCGAAACGAATCGGATCTGCTTGGGCCATACAACAAGTACAGAGACGAATACTTAAAAGTGTACAATGAAAAGAAAGCGGCTTTCGCTCGGGTGGCGGCACGATACCGGCACCACAATTCGTCGGTGGGTTACGGTAACGACGATTACGACGTAACGGCAGATTTCTGTAAGGAACTGCAATTGGGCGACGAAGAAGTATCAACGTTTTGCGACGAGCTTTGTTCGACAAAAGCCGGCACGGACGCTTTATTCTTAAGGAAACGTATTGCGCGACACACCGCTGCAGAAGTTCCACATCGATGGCAGTACCGAACGTTAGAACCGTGGCTGCGACGGTTCCTCGTATTAAATAAATTCGTGCGGTGCGTTCGAATGTTGATCGTTCGTAATCGATTGTTGAAGAACTTGGCAATTTTAAGAACGCTGCTGGCCGAACGCGAACTAGTCGATCGTTTCGAGAGCCGTCGCCATTTAAACATTTCGTATTGCGAATTATTCCAACGGTTTGTTGTTTAAGAATTGCAAGACGACTTGCAGAAACTCGTTCGGTTTCTCCACGTGCACCAGGTGGCCGGCACCGTCGACGTACTCTATGCGAGCGTTGGGAAACAGTCTCAGTATCTCCGGATGATCGCTTTTCCTAAAAATAATACAACAGGATTGTCGTGCGAAAAACCGAGTAATAAATTTCAAGTACATGATGTAATCCGATTTGCTACCGCCGACGAACAGCGTGGGTCCGGTGAATCGGGCGTCGTTTTCCGGGAATGTCAACATGTTGGAGCGGAAATTCCGTTGTAAACTGTTGACGTTAACTTTCCAAGCGAAACTACAAAGAAAAATCGAAGCGGTTCGAATTTACTATAATCATTTGACGAATTAGTTTACCTGTGGTCGTCCCTCTGCACTAGATTCATTAATAAGAAGGCTCGTAGTCCTTTGTCCGACAGAAACGTGGCCAATTGCGCGTCCGCCAATTGTCTGGCCACCGAAATCGGCACATTCTTTGGCATCGCGACCGATTTCATGGCTTTGAATACGTTCGGCATCGTTGTTAACGACGAGCTGGTGGTTATTGGTGACATGTCGACAACAATCAGTTTATCTACAAGTTCAGGCTACAAGCAAAAACCAATTACTACAATCATTGTTATTCAAATGCGAGCGGTAACTCACATATTTCAATGCAAACAGCATGACGGCCCGGCCGCCCATTGAATGACCCATCAAGGTGACTTTATCGACGCGCATCTTGTCTATTACGAGATGTCGTAGATCTTCTGCTAAATCGTCGTAAGTGTGCGAATCGGTGTGCGGACTATCGCCGTGATTCCTCGCGTCCACGGCGACGATCTTTCGTTGCGGTTCGGTTTTACGTTGTAACGCTTTGCTCAGGCTGTTCCAGTTGGTCTTCGAACCGAACAGTCCGTGCATTATAATCAGAGGCGTCGCATTTACGGGGCCAGTGCTGTTTTCGTAAGTGGCGTACGCCATGTTGATTGCTGCTTCTTGGGCCGTTTTCGTTGCATTGGAGAAGCTCCTGTTGGTTGATGTTAGGCATTTGATGATGCCAAAAGGATACTTTCTCCATAACATTCTCTTTTGATATGATTAAAAACCGCTTTGCAACAAATGACGTGTCTAGTGAGGAAGCATTCATAACCTAAATGTTTGTTGACTGATATCTTATAACTGTCAGATTCAGTTTGATTTCGTTTTTATTTTCACCTTTAATCCTAATTTCAAACAATGAGAATTGCTAAAAAATAAAATTGTAATAATTAATTTGCATGCACAGCACTTCATAATAAACTTTGATGTAAATAAATGCTTAGGATTAATTTATATATATGTATCACTTCCTAATTATGCCACCCATATTAATTCTTTCTATATTCAATTCTTTCCACTTTAACTTCATCTCCTACCAATTGATAAACATATGTAACAATTGTTATATTTTGAATATCCATTAAGACAAATGATGGTATCACAGCACTAAAAAGTTAAAATTAATAACAGGTTATGTAAATCCTTGATAATCAGTCAACTCACGTATCTAAAGCATTGTATGCTCCAGTAGCTGATCCAGGATTGATGTAAAACTTATTCTCATGTTCATAGGCTTCAAACTTATGAGTGTGGCCTGATATCAGAATATCAACATCCAATTGTCTTTGTATCATTGCCAAAGAATCTGGGTCACCCCAGGGTACCACTTGATGTCCATGACACAAACCAATACGAAACTGTCCCACAGTAACCACCTTTTGTTCCGGATAATTTAGATTCTAAAAGATCAGAACAATGAAACTTAAGTACTTCTTGTTGATTTTTGCTGGTTGAACTTGCATCATCGAAATCTCCACGAACCACATGCACATCACTGGCTAACGTTTTCAGGTATTCGTACGATTCTTTTGTACATAAATTACCGGTGCACAATATGTGTTGGATACGGCCCGGTGCTAATAATTTCTTAAATCTCGTTGGTAAGCTGCTGCAACGATGTGGAATGTGCAAATCACCAAGTACCAGCACTAACTGAAAATTAAATAATTGTATCAACTGAATGAGTTTTATTTAAAGTCAAGGAAATTACCATTATTATTAAAAATTAGCAGCTAAATCTATTTAAAATCAATCGAGAACGAAAACGTTTTGTTTTTATTTACGTTTTCGAAGGCGTAACATGTACTGACAGTTTAGTTCCATAGAGTTAGTAACTGCCAGTGACTCACAGAGTTCGATAGGATAGCGGCAACCAACGTTTGCTGAAGCGCGATAAAATAAAATTCAAATTACAATTTAGTATCGATAGTAATTAATAAGGCTAGCTTATCGATTGACCGGCAAATGAAAAGAATCTTACCGTTACATAATTACAATATATTATATTTGAAAATATCGCTCTTCCCCTTTTGTTTTTATGTTTTGTTTTTGTTTTGGTAACGCATACTGACATTGGTTCAAAGAAATGCACACATTAAATCGTTTATTTAACTGCTAGCAAATTTCTCGCCTTTCTCGATGTTCTTCTTGAGTTCCGGCACGGCAGCCTGTACGAGACCCTCTTCGTAGGCGTTCAGCTTGCCGAGACCGAGGTTCTTCTCGACGCCGTTCTTGCCCAACACGAGCGGCGTCGAGAAGAACTTGGCTTCCGTCACGTCCGACCGAACGTACGAGCACTCGATCACGTTCGTCTCGCCGTTCAGACCGCGCAAGAGACTGCCGGCGAACCGCGCGCCCGCATACGCCATCGACAACGTCGCCGAACCTTTGCCGGCCTTCGCCTTCACCACTTCCGTGCCGGCGTCTTGTATACGCGCGGTTAACGCTTTCACTTTATCCTCGGGGAACGAGACCGACGGCTTACATCTCGATATCAGCGGTATGATGGTGATGCCGGCATGACCGCCGATCACCGGCACGTCGAAATCTTCCACCTTGCCGTTACTCGCCTCCGCTAAGAACGTGTTCGCGCGCACGACGTCTAAGGTTGTCACGCCGAACAAACGTTTCGGATCGAATATGCCCGCCTAAAATCAGAACAAAATCAAATTCGCCCCTTTCTTCCTTCCGCGTGATCCTTCGATACGTGCCTTGTTCAAAACTTCCGCTGCAATCGGCACGCACGAATTAACCGGATTCGTGATGATGGCGACGAGGGCTTTCGGACAAACTTCCGCTATCGCCTTAGCAATGTCCCGCACTATCGACGCGTTCGTATTGAACAAATCGTCGCGCGTCATGCCCGGTTTCCTCGGGACTCCAGCCGGTATGACGACGACGTCGGCGGATTTTAAAGCGTCCGGCAGTTGATTTGGATTCTCGAAACTACAAACAATCAGCTTGATTCCTGTTGGGGTTTGTTTAGTATTTGAATCTTACGCTTGCACCTTGGCGCTTGTGTGGATGTGCGACAAGTCGGCTGCCACACCTGGAGTATTGGCTATATCGTATAAGGTTAATTCCGTGACTAGTGGATGCTGCTTCAATAACAAGGACAACGGTTGTCCGATGCCGCCGCTGGCGCCAGCCACACATACCTTCGCGTTGTTCTAAAATTAAATATCGACATAATTATTGACGATTGGACATCGTTCACTGCGGCTTATCGGTCAAAGCGTTACATAAGACTTGTCAATGGCATCAAGTTTGCGATCGATCGATTAATTACTTCACTAATTTACCGTGTTCGATGTGCTGAAATTGCGACTGGCAACAGCTGATACTGCACTCCGCGAAAATACACGTGAAAACATACTTTCAGATATCGATTGATTGCGCTTTAGAGAGAAATCTTGCGGGCGACGTCCTTTTAACAACGTTCGAACGACGACTTTGACGACTCTTTTCCTTCCGTCCCTCGGGGCGGGCAGTTTCTTTCTATTTTTTCCTTGACGTAAATTGTCACATGACGTCCGTGGTGTCCTTCCTCCGTCACATTTTTAGCGTTAAGTTGGCGACAAATCTATTTACCAAAGATAATATTTACACTGCAAATTTGTGTTGATCACTGAGAATTATCGTTATTACTCAAACGTTTCATATTTGCGATAGCTTTTGACCTTTCGTTTTAGGCGATTATTTTTTGAATTCTTGCACAACAAAAACAACAACGCAACTCGTTTGGTTGGTTGCCGAACCATTAGTTGATCGAAGTTGTAGAAGATGGCGGTACGGTAGCTTCGACAACAACCGCTTTTGGTAGGGCGCTTGCCGTGAAGTTTAAATTTTAAATACAGGCTGTCCTTTTTGATTACTTCATAACTAGACGAAAGGAGAGGTTCGAAGACGTGAAATTATAGACGCCACTCGGGAGGGAATCGTAAATGTATCGTTGCAATAAATCAATTTGCAAAATGGCAGATTCTTAAATCTTCTAAACAATTTCTATAATAATTACGGTCTGACGATAGAAAGAAAGTTGGTGAAGCCCCAGAGAGGGATTCGTTTCTCTAATTACCCCCCCCATTTAATTTCGACGATAACAATTGCGCGCAGGAAGAAAGAAGTCGAAAATCGCCCTTTAATGCCTTTCGAAAACGAACGGGAATTTAAAAAAAGGGGGATTTAAGGGTAGAAAATTGGTGCGATTGATATCATCCGTTCGTTTCATTTATTACTTTCTTCAAACCCCCATTCGAGCGCACTTCGCGATCTAATTTCGGTCGCTCTCGTTCAATTCATTTATTCATTATCGTCGTCGGAATCTCCGAGGGGAGATCGCTTTTGCTCCCTTTAGACTCTTCTTAAAGGGCCGCCGCATGGAGGCTCCATTCTCTCTCCCACTTGGAGGCCTTCTTCCTCTTCCTCTGTTTCCAATTTACGGCCACGGCACATGGCCACCTACCATCCAAAACTACACGGCCACCCTTTTCGTCTACACTTCAACCCTTATAACGTTCTATTGCGACGACTACAATATGAGTACTCGTATAAAAAAAAGGAAGGAAAATAAGGGGCGGTTGTCGGAAGGGCGAGGGGTTGTTGTTGCCGCTGTCGGAAGGGGGCGAACGATACGATGCGTCGTTGCTATACGCCAACCCTCTTCCCCATACGCACACCCTTATTTTACACACACACACACACGCACGTATATAAAGGAGGATGCGGTCGTGTAACCCTCCGGTGTTGTTATCGAAGGGCGATGGTAAATAGCGTCAGGAGTGGGGTGTGAGCGGCGAGGGAGCGAGGAGGGGGCGATCGTGTAACCTAGCAACGGGTTTTAAGGCCCGGGGGCTGTTGCCTGGTAACACCCAGGTGTCGTGACGGTGTCCAATCAACGCGGCGTTCCTTCAAGATCGATGTTTACACAGGAACCGTCGTCGTCGTCGTCGTAGTCGTCCATGGAGGACTTCATCGTCGTTTGTCTTTATTAAAATTCCTTCGTTATCGTCGCTCCTCGCGTCAATCGTAGAAATAGTTAGTTGGCCACGTAATTTGTTTCCTAATCGAATGAAAGTTTCGAAGTTTGTTTCGGTCGCAGCGAATTGCTAAAATTCGATTGAGATTGAGACAAAGGCAAAAATGCATGGGGAAAAGATTATGATGACGGTTGGAGACATCGTCCCCTTGGAGAGATTCGCGGGCTAAAGGAAAATTGAACGCCCCCGAGAGACAAAAAGCGAAATGGAATCCTTTGGAGATGACGATGATGATGATGATACCATTGTTGAGGGGACGTTTAATGATGATAATCGTCGGGGCTTTGGGGAAATTGAGACTAAAGAGAAGAAGAGCGAAAAAAAAAAAAAAAGAAAAAAGGGAAAATACGCGTCGCATAGCAACAAGAGAGGCCTAAACAATGGCGAAGAAAGTTGTCGAAATTTTCTTTTGCTCGGCTGATGAAAACAATCCATTTGCCATTCTTCGCGCTAAGTGCACGAGCGATGATGGCGAAAAGAATTGCGACGACGATGCGAATAATTTTTGCGCTTCTATTTGCATTTCGCTCTTCTCTTCGAGAGGATGCATCGATTGCAAAACAACATCGAGCGGTCCATTTTCTAAAGTGCAACTTATAACAAAAATCCACGCAGCAAACAATGGCAACGGGTTTCGCAAAAATAATCGGCAAGATGATCGTTGAAATGCGAGAAAAAAAAACAGTTGAAAATCTAAAACTAAAATTTTCCCATTCAGATTCGCAACTTTCCTTCGCCATTCTCTCGATTCTTCGACTACTTAACAGTTGAAAAAACGTACATTGCTACGGGGCGATCAAGAACGAAAGTTGGTTCGTAACAAGCGCCGCTGCTGTCAAACGTCAATAGACGAATGTAATTGCTAAAAAAAAACAAATTACGAAACGTCAAACTAACGTCAATAATAATTTCCTTTTCGATCGCCACCGCACGAATCAAACGCATAAAAAGCACATTTGCAACGTAATCGAATTAAACCGAAATTCATCGCCATTTCTCTCGCGCGCCTTCTTCGCCTCGGGTTCGTCATTAATTATTCGCAATTTTCGGCGAAATTCGCGTCGTTTTCCCATTTTCTTCGCCATCATCCATCATCCCGCGTTTCATTTTGTGACTGTACCAACGCAAAAAGAAAAAAGAAAACGAAAATCCAAACAGAGACAGAAGTGAAGGTGCGGGGAGGGAAATTATCGTCCCCATTGCCCTTTCGCCACATCCATCCATCCATCCATCCCTCCCTCCCCCGCCCGCCCTCGCCCGTTCGCCCTCTCCCACCGATCCCTCGAAACCCCGTGGGAACGTTATTAGGTTATGATACACGCAGGATGATGATAATGATGATGATCCTGATATTAAGCGAGCGACGGGGGAGAGAGAGGGGATTATTTTTTCGGGGGTGAGTTAATGAAGTGGTAGTTGTCAAAGTGGGAGCATTAAGGGTGGTGGTGGCGGCGGCGGCGGATGAAATGAAGAAGGGGGGGCCGGAGGGGCCGGAGAGAAGAAAAGGTGAACGCGAGGGGGGGCGGGCGGATAAAAGCGTGGGAGGGATGCGTTTCAAAAGAGGGGACGAAATTGACGTTCATGGCGGGGGCGAGCGGGGGGTTTGCGTGGGAACGGGGGTGAGCGACGGAAAATGGTGATGGAGGAGTTTGTTGGGCGCGATTTGTTTCGCTCTTGCATTCGCGATTTCTCGCGAATTCGTTTGTTTTTTGTTTTTGTTTTAATTCGAAATCCATCGTCTCTTATGTTTTGTTAACGTTGCGTTCGTTGTCTTTCGCTTTTTTTTTTCGCCATTGTTTCCGTGGTTTCCTTCAACGTCAAGATGGAAATTTGCAATGACACCTCCGAGAGGGATCGATGGAATTTTCGGCGAAGCAAATATTTTGCGATTCGAGTGCGAATCGAATTTAACTCAACTTTGTACGAGCGCATTTTGAATCGATTCTTTGCACTGTCTTTTGTTTGTTTGCGATCCGATTCTTTAACAAATAGCAATCGATTGAACATTATTTTAGGTCGGGCACATCGGAGGTTTTCCGCCGCCCTTCGACTCTGCACGCCATTCGCATTTTCATTAATTTCCCACAGGGACACGTATCATCATGACGATGATGATGGCCGCGAATCTAAGGGCGATTAATTGGGCGACGGCCGGGGCAAATTAATTGATTTTCCCATGGATTACTAGATCGCGAGGGACAAGAGGGAATTCGCCTCGATGGCCGAAAGCAGAAACTTACCATCGTCGACGACGCGTTCAAATCGCTTGCGAAATGAATTTGCACCGACGGCTCGCAAAAAAAAAAAACTGCGGCGCCATCATTTTCTCTTCTCTCATTCGGTCGATTAACAGCAACAATTTGCAACAACCTGCAAAATACAGAAAAAAATCCCTTCGATTGGGTCCGACACGCGGAGGAAGAAAATTCCTCTCGACCTCTTCGGGCTTCTTGTCGCGGACCGTCTTTCCCCTTCGGCGAGAGCTTTTGCCGCGGAACGTACCGGCGCCACCGCCGGGTGGTAAGTCTGACACGGCCGGCTTCGATCCTAGCCGCCGGTGCCAACACGGTCGCCATGGCTACGGCCCGGACTATTATGTTCTTCTCCTCGACCTCCACCCACCACCGCCACGCTTTCACCTCTGCCCCCCCCCCCACCCTCGCTCTGCTTCGGCTGCCAAAGCCGCCACCTCACTCATTTCGCCGCCCCCGCTGTTCATATAGACTTTGACGCATTTGTTTTGCCACCACCACCAGCAGCGTCATCGTCGTCGTCGTCGTCGCCGCCTTCATCGATATCATCCTCTTATTCGTTCCCGCTCATTTCTTACGACGTTTTTCGTCTCGTTGCGTTTGTTTAAACAATGAGCCTCGTTGTTGCTGTTGTTGTTTTTTAACTTTTATTCTGCACGCGTCGTTTGTTTTAACCGTTTAACGTCTCTCGTTGAGTTGAAGGAGTCGATTGCTTATTTGTTTCGTAAGATGCAAAACTCTCGGCGTAAACTTTTGTTTCGTTTATCGCTGTCTGTTTGGGTAAATCGATGCGAAATTAAGAAATGTAAAATGTGGTCGCTTTGCGGAGAAAAAGTTGAATTGGGAGACAAACGAATGAAGCGAAATGGATTTGGATGAATGGGTCGTGGTGTCGAGGGCGGATTGATTCGTCGTTTGTTTTCCTCCCATTCTGCAAATGGATTCCATATCTGGACGATGTTGTTGATGTCGATGTCGATGGAGGAAAAAGTCGAAACGAAACGTAAAAGGAAAAATGAAAAAATCGATCGTCGAGCGGCGGAAGCGAGTCGGCAAAAGAACGACGACGACGACGACAAAAATGCCGGCAGCCATTTCCTGCTTTTCCCGGAGCAACAGGGAAATGGAATGGAAATCGCCGTTCTTTTAGCGGCGACGTTTCATTTTTTTTTTGTGTTTTTCGCAATTGCCATTTTGTTCTGTTCTGTTTCGTCGTTTTATTCATTGCGAATTCGTTTCATCGTCCGCCTCGATTAGTGAACTGGGGAAGCTTTTAGCGATCGAAGTCGATTTCCGCGTTGGTTCCTCTCGATTGACGTTTGTTAATGTCAAAATTATTGGCGATTTTTTTTCGATTACGCGTCAATTTGAACGTTTTTTTTTTGTTTGTATCGCCGAAAACTTTTGAGCAACTTTTATGCAACTCGCAACTTCTTTTCCGCACTTTGTCCTTTAGTAATTCGTTTATGCGACACCGCAATAATTTTTAATTGAACGATTTTCGCAAACTCCCCATCCTTCGCCTCATTGTTGGTGCAAACACAGGAGGCATTATTCGCAATTAAGCGGCAGTATAAATTACACACGAACGCAATAATGGTCGTAGATTATAGCGACGGCAAGGAAAAAGAAAAACGGAATCGGCCCTTTTGATATACGGAGCCATGTGCTCGTGATTATTATTATTATTAGCCCGATTGAAAGTAATACCTATTCGCAATAACAATAATAATAAGGAGGCTAATTGTCCCCGTTGGCAATTCATTAAGGAAGAAAGATCGCACGTGAAATCTAGCGTGCGTGTGAGAATATGCTCCGGTTAAATGGCGGCCCTAAATAAAAAAATTAAAAAAAAAAACGAAACGACTGCAATTTCAATATACGAACCGCCATGTTCGTTTCGCTCGTTTGTTTCGCGTTTCCTCTTGGCGACGATCGCGCTAATCAAGCGGCTCGCGCTCGTTTATTATACAATCAATCTAATAATTATCGACCGTGGCCGTGTGCAACGGATCGCGTTCTCTTGTTTTAGAAACGTTAGCGACGTCAAACAATTGTCGCTGAATGGATGACGTTCGAAACCTGTCAAATTGACGTTTGTTTCTCGCGGTTGCCATATATAGATTGATAAATCGCGAATAGTTTGGTAGTCGATTATTGTTATTGTTATTACGAGGGTGGTTCGATAAGTAACTTAATTTCGCTTTCGACGACTGTCTAATTCTTCAACTTGGTCCTTTTCGAAGTCCGAAGCCGGAATGACATTTCGAATTGCAATTCGATCCACTTTGTTCATCGCTCGAAACACGTGAATCGCAATCAACTTTCGTGCAATTTACTCATGCCAGAATTGCTTGCAGAATTAAATTTGCCCATTTAAAATGACGAAATTTTTGTGGCTGCATCGTAATCTTTTCTTATACGAAACGAGTCTTATATATCAAACAGCCCTCGTAATTCTTTTAAGGTTATGAAACGAAGGCGGCTTCCCTTTTCGCTTGTTCGCCGCACATTTCAATTGATTTCGTAACGATCGCGATTCGAACCGTAGGAAATATTGAAATATAATAATAATAATAATAGCGTACGTAAGAGGAGAATAATAATAATAATAATAAAGGCGAACCGATAGGATCAGACAATTAGCGTGGAGGGATTTATTCATTTCTTTGCATTTTCAGTTTGGTACACTTCATTTTACACCAGACCGGACACGTCAGTCAATGTTACGTCATATTTTCCATTGTTTGCGCTCGCACGTTTCTATTGGGAAAATAGGAGCGAGAGAGGATAAAAAAGAAACGATGATGATGATGATGATGGCGATGAGCATAAAGAGCAGCTTCGATTGTTGCTATTGTTGTTGTCGATGGATTATTTTCAGAGGACGCCGCTGGTAGCGAGTTTTAAACGGTTTTCCGTTGTTTTTTGTTTCGCTTCGAAGGTTAGAAGTAACAAGTTTCCCGTTACTCGTTTGCTTGAACGAAGGCGAGAGAACGAATGGATGCGTTTTTGAATCGTGATAATAACACGATGAAAACAACTGAAACGAGGACGAAAGGCGGAAGGAAACGCGAATTGGGATCAATTAGAAGCCATCGCAGACGGAAAGAAAAGGGAGGAAAAGAAGCTTGCGAGATCCCGGGGGCGCACCGAACGATGGAGGACAGGAACAATGCGAAACAAAAAGTGCGTTACCGATGGAAGGAAGAGCAAAAAAAAAAGAGAGAATAAACATTAGACAAACGCGCACACACGCACTGCCCGCGAGGGAAACCGTTTTTGTTTTCCGTTGCTTCGAGTTTACTTTTCTTTTCGCATTAGCGACCGTTATTCCTCTCTGCTTTCTTTTTTTTCCACCCCAGTTTTTGTTTTGCCTCCCTTTGTCGATGTTAAACAACAACAACAACAACAACAAGAGAAACAGAACGAAGAAGATGACCGCAATCCTGGAATATTGCGCAAAAAAAATAAACAAAACACAACTCGCTGCGGGTGGGATTTTTTCTGCAAGAAGAAGAAGATGATGATGAACAACAACATCGACAAGAATAAAAATCGATGCTGCCGATGGAACGACAACGTTGCAAACCGGATGACAAAAAGAGAAGCGAGAAGGCGATGGAACAAGGAGAAGAAACTCGCTGGGAGCGGAGGGAAAATCCGACAGGAGGAAAATGCGCGGGGGGGGGGGGATTTATTACCCCTTATCTCTCTCCCGTGTGTGTGTCATCCCTTTCTCTCGCGGAGACAAATGACAAACAACGGCAAAAGAGCGGTTAGAAGAAGAAGCAGAAGAAGAAGAGGAGGAGGGGAGGAGGAAGATCTGTGATAAACCGACCAATGGCGTGCGCCGCGGAAATTTCGGCGACGCTGCCGCATCGACCGAATAATGACGTTGACACACGTTGCGATTCGATTGTTTCGCACTTTGAATTCGCTTTGCTCCAGTGGAAAATTGCAATTGTTTGAGTCGACGAATTTTTGCGTAAAGTTCGTTAGACGATGACGACGATGAAGTCGGCGTGCACGGCACTGGTGGGAAGCGAACAGTGGCGTAGCGAGACGACGCGAGAAGAGACAAAATCGAATTGATTTTGTCGTCCATTACGTTCTCCATCATCATCATCATCATCATCAAACGCACCCTTTCGATACCGATCATTCGACCATCGTCGTTTCCATTTCAACCCCCCGTCCACACACACACACACACACAGTCTTTTATTCTTTCGCCTCGCTTTTAATCATCCCCCCATATAAATAAACGCACGTAAGGGATACGGCTTATGATGCATTCATTATTATTATTCGTTTTCTTCGCCCCTTTTCAATTCCCCACACAACCCCCGTGCCCCCCCCCCCCTCCTTCTGCATCCCCCCTTTAACATCATCGACGGCCATTCTGCGCTCGCTTGTCTCGATTACTTTCCTCACTTAGGCTTTCGCTTGTTTTATTTTTTGTACGTTACTTTTGCCGGTTCTTTTGTTAAACAATACTCACACGATGACGACGACGATGATGATCGAGCCAAATGCATTCAGCGTAATCAAAAGCGCTGTGGGTTGTTTTGTTTACGTCTTTCGCCGCTCTCTCTCTCTCTCTCTCTCTTGCGCTTTAAAGGGCGGTCGATACGAAGGGCGGCAATCTGTATTGCGACGGGGTGGAAATTAATACCCTCCCGTATATTTACAAGTGCGTGTTGTTGTTGTTGTTGTTATTGCCATTGCAATTCCTTACGAGCCATTTTTCCTCATTCAAAAATCGTTTTTGTTGTTTCGTACTCTAATCGAACAATTGAACGTGATCGATTGTCGTCGAGATTGTGTCGATCGACGACGGTCGAGTGGGGCTAATTAGCACGAAATTAGCTCGGATTGTTTTCGTTTCGTCTCGTTTTGTTTATCGAAACGACCATTGCGACCATTGTTCCTTTGTCGTCGCTTACTCGATTAATGAGGCTAATTAAATAGAAGCCACTCGTATGTTATAAATGTACACGATCGCTAATTGTTTTTTTTTTATAATAAACGCGAAAACAAATCCGATCGTTGATCCACGTAGGCACTGAACAATCGAGCGTCGAGAACTAATAACAAAGACGCGACGAATTCGAGTCAGAAGGAAACGCTCGATGTACGCGAAAGCAATTGGAAAAGTCGCGAATTTCCGACCGCGGCACGCTCGTAATCAAATTTCGCGAAACTGTTCGAAGAGCTTCGATTTTGGTAACCGTTTGGCAAGGAATCGAAGAGATAGACTGAGTCTCTTCATTTTCGAATTTAGATCATCATCATCATCATCATCATCCTACTGATGATGATGACGATTGTTGCATAAGAGATACTCACGCACAATTGGGCCGTCCATCCCTTTTACGATTCTTCATCTTTCCGCCGTCGTTCCATTGTTCGGCCCGTTATTTCGTTCATTGGAAGAATTCGTTTCTTTTAGTCTATTTAAGCAGATGGATGGTGGATTCATGGATGGATGGATGGATGAGGATGTAGCCGTTGTGGAAGAACAACAGTAACGCGAAATAAAAGAGAAGAAGATCGAGGCGAGCTGAAAAGAATGGAGACGTAATAATAAAAATAAGTAATAATAATAATAGTAGCGCAGACGAGAAAGAGGAGCCGTCTTCCACTTCTTCTTCCAATGGCCTCCAGATATGTGCTTTTGCTCTTTGTGCCGTGAGTGCGCGTGGTAAGACGATGATGATGGAAATGTAAAGCTAAAAAGAAAACGAACGAATTGTTATTATTATTATTATCATTATCGGAGTAGAGCAATACCTGGGATTCGCAATAACGATCGCAGAAGAAAAATAAAGAGAGAATCGTTTCGAGAAAACAAACGAACTTGCCAAACTTTACGGCCGAAACAACGTGGGAAGAATGCACGCGAATGGTCGGTCGTCAATCGGGGGGCAAAAGTTCGATTAGCACGATTTTCAGTTTTTTTTTGTTTTTGTTTATTTGATAAGAGACAGTATATAGGGTGTCAGCCAGTAGAATGCGAACTCGCAGGATTGTGGCCTAACGGTCGACGTTAGAGGAAAATGTTTCGGATAAAAAAAGTTTTCCCTCGGGAAGGACTACGACGTGGAAATGTTTTCCAAGATGGCGCATTTCCGGATGTACGCGGAATTGCCATTTGCTCCGTTATTTTAAATGGAATGTTGCATTTTTGGATTCCTTAACGAATTTTAATGGCAGTTTATTGAAACAATTACATGTCTAAGTCGCACCGTTTCGGAGTTATTCAACTGTTTTTGCGGAAAAATGTCATTTTGATGGTCGTGGAAAATCGCGAATATCTCCGGAACTTTTTGAGATAGAGAGTCGAACTGTTTTCAGTTCTTTGAAGCAAGAAATGACGAAGATTGCGGTTTACTTACATTTAATTGAAAGTGTTACTGGCTGCAATTTGTGGCCTGTTAAACTTTGACATTTTCAAATGTTCATAACTTAATTTTTTAAGTGGAACCGTGTATCTTTTATAATCGCATCTGATGCAGAAAATTATTCCCTTTGGATCATATTCAGGTAATACGGGGCCAATTATTGATGATTTTCGAGTTATTTGCAATTCTTTGCATTTGTATACTATTTTTCCACGTTTTCTAATAAATTCCATTAGAAACAATGAGACAAATGAAGAAAACCATGATATTATTAGTTTTTGTTTAAAATTGGGCACAATTCTATTTGCTTTTCATGAAACAAGTTACTTTGAACTGGATAATTTGTTGAAGTTTTTAATTAACATTTTAATGAAGAATCTGAAGAATAACGCAAAGAAAATGTAATTCTAACACAAATATAATTGATTTTCAATTGTTTTTGCTATTTTTTGGATTATTACATCATCATTAAGCGCATATAAATAACGCACAAAGCATCAATCAATTGCAAATAACTCGAAAACCATCACAAATAGACCGAATCTCACCTTAATATAATCGAAAGAGAATAATTTTCTGCGTCTAAGGCGATAATAAAAATAATTATTGCATTTGAAGAAATTCAGTTATGCACATTTGACAATGTCAAAGTTTAGCAGGCCACGAATTGCAGTCAGTAACACTTTCAACTAACTTTCAGCAACGGAAACTCTTCATCATTTCTTACTTAAAAGAACTAAAAAATGTGCAACCCTCTATCTCAAATAGTTTCGGAGTTATTTGCAATTTTCCACGACGTTCCAAATGACATTTTCCCGGGAAAACACTTGAATAACTCCGAAACGGTGCATTTTAAACAAACGGTAGTTTTAATAAACTCCCCTTGAAATTCGACGAGGAACTCAAAAACGCAATAAAAAATACACCATTCCGTTTCAAATATCAGTTCCGGTTACATCCGGAAGTGCGCCATCTTGGCAAACACTTCCACGTCGTAGTCCTTCCCGAGGGAACACTTTTTTATCCGAAACATTTTCCTCCAACGTCGACCGTTTCGGCGTAATTCTCGTAGTCCGCACTCTATTGGAGGACACCCTGTATACGGGCAATTCATTAAACCCGGCTAATTTCCCATTGTTAATAGAATGGGAGAGAAATGACAACGATGGAGGCCAATTTTGGCAGGGTTTTGCGCGTAAAAAAAATAAGATCGGTAGCGGTAGTAACACGATACGTTTTTCGCTTTTCCTTACTTTTTTTTTCGCAATCGATTTAGCATAAATTGCATTCAGCTCGGCCCCATCTGCATCAATTCGACAGATACGAATCTCCGTCTATTTCTTCTTCTGTTGTTGTTATTATTATTACTATCATCGTCGATCGTCGTCTTTTTGTTCCCATTCTCTCTCCAATTTTAAGCAGATCATAGTTGTTGGTCTCGACGGTTGTCGATGATGGAAAATGAAATTAAAGTGGCGCCCAAAGTGCTTCTTCGATTCTTTCGCTCGTCATTCATACGACGATCGCCTATTGTTCGGCACTTTTTCTTTTTTTCTCTCGCAAAAGTACCGATGAAACTCGCGCAATTAACTAACAATGCAGACAGAAGTATAAACAGGAGAAGAAGAACGTAAACAAAATTGAAAAGATGAAGATTTCCTCCTCTTCGGTTACATCCACTTCAACTTTTGTTTTCTTGTTTATTCCGTCCATTCGTTGTTAAGGACCGACAGATAGACGTAAATACAGAGTGTCTTTTGAGAGAGAGAGAGAGAGAGAGAGAGGAGGGCGGCCAATTGAAAAATAAACTGATTAACGTAATCCATCCTTTTTCAAACTCTTTAGCTTCTTACTTTCTCTTTGTGCGCGTTTGTTCGGTCCTGCGAGGATTACAGGCGACGTTTTCGTTTTTGTTTCGTCGCTTTTTATTGCAAAATATTCTAGTTCTTTTAATTTTTAATCCAACTCTTTGTCGATCGAGACTTTTTACTGCAACAGTCGAATGGAAGGAGCAAACAAACAAACTGCAATCTACTTAAAGGATTAAAACAGTCGAATGGCGGCCGTTTCTTCAAGAAGTTGCAATTTTTTCTCTTCTCATTGTTCATTTTATTCACTTCTCCTGCGATTTATATTTCTCCCTTATCCGCGACTTATTGCTCAATCGGATTCATCATCCCGTCGCCATTGCTAATTTATCGCAGCAACGAACCTTCGACGAAACAACACGCAGCTCCCAGCAATCGACCGCGTCGCCATCTACAGAACGCAGCTGGTGCCTCGTGCGCGAGAGGGCGGCACGTGTCTCGAGCATCGATTGTTTGCAATTAAACGTTCACGATTTGCGTGTGCTTTTGTTTTTTCTTAATTACCATTATATACAGGTTGTCGTTTTTCTTTGGCGTGTTGATTGTTCGCCCTCGAAGAGAGAGAGAGAGAGAGAGAGAGGTTGAAAAAAAAGCGAAATCCGATCCTTCTTCGATTTTTGTCTGTCGGCGTCTGCATAATTAGATGAAAGACCGGTTATATAATGGCGATGATGATGGTGATGATAATAAAAGAAAAAGCCTGCGTTTATATTATTAATATTATTTGAATAGCGAAGGAAGATCGGATTTCCGAATCTTTCTCTCTCTCTCTCTCGCTCTTAATTTGCACGCAAACGTTCGCGAATCGCTCGCCGATTCTTCGCAATTCTTCCTCATCCTTCGTGGATTCATTATATTAATTCGTCTCCTTTCTTCGCTCTCGCCCTTATTTATTGCTCAAAAACCGCTAATATAAACAGTGTGCTAAACTTTCGCAATGAGAGGAACAGAAAAAAAAAAGCGAAAAAGAAAAGAGAATCGGTCACATCCGGATCAGATTTAACAAATAGCGACAGCCAAGCAGCTCTCTGGTTTTGTTTTGCGTTTTCCTCTTCTTCTTCTTCCTCTTCGTTCTTGTCCCACGATTAATTAACAAATTGCCATCGTGCTAATCGGGAGGAATTAAATCGTGCCATCGACGGTCGACCCGATGCAAACGAGCAAACGAGAATAAAGCAGCAACCAGCAAATGTTCGTTCGTTAATCGTTTGTTTCGTTAATTAATTACTCGCCTTATTAATATTTATTAAACCGAGTGTGTGTGGGCTACCGAAAAAAAAAACAAACAAACAAACGCCGGTGCGATCGCATTCGATTCGTTATTTAGACGTGCACCTTGTCAACAAATTTGCTTATTCGCTGTCAGTCCGCGTGATTGTCCACAAACGAGGAAATTGTCGACAACCAGATGGCGCGCGCGCGCGCGCGCTCTCTTTCTCGCCAGTTGTAAACGTGTCGTTAGAGAAAGAATCGCCGCAGCAGTGGCACCAACATAAATCGAAGATGCGAGCCGATAAATTCGCCCTCGCCATTATCGAGATCGATTCGGGGGACGGGGAATGTTTAAGCTAAAAAAAAATGCGTTCCAACTTTTAATCGGGTTGCCATCTGCGATCGCGAACGACGGATTTGGATTTGTTTAGAGGCAATGCGGTTTTTAAACAATAAAATGGCCCATCAATTATGGCGAAGAATAATTAGCGATCGACGTCGAAGACAATGAGGCGATCAATTTTCGGCCCCACGTCGCCGTGCCCTTCCGCCGACGTTTTTTTTTTGTTTGTTTTCCACTCGCAATGCAATTAGTTGCGATCGCCGGCTTAATCGGTCCCCTTGATTAACAAACGAACGCGAGCGATAAATTCGAGATTGGCGGCAGTTCAATCGCGTAGGCGAATAACCACGTCTCTGGTCGCCGCTTCCTCCGTAACCTCGATCGAACGCGAAACAAACGTTAAAACCGAGGACCAAATTGGCAATAGGCGACGACGGGGCGACGAGTGAATGGATAATGAGGCGTGAACACCTCGCCCGAAAACAAAACAAAAACGAAAAAAAAAAAAAGACTACCACTGGCTACGACTACGCCACTGGTGTTATTGCCGTTATTACGATTTATAGCCGGCGATGCCTTCTGCTGCTGCTGCTCCCGTCGAAATAGTTGCGACCATTTACTATTATTGCGTCACGGATCGTCGGATGGGCATTAGAAAATATCAACGCGAAACAAAAGAAACGGAGCGAGAGAGAGAGAGAGAGAGAATTAGACAAATAAACAATCGGGGAGGGAAACGAGCGAAAGGAGGAAGAGGGACGCGCATAAAACACATGTCGGTGGCCGTTTGTGCCGGCGGTAAACGGGCGAGGAACAAAAGAGCGAGAAGGACGGGGAATGACAGCGTAGAACGAAAAGAAAAGCGAAAACAAAAAAAACAAAAACAAGCGAATGACAGTAAAAAACGAGAGAGAAAGAGTGGCATAATCATGTTGTCACGTCGGAGGGTAATTTGTGCGTCAGCACAACCGAACGCACCCATCCTCAGTCCGTTCCTTCTTTTTTTTAACATTCGAAAAAAAAAACGAAACTGTTTCGTTAATTCTTGATCTCGCTTTACGCTACACCGGTACCGGTCGATCAATAAACGCATTTCGATCACCTCGCGTAAAGTTGTCGTTCGTTTCTCGGTTCCCTCGCTCATCGTCACCAGCATCTCGCCGCAGACTCGCTCGCGATATTTTATTAAGCATAGAACAAGCACGAGGAGGTGGTAGTAGTACCGGACGATCGTCAAGCGGATGACTCGCGTCGCGTTGTTGCTCTTTTTTTTTGCGCTCGTTTTCTGCACCATCATCTCGATCGTTGTTCATAATGCAATGATTGCACGGTCGTTATTGCTCGCGCGATAAAATCCCGTTACGCTTCGGTGCGACGACGAAAGGGCCTCGTAAATGGGCCAATTTCATTTGTCTCCTCTCTCGCTCTCGCTCTCTCTCTCTCTTTAACACTCTCATTTGCCATTTACCCTCTCTTAATCAAGCCGAATTATTGCCGATCAATCGACGACTCTTTCCATTCATCATCCAACTAAATATTATGCCCCCCCCCTTCTTTTTCGCGCCCATTTTTCCCCATCCCCAGTCTCTTTTCGCTGTTCATCTCGCGTCATTTGTTTCGCTCGCAAATTAATTTGGCTAAAACGCCAAACGGCCACGGCTCATTTAATGCGATACCAGCCTGTATGTATGACGGGAAAAGAAAAATGCTTTACCCGGCGATCGAGTACAACGTTCGATTGTTTTGCCAACTTTTCGTTCCGTTTTGCGACAGTCGCTGCGAGATGAATAAATGCATGGCGTAGTGGTGCGATTCGAGAAACAAAAGAATCGACGAGGACGCTGATTGATGCCGAGGCGATGATGGTAAATGCGAATCTAGTTGGTGCACGAGAAGGAGGGGGGGGGGGGGTACGTAAACGTCAATTGTCTAACTGGATTCCTTGAGTCCTCGCCGTCCGGCTTTTGCCTGTGAAGAGTCGGTCGGTTGCTGATGATGATGATGATGATGATGACGGAGATGATGATGATGATGATGGAGGCGCGGTGGAGAGAGAGAGGGAGAGAAGAAGTCGAGGAATCCGAGAATGTGAATAATTTTATTAACCAGTTCTCTATCGCTGCTCGTTTTTTTTTTTTTTTTTTCGTTTTTCGTCTTTCCTTCTTCTCTTCGCCTCTCATTATTTCGTCGTCTTCTTCATCGGCACATTACGGGCTACCGTATTCCGTCTTATTCCCGGTCGCTTTGAATAAAATTTAAAATTCAAGACGGTCGCATTCGCTCGCCGTTTATCTTCATCTCTTCATCCTTCTGGTTTTAACACTTTCCCTTTAGGTGTTTTTTTTTGTTTGTTTTTCTCGCCTTATTTACACACACGCTCTTCGTATAATAAATAACCGAAACGAGAGAAGGAACGAAGGAAGAAGAGGTCGAGGAGTAACGATGACGGTGATAACAATGAGAATAATAATAAAAGAAGGTTTATTGTTATCGTCGTTTTGCTGCGGCGTAGGACCGGTGGCACTTTTCAAATTGTTAATAAAAGAAGTCGAGGAATCTACCTTCGCTTCAATCATCGTCGTCTTTTGTTGCGCCTAACCGCCAACGTAACGAAATGACGCCGCCGTAGATTGCGATATGCAAATTTTAGCGGGGAAACTTGAACGAAAATGCACTAAAAAAAAAAACACGCGAAAAAAGTTCCTAAAACGGCGCGGGAAATCAATCGAAATCGTTTCGTTTTCGCTGCCCGTTGGCGAACACCGTGGCAATTAACGCTAATTGGCTGCGGATTAATTGGTCTAATTAAAAGCCTCGATTCTTCCTCGTTTCGTGATGTTTCCCAACAAATAAACCATAAAAACGACCGAAAATCGAAGACGAAAAAAAAAGAAGAACCGACAGCCGAAACGACGATAATAAAATTGCGTCGGCTGGAACGCCGGTAATAAACGCGTCGTCTCGGGTTTCTCAGAAAAGCCGTTCTTTAGGTTAGGTCCGACGGTTCTCGTTTTTTGTTTTACACTCTCTTTTTTTTATATATATGTATATATATAGACAACTCATTTGGAGACGAGGAAAAAATTCTTTATTACGTTTCATTCGGTTCGTTCTTTTTGATTGAGTGCGCGAACGGCTAATAAAAGCGAGCGAGAAGACGAACGAGCGAAGAGCGAGGAGGAATCGTAAAAGGAACGGGATGAAATTATAATTAATTACTCGCAATAAAAAAATCATAATTTGATTTATAAAGGAAAATAATCAACGGATTTCGCCGGCGAGTAGCGAAAGAGAGAGAGAGAGGTACAGTGCGAGCAAAAAAAAAACGACGTTAAACCATTTACCCGCTCGTAAAACGTCCAATAATCATAATTTTTTACTCGCTCAACGAGGTTATGTTATCGCTGAATTGTTAATGGCAACAACGACGACAGGAACAAACGAAATAAGATCGTGAGCCGTGGGCACTCGAATTAAATTGCCGTTTAACGGCGTCGATCCACGACCAATTCACCTCGAGGCACGATCACAACAATCGACAACGCAACCTGCTTTTTCGCGCTAATTCGTTTCGAGTTAATCAATCGATCGCATCGACGCAACGTTTGGACGAGGTTAGGAAAAAATTAGACAATCGGAAGACAGCAGAAGAATGGGGGGGTTGGATTTGAACGGCACCATTTACCATTTCACGGGCCGCTTATTAACGCACCCTTTTCCCCAATTGACGTTTAACCTTCTTTCGTTTATTTTTCGCGCCCCCCCCCCCCCTGTTTAATTTAATTTATGTGAAACGTAGGCAAGCGATCAACCGAGCGAAACAGCGACGACGAAAAAAGTGAAGAGCAACATCGAGCCGTCCATTGTTCTTTCGGTATCTCTTCGTTGCGTCGACGTCGACGACGTCGACGACGACGCTGGGTGCTGCTGTCAGCATAATTTCGGTGTCAATTACAAGTTCTTTCGGCCGTCGGCCCTCGCACATTGCCAAGCTGACTCGGGCATATCGACAACGAAAATTCCCTCGATTCATTTTTTTCTCGTGTTTTTTTTTTTTTTTTGGTCTCCTTTTCATTTATTTCGGCCATCCCCTCTTTTATTGCGACGTTGTCCGCTCCGTTTGACTTCAATTAACTCGTTAACGCGATTCGTTCCGGGCGACGTGAGTGACATCACGATGATGACGATGATGATGTTGAGGATCGAAAGAGAGATGCGATTCTTCTTCTTCTTCTTGCAGACTCCGGTTTCGGGAAAATTGTTACAACTAAATTGTAACGCCCTGTGTATGAGCGTTAATTGCATGTACAGTGCGAGCAAGAAAAGGGGGAAAGAAATAGTCGAGGAGCGAGAGGGAGAGAAAGAGGTTTAGGTGGTGGAAGGAATGGATCAGAACCAGATGAGAATCGGGTGACAAACTCCGGGCTCCGGTCGCGGCGTCTGTTCCCGTCCCGGACGCAGTCTAGTGAAAATTCAATTTGTCGCAGTCGCTCTCCGCTCCTTCTTCTTCTTCGCCATGCGATTTTTTTTGTCCTCTTCTTCTTCTTCTGCGCGCTGTCGGTCGAGGGTGACATGTTAAGGGAAACACGAAGCGATCGGGGGACGCGGGGGATGGCTGCAAAATTCAGCAGAAAACATGGCAAAATTCCATCGTCGTCCGCGACCGGACTCTTCCGGTCGATCTAACCTTAATAATAATAATAATGGTACCAACGACCGGTGCAATTGTTAGTTTTCCCACCCCCCCCCTTCCCCTCTCTCCCTCTCCCGTTCAATCTTGTTATCAACATCATCAGCATCGTCCCTCTCTTGGCGTCCACCCCTTTTTCTCTCCTTTTTTCGCAATTGCAACCCCGTACGACAACAGCAATCGTAACAGTTGCAAGAGCAGCAACAGTGGCGGCGGCGGCGGTAGCGTTCGATTGATGATCGGGGGTGGGCGGGGGGTCGGTCGGATGGACGGACGTTGGTCAGTTGCCAGCCGCAGAAACCGTTTTCGCAATCGATCAAACGGCAGTCAAGGACATGCGACTGGCCGAAACGAATTAGCGCAAATCATTCGCGTTCGACGACTCGGGGCGCTTTTCTTCTCGATTCCTTTTCTCTCGCACGTCGACGCGCCACTGTGCGGCCTTCATTGGCGTGCCTCTAACGCTTTTTAATTGCGACCGCACGAGGGCGGATCGATGAATCATTGCGTCGATTGGCGCGACTAGTTTTCGCAATAATCGCTTGTTCGAACGTTGATGTTGAATGGATGACACCGGAATTTAGCTAGTTGTTTTTTGTTTGTTTTTTGTTGATGGGGAAACAGCGAAGGAAATCCGGGCAAACGTACGTCGTAGCTTAGCGATTAGCAATCGTCCAGGAAAGCAATTGAGCGTTACGAACTTTTTCAGAGATCCACAGAGGCGAAAGAATCCGAAAGCTCGAGCAACGCCGGTCACAAGCGCTTCGCACTTGGAAAGAATCGAAATTCTTCTCTTATCAATGGCAAGCTACTCATCGAACCACCGTCGTAGCAAAACAAGTTATTCCACGATCCACCCTCGTACGACCAATTAAGATGCTCCGTCGGCGATACACCGCGGATTTCATTTAATAAAGCGTAACGTAAACGGAACAACCGGAAGCTGGAGCTAATAAAATATGTTGTAGCGAGCGGCTCGACGAGACGATAATTGGCCCCAATTTTCTCCCCCCCGCACTCGCCCCCTTCGGGGATCTCTTTCTCATCGAAACTCTCCCCCATCCATCCGTCCATCCGTCCACTTAACCTTTCTTTTCCGCCCGCTCGGCCCATCGTTAGACCATTTAACCGTGTCTTTGTCTTCGTGTGTGTGTGTGTGTTGAAAACAACAGAAAAAACAGGTGCGAAACGACCGTTCGTTACGTGAATAGGAACTCACACACACACTCACGCATTGTTATTATGTACAGACTGACTTAAGTACCTTTCAACTGTATTATTTTATTGCCGTCATTATTATCGCTATTATTATTGCCCATTATCGTCCATTAATTCCATTGTTACACGTCCACGCACGTTAGATACGTCGATTGAAGCGTCCATGCGGTCGTTTGGTAATTAGACAATAAACTTCAACCTCGTTTTAGAATTATGCGCATTTTTTGGGATGAATTTCGGGGAATGATGCATTTCGGAAACGCGGCATAATGATCTGAATCGGTTTTCGCTAATGCTCGTATTGCTCGAAACACTTGACTATTTGCATTGCTATATATATTCTAATAGAAATTTGCAGGAATATTCACTGTTTGCACCCTTCATGTGGCCCTTTTGCGATCTGACGTAGCGTATGTTACGGCCACCGACATTCTCTACGATTAAATTGGAAAAATCCAAAGGGGCTTGCTTTTTTTTTGCAAAAAATGGCAAGAAGTTGACATTTTCCAAATGAAGCGGCATCAAGTCAGATTAGAGGAGAAGAAAAACAGCGAAATCCGCGTGCAAATCGAATAAGAACATCGAAAAAAAAGGGGAATTTAAAGTAAAAAAAAAAATGATGCAATTTCAAGAGTTTAAAAGTGCGAAAACTTCTAAACTACTCGACCGATTGGGCTGTAATTTGCACACGAATTAGCTTTCATCTGTCCCTACAAATGGTGCGAGTTTCAGCCGATTCGGGGATATGAAGGGAAAATGGGGACATTTAAAGTTGACACGTTGTTGAAGGCAATTTCACGTCGTTGGTTTAGGTCATAATCGGAGAGTGCAAGGCCCGGAAAATCCTCCGGAAGAGGAGGAAGGACCTCCGGAGCAATCTGTTCGTTCTCTTAAATTCAGCTGTTTTCTTGTTCGTTCTTGACAATGCCAAAGTTGCGTTCGTCTTCATCCAAGGAGACGCCAACTTGGCGTTAGGATTAAACGGATCGTAGCAGCAACTGTCGAACATTGTTTTCGACAACTTTGTCGATTTGAACTCGCGAGATTCGCATGTTGCCATCGAGCTCGCGAGCCGGATCTAATTGGGACACTCGGTATGCGTGTGTTTCTCGGAATTTGTCATTCCGTCTTGCTGCAACTGTTGTCGATTCCGTTTTCCAACGTTGTTTATTGCGCAATAAGTTTGTGGATTCGCAATAGTTGTTGCTAAATAACGATCACGACGTTGTTTAATAGATATCGCAAAGTTTTTTCCTGCTCTTTTCCACGCTAATTCCACGCGAATCGTAATTCCTTCGCTTATTATTCGACGTCACGTCAGGTTAGATGGTTTATTCGTTTATTTATGGCGAGGACGGCGGATTAAGTTGCGAGGACAGGAAAAACGATAAGTTGAGCCAATGCATTTCCCGTTCCGCATTTAATTCTCGCCGAAACCGTCGTGGATGAGGAGGGGGATTCGATGATGGGCCTCTTGCAGCAAATGAAACAATCGCAAACTTTGCAAAACTTTGCGAAACTTTGCGAATCGCCGCAATCATAAATATGACTTAATGAAGATTTTAATTGTTTCCATTTCCACGAGCAATAACTGCAATTAAGCGGTAAAGAAAAATGGGAAACGAACGACCGTTATCTACCGGGCGATCGATCGATGGCAAGGCTGCAAAAAAACGACGGTGAACGCAAGTAACGAAATGAAATAAACGAGAGGTAAAGGAACAAACGATTTTCTAATTAATTCGCCAACTTTACGGCCAACAACGTAATTGTTTATTACTTTATTATCTCTCGTGTCGTCGATTTTATTTCGTTTCGTTGTTGTTGTTGTTGTTGCAGTTTCTCTTACTTCTTGCAGTCGAGGAGCGAATTTACGACGATAATTATTTGCAAGTTGGCCAGATTCGCGTTATTAATTCGTTGCTATCGCGTTTGCTTGCAATTTTTCTATTAAAAAAACAACAACGAAAAAAGCGAAGAAGAAGATGGGAGATGAAGCGAGATGGGGAACTGCGAAATCGTGAGAAATCGAATCCGCAACTCGTATTGGTTCTCGCTCCTTGTCCGTCGTCCTTCCTTGTGCCAATTTAACGTTTTATCGTGCAAAAATCCGCTTCTCCTTCTTCGCTAAACCAACAGCAAATATTAATTATTATTATTATGACAATTATCGTTTCTCGAGCAAAAAGTAAAGCTTCGTAAGTTACAGGGCGTCTCGCAAAAAACAAACGAACAAACAGTGCAAAAAAGCGGCAGGAAAATCCCGTGAAATTGCCATAATTCCTTTGTTCCCCATCTCGCTCTCTCGCCTTTGTTTCTCTCTCTCTCTCTCTCTCGCTCTCTCTTGCAAAAATAACTTCATTTCGGTTGCCGTCGTTCCGCTCGATTGAGAAATTATGCTGTCAGCGGGCGAAGGATAATTGATGCAAATTGCGAATTTCCACACAACCAAGGCGGCGGCATCGTCGTTATTATTATTCGCAAATAATAATCGGCCATCGACGAGAACAAATAATAATCGTAACAAAGATCATCGCCTACTATCAACAACAACAACAACAACAACATGACGAACGCGAAGAAAGAATGCGAAAGTTTTGTAAAGTGAAGAAGAAGAAAAAAACAAGCGAAAGAACCCGTATAAATTCGACCGTGCGAAATTCCAATCAACTCCGCGCCCGCATGCAAAAGGAGGCAAGAAAGTGCAGGAGAAAGGAGGATAAAGGAGAGAGGGAGAGAGAGAGAGAGAGGTCCTGAAGGTCCTCGCGACAACTGAAACTTTTATCGACGGCGAGGCGAAAGGGAATTGGTCAAATATTTTAGTTCGTGGCCCCAATTAGGGCACCCTCAGCAGCGAAACAAAAGTTAAACAAAGAATTAGCGAAGAGGAGGTTAAGCCCTTTAACGTTCCCCATCAGTCCCTCCGTCAATCGACGACCTATAAACGGGGCTTCAAATTCAAATTGATATATCGAAAAAGAAAAACAAAAAGCAGAATAACCTAAAAGCCGAAATGACACCATCTGGCTCGATGTGTGTGTGTGTGTGTGTGTGTGTGTGTGTGTGAAACGCATAACAATAAATTAGTGCATTTCGGTCGGTGACATTTCTTCGTCGGTCGTTGCGACCGGGTTCTTCCGAGGCCACCGGCCGTGAAAATGTCAACAAAACGCCGAAACAATTGCATCCGAACGTATGTCACACGCGCCACCCCTCCGACTTAATTCCATCGAACTATTGTCGCCGTCATACGCGATGCCGGCGAAATTGAGAAGAGGAGACGAGGAGAGAAACGTTGGTTAGGTTCTTTGCTTGTTGGAATTATAGGTTAGTCTCTTTCTCGCCGCCGCCGGCGTCCCTTCGGCAACGAGCAAACGAACCGGAAAACGGCCGGACGACGGACGGATGGAATCGGAGGAAGCGATCGGTCTTCTTTCGGCTTTGATGTAATTGAAACGATCAATAAGGATGGATCAGATGAACTAATCGGAGGAGAAGAAAAAAAAAACGATTTCCCTGTATTCATTAAACGATTTTTGCTGTCATTAAAAAAGAAAAGAAACAGACAAAAGTGATTAGAAGAAAGTTGAGCAAGATTAAACGGTTTCCCTGTATCTTTTAAGTAATTTTTTGACAGAAGAAAAAAAAGGTGAATCGAAAGAGAGTCAGGAAAAAAACAGCGATTAAACAGTTTCCCTGTATTTAATAAACGATTTTTGCTGTCATTAAAAAAGAAAAGAAACAGACAAAAGTGATTAGAAGAAAGTTGAGAAAGATTAAACGGTTTCCCTGTATCTTTTAAGTAATTTTTGACAGAAGAAAAACGAAAGTGAATCGAAAGAGAGTCATGAAAAAAAAACAGCGATTAAACAGCTTCCCTGTATTCATTAAACGATTTTTGCTGTCATTAAAAAAGGAAAGAAACAGACAAAAGTGATTAGAAGAAAGTTGAGAAAGATTAAACGGTTTCCCTGTATCTTTTAAGTAATTTTTTGACAGAAGAAAAACGAAAGTGAATCGAAAGAGAGTCATGAAAAAAAAACAGCGATTAAACAGTTTCCCTGTATTTAATAAACGATTTTTGCTGTCATTAAAAGAGAAAAGAAACAGACAAAAGTGATTAGAAGAAAGTTGAGCAAGATTAAACGGTTTCCCTGTATCTACTTAGTAACTTTTTGACAGAAAAACGAAAGTGAATCGAAGGAGAGTCAGGTAAAAAACCAGGGTTAAACAGCTTCCCTGTATTTATTAAACGATTTTTGCTGTCATTAAAAAAGAGAGAAAAAAGAAGAAAGTTATTAGAAGAAAGTTGAGAAAGATTAAACTGTTTCCCTGTATCTACTTAGTAACTTTTTGACAGAAAAACGAAAGTGATTCGAAAGAAAGTCAGGTAAAAAAACAGGGTTAAACAGTTTCCCTGTATTTAATAAACGATTTTTGCTGTCATTAAAAAAAAATGAAACAGACAAAAGTGATTAGAAGAAAGTTGAGAAGGATTAAACGGTTTCCCTGTATCTTTTAAGTAATTTTTTGACAGAAAACGAAAGTGATTCGAAAGAGAGTCATGAAAAAAAAACAGCGATTAAACAGCTTCCCTGTATTCATTAAACGATTTTTGCTGTCATTAAAAAAGGAAAGAAACAGACAAAAGTGATTAGAAGAAAGTTGAGAAAGATTAAACGGTTTCCCTGTATCTACTTAGTAACTTTTTGACAGAAAAACGAAAGTGAATCGAAGGAGAGTCAGGTAAAAAACCAGGGTTAAACAGCTTCCCTGTATTTATTAAACGATTTTTGCTGTCATTAAAAAAGAGAGAAAAAAGAAGAAAGTTATTAGAAAAAAGTTGAGGAAGATTAAACAGTTTCCCTGTAACTATTAATTAATTTTTTGACAGAAAAAAAACAAGAAAGTCAGTAAGAAACAGGGATTAAAGTTTCCCTGTATTTATTAAACGACTTTTGCTGTCATTAAAAAAGAAGAAAGTTATTAGAAAAAAGTTGAGGAAGATTAAACAGTTTCCCTGTAACTATTAATTAATTTTTTGACAGAAAAAAAATCGAGAAAGTCAGTAAGAAACAGGGATTAAAGTTTCCCTGTATTTATTAAACGATTTTTTCTGTCATTAAAAAAGAAGAAAGTTATTAGAAAAAAGTTGAGGAAGATTAAACAGTTTCCCTGTAACTATTAATAAATTTTTTGACAGAAAAAAAAACAAGAAAGTCAGTAAGAAACAGGGATTAAAGTTTCCCTGTATTTATTAAACGATTTTTGCTGTCATTAAAAAAGAAGAAAGTTATTAGAAAAAAGTTGAGGACGATTAAACAGTTTCCCTGTAACTATTAATTAATTTTTTGACAGAAAAAAAAATCGAGAAAGTCAGTAAGAAACAGGGATTAAAGTTTCCCTGTAGTTATTCGCTCATCTCCTTTTGCGTGGAAGATGAACGTGAACGAGGGAGGGACGGTGCCATCATCATCGTCATCATCATCGTCGTGTTTATTACGTTTTAACGAAAAGAACAACAACGAACAAACGAAAACAAATAAAGGATGGGCACGATTGTTACGGCGAGAAAGCGACCGAAAAGTTGGAACGAGATGGACGGAAAAGCAATTGGAAAATGTCACGTTTGACAATTTCTTTTACCCAATTTCTCCTTCTTCCTCTACTACTTTTTGCCGTTCCACTTCTGTACCTTCTTCGGCGACGTCACCTGATTGCCTCCCACGATTTGCTCCCCGTGCCGTACTTTTTAACAATCGCTAAACGACATTAATGTTTATCCCCGTCCTTGTTCGTCATCCGACTTCTAATCGTGTAGCATTGAACATGTCAATTGTCGATAATTTCGCTACAATTCCGGCTTCATTTTTTTTTCTTCGTGAATAATTTGCAAACGACGCGGATTCGAATGATATCGCGTAGGTAGCACCGAAAAAAAAAACAACAACAAAAAATAGCTCATTAATAATAAATAATAACGTTGATGATCATGATGATGGGAGATAATGATTTTCGTAATAATCGTGATGCCGCCCCCTATCATCATCATCATCATCGTGGTTATTGCATGATCTGACTGACGACGACACGATTAGAATAATAAATAATGATCCGAAATAGTAATTGACGATCAACGGCGAACGATAAGAGATGATTCTTTTTTCGTTGGGCCCCCATAAACAAACAACGATCATGCGACACAAACACACCGAGGGGTTGGGGGGGAAGCGAATGGGAGGCGCCCCATAATTTAACCAAAGTTATAGCAACCGATCGGAATCCGTTGACGTTTAATTACGAAACGCAAACGCAATTAACCTCACAAATTTACGTAATCGGAGCCATAACCTCCGAGTTGAAAATGGCGAAAAAAAAAAGGGAATCGTATTCTAGATTTGGCGAAAGAAAGCGAATAAATTTGACGGTTTCAGTAAATTGGCGCTCGCCGCGAGAGAAATAGCATTTTATAAGGTTATGTTTTTTAACCATCTTCGATGACAGACGGCCGGAGATGGATTCGGATTCGAGAAATGAGCGGAGAGGAAGACGGTTGTTTTCCTATTTTCGGTCCGAGAGTTGTTAGTTTCGCATGCGAAACCGAAGAGGGAAGAGGATTTAATTCTAATGCCGTTCGCCAAAACCGGCAGAAAATTCAAATCGCTTCGTGTACCGTTCTGCAGAGAACGCGGCGGTCATCAATCTGTCCGACTCGATATGGTCGATATGCGGTTGTTTTTGGCTTTCCGCAACAGTTAGGTTGGGTATTGTTAATGCCTACCGGATCGCAACAACGACAACATTTTTTTTTTTGCGTTTTCTTGCGGAGATTCAACAGCAGCAGCAGCAGTAGAAGAAGAAGAGAATAAGGACAGTGTCGCGGTCAATTATTCGCATTTCGATGGACGAACCGGACGTGGCAAAGAACAAGAAACAGAAGAAGAAGAAACGAACGGTAACGATGCGAGATCGAAGACGGTGTTGCGGAATAATGGGGGAGGGCGGAGGAAACAATGACAAACTGAAGAGTTGGAGGGACGGGGAGGAGAGCGTGGAGGAGAGTACGCGCTGGAAGACACGAAGACGTGTTAAAGTCGCGGTTAGTTATTTCGCGCGATCGGAAATAAATCGAAAGAAAAACAAAAAAGAAGAGCGAGCGAGCGAGCGAAATTCGCGCGAACAACGCCGGCAATTTCGATTGTTTTCGCCGATTGACAGCGAGTGTTAACGTCCGCGAAAATGCGCGGAGAGACGAAAGGAACGAACGGCTTGCGAAGACGGAGGCGAATAATAATAATACATAACTAAGCGGTCGCCTCGCGTTGCATTTTGCACGATTTCGCACCTTTCCCGCGTCATAACTCACTCGCGCTCTGTTTCTTCTTCTTGTTCTTCCTTCTTTTGTTTTTTGTTTTTTTTCGTTATTCCTCGCATTCCCGTGTACCGGGTGTAATAAATAACCAAAGTGAGCGAAACTTGGCGAAACAAACGAAATCAATCCATTCGATGCGCCTAAACAATTGGAATATTTCGATGATGAGAATCGAAAATAAACTGCGCGGATCGCGACCGTCATCAATTATTATTATTATTATTATCGTCGAAAGGATTTTATTTGTTCAGTGCCAACAACCGCGATCGCGTTCATTGCGGCCGATAATTCCCATAGATAACGTTGGGCAAATAATAATTTAATTTAAATGATTGGCGGCGAAAACGAATTTACGATGCGACAGCGAAAGAGAGAGAGAGGGGGGGGGGGACTCCCTTAACTTAACCCTCAAAACCGCCGTTTAAATTCGAAACGGTAATAATGATGATGATGATAATAAATGGAGGGGGGGGCGCTTTCTACGTTTCCGAAAGATTTATGTGAAAATAATAAACGACAATCGATTAACTTTTATGCAAATGACGTTATATCCTCCATTCGCTGTCAAACATAACCAAGAAAAAAAAAAGGGGAAAAATTAAACGGCCTCCTTCCTCCTCCCTCTTCTTCTTCTCGTCAGTCTGTCACCGCCGTTAACTGTTACAACAGCCAACTGACTGAATAAATATTATAAATAAAGACAGCGCCCGCGGGGGGAGGGGGGGGACTTCCGTTTCCCTCCACCACTTTCATCTGTTTTATTCTTTATTCCAAAATAAACCTTAATAATAATAGTATCGGCGGTGCCCCCAGATGCTTATCTGTTAATATTCCGTGTGCCCTTTTGCCCTAGAACAATTTCACCATCCGCCATCGTCGTAATCATCATCCGATAACCCCCCACCCCCCTACTCAACCCCCTTACTTGCTCCCCTTTAAAGAAAAATAATTTCCAATATCATTATTATTGTTATTATTATATATTAGGTGCTCTCTCCCTCCGTCCTCGATCCCACTACCCTTCCCTCCCACCGCCGCCTGTCACTTTTTTCGCCCCCCCCCTCCCCCGCGCTCCTTTTGGTTATTATCGGTGGGTAACGTTAAGGAGCAAAAAAGATTGTCTTGGTACAAAGTTGCACGCCATCATCAACAACGACAACATCATCGTGATCATGATGATTTTCGTTATTAACATTACGTTACTCGTTTACTGTCATTCCACCCCCACTCCGGTATCCGCGATTTAAGTAGATTTTCAGGTTAGGCAAGAGAAACGCAACGAAAATTGCGATGCTCGTTTGTCACCTGCATTCGTTCGGAAATCCTCTGTCCAAGTCTTTCGTATTCCAGTAGGTCTCGTCGACAATCATTTCGGCCACATCATCTTTTACTCCCCTTCTCTTTGCGGATGTTAATGACGATAATCGTGGAGCGAAAGGAAATCGCGCGGCTTTTGTCGGCGCTCCTCCTTGTCGCGGTTACATTTTTTATCCATTTTTCCCTCTTTTCTTTTTTCTTTCTTTCTTTCTCGTTGCTCCCCTCGTACAATTCGATTCGGACACGACGCCGGACGAATTTTAAGTTTCTCCCGGATTGCTCCGGGTTAACAGATAACGATTTAATAATGGACGGCGGCAGGAGGGCAGGAGGCGGGAGATTAAAGGGATGGCCGCAAAAAAAAAGGGGGGGGGGAGCAAAAAAAAAAATGAAGAAGGATAACGCGGCGAGGAGGATTGAATTTTGCAAAAAGGAATAACGGCGATCCTCGAGGATCACGAGGACGTTTCAATTTTTTTCCTTAAATGAAACGATTAGGCGAAGGCCGCGCAAGATGGATGTGGATTCGCTTTAAAATAAAGTAAACCGTCATCGTCGTCATGATGATGGATACGCTCGTCGTTTTTTTCTTCTTCTTTTTGATCGTCCTATACATACGAATTTTATAATGTGCCACGCAGCAAAGAAAACTCGATGTCATTAGTCAGGGTAAAAAGTTCGTGTGGGCGAACGGCATCAATCAAGTGGATTCCGGCAACAATAACAACAACAACAAAAAAAAAAAAAACGAGGAAAATCCGGGAAAACGTTCCCTCGTCCGCTAGGAATCATCATCCGCGGCGGATCTAAACGCACGACGAATGAAAGCGGTCGAGCATTAGTCGAACGAGACTTTAAATCGTTAATCGTTCAAGCGCGCCAATTAATTTGAATAATTGTCGCCCTTTCGCGTTAACCAACGTATCGCTCACGTCCGATCGCATTCGTCGCCCTCATCGTCGCCAACGTTATTAGATGGTTATCGTCGGTAATCGTCGCAACCGTCATAACAACAAGTTGATTCCACGTGCAAATTGCGAGCGAACACGTGTGTCCGTCGCCGTTCCATTGTTCGTCGACCGCTTGTGCTCGAGAAAACGACAAATTCTTTGCAATTCATTGCCCACAGCAATTAATTGCAATTCGTCGTTGCAATCGTGCAATCGATCGCGCTCGAATCGCAAGCGAATCGCAAGCGAATTCGCCCAATTTATTGCCGAGCAAAATTGCCAATCGATTCTAATCTCGCGCCGTCCTATCCGATCGCAATCGCGGATGGTAAATAAGCGAACGTCGAATCGATTTGCGATCGTGCATCATATAAATTGCTGGGTGAGCCCAAACCCACCCCCCAGCCCTCCTCCGCCCTTTATTATTCGCAAAATCCCGCGGGGAATTCGGAATTGACCAGGACATCGATATCTACATGTAGAGTGGAGAGAGAGAGATAGATGGATTTAGATTGAGGTTAGAAAACTGGTTAGAAGTCGTAGGGAAAGGGGATGGTAGGGGAAGCGATTGCAAGAGGTTAGGAAATTGACAGGAAATCGACGAAACAAGCGAAAAGCTGTTGTTAATTACGTGAACGCCTCAAGTATTCATTTGTTTCGAATCAATTACAACCGCGAAGAGAACAACGCAAACTGTGGCCAACTCTTGGTTTTCCGCAACGCCGCAAAGATATCGCCAATAAATTGCGAAACGGTTGCAGATTTGCGCGCAAAAAAAAGGAAAAATAAGCGTTTTTTTTTTCGGGGGGGGGGGGACGATTAAATCGCAATCGCGTCGTAAATCGTGCGAGGGTGGTGTCCGGGGGCCCGACCGCAAAACAATAAAAGCCGATTTCGTCGTTGTCGCAACGGCAATCGCGTCGCATTTGTTTCGCCGTCGGGGCGTCCGATTCTTTGCGTCTTCGCTCGACGTCCGGAGACGTATTAAACGACGCATGAAATATGTTTAGAGGAACCCTCGAGCGACGATAATAAATTCATCCCCTTGTGCAACCCCCTCACCCGCGTCTCGCCTCATCGTCGCCCCGCTCCATAAGCGGAATTCTTCGTGTTAAACGGACGTTTCTCCCATTTGCAACAAGAGGAACGCGGTGAAATGACACAAAACACCCCAGAAACAAAAAAAAACAAAACAAAAAAGGAGCGACGAGGAAACGGCGGAGAGTCTTGTCGCAAAAAATCTCTCCGCACGTTCGTCGCCCAGTTTGATTTCGTGTCGTTGTTGTGCAATAAACATTTTGCACAATTTTCGCTTCGCGCCATTTAACCCTGCGCCCTTCGGCAACAATGGTCGCTTCTTTTGTTCGCCACGCTCGCTCATTGTTGTTTCGCATCGGAAGGAAAAGCGGCGAGGAAGAGGAAGAGCGAGAAGAAAAAAAAAAAAGCGACGACGACGATGACGGTCTTTAAATCCCATTTTAAAGCCGTTACCCATCCGCAATTTGATCGTTATTGCATCCTGATGCCTTCACTTTCGCTTCCGTTGTTCGCGAACTCGTGGTAAACGTTTGAATCTATCGTTGGTAGGCCTGAGAGCGATCGGCGTGACGTTTGCCGGTTAGATCGCCTCCGTGATCCACACGAATTGATATCGAATCGATGGCTGCTTTTCTCGATCGACTTCACCGTAATTAATCCGCGTCTGTTTTTGTTGTTGTTTTTGTTGTTTGTTTTTCGCATGCCGTCTCATTATTTTCGCGGCGAAAGTATTCGCGTACAGTTATAAACGTATCGCGGAGGAATAAAATAAGCGAAATGAGCGATACGAAATATGCGAGAGGAAAAAAGTTTTTAAACTCCGTGCGGAGCGATTTTAATTAGAAGACGCCGCCGATTGGATTTAATAACGATAATAATGCGAATGAATAATAAGAAGCGTAATAAGAAGAAGAAGCGGCGACATGTCGACTCGTTTACAATGGAAATTATCTTGCGTCTTTTTTTTATTTTCGCTTTCCTCCGATTCCTCCGATCTTAATTTCGATCGGTTGTTGCCATCGCCCATCATCAATTGTCAATCAAATGGGGGACGACGATTTCGAATGAATACATTTTCAAGCGATTATTCCGACGTAAATCGCGATCGGTTTCAATACCGATCGATAATGACGCGATGGGGAGGACGGAGACGCAGCGATTCGCTTCTTTTCTCTCTCTTTCCATTTAATGCCACGCTTGATGCCCGTTTCCGGCGCGGAACACGTCAAATTATTATTTATCTCGTTGGGAAAACGACGACGAATAAATAAATAACGAGAGCCGGTTAGAGCGATGCGAATGTGATAATTGCGAGCCATTTAAATACGATTATAATGCGCGGAGAAGAAGAGGAGAGACGAGAGAGAAAAGAGATCTTCGAGAGCCGGCAAACGGTAGCAAGCGCGAGTCTCGATCGGGGCCGTCGTCTGACGGATGATTGACGCTAAAGTATGCGGAGAAGCGAACGAGAGAGAGAGAGAGAGAGAGCGAACCGACGAACGAAGAAAGAAACGCGCGTTTGCGGTTCGAGGATAACGAGAAATAAAGGGAGATCAAGAATGAAGAAGAACGAGGACAAAAAAAAAGTGTGACAGAAGGAGATAAAACGAGAGAGAGAGAGAGAGGCGTCTAATTGATTGCGTTGTTAAGCAATTTCGCTGCAATTCGCTCGTTTTCTCCGCGCTTAATCCATCCGAACCCGTTGTTGGATCGGGTTCGATGGTCAATCGACGACCCTCGGTGACTCGCGTCCGGCGAGAGGCCACCGCTGATGCCGTGGAAGAGCGAACAATTGATAAAGCGGTTTCTTTTTTTTTGCGCGCGCGCGCGCGCGATTTTGTTCACGTTCTAACCTCGATTGTTATCGTCGAATCGTAGGCGCAAGAAGAGGAAAAGAACGTCGTTCGGCTACCGTTCGACGCGTAATTAGAATAAAAATGCGGGGCAATAAAGCGAGATCAAGACGCCGACGGTACCGGGAAACGATAAAAAAAAAATAAACGGTCGAATGAAGCTCCGCTCGCTCGATTTTTCGGAATTAAAGCGAGCGGCGACGCGGAAACGAGGGAGAAAAAGTGAACGGGGAAATTTTACTACTGTTTTTGGTTTTTTTAGGTTATTTTACGATTCTTGTATTTATTATGCCCCCCCCCCCTCTGTTTTTTTTGTTTCTTGTTTTCGATTAAATTTCGATTATGGATCGTCGATAAATTCGAGAAGGAACGACAGGAATGCCAACGGCAAAAGCACACGAAGAAACAATCGAGACCGTGTCGTTCGGGTTATATTACATAACCTAACGTTTATCTTTTATGTACATCTCGGCCCTTTTTTTGCCTTTACACTTTTTCCTAGTGCCACCGCTGTTCGTCGTTCTTTTATTTCACATTCCACGCTACCTTCTGGTGCTTAGTTGTTAATTAGGAGGATTCACAAAAAAAGCGAATGAGAAAAGGACGAAAATCGGAGGAATTGGATGGGAGTTGATAAAGATAAAAGTGACGAGAAGGAGGGGGAGGGGGCAAGAAATAGGGGCGAAAAACAGCGAGGAGGAGAAATTGATCTTTAACTAGGGCGATTCGCGCAGGGACGATTGTATCATTATTATTGAACGTCCGGTACATATCCTCGTGTGCATTTATTGAATATACGAAGGGGAAGAGGGGGATTTACGAGGGATTAAGGAAATTGGTTTCCTTTTCGGGGTATAAGGGTGACGGCCACCGAGGAGTCTCCCTAAAAATGGAAATTATAAGGGAGATAAAAACGTCAATTACATGCACACGAGTCGTTTGTTTTGCTCGTTTCTCCCTTCTCCTTCGTCGAACCAGCCATTCGGTCAATTGTCCCTTTTTCTTCTCGCAAAAAGGACAAATTGCTATTATTTGTCTATGGGATTTTAAATCTTTCTTAACTAGAGACAATGGACCGTGGAGCAAACAAAAATTGCAGGTTAAGAAATGGAGTAATCATCTATTTTGATCACAGGCTAGTTGTAAAAAGTGTAACAACGTGTAATCAAAAAACGAAAAAAGGAAATTGCTTAAATTCAAGTGATTCATCGGGAATTAACAAAAGAAGCGATTGGATGAATAAGCAAATTGCCATCTTACCTTACTCGGTGATTGCTGCAATAACAATTTAATCAATTCATAAACTAAAACGTCACTTTAATGGAGGAAAATCTGAATAAAAATCCACTAAGAACAATTGCTTTACATCTGGTTACCATAAACGTATCCAAGTGCGTTTAACCCGAAGAAGAAACAGGGTCACTCGGTGAAGGCGACAGTCACCGTCATCATCGGCATCATCATCGTCATCATCATCATCATCAGCGATTATGGCCTTATTGTTCTTTACGTGTCACCTTTTACCGTCCATTGTTTAGATTCTCCTTTCGCCCTCCCGCCCCAACTCCCCCGTCGCCATCTCTTTCCCTCTTGATCGCACCGTATCCGCACGTCTCTCTTAAATAATTCGATTGTTAATTAGCAAACAAAGCAAGGCCTAAGCGAAATAAACGAACGACAACAATCGGTCTTATTTCTTAACGAGTTAATAACCATTAAGCGTTCGTTATGATTATTACGGCGAGCGATTCAATTTTTATTAACATTTCGATCGATTCTCCTTCAACTGTTTTAATTGAATCGGTTCGCTTTTCCCTCTTTGTTTTTTTCGATTTTTGTTTTCGCGATGCTTAAGTTGGTATTATGCATATGTGCGGAAAAGAGTGGCGCGAAGAGGGGGGGGGGGGTAGATATCGGCGGCACTCTTTGATGTTGCTGCCGAACGACGGTGGAGGCTCCTTAACGCGCGGGCACTCGCTCAATTAGCATTCAAATTGTCGTTTTCTCTTCTTTTAGGTTATCTTCACTTCACGTTTAAATCCCTCTTTCTTCGTTTACAATTAACATTTTTTTGCGTGGATTTCTGTTCTTCGGTCTCGTTTTTTTCCCTTTCGGTTGATGATTCTTCTCGGTGCAGTTTCTTCTGTCTTCTTTTCTTCTCTCTTGCATTTAATTATTTGGTGCGCTCTCACGCAAACGGTTGCGTTTAATTCTTCACGTGGTTCTTGTCGTTTCGCTGTTAGGTCCGAATGGTTTTATGGGATTTAACTGGGAGATCGTATAAGCAATAATAATTATTTTTGCCGAGCCCCCCGTTCACATGTTTCACTAAATTAAAAAATTAATTGTACAATTAATCAATTAACAGTAGGAATAAATAAATGAATAATGAAGCGAGTTATTATTCGTCGTTTAATTTATTATTTATTTAAGTTAATTACAATTTTATTCAATTTCTTTTTCACTCTCTCTCTCTCTCTCTCTCTCGTTCATTCATTCATTCATCTTTCTTTTTATTTATAATTCTCTGCGTGACCGTTATTTTAATTAACTTTACAAGGAATTTCGGTCGACTTTCTTGGAGAAGCCGCCCGATTTAGATCGCAAAAATTGTTGCGAGAAAACAAAGCACCAAAAAAACAAAAAAGAAGAAAACAAAATTAAGGAAGAAAAAGGGTCCGACAAATTTCCCATCGACGTTCTCTCGTACGCACGAAGTGGCAAGAATCGAATTCGTTAGTGATCGGTGGCGAAAGGGTCGATGGGAAATCGGCGAGCAAAAATTAATGTGAAAACCTCGTTTGCTTTTTTCCCATTTCTTTGTTTCCATCCGCACATCATCACAATAATAATAGTCGCGTGTGCCATCGTCGGCGTTATCGTTCAATTTGGAAAATTCCTAATTATCATACTTACATCTTAATTTAATTATTATCATAATTAATTATAAGTAGTAGTAGTTGTTTATTCCTTTATTTTTACATTATTTCAATCGTCAATTATTCTTTTGTACTTTGTAACAATCTACGTTCACGTGTATATATAATAATATCTTCGGGTGTGTGGTTGCTTACGTGTGTGTATATGAGCGAGAAAGAGAAAGAGAGAGGGAGAGAGAGAGAGCGAGAGAAAGAGAGAGAGGGAGACGCGAATATATAAAAAATAACTGTTTTGATCGCACGGTGCGTTATTATACAGGAGGCAGCCGAAAAATAGCAAATAAACGCACGCAATTTGCCGTTCGTTTGGCGAGGAGAGTCAGTTGACAGACCGGAAACGTTCTCAATCTGTCGCGCAAAGTTGTTTAACCAATTCTTTTGTTCATTAATTTCCTCCCGTTTTTCGGCCTTTCTTTTGCTCTCGCATAATTCTCCAACAGGAAACGCGGACATTTAATTTAATCTCAACCCTTTTTTCTTTTTACCCTCATTAACCTCCCCCCCCCCCTCACTCTCTGGCTCTCCGTCCCCTTTTGTTTTCCTCTCTCTCTCTCTCCGCCTGTGTGTATTCGTGTATCGTTAATCTTTTATTTACTCTTCGTCTCGCGAGAAATTGCACTTGTTTTTTTACATGAGACCAGTTGCATGTACCGGGCGATCGCGCGATCGTTTTGCTATCGGTAAAGTTGGCCAGTCCCTGCGTTTGTTTGTTTGTTTTTTTTGCATTAGCCTTAAAAAAAATGAAATAACAATCAAATTCCTTCGCTTCCCTCCTACTCGATTAAAGTACGGTTCTGCGCCCATCCGTTCGCTTCATTTTCGTGTTTTGCCGCCCCCGCAATAACGTTTGCTTCGCCTTATTAATTAGGTAATGTACAAGGGTAATAAGAACAAAATTTACAATCCGTTCGCCCCCGGTCGGGCAAAATCGCGAGCGTTCGCTTCGTTGCTTCAAAGTTTCGCAATTCGGCAACGCACCGCCGTCCCTCACTTGTCCGCCTCCTCGCTGTTCTGTTTCACTTCCAAACCGTTCACCATCTTCTCGATGCTCTTGAGGTCGTTGGGCGAGGACGACGACGACGGCGCCGTCGTCGTCGTCGTCGTCTCCGCTTTCGGCGAGTGCGACGACGACGGCGGGAGCTGCGGCGGCGGCGGCGGCGACAGCGACGTGCCGCGCGCCCCCATCTTCATCGACGTCGACGACGGCGAATTGCTCAGACTCCTGCTGCTGCTGTTGTGATGGTGATGATGGTGATTGTTGCTATTGCTGTGCGAGCCGGGCGTGACGGTCTCGAAGGCGCTGCCGATCGGCGACGAGCCGCCACCAACCGCCGCCGTCGACGCCGACGACGTCGTCGACGTCGTCGACGTCGTGGGCAACGTGTACGGCGTGAATCGATGGTGGCCGCTCTTCAGGTGCAACGACGAGCCGGTCGGCGACGACGCCAGATGGGGCGGCGGCGGCGGCGGCGGAGGTTGCGCTAAATTGCTGTAGTGCGAGAAGAGCGCGGGATGTTGGGCGGCGAGGGCGAGTTGCGCGTTAAACAACAGGCCGGGATTCATGGCAGCCGGCGAGTGGGCGCCGAACAGGCTCAACGGCGAGGGGGCGAAGGGCGGCGCGCCCGAAGCGGCGGCGGCGGCCGCCGCGGCGTACATTCCGGCCGCCGGGTAGAGGTAGGGCAACAGATGCGGCGGCGGGTGGATCGGCGGGCCGACGCTTATGTTCGGCGACGGGTAGTCGCCGCCGCCCCCGGCCGCAGACGGACCGGCGCCCTCTTTCGGCGACGAGCGCGGCCTGAACGCCGCCGCCGTCGTCGTCGTGCTGCTGCTGCCCGGCGACTCCGAGCAGCTCGACTCCGAGCCGGAGTCGTCGTGCAGTCGGCGCCTTATTGCATCGTCCTCGTGGCCTCCTCCTGCGAACAACGCCGCCACGCGTAATGTTAAATCGCAATCACAGACGACAGCCTGTATACGGGATGTTTAGAAGAAACGTGTCACAAACTTTAAGGGGTGATGGCGCGGTCTAAGATAAGGCAGAACGGTCGTAATGAACATGTGGCCGGAAATGGACGGTTTCGGAGTTAAGAAACATTTTGCAACTTTTATATCATTTAAAATTATGCACAAACAATTGCAAACTATGGAAAATGCGATCAAAGTGCCCTGCTTCCGTTTCACGGCAGCCACGACCTGTGTTGCTGTCTTTGCCGCAAGTTTTGTGAATGAAAAAGCGAAAACCGAAGATATGCTACAAAATGGATCAATCCTCCGTGTCTTCATTTCACGTTCATTAAGACTTTTCTGCCTTATGTTGGGCCACATTCCCGCCCCTTAAAGTTTGTGACACTTTTCTTTTTCACGCCCCGTATGCACGATTTTAATTTGAAACAGTTGAAGTTATCGAGAGTGAGAAACTTTTACAGCATTTTCAAACTTACAACTTCTCATTCGTATCTCTCACCTGATTGACTGCTGATCATGTTGTGATGATGGTGCTGATTGTGATGACTGTTATGGTGATGATTGTGATGGTGATGGTGGTTGTGATGGAACGAGGGTCGGGGACTGTCGGCGGTGCCGACCACGTCCAACTCCGAGTCGTCCGTCTTCGACACCGTGCTACTGTCCGCCGACATTCGCGCCGGCAACGGATGCGACGCCGACTTGTCCGGGTCGCCGTGGCGCGCCGCCAGCATCGCTTGTCTACGATCGGATCAGAGAAAATGCAATTTAGTAAAACGCAAAACGTTGAGTTATTAGTTAATCGAGTTGCAAGACGAGAGAGACGTTTCATTTTGGTCCTTCGAGCCGGATCACTGTCGAATCTAGTTCGATCTACGTTGCCACCAGTTGGATTTTTTTTTAATCGCATGCATATCGCTCCACTGTAAATGCAAATTGAATGCACTCTCCGTTAGGGCCGTATTTCATTCGTTTTAATTTCGGCCCGTCCTTCCGCCCTTCTCTTTTTTTTTGCCGCGTGTCTCTCATCGTTTCGCTTCAGTTGTGTCCCCCCCCCCCCCCTTCCACAGTTTTTCTTCTTTCTTCCTTTGTTCTTTATCTCCTTAATCCAATAACAACAACAACCGCACGACGATGATAATGATGATGATGATAGTGGTTTATTTAGTAGTGGCGAATTTCTAATTCGCCCTCATATCCCCCCTCCCATCGAAAAACGGCCTTTCATTACGATGCGAATGACTGTCAGAATGTTAAACTTTGCGGCGAAATTAAATTCGTTTTTTCTTCTTCTTCCTCTTCTTCGTTTCTGATGTCCCAGTACGTTATATCTACAGGGTGTACCCCCGGAGTATCTTATGCAGTACGAGAGTCTACGTTTAATTTGGGTTAGCGTCGTGGAAGAGGGACGTGAAATAAACAAAGGCCGACACCGAAAGGGTCGTACGAATACTTAATAAGAGGGCGGTTTTTTGACGGGATACCGCGGAGGACGGGGCGAAACAGAGAAGTGACGGCAAGAAGAAGAAGCAGGCCGAAATTTATGCAAAGCCGTAAATTAGGCGGCTAAAAGCTACGGCGGGCGAAATTACCGCAAGAAAAAAATAAAATAAAATAAACGATAAGGTTGTTGGCGAGAGATCAAATTAAAAGCGAAAGGAGAACGGCAAAAAAGAATCAAGGGGGTGGCAGGCAATGGGGATGTAGGTTAGGGATAAGCGGGAGATTTAAGAAACGATCTGTCACGTTGTCCGATCCTCTTTATCCATTTTCTTCGTCTCTCTCTCTCTCTCCCTTTCCCTCTCCCTGCGCCTTCCGCCCTTTGGCCTGTAATTATTTTAAAAGACTCGCCACGTCGCCGCTTGTCACTTTTGCCGGGTTGCGTTGTGGTAATAAAAAGTGGGGTTAACTGAAATTAATGCACGCGTTACCGCCCGTGACGTAAATAATCGTACCAACGCAACGGAAAAATGTTAAACCCCCTAAAAAAAAAGCGAGTAAGAGAGCGAAACAGGGATCAACCGGTGTAATTGTGCGGTTACTCGCATTTTGCGCCGCTCTGTCATTAGTTTTATTTTTATTAGAACGGTTGGCAGCAGCGCTGGTATCAGCGGCGGTGCAATTTCAATTTCGGACCAGTTTGCATTTATGAATAAAATTTAAACGGACGCAAAGCGAACGGGGGCGGGGCGACGAGAGACGAATGCAAATTCGTGAATGCAAATCTCGCTTTTCGCCTCTATTTTTTTTCCGCCAATTTTCATCTACGTTCTCGTTTGTGTTTGTTAGTTTTATATCAGAGTCAATTTCAATCGTTATCGCTTGTCACTCACTTCTTCTCGCGTTTGCCGGCGCCGGTGTCGCGGAATCCTTTCGCGAACGGATTATTGTCGATTTTCAATTGGGTAATCTGCAAAAAAAAAAGAACAAACGAAAACAATTATTAATAAACTTGCGGCAATTGCGATGAAAGCGGTCGTAATTGGTTTGCAATTTCGCCAACTGTCGTTGTTCGTCTTATCGCTGAACAATAACGACACGACCGGGGCTTGTAAACAATAATGGCGAGTTTCGCGAATCAATCGACACACGATTTCAATTAGGACTAATCGTAACGACTGAATAATGCACTTTAAAGAAACAAATAAACAAACAAACAAACAAGCGATTTGTTTATCGCGCACTCGATGATTGATAATGGAGATGCAACAAAAAAGCAACGACGAAAAACAAAAACAAAGTGGGAATTTCGCGTTACCTTTTCGTTCTGATAGGCGGTGACCGCGATGAATTCCGTCTCCTTGAAGACGTACGTCCTGAACGTCGAGTAGGGCAGCTTCAGGATGTCGTTGGCGCGGACCAAATGGAATCGAGGCTGGTACTTGTGCATCGAGTTGAGTATCGTCTGGAACCGAACGGAAACAATGCCAAAAAAAAAAATCAATTTTCGCCTCGAAATAACAGGAAAGTGGACTAATGAAATGCAAACACCCTGTATCACATGGTTCTCTTGTTTTAATAATGAACCTTTTTCTGCTCGTTTCGTTTGTTCGAATCTCGTTTACTCTTGGACGCGGCCCCTTTGATCGCACGGTCCATCGATAAACGCGGCGAAATGTGCAAATTTCGGTTAATTCGCGTTCGTTTATTATCCCCGCTCTCGCTCTCTCGCGCGCGATGTCTTCTCCATTCCTCGTCCTCCATTAATTCTTGCGCCGTTTTAACTTTGCGGTTCCTTAATACGTTTGTTTACGAGCAATGCGAAAGAGTTTGCATTAAGTTTCGCAAAGAGAGAGAGAGAGAGATCGAGATGGCTGCGACGATGATAATGACATTTCGTGTGTGTGGTACCAACGTAATAACGTTAATAAAAGATAAATTATTGAAATTATTATATCGACCTCCCTCCGTTTATCGTTGCTCTTTCGCAGTCATTTCGCGAAAGAATGGACTTATAGTAGAGTCAAGATTGCACGTATAAATTGGCAAATAGTTTCGAGAAGTTTCAAACAAGTAAAAGTACGGGGAGATCAGGAATTTACTGTAACTCTTTTTTTTTGCAAAAAGCTAATCACAGACTTTAACCCCGTTCTTCTTTCTTTCTTTCTTTCGTTTAGCAAACGCACAATTAGTTTTAAATCGCGTTTCGTGCCACAATTAGTTTGCCTCTACTGTATTTCCTGCCTTGCCGTTTCGTCCGTTTGTTTCGTCTTGAGCGTCTCTCATTTTTTCTCTTTTTCTCTCGGGCACCCAATTACAATAAATCCGGCGAACTTTTCGCGACGCGAGGCATGCAAAAATGCGCCGAAAAGAAACCGCAAACGCGACGGCGAGGAGGAGGAGGAGGAGTAGGATCGGAAAAGGAGAAGAAATGCGATGCGCATAATTTTCGCATTCGAACACTCCGCACCGATAATGACCGTAACAATAAGACAGACGAAACCGTTTCTTCTTCCTCTTGTTTCTTCTTCTTTGGCTTGTTCTGCTTCTTGTTGGTTCCAAAAACGTCAAATCGCGAAGATGAATCGCTTCATCTCCATCATCGATCCGTTCGTCGTTATTCGGTTGGCGCTCCTGATTACGTAACCTATCGCGAAACGCCGTTAGAATCCCTCTTTTTTTTTTCTTTCGTCAGGTCTAATTTTCTCCGTTCTCTCTCTCGCATTTCTTCGCTCTCATCAGTTATTCCGGTCGCGTTTCCAACATTTTTATCCCGCCGTCATCATCGTCGTCGTCAACTTCTTGGAACGGAATCGGAATGCGTAAGAAAGAGGGCCGGTGGCGAATTATTAAAAGCGGAAAAAGCGCGAGAGCATTTAATCCGTTCGTCGCAGATCGTCACGCCAGATGGCGATGCACGGCGCGCAATTGTCGTCGACGGCGTTTCGTTGTATTATCGCCCGCTGCGATCGACGGCACGCATTTCATTCGCTCGCCTCTCTCGCCGCTTTCATTTGTTTTTCGGTTCTCCTCGCTCCGGTCATCGTTATTGCTTGACCTCCTCCTTCACCACGACGTTTTCTCTTGCTTCTTTCGTTTCGGTACGTTTCAAAATATGATTAACAAAACCGAAACGACAAAGCAGACCGTTTGTATTCCGGTCGTTCGGCGAACGAGAGCTCGAAAACGAAACAACAGGTGTATTACGTGGTCGGGTTAAAGAGACAGCGGCGGCGGACGGTAACGAAGAGGAGCAGCGCCGTAGCGGAATATCGAGGTTAGCGAACGTAATCGCTTAATGGATCGTCGTCGCCGCCGACTGCGGACGTACGTTTCGCTTCCTTCGACTTTTTCCTTTGCGTTTCATTCGTCTTTCGGTCGATCCCCGTAAAACATCTCGTCATGGACGGAGTTAGAGCGACGTCGCGCCAATACCAAACGCGTTAATAATATTACGTATTCAACGCACAACGGGCAGCGCGAGATCCGTGGTAAATAACTAACAAGCGGCGGATAGATAATAAGGTCTACGCCTAATCGCGTACCGGAGGCACGTTTCGTTTCTGATTGTTATTAACATCCAAAAAAGCAACAGAAAAATACGCAGCAGCGACGAAAGACAAGGAGTGAATAAGAAAGCAATTGACGATCGTCCATTAAAAAAGCGGCCACCTGTTTATCGTTTAATCCCGCCAACGGAATGATAATCGAGCGATTAATCGACTTCTTCATTAACTCCCCTCCATCCACTCGCGACCAGATTTTGACAGATCGCAAGTTCTTTCGTTTCGAATTAATAACCTCACGCTTTCTTTGTTTTACAGTTGCCAACCGCTTTTTCGCCATCTAATCGCGATCATCGTCGTCTTAATCACAATCGAGCGTGCGTTTATCGATCACCTTTTGCCATCCCCATCATTTCTTCTTTTACGTACGGCACTGGTTTTAATTAGATTACGCGGCAAGAAAGTTTAATAAACAATTAACGGAGCGGGAGTGGAAACGGTAATAGAAGAAATTAGGAAGAAAGAAGTGGGTGGGGGGGGGGGGGGGAGATTAAAAATGGGTATTTGAGTAGATGACGAGACGATGATGATGATGATGATGGCAAATGGATGAAGAAATAAAGCGGACAACAACGATGATAAACCGGATCGTTTGCGTACAACCCCCCTCTTTCTTTTCATCCCTCGTCCCCCCCCCCCTCTTTGTTCTCCACCTCTGCTAATTATGCAAATCGTTTTTAATTTAATAAGTCGCCGTCCGTTTGTTTGTTTTTTTCTCGCGTTCTCACTTCTTCGGCTCGTCTCTTACGCTCGCAATAATAATCGTTCGTTGCGTGCAGTCGGTGAGTTAAGTAAGCGCTTATAGTTGTTATACGACATACGTACACACATACACACACACACAGACACACGTCTTAGTGGGTTATTCGATCGAGTGCGGTCTCTTTGCCTTCTTGCAGAAATGGTTCGAGGAGAGAGAGACGTAGAGGGAAAGAGACACAGAGAGAGAGAGAGAGAAAGACAGAGAGAGAGATGGATTGAAGTAAGACTACTACCACTACACCTGTCAATAAATAAATACGAATTATTCCCACTTCTTGTCCCGTTTCTTTACCTTTGCATTTATTATTCCGCCGGTTTCTTTTTCTCTTTGCCAACGCGAGCAAATTTACTTTGGCAAGCCGCCTCTCCCTCCCTCCCACCCGCTCCCTCTCGCGCGCTCATTCACCGACGAAGGATTCGCTTATTAGTATCAACCGCCTCTTCATTAACGTTATTATCGTCGTCGTTCCATTCGCACGTTGCTCGTTTCGTCGCGATCGATCCACTCGTTTGCGCTCACCCCGTACGTTAATAAATAACGTTGTTCCCGCCGTTTCCACCGTTAATTAATTGTTTCGCATGTAAACGGCGATCAAACAATCGACTCGCGTTAATTTTAATTCCCACCACCCTCACCGCCGTGATTTCACGCATTCTTCAAATGGCCCCCGTTTAATTAATGCGCTCGAGGTTTGGAAGCAATTAGTAATTCGAAGTAATCCGGTCGAAATTCCAGAGATAAGGCGCCACACGTGGCCGTTTCGTGGATTAAAATTCGTTTCGATTTAACGAGATCGTCAACGAGAACTCGCCATTTGTTGGCGAAGTTTTTTGTAGGTTACATGTCAAGGAAAATGACAGTCTCTCTCTCTCTCTCTCTCTTGTGATAAAAACGTGATCATGGGTGGTACGCGACATCGTCGTCACCGTGCGATTGTTTCGGGCGGTAAAACGACGGCAACGGAGAGTAGCGACAAAAGAAGAATGCGACGGACACGGATTTTACATTAAGCCAGCGGCGGCGATACACACGCTGCTCTCGTATTATTTATCCACCGCTAGTCCGTTATCTCGTCTTTACCTACCTGTCGACGCTACCGTTTTCCCCCCGAGATAAGCGAGAGGCCGAGCGCAGAAGGCGCGGAAGAGAGGAGGACAGAAATTAAGTGGAGCGCTTTGATTTAATGAAAAGCGGCGAGGACGAGAGGAAAGGAGGCGCGAGGGAGAGGGGGGAGGCGAAGTGATAATGTGATAGTTTTAACGACGGTGTCGAAAACCTTATTAAAAACCCGACGACGAGGGAACGAGACTCGCGGCGCAACCGTTTGATCTTCTTCTTCTTCTTCGTCTCTCTTTGTTTTTTCTTTTCCTGCCGCTTATTAATACCGGTCCGTTAATTAACCAATAAACGACGACCGCCTTCGCCCGTTCCTCTTTCTCTTCCCCCCGCTCGTCGCCCGCCGTCCACCCAATTTCCGCCAATTCGCACGTACAAGGCGATCGCGGAGAGGAGTCGCTCGAAACGGTTGGCACGACTCGCCGCTTCATCATCATCATCATCATCGTACTCTACGTGTACGCGTAAACTGGTTCTTCTTCCTCTTTCGTTTATTTGCCGTTGTTCTTGTTCTTGTCGATGATGTAGCAGTTAGTGCTCGCGATGGTTTGTTTATCGTGCCTCGTTGTTGCCGTGGCGAAGAACCGCAGCCAGATAAATAATGCGCGTATGCGAAGAGAGACGGCGCGATGATTTGTGACCGTTGTTCGGGTTCGAGTGCCGCTTCGGGACGACGATCGTCATCATCAACGGCAGCAGCAAGCGGCAAGCAGTGGTAACCCGATCGTTTGCGTGTGGTCTTCTCGCTTCCTATCTCTTTTCCCCGGCGACGGTGGCGTGGTGGTCGCACACGAAGGCATTGATTTAAAACGCACATAACCTCGTTCATTCTCCGCGTACTACCAACCATTCGACGGTCGCCGATGGACCGAGATGACGATTGCGATACATGTGCCGGAGATTAATCGATTCATCTCTCTCTCTCTCTCTCTCGCGCGCTCTCTTCGCGTCACGTTTTCCTCTCTCTCGCTTGGTACCGTGCGATCAAACAATTCTCGATCGTCCGGTTCTCGGAGCGTTTCCATTGGGATTCGGGAATCGCATGGTGATCACGTCGCGTGATCGCACGGTAGATTGCTATTGGTCGCAGTGGCGTCACGTTTATTGGATTAGTAGTGTTTAGTAATGGTAATAACAATGGTAAATACTCGTGTAAGACGATTTCGTGACGAGGACGACGATGGTTTTAACCGATGACGATGGGGGGGCGGGCGGGGGTTCAAGAAACCTCTTGCCTCTCCACGCCTAATAATCTAATTATCGCGAATCGCAAAATCGTTATCTAATTATCGTCGTACTTCGCGTTCGATTCGATTATTGTCGCTCGTGTCCGTTGTCTACCTGTTGTACTTTACGGGGCGAACGAGAGAAAGCGGAACACGCGTCGTCATCCGTCAAATCGATGTCAACGTTCGCTTTCGTGCATCCGCCGCCACCACGATTTAACTATCGATTGTTGTTTGGCAACGAGCGATTATTGCAGTTTCACGGCCAATCGTAAATAATAAAATTTGAACGATTAATGAATGGTGCCGAACGGAACGAAACAATAGCCGCTCTTTTGTTCCATCCTCCCTCTCCGCGGCCGCGCGTTTCTTTCGTCCATGTGGCGTTCTATGGCCGTAGGGCCGTGACGTAAAAAGCGGTAATGGACGCCATTAAAATAGCGAGTGTCAAATGTCAAATTGCTCGTTTCGGTTTAATCGTCTTCCTGCCATCCGCGCCCGTCTTTAAATCACCTTTTGTTTTGCATAAACTATTTTCGATAATACGTCTCGCGATCGATCGTCTATTATTCGCACACCGATTGTTGTCTATTTGATCGCATTGTAATTCCATAATCTACTGCGCGATCACGAAGGATAATGCGTTTCGTTTAATTTTTGCTCGCCGATTGATAACGAGGCAATCGCGTTATCGCTTTTCGTGTAAGTTCTGGTGGATTTTCAGTTGTTTAAGGAGTTGAAAACTTTGCGAGTGCGTGTGTGTGTGCGAGATAAAAAGTGACGAATGGCTTTAATGATGAGGCTGATGATAATCATCAACCTCCTCATCATTATTATTTATTTGCTGATTATTAAGTGCTATTTAATTGCGTGAAATAACAAATCGTTTAATGTTAATTTATCACGTACTCCGCGTGTTCACATTTAATAATAAATAATAATAATAATAATTGATAATAATAATAATAATAATAATAACGAGTTTCCCTCTTTTTTTTTCGTTTAAGTTGTTAACAGTTGGTAACATTAATGCTAAAACACTACTAGTATTAGTGTTAAGTGGAATTAAATAAATAGGAAAAGTGTTTATTATCATTATTAATAATAAATAATAGCGTTTTGATATTTAGCACAAGAAGATAGATAACGCTTTTTTTTATTCATTATTATTTATCATTAAATGCAATATAATTATTAATAACATTTAGCTCGCGTTACTAACATTAATAACAATAATTACGCTTAATTCGAAACCGTTTCGATGTCTATCTAATTTTCCGCTCGTTTCCTTTGTTTATTACCGTCATAACCTCTCTGCAGCGCAGAAATACGGTTACACAACCTCTTCAGCACACGATTAATCAATCGATACCATTCGCAAGATCGGAAAGTCCAAAAGAAACGAGATCTAAACAGCGCGGCAAGGAAGTAATCGATGTTGGAGAACTGTCAAATATTTGCTGTTTAATTGTTCCACCATCATCATCATTAGATTACTATTTGCTCTTCCTTTCGTTTCCCTCCGGCCCCCCACGCGCATCTTAATCGACGTTAATGTTCTGTTTGTGAAACGGTAATTGTTTCAAAAGTTTGCCAAAATTATTTTTGCACCGCATTAAACCGCAAGCGAACCGTAAAAAGTAAAGGTTAGGAAAACGAGCCCCAACGTTGAGTAATTTGGGTCGAAAGAAATGCGAAGAGAGATAAAGTGGGATAATTGAAATGAATCTCTCTATGGCTGTTGGTAAACGTGTAGTTTACGTTGGTAGCTCCTTAAAGCGGCGGCGTTAGTTGGCTATCGTTGGCATCCCTGTATACGGTGGTGTACGTTTTTGTTTTTTCTTTTGTTTTTTTGCTCGGGGGCATCGGCGAGCGGCCACCTTGGCGCCACCTCGCCACGCCCTCTTCCATTCAATTCATCCGTCTCTATTCTTCTCGCTCGGTCCGCCACTTATTCGATTTACCCAACAAATACTAATAAGAAGGACGATGAATTATGAAGAAGAAACGAATGAATGGGAATTGGAAGATCGGGCGAATAAAATTATCGTAAGCGGACGCCACTGTCCTCGCCTCGTTCTCCGTCCGTTTCGTCTCCTTCGCGTTAATTATTTCGTTTTTTAGTGGTTTGCTCTCGTTGTCGTTGTTGTTCCTCGACTTATAAAGTTGTTAATAATGGAAGAGGAAAGATGTGTGTATCGTAGAGTTCTTACCAACTTTGAAAAAAAAAGAAAACAAATGTTATTCGATCGCCCTATAGCAGTTTGGCAGGAGAGGACGGGTTACGAGTGGGAAATCAAAATTTGGGCAAGAAACAAAACGAAAATCGAATAACCGACTTTTAGGTTGCTTCTTGACGAAAAGCAAATTTAAAACCTTAGAAACGAAACAACAAAAAAATGAACCGACTTTTGCCTTTTCCCATCCTCGTTTAGACAATAATAATCATCGCTTTTTATTGTTCTACCTGTTCAATTTTCACCTGCTTATTATACCTCATCTTCGTGAACGGTTATGGATTTGTTTATTTAAGACGAAGAAGACGACGACGAAAGAAAGAAGCCTTACAGAAATAAATAAATGAATTTACGACGGTAGACCTTTGGCGAGAGAGGTGTCATAAATTAAAAGCAAAAAAAAGAGCGAGGTTAGAGGAAGAGAAGTACCAACCAACCCTCTGGACTTCTTCTCTTTTACCATCATAATCTTGTTCTTCTTCTTCTTCTTTTTTTTTCGACTTCCCTTCTGCTGCCCGCTGACAGCTACTCCGCCCTGTTTATTTATATTTAACTCTCAACTCTTCTCCTCTCGCTCCTTCCCATCCGTCGTTCGATAAATCATCGCAACAATCGCCGATGATGATGATGATGAGCGATCGGACCGTTCAGGCGCCTTCTTAACAAAAATGCAAATAATTGCCGGTTGGTACTCCTGCTCGAAACAACCAAAAAAAAAAAAAAAACGAAGCGAGAAGGGAGGACGTCACCGGTGTGGCATTCGTTTTTTAAACAGTGATAATAATAGCAGTTGGTAGTAGTCAACGATTACTCGGATGACCTGTAGGGATATAAGAACGAAACGAAAAGAGAGAAAGAGAGACGGGCCCGAGATGATCATGATGATGATGGTCCGTTCTTCTCTTAATAATAAAACATAATTACATGTTTGTTTAAGCAGACAGCCGGATGGGGAACAAGAGAAAACGAGAAGAAAAACGCTCCTCGGGCATTATACGCACGTATCTACCTAACCTAACCTCTTATTTTCGTACTGTTTTTTGTTGTTGTTGTTTGTTGGTTATAGTCCATCGCAGTATAAGAAGAAGAAGAAGACGATTAAGACGGGGCGATGATTGATGGCGCCAACGTCGTATCGCCTGTACCGAACGTGCCACACACAAACACACACACACACACGTGTACGAGGGCAGAAGAGGAGCGGAGAAATGACAGCGAGAGGAACCGAAGGGAGAAGAAACGTGGCAATACGAATGCAAGAAAGTGAATAACGAGCGTGTAATACTAACAGAAGAGGAAGAAGTCGAAGATCGGCGAATTGGGACGCACATTTTCCCTTCCGAATTTCCATTCTCTCTCTGGCCACCCGGTACATTAAAGTACCGGCGAATCGAGGAGTTTTTTCGCGCGAGTTGAATTTTTTTCTTATTTTAAATGGGTATCTGCGATAACCTATCATTGCCAACTGATAAACGAAAAATTAACAGGTATTGTTGCCAACTGCCGAGGAAAAACAGTTTTTTTGTTGTTTAAACAATAGAAAGTGTTAGGTTATATTGGCTGGCCGGTATAAAAATAGTAATTATAATAATTGTGGTGGATCCTAACAATCACCGAGAGGTATTTACAGGTAATATAAATAGGGTCAAACGGATGATTATCGGTGATTATCATCGCCGTGGCGAGAGTCGAAGAATAACGAGATGAAAGGTGGTGATTATTCGTTGTTTTGTTTGTTTTCCACACCCACCATTATTGCATCCCATTTAGATTAATCACGGGCGTAATGCAATTTCGATTCGAGAAGGTTCGTTTTTCTTTTGGGAGGCGAAAAACGTCGAGGAGAGTGTCAAAGAACGTATGCGAGGAGAAATAATTGCTCCCGATCATTAACAAAATCTTTTTGTGAAAGAAAAACACGCCGAAGAATGTTAAACAAACAATTGAACAACAAAGCAGTTGATGATGATGACGATCAAACACAAGCGACGGTAACTAAAAGAGGCGACTCGTTCAAATAAAGTAGTTGCCGTTGCCGGGGGAATCCCTTTAAACTCGGCCCGAACTGTGTGCATAACAATAATAATAATAATAAATATGGTTAAAGTCTTAAAAGCGTTTATCCTCCAAGAGGCCGCAGAAGAGTGGTAAATTACCGGTAGGCCATCGTCTTCACTTGTTGACACTGTTGTAAGGAAAATATACGAAGAACGGCAGAGACAAAAGGAGAAGTCGAGGTTAAACACAAACAGACGAAGAGATAAGTGAAATGTCATGTACGAATGTCGTCGAGTCCTTCTCGAGAAGTTCGGATCGTGGAGCCGACGACGCCGCGTCCTATCGTAACGAAAACAATCGCATTATCGACAGGGGAGCAAAAGTGTTCACAAATTAGGTCAAAACTAATCGCCCTGTATATTTCGCCACATACTAATATACAGTGCGATCAAAAAAGTAACCGTCAAAACATCGGAAACGTCAATTGCCGATCGACAAATCACGAAATTGCGTTTGTTATCGCCTAGTTGACGCGAGTAAAGACACGCTTGCCAATCCTAATCCGATTGTTTTACTTTTCCATAAAAAATCTGGTCGCAGTGTTCCATTTGCGAGTGGCGAGACGAGAGTGCGCAAAAAGGTCAAATATTTGGTCAAGAGCCGGTGGACGCCCGAAGGGAAGGTGCAAATTCAAATAAAGTGCGCTTTATTTTGTTTTCCCATGGCAATCTGCGGCCCGAAGAACGGCAACTCTAAAACAGTTGCTTCGTTGATTCGAAAACAATACATCTCGCCTCAACAAGCGAGTGGTTGACGGTTTGTAAGTTTGTCAAACTTCCTCCAACTCTCTCACGCCCTTGACGACGATAATAGACTAAGGGATGGTGACGATGATGATGATGATAAAGACCCTCGGAGATAATCCCCCCATTTAAATCGATTGTTACCGCGTTAATATATCGTTGTCGGCGATTTGAATGGACGAGGATCGACGACAAGAAGAAGATGATGTCGAAGCGGAGATTGAATGAACGGAGAAAAAGAAGACCGACAACGGCGAGGACAAAACCTCCACTTGGCTTCGCTTATTCCTCGGGCGTCTCTCCATTGTACGAACTAAACACCTGACAACAACGAGAGACAACAACGGCGACATCTTCACAAACACCTCTTGTCTATTGTCGCCGATGGCCCTAATTTCTCGTCCATCCGTTCGGACCGACGGTTTCGAATGCGCGTAGATAATTGGTGGTATTAGGGCGGCATTATTGGTATCACTGATCGAACGAATGGGTAGCGGCGACAAAAAGAGAATCACCGAGAGCGATCGGCAAGTGTTCCACTTTCTTTCATCGTCCTCCTCATCGACTTCTTCAGGTGTTTTACCCGAAATGAACACATTGACGCCGTTGAAGTTGATTTAGTTATCGATTTGGAAGATTCAAAATGGACGTTAACAAGTGAAGACCGCGTGGAAATTGTGGTGGATGCACCTGCCGTCGTCGAGAGGCCTTCTACGGTTTTCTTTCGAATCGTTAACCGGGAATCGTAAACGAAAGATTGGGGTTGTTGTTGTTGATGATGGCGGTGGCCGAAGAGTTGGCAGGGGTTGGAGAAAAATTAATTATTGTTGTGAAAAAAAAAACGAAGGAAACTTAACGAAATAAAATTGAAAGTGATAAATTACCATTTCGGCCTTTTTTCCTCGTGCACTACTTCCCTTCCTCGTCTACCTCGTTTTTCCGCACTCTGTCGGAGTTATTTAACAGGCCACACGTGTGTGCTTGATAAATAAACATGCAACAATCAGCGTTTGTTAAATGAAGAATAATGAGGAATAATAATTAGTTGGGAGAACGAAACAAAGAGCGAACCAACTGGCAGGTTGTCGGAGGACGGAGGAAAAAAATTTGTTTTGGGCCGCGAACAGGAGAAAAACGAAAACGAAAAGGGGACCCAAACGAAACAATGTACTAATTAACATGCCACGATCCTCCGTGGAAAAAGGTGAATAATATTTAAACGGCGGTAGTACTGTTAAATGGGGCACGTTGACCAATAAACAAAAATCAATCGGCCGCTCGTTCGGTAGGTAGCAAGAATTTTGTTTCTTTCGCTTCCATTTAATTCACTTATTGGAAGAATTCATTTATTAAATGCGAGAGAGAGAAAGAGAGAGAAGAACAAAAAAAAAGAAGGAAGGACAATCTTCCGAACGTCCGCAATCGATTTTATTTCGTTTGTTTCTGCACGAGTTGAAGAAAAACAATCGCGATGGCGATGATGGTAATAAATGCAAGAAAGTGAATAACGAGCGTGTAATAACAGAAGAAGAGGAAGAAGTCGTGGATTGGCGAAGAGCTTGCCTCGAATTAATTTCGATTAAAAGCGATTTCTTTCTTTTGTGGCCCCCCGGTACATTAAACTACCGGCGAATCAAGGAGTTTTTTCGCGCGAGTTGGCGTTTTACGTTGGTAGCTCTCGGACTCAAATTCTTTTGTTATTTTAAATTGGGCGCCTGTGATAACCTGTTATTGCCAACTGATGAACGAAAATCTAACAGGAATTGTTGCCAACCACCGAGGAAAAGGAGTTTTTGATTTGTTTAAACAATAGAAAGTGTTGGAAGTTATTGGAAGAATTCATGTATTAGCAGCGAGATAGAGAATCGATTTTATTTTGCGGATTCGTTTCTGCAAGAGCGATTTTCCGCTAGATTCTGCGAGAATCGAATCGTCGAAGAGAGAAAGTCTGTAAGTGATCGGTCGATGAGGAAACCGCAAGAAGAAGGCTTTACCTGTTTTTTCAAATTTATGTAACATCCATTTTTCCTTTTTTTTTGCTTGCAACTCTCTCGCTCTTTTCACGATCCATCGTTAATTGGCAACAATTAGAGAGCAATCAAGTGGTATTAAGCGAACGAACCAATCTTCGCCATCTTCGTGCTATTACCACTTGTAAATAAAAATAATAACGTCTCTTTACAGTTGCGACACCTAATCACGATTCATCGCTCTACCACTACTTCTTCCTCTAACACGGCAAATGACAGCAGTTGCATGAACGTCAAATGTCAAACGAATTGCCAACCCCAAGGGAGAAAAGCTTCTCAATAGTATTTTGACGGCGAGAAAAATGTTGGTACCTTGAAGAATTTTTGTTCCTTTAATCGGAAACCGAACGAAACGAAGGCGAAACCGAAAACAAAACGAGACGACGTGAATTCCTTTTTGTTTCGTCGTCGTCGTTTTAATTATCTCGTTTAAATTTTATTGTTGATCGTCTCTCTCTGTCTCTTTCTCTCTCGGCGATGGCCACTTAATTAGAAGCCGGAGGTTGTTCTTTTTCCCTGCTCGTTTCATGCTTTTTTTTTGTTTCTTTCCTGGGAGGCCAATCTCATTTTTATTTATGGTAAGAAGAAATTATGAAGAAAGAGATGATGATAATAATGCTTTCACTCGGATCGTGTTTTTGTTTTTGTTTTTTAAATCCTCCTCGTCGGACCACCGCGGTCGCAGCAACAAGGACGACGATGATCGAGGAATTTTTTTGTGGACCTCTCGAGAACCGAAAAATTTGCTTCTCGCACTCGATTTTCACCGAGGGATTTCGTCATGAGGTGGAGTCGAGAACGTTGCTTTTATGGGTTTGAATAATTGATAAGCGACGAAAATGAAACGAAAGCAAATAAACGAAATGTCATTAGCGATTGATCTATAACCTTAATCACCGATAAAAGAAAAATGGAACCGTCGACGTTAACGAAACGAATTGCCCGAAAAGTATAACGAAACAAACGAAAAACTGTTGGAAATGGACCCGCATTATTATGGGAAAAAGCGAGGGTGGATTGCTCCCATGATTATTTTTAATACGCCTTAACACACACGAGAAACAACAACAAGAACAACGAAAAAAAAAATCGAAAAGAACAGGGAGGAAACCAAACAAAAAGAAACTTATTATTACTTGTTCGTACGTGTGTCTTATTACATTATTGCCACCACGAAAACAACAACGGCAATAACGAGGACTAACATTTTTCTACCCCCCCCCCCCCCCCCCCCGTAATTCCTGTGCGTTATTCTTACGTTTTTCTCTTTTTTTTTGGGGGGTTTGTTTTGGTGCGATGGTCTTAGCCGTCGCTCACGATCGCGTGTTCCGTGGAAATAAAGCGACCGCCCTTTTGTCCGATGGGAAAAACCGAAGGGAATAACAGCGTCGCTCCTCGACCCCCAACCGCCCCCGTAAGGATTAGAAAAGAATGGGAAACTCGGGGAAAAAGCGAGTCGCCACATTAGTGTGGCCATTTGGTTGTTGTGTTAACACTCGGAAATTACCGAAACGATGGAGGAAGAAGGAGGAGGTGAAAAAGGAAAATGATGGAGTTGAAGTAGGAAAATCGAAGAGGAAAACTGGAGCAAGAGAGAAAATCATTGGAAAAGTTGAGGAAAATCGATCTTAACGCCATTTGGAACAATTTGGCCGGCGATAATCGGCCCCTCGAACGACCCCCTTCTTCACCACCCCAAACGGGGGGCGGGAAAAGCGAAAAAAAAACGAAACGTGAAATGGGAAACGAACGAAATGAAGAAATATTAAGGGCGAAAAAGGGAATGGCAGCAGAGGAAATTGCTGGAATTGATGGCGGAGGCACCCCGGATCCTCCGCCACTTTTTCTTCTTCTTCGTTTGCCCCACGCTTCTACGTCTCTCGCCCTTGCTTTTCGATTGTTTCATAAAAGGGCGTCCACACACACACGTATACACGAGACAGTTAAAGATGTACAACACGGAAATCAACCCCCGACCCTCCGGCGAAAAAAAGTTACACGAATGGAAACACGAGGCGAAGGAAAAAGAAGCGGCGGAATGACAATAAAAAAATGAATTGAATCGGTCTATTTGGTTGTCTTCGTTTCTCTTCTGTTTCGTTTCCTTCCGCCGCGCTCGTTCGAGACAAACTGACAACATTCCGCAGACATACCGATCCGAATTCAGTCGCCTAACTACAAACGATAACGCGTGATCGTGAAAAGCAACTTTCGATTGGTAAGTTTCTTAGACACAAATAGAGGGCGATCAAGAAATTCGTTATTCCGCGTCGAATCGATAACTTTCCAATGCGAATGAATCACGAATCCCTGCGTTGATTATCACCAAACTTAAATGGAATATGGATAAAGGGCAACTTTCTTTCCTCGCGGACTCTTCACCTTCGTCGGTCTGCTTGTCCGAGGTTGGATGAAGCGGAAAGTGACGCGACAACGCACAAAGGTAGCTCAAGACGGTCGTTGTCGATGACGATGATGACGAGAAGAACAAAATAAACGAGCGAGACGAAGATGTCGTTGATGGCGATGGAGGAAGGAGGCCGAAAAGCTATCGCTTAGAATGAAAGAGTGCCGCATGATGAAGAGGGGAAAAAGTCGGACTTCTTCATCTCGCCCATCTGTCCGTGTGTGTGTGTGTGCGACGACGGGTGTCGCTCAAATTTTTGGCTCACCGGCCCGGAAAGTCAAAGGGCTCGCCGCCGCGAACGCGACGCTCGACTGGGGACGATCGATCCGATCGAATCGACGTTCTCTTGTTACTACTTCTTCGAGTTTTCGCCCATCTTCGGAACGCGCTCGCGCTTTTTTGTTCTATTTGAAAGGGTCAATTAATTCGAATTAATCGTCGAAATCGCCTCTTCTTCTTCGCCCATCATCGCTCGGAGGGAAGCGAGCGAGGAACGCTATCGATTCATCGTCTTCTTGTAGTTGTTGACGATGATGGCGATGGCAGTGGCCATAATAATGTTAATGCATTCAATAAGAGAGAAGAACTGAAACCGCGAGTTCTGAGGCGAGTGGAAAAGAGAGGTTAGAGGTTAGGGGTTAATGCTTTTAAGTGTACAATAAACACTCGAGGAGGCAGAAGAAGAAGCAGAGGAAGAGGAATTGGACGAAGCGAGAGAGCGAACGCAACGGCGCGAAGGAGAGAGAGAAGATCGAGCGGCGATAGCGAAAGAGGGAAAAGCAATCTAACCTAACCTAGAAAGCGAGACCGAGCGAGAAAGATGGCGAAAGAAGGAGACGCGGCGATTTTATGGGCCCATTAAGCGGACGCGAGGGCACGCCCGAAGGCGTGGCCACCATCTTGCGTCTGGCGTCTCTCTCTGTCGCTTTAACCTCGCTTCTTCTCTCTTCATCTTCGTCCAGTCCCCGGCTCGACGCTCATTCATCATCGCGCTCTTCTTCTGCACCGTCATCAACTGCATGTTCAAACAGCGCGACGACTTTTGTTTTTCGGGCGATTTTCGCGCCGAACGAATCGCCATTAAGCAATTAAACTCGCTCGCGGGTCGATTCGAATTTGGTGCCAACCGTCAGCAAACGAAATCGAAATCTTTTTTCCCCCCGCCGCCCTCGTTCAACTACCCGGTAATAAAATTAAATTTTATTCGAGCTTCGTGGAATTCATTCGCTTTAACACGAATCGTAAAGATAAAACAAAAGCAACGGAGTGGGATTAAGAAGAGGAGGCAGCCTTCGATAGACGATGGGGAATAAAAGAAGAGCGCAAGGGAGACGAACGTTGAGAGTGAAGGAATCTCTTCGACTTTTTTTTTTCTAAGTGGAATCCGTTGTTCTCGTCCACCGGCGACGATATCTAAATTACGGGCGAGCGATTAACATCGGGCGAGCGAAGAACGAAACCGGTAGAAGTCGAAGGAGAAAAACAATCGAGTGCGGCCGAAGAACGAAAAGTGAGAGCGAGACGATTTGAGCCACTCGTTGCTGCTGCTTCGTCTTCATTGTGAGGTCCTCCAGAGTGGCGGGCGAAAAACCGAAGAAGCTACCGGTAGTCGAGCGGCGCGAGCGATAACGATTGAGGTAAAACAATAAAAGGGTGCCAACGCGATATATTTCGAAAGTGGACAGGCGATAAGCGATTTTTCGTTGTTGTTGTTGTTGTTGCTCTGGTTGTTGTTGAGGCTAGAAATTGATGGTAAAAGGCGAACGAAACGGTGGCAATCGAAGCGATGGGAACGAGAGTCGGGGCCGCATTCCTGCCTCGATTGTTTCGTATACAGCGTGTCGCTTTTGCGAGGCGAACGCATTTCCAACTTGACGCCTAAATTTCTTCGCAAAGCTTAAGTTTGAGGTTAGAATGTCCGGCGACTGATGGTATTTCCAAGAAAAATGGCGTCTTGGAATATTTTTTATAACTGGCAAACTAAACGAGATGAAGAGAGTGCACGTTTTTTTTTTCAATTGTCTTCACCCTGAAGTCTGAGAATAGTTTGCCCTTCCGACAATGATTGACAACGTTCTATCAGTCTTTGACAAGCTTCAAATGTACACAACCTCAATATTCTAAAAGACAATTGCTTTTATAATAAATAAGGCGGTCTAACCTCCATTCGTAACGGTTTGCGCAGACCTTTGACAAACTGCAAACGTACATAACCTCAATACTGTAAAAGACAATCGATTTTGTAATAAATTTTGGGCGTTCTAACCGAATAATTGGCAATTATTTGCTTCTTCGCTTTGGGGACACCCTGTATACGGACGATATTGTTGTATCGCGGTATCTCGGTTCTGTATGGGTGGCAGGGCATTAGTTTAAAATCGAGTTAGCGGTGGTAGTCATCATCATCATCGTCGTCGTCATCGTAATCAACGGGCAATAAAAGAGTGACCAGTAGCAAGTTGCAGCAGCAGCACCGTCATCATCATCATCAACATCGCGGTCGTCAACGGTAGTGCCTTATTATCTTTACCCGCCATTAAGTGTTGCCTCTTTTAAAGAACCATCCGGCTCTTATCTATATCACATTCTCTCTTTTACTAATTTATTCCCATTTATTTTTAATGCCTCGCGTTCTCCGTCTTTCGCTCTCCTTCGGCCCCCGTTTGACTCTCTCTTTCTTCTTCCTCTCCGATCGCCTCTACGATCCATTTTCAGTCGTCCGATTCCCGCGAGAGAGAGAGAGAGAGAGAAAAAAAAAAAGCGTTTCTTAAAGGGGGAAATTAATTTCCTTTCGCTTTTTTTTTTAGAAACGGTTGACACTCGTTACAATGATAATCCTCTCTACGAGTAACCGATCTCTCTGCCCGCGCATTATGATCGTCATAACCTCTTTGTCTACGAGAGCACCCCCTTGAACGGCGATAATACGTTTACTAACCTAAAATTCGGTTATACTCGCCTCTAATCCGATTCGATTCGCTTTTGATCTCTCGTCGTTTCTCTTTTTTTTTTTTTTAACTACAAACGACGCATTTTCGTCCGAAAAGTAAGAGGTTGACGGGCAAACGTGTGACCTGTCGGAATTGACACGATTGACGCAAACGGCCCCTTCTTTCGCAACAAATCGGCATGTCGAGTGTTTTACGTTAATTGAGGAACGCGGGGGTGCGAATTGATTGTGGAGGGGGCGTGGGGGTGGAGGGTTGTAGATACATAAAATGAGAGTGAGTGAGTGTGTGAGAGAGAGAGAGAGAGAAAACAAAAATGATTTACTCACGAATCCGTGCTTGTCGGAGATGTTGTTGGTCAGTTTGAGCTTGTGGAACGAGACGACTTTCTGCATCCATTGTTCGCCGGTCGACGGACTGTCCGGATGTATGTACATTCGCTTCGGCATTTCCGGATCCGCTTTGCCGGCGACCATCCATCGGCTATACCGTTTTTCGTTGCGAAGAAAACAACAGAACAGAGAAAAGGTTGTTAAATTGGTTATGTTGCGCGATCGCCTAGTATGCTAAAGTCTACCGTGCGATCGCGAAAAACTTCGAGTGAACCGAAGTTTTTCGCGATCGCACTTTACGTGTGAATACACGCACACGCACACACAAGAATCACGGCGGAAAAACAAAACAAATCCGTCACATTCATCGAACTAATTGCTCTAATTGGATTAGTAAGTGTCAAAATTTCAACTATAAACAGCAACAATTGGCTGACGTGATTTGGCGCGCGCTCCGTACGATTTTGCTTAATTGATTGGGCGTGATGATGATGATGATGATGATGGCGATGAGGCGAGTTTGCGAATTGTTTTCGCGAATTCGATACGATAAAATGCCACTGATAAAATTGCAATGGTAAAATGTTACGGTTTCTTTCTGCTTTAATTTAATTACCTAGACATTATTTGCCATTTTGCTGGATTGTTCGCCAATTTAACGACTATTTGAAGTATTGCAAAATTGTGTGCATAATGAATAACAAAACTAATAATTTGCACAAAGAAACTTTTCATTTCTTTTCGTTCTTATTACTAATTGCTATTGCTGTCGCTGCGAACGAGTTAAAGGGTTAAAAAATCCAGTTCTTTTATGCTAATAATGACAATAACAATAATTGCTAATAATAATTTGCGCATAATATATAAATAAATGAATTTTTTTTATATTTTCAAATTATTCTGCATACGAAATTGGAATTCTTTGATTTTAATTTTTCATAAAGGAATTTATTGCGATACCTTACAAGAGGGAAATTGCTATTTATGCAAAAAGAAGCAAACAGCAATTTGCAAATAAGCAAATGGCATAGTCACGTCCTCTTTCTACATTTTTTTTATTACAATTCCAATTCTGTCACATCAACGCAAATAATGTTATGCAGAAGAGAAAAGGAAGACCAAAAATACAAGTAGCAAATTGTGCATTTCCTCGCCGAAAACGTGCGACTTTGTTTTCGCAAACACTCATCATCAATCAATTTCACAAAGGTCCTCCTCGACGATTAATTATTCATTCGAAAAGCGCAGAAAAAAACCCAAACGGCACGGTTGCCAATTCGCGTTCCATTTACGCCATTTTATTGCCGATCGAATTTGACATCTGTCGGCATCGATTCAAAACATTGTGACACATTTGCTCACGCCAATTGTTGCTGCATTAACGCCATACACACTTAATTATTAATTAATTGATTAATTAATTGATTAAACGCATGCTTCGTGCCTTTTTTTATTAATTATTTAATTTAATTCCATCATCATTATTATTACCATCATCATCATCATCTTCGAGTAGAAAAAGCGACACTAGATCCTAGTGGCTTTTGCGGAAACTGAGAAATTTCGACGTTGACGTTGAGTGCTAAGAATAATGATGATGACCATTTGCATTAGTTTTTGCTTCTGGATTTTCGCAATACAATTGAACAGCGAAACGCTACGGACTCGATTATACTTTCGAAATCGATTTTGCTCATTTCGCTTTCCTAGTTTTTTTTTTGTTGTTGTTGTTTTCTTTTAATTTCTCTAACCTGTTATGGAACTTATATCTGCAATCATCGGCCGCAACAATGTCCATTAGTAGAATGTACTTGGACTTTTTATCTAGACCCGAGACGCGCACTTTGAAGGCAGGAAACATGCGCCTGAAAAATCAATTGAGAAAGCGTTAACTCTTGATCGTGTCTTCTTCGTTTGTTTTTGTTTGTTTTTTGTTTGTTCGACAGTTTTTTCCCGCTTTTGTTCGTTCGTTTGTTTTGCTTTTCTCGTTGCGTTTCCACGTCGCCGTGGCCAAAAATTAATTAGCAAACGCTACGGATAGTTGCAACGAAAGAAAAAGTCACCTGTTATGGAACTTGTAACGGTAATCGTCCGCGGCGACGATGTCGAGCAATAGAATGTATTTCGCTTTCGCGTCCAGACCGGACACGCGAAATTTCATCTGCGGGAACATTTGCCTATAAAAATGCAAAAAAAAAAGAACAACAAAAACAACAATTCGCCACGTCGTTTCTTCGTCAGCAACCCCCCCCAAAATCAAAAGATCCAACTTCGGTCATACTCACCTTACGACAAAACAAAGAATCCCAATTGTAGGTTACATCATAACCTGATTGTTTCGACGTTTATCATTTTGACCAACCAAAGAAAAGAAAACCGAAATAAAATAATTGCAAAACCGTCACGTGGAGAGACGTAAGAAACAAATGAAGAATCGAATACCGTTGATCTCTGCCGTTGCGACGACGACGACGATGATGATGATGGTAATAATAAAACCAGGTACGTGCAAAGTGGCCGTGGAAGACGAAGATGGGAACGAGATGGCAAAGGCTCGAAGATGCCAAAACGAGATGGGTCGAGGTGAGATGGATACAAGACGAGGAGGATGATAAATTTCAATGTGATGACCGAAAAAACAAAGGAATGACAGTGGCGCCCGTCAGTCCGTCACGGCAGGGGGTCGTCTCATTCGAATAATAAACGCCGGGGCGAGCGGGGCCGTGAAACAAAGGGAAAAGAAACTGCCACCGCCTCACGACCATAACCTTATTTCTGTTTTTTTGTTGTTGTTGTCGTCGTCGTCGTCGTCGTTGGATAACGTCGAATTTAATTGCGGATCGAACGGTTTAGGGAAGGAGGAGATCGAAAAATTTCGGTCAGTGGCGTACGCACCTTTTCAAATTGTCATTTCGCATGCCCGTGCTTCGAAGAGAGAACGTAACAAAAGAAGTTTCTTATTATGCGTTCGGTAGGTATTAGTATCCATTTAATTATCGGCCATTATGGCATAATCCGCAACAGAAACCGCAATTATTCCTACCGCCTTAACGTTAAATCCTCTACTTAACGTTATCTCGAAAAGGAACCCATTATTATTATGATTATCAACGCACTTCTTCCCATTAACATTACCATCATCGTCATCTGTGTGTGTATTCGGTGAAGTGCAGGAGCCCATTGTAAATCTCATAGGCGCCCCTGTCGACTAACAAAAGCTACACAACAATAATAATGGCAACAACATGTATCGGTTTCATTTGTTATTCTCCCTTTCCACTTTGCGGCCTCCTTCTTCTTCTTCTTCTTCGAGTAATAAATCCTTATCGGATAATCTGCCGTGTAAATTACCGATCCTCGCATTTCGTTTGTCCCCCTTTTTCATTCTCTCACTTTTACCTTCGAAGGTGTCGGCGTTTAGTTTGAAAACTGTCGGAATTTGGTGGGAAATTGATCTCAAGTTGGTTAGAAAACCGCCCGAATTGAGGAAACTCTGCGGATTTAGTGCGAAAACGGTTTGAGTTTAATTGGAAATCTATCTAATCGCGGTTGGAAATCAGTCTGAAGTTAGGTACTTAGAAAAATGTCCAAATTTAGTTGGAAAACCGTCCGATTTTAGTTAGAAAACGGTCGGAATTTGGTTCGAAATTGATCTGAAGTTAGTTAGAAATCTATCTTAAGTAAATTCGTTAGAATTTAGTTTGAAAGCCGTCTGAATTTAGTCAGAAAACTGTCTGAATTTGGTTGGAAATTGATCTGACTATCCGAACTTAGGGAACTCTTGCAATTTAGTGCGAAATCGGTTTGAATCTAATTGGAAATTTGTTGGAAATTTGTTGGAAATCAGTCTGAAGTGAGATGCATAGAAAATTGTCCAAATTTCGTAGGGAAACTGTCTGAATTTAGTGCGAGAACGGTCCGAATTTAGTTTTAGTTAGATACCTGTCTGGAGTTAGTTGGTTTCTCCTTTTGGCGCGAATTTTTTCATTCAAAACTAATTCTAATAATACAGTTTGATTAAACGGCAATTAATCGCTCCTCTTGTCGCTTAATTCTCTCGTTCGGTTCGGATAAGATAACTGGCCGATTCTCTGGCGTTCTGCCCGTGACCGATTTTACAATTGTTCCATGTTCATGGTAAATTAATTCTCTCGCCATTCAGAACCGATTCTTTTTAGATTAAAATGGTAATTTTTCCGTCCGTCTCTATCCCGCAATTTCCTCCTCTCTCGCGCATTCTCCCTCGCGCCTTCATTTTCTTTCTGCTCGCCGCTTTGGTTTCATTAATTTTTCGTAATGGGAACAAACCAATTGCGAGATAATTACAAAATAATTTCATAATTAACAACAAAAACGAATTAATTATTAAAGATAGCGCGAGCGAGAGAGAGAGAGAGAGAGAGAGATTTGATGATTGAGCGGTGTCAGTCATCTAGTCGACAGATTTGGATTAATAAGTAAACGGAAAAGGACGGAGCGATCGAAAGAGAGAAAGAAAAAGAACAAAACAACCACGTTACGTCTTAATTAAACTTTCTAATCGCCTTAATTAATTGCTAATTAATAAGCTAATTTATTTGTTTTGTTGTTTGAATGAAGAATTAAAACGAAGTTGCCGCATTCGTTTCTGTTGTTGCTGCTTTAAAAATGAACGTTTCGCTACCGTTTTTGACGATTTTAAACGATTATTTCGGCTAATAAATAATAACCAGACGATCAAAAGAGTACGAAATAAAACTTTTGCGAACGTCACAATTTTTCTTCAGCGGAAAAAGAAACGAACGAAAACGGAAAAGTTTTCGGGATCGAACGCAACGAAAACGAAACGAAAAGTTGGTAGGAACACATTTAATCATCGCGGAAAAAGGACATAAATTTAGGGACACGATGAAAGGGCCAAAGAAATAGCAGGGAATCAAAGCGCCAACGATTCGATGATAAATAACCGAAACTGTCTCTTTTAAATAGACGTTATTTATTGCCAGAAGAAAAACGACGGAGGAACGAGGCGGAGCTGCGAAAAAGGAGACCGAAAGTAAATACGAAAAACAGGGAAAGAAACGGGATTAAATTAAAGAAAAAATCCCACACGGGTGATATATTACGATATACAAAAAAAAAGGAGCGTGGAGGGGGGTACAAATAATTACACAGAAGCAGCACGTAAGAGAAGCCAGAAGACAAAAGCGACGATGAAGAGGAAGACGAAGAGCGTCCTCTAGTTGTCTGTACTTTTTCTTTTGTCGATTTTAAAAATTGCCGTCGATTAAGGAACAAAACGGCCAAAGCGCGCGGAAGGGAAGGGGGGATGGAGAGAACGAGATGAAGAAGACTGTTTGTGTGTGTGTGTGTGATGTGTGGTACCCAGAAAACCAGCAACAAAACAAAAGAAGTGGCAGCAAATAAAAGACGAACATGTGTTATTAACTTCATCCACTTTTTCCTCTTTCTCTTTTCCTCTCGCAACTCTTCTCTTCCTCTTTATCCATCATCAACGTTAACGTGATTTCTTCCTCGCTCTCTCTCTCTCTGTACATCACTCTGCGTCTCTGTTTTTCCTGCTCTCTCTGTACGTTTACTTCTTGCTCTCACTCTGCCTCGTTCATTTTCTTGCTCCCACTCTATCTCGCTCATTTTCTTGCTCGCCCTTTATCATCTCTTCGCTTCGCCTTTAATTTCCTTTTTGTTTCTTCTCCGTCGATCGTTTAACTCGTTCACTTGAACGTGGCGAAATCGTTTTTTCGGGATGATGATGATGATGATGATGATGAAGACGGTGTGGTCTTCGCCCATGCTTATTACTATCAGCGCTTATATTTACTTAGAGGTGGTCCAATAATAGTAATAATAGGAGTTGCGTTTATTATTGTAATCTCCATTATTTGTTTCTAATTTTGTTTCTAATTTTGTTTCGTCCTCTTGTGTTGTTCAAGTTACCGGGCGATTGCGGCGATGACTTAATGTTAATTGCAAACCGTTGAGGTTAAAAGGAAAGTCTAAAGATTTCCATCAAGAGATAAGGTGATGATGGCGAGGGGAACGCGAGGAGGGCGTGAAAATGAGGAAATTGGATGGCGTGCTTTTGTTTTTAAACGCCGACGACGCCGCACTTTTCCCCTTCAATTCGCGTTTCCCTTCGCTTTCCTCTGACAAAAACTAAATTTCCCCAAGGTGTCTGCCGTCTGCGGATACGGCCGAGAATGATAATCACGCCGGCGATGTCTGATGATGATCACGACGACGACGTTGACGAAAAATTCGAATTTGCCGCGCCAAAAAAGAAAATTCAATTGGAAATTGCATTTTTCGCTTAATTTCGTTTTGTTCGTAATTTTAATTCTTCTTCGCGTAATCGAGCACGTTTTTGATCGCACTTTACGTGCCATATCGCGTTCATCGCCGTTCTTTTTTTATGCTATTTAACAGTAAGTTTCTTCGTTACCGGCCCGATCGTGTTTTGTTTATTTAATCAGGCGTCCAAACCACTAATTGGCGCCTTCCTTCGCGTTCTTCTGTTTCCTCACAACTTCTTTTGAAACCGTTTCATGTCGCGTTCCTTTTTTACGTAAATAGTTTTTTTTTGACAAACGGTGTGAATATGTTAATAAATTTCATTAATTTCCGCGCAGTGGTGAAAAGAGAGACAGATTTCGTTGCTAAATTAATTGGTGAAAGAGCGCGAGATCAAAGGCGTACCGTTAGGATGACGAAAATTCGTGATAATCGAATAACTCGCACGCCTATGGCGCGGCGAAGAAGACGACGAAGGAAAATTGGGGAAAAACGTCGAGACGAATCTTGCTTAATTAAACGTTTTTCTCGTCTCGTCTACGTTTTTTTTTCTTCCTCTTCTAGCAACATTTCGAAAATTAATTAATCGTTTAAGCGTACAAATTTAAAAGCGGTTCTTCCAGCCGCTTGTAATAAATTCTATCGAAATTCGAATTTAAATGATTGGCGAAGAAGAAGAAGAAGATGGAACAGAACGAGAAGAACGCGTCGACAATAAACAAACTTAATTTGTTTAATCGCTCTCCCAATTAACGAACACGATCGCGCGATAAGATACGCATAAATATACCGAGCGATTCCGAACGAGAGAGAAAAAAAAACACACGCTCACTTCGCAATTCGAGGTGATAAGTAACCGTCTCCTTTTGTTTTTCGCAATTTTCAATGGGTTTCTCCCGGGGCAAGCGAAAAACCCAACCGAAATCGACATCCTGTCCTCGCGCGTTCTAATCGTCGATAATAGAGCCGTTTGACGTCGCGAAGAGGAAGGAAACGTTGCAATAATAATAATAATAATTAGCGGATAAAAGTAATAAGCGATCAATAAAATCGAAACGAAACGTTCGATTGGCACCAATTCGTTTCGTTATTTGGTCGAATGGACAAACGAGGGCAGATGCAGCCGAACGAGAGCTGGATGAAGATGTACCTAAACGGTCTGCGTATGGAGAGAAGCGGACGAACCAAAATGAAACCCGAACCAATAATAATGATAATAATCGTGACGTCCTTATTATCCCCATCATTTATTATAACTTGTTATTTATTAATGCCCCAACCCCAACTGCGAGCCCTAAGTAATAACAATAATGAACGATAGAAGAGGTAGAGGCAAAAAAAGCGAGAGTAGCACGTATTAGGCCTCATTTTTCTTTTTGAGGTTATAATGCTTATAATAGACTTTAGACGAAGGGCAAAGCGACCAACCAAACAAAGAGGAAAAAAAAAACAACGGCCACGACATTGACAGCTGTCTCTAATCTATCAAGCAACAAACAAGCGCGATCGAGAGAGGAGAGAAAATGGTAGTTGGTTTCCGGAAGGAAGACGGACAGTTGTTGGGGTTAGGATGCGATTGCAATTTTCGTCATCGTGGAATTTGATGATCGCCCGGTACGTATGCACAATACGATCGTTGTTATCAATTAAAAAGCGAAGGTTGAAAATAGGACGAGAGACGAAGACAAAAGAATAATATTTAACATCGATGATGATGATGATGACGATTATATCGATGACGATGGGTAAGTAATGATGTTTTACTTTCGTTTCGTTGTTTTTCTTTTTTCTGTCTAATAAAACCTTAATCGTAATTCGATGGCCTCCCCGTCCTCCTCGCCCATGTTTATTCCTCTTCAACGTTTCTCTTTCTTGCGTTTATATTGTTATAATAAAAGCTCGATTAAATAATTTTTCTTCGTTTAAAATGCACAACGGCACACGAAGAGATGGAGGAAACTTGTTGGGCGTCGGGGAGTGTGAGAGAAAGAGAGAAAGAGAGAGAGAGAGAGAGAGAGAGAGAGAGAGAGAGAGAGAGAAAAGTTATTTATTAGCCCGACTACTAGATACAATAATATAACGACTTATTCACTCGCTTATAACCTCACTTTGTCGTCGTTGTTGTTGTAGTTTTTTTTTTGTTTCTTTCGTTGTTTTACCTTTTATAATAAGCAATTTAATAACGGACGATAATGGATAACGATTATGATAATAATTGAAGTGTACACGTATCGATTATGGGGCCGAAACAAGCGAATGAATAAATAATCATGGGAGATGTGTAGTTTGTAGAAGAAACAAAACAGAAAAAGAAAACCGAACGACTTCCTTAAATTTTTTGGGCCAAAAAAGAACCTTCTGTTTTCCTTTCTGACAAATCGAAAGTTACACGTGTATTTTACCCAATAGTTACACACGTGTAGTACACACGCCGCCACTGTTTTTTCCCCGATTGTTGGTTGTTTTTTTTTTTTTTCGCAATCGAAGTTGTTAATTTATATCTTTTTGCGAGGCGGCAAACGAGACGAGATCCAGCGCTGCCAAACTAATAACGCAGTAGCCTAAGAAGAAAACAAGCGAAGAATTTCAATAACCGTCCGTGCCGCCCTCGTTTTTTTTTTTTTTTTAATTTCGATTCGTTTACGATTCCATTTCGCCTTCCCTCTCGCCCCCGTTTGCCCCATTGTGAACGTGTCTGCACGCGTTTCATTAAATTTTTCCTAACGTTGGTACACACGTAGATAGACATAATAAATACGTAACTGTCAAGCAAAAATGGAAAAAAAAGGCGAAACCAGAAAGAAAATGGAGACATATTCGGCGTGTTACCGTTCGTATTTGAGGTTATTGCAACTTTTTTCACCCCCCCCCCCCCCCCCCCTCGTCCGCATTATTCATCTCGCCCTTTACGTTCGACAACAATGCGGAACGTTTTATTAATGCCAATACAAACGCGCCGTCAACTACGCCACTGTCCTCGCGTCGATGTCGCGCAAATTTAAATTCGGACGAAACGATCGCCAGAGTGGCAATGCAGACGAAGAAAAACAAGGTTGTTGAAGATGATGAGGAAGGAGATCACAGAGACGCAAACGGTTTAGGGGATGAAAGGGAAGAATATACGCGGTCGGGGGAGAAGGGCGACGGATACGTGAAAGGTTCCGAAGAGGGAGGCGCGGACCGGGGTGGGGGTGGGGGGCGTTTGTGGCGAGAGGGCCCAAAAGGGAAATCTACCCCTCGCTCGCAAACCGCCAAGACCTTTCCTCATCGATTTAATTCGAATCTAATTGGATTAGATGCACGATAGCTAACCGATATACGGCATTACCAACCGACGCAAATAACGCGAGAGCGAAAACGAAACGGGGGGCGCGCGCGCGCGAGAGAGAGAGAGAGAGCGTAACCTACAAAACGGGAAACAATTCGTTTCCTTCGACTTCTTCGCCGGTTTGCGAAGAAACGATAACAGTTGCCGCAACAAACGCACGTTGCAATTTCGTTCCCCTAACCTCCAATTTCGCCTACGATCGACAGGGTGTGCGTTTCCTTTGCGGACGGAGAAATCTTCCGGGGAGCTCGTATAAAGAAATGAATCCAAAATGGCCACTTTCCTAACCTCTATCTCGCTTCTTCTTCCTCCTCACACACACACACACACACACACGCCGAGAGATGCAAGCACACATGCAGAAGAAGAGGAAGACTCGCGTATATACAGGGGGAATCGCTCGATCCACAAAGGAAAAACGAGCGAGCGAGCGGCGAGAAACGGGGAGGCAAAAGAAAGTGGCGGGGCGCCGGAGTAACCCTCTTCAGAAACTACCACTATTACGCATTAAGCAAAGGGCTCTCTCTACAAAGAAGAAATCGCTAACCATCCATCCATCCATCCCCTCGCCGCCCCCCTACATCCTCTCTCCTCGGTCGCCCCCCGTCCTCCTCCTCCTCCATCGACGACGACTTCCCTCCCTCCGCGTCCGCCACATCTACATGTAATACACGTAAGAAGGAGAGAAGGGGATGAAGAAATCTACCCGCGTCCCCCGCCCTTTTCGGGTAATGCGTGCGTGTGTGCGTTTTTCGCTGTTTTTTTTTTTCGTTGTGCTACGGGAAAAAAGTGAAGCCAGCGCGCGAGGGAGGGAGGGAGGGATGGAGGGAAACTAGCGTGGGGAGGGATGGAAAAAAAGAATGGATATCGGTAGGTCTTAATGCGAGGGGTTGGAAAAAATTATGTGCGTACGTACGGGGGGGAGGGGGGAGGAAAGTTGTAAGGGATGAAATGTAGTCGATTCGACTTTTTTTCCCTTCGCGATGACTAACACTGGAAACGATCGGGGGATGTTTTCGTTATTTTTTTTTCCGGGCGGGTTTCTAAGTTATTAACAAATAGCCAAGAGATTGATGGACGACGACGACGACGGCGGCGATGATCGATTGTTAAAATGGTCCTTTTGCGTCCGAATCTCTAGTTTCGCCGCAATTGACGATCGTAGATTTCAACGAATCGATTCTAAACGGCAAAACCAATTCGCAAACGTCGAATTTGTTTGTTACGTCTCGAATGCACGAAAGTACGGTAAACGTACGCGCGGTTGACCGATTGCGAGGCGTCTCGCCCGGTTAAGTCGGATGGGTCGCATACGAACTCTTAAAAAGTGGATTTGTCACGTTATAATCGAATTAAAATCGAACAGATTGCAATTGAATCTGCACAAAAGGCTATTTTGCGCGAAATTTCCCGCAGTGTTTCTCGGTCGTGCAATTAAATGGCGAAAATCCGATTGGGCCAAAGGGATCGAGGCAACTCTTGGCGAAATAGGCGATTTTTTTTTGACTGTTGATTAACGAGAATTAAATTCGCAATAGGCCTAAAGAAACGTTTGCAAATTGAAAACGACGGTAGACAATCGCAAATAATAGCCTGCTCGATCGCAAATTGGAATCTTTAAGATGATTACGATTTATAACAAAGTTTTAATTAGAAAATTAAATTGGATTAGAATAAATTAATGAATTAATACCCGCATAAACATCTGTGTGTGTGTGTGTTAATCTGACGGCTTGATTTAATTTATAAAAGAGAATATTTACACGCGATTATTATTATTATTAGCAATAATAACGCGAATTAAAAACGAAAGAAAAGAAACGACGAGAAACGATTAGAATTTGCGAGAAAATAGGAGGAAACGAATTGCAAAGTTGGCGAAAACAAGCGAAAGGGAAACTGGGTAATTAATTTATTAATTAAATTCCGAAATCGCATCATCAAAGGGCAACAATCGTCGTCGTCGTCGTCATCATTATCATCGATAGCTTTGCCATTTTCCACGACTTTCCTTTCAATTTATTGTGCGCGATTTTCATTCTCTTCTGCGGCCGTTTATTATTTAACGTTCAATCTAAGCCCTTTTCCCTGTATCGAAATAACAAAATGCGTCTTTCATCTCGAATTCGGTAACTTAACTAACGTTTTTCAAAGGAAAACCGCTTTTAAATGAGCGAAGATTTCTACCAACTTAAGCGATTGAAAAAACGAGATTTGATCAAACTTTGAAAATTAAAGCAAATCACTTTTCTTTCTTTTTGCTAACACAAATGAAGCAAAATTTTATTGCGAATTGAGGAGGATCGTTTTCAAGAAGATTATAAATTGTTGACTCTTTACGTTGGTAGTAAATGTAAATGAGAGAAACAACGAAACTTTGTGAAAACAAGGACGATCAATTAGTTTTAGGCCTTAAAATTTGCTGCTGTCTTAGGGAGATTTAATTGGCGGTTTTAAGGAAACTAATCGCATAAATGTTCGAGTAATTGTTTGGCATTTGCAAACAAACTTTTCAATTTACGACTTTTTCGCAGAACAATCCGAAATTTTGTTTTCCGCGCAAGACGTGCGATGGAAACGGCGATTGTTAATTCAACAAAAGAAATGGGCAAATTGCAAATACCCCAAAAGATGGCTATCGCAAACCGCCGAAATTACAATCGACAATTGCTACCGGATAACAGTGCCAATTGGGCCCATAAAAAAATTAGACCCTTTTAAACGGTTAAAGGAGATAAAGAGCAAGAAATAAAAGAGAATCGCTTTTACCTAATACTCATTTCTACCACCGGCAAAAAAAAAGGGAATCTTTTCGGTTAAATTAACGTTGGATGAAACGAAGCAAAAGGACGAGAAGAGATCGATGGATAGGATAGATACACCGATAGATAACGGTCGGTGGATGATGAAAGAATGCCGAGGACCACGAAGAAGATTCTTGCGGGGTTTCGAGCGATCGAGGCCAGAATGGGCCGGAGAAATTCCATTCTCGTAGCCGACGAAAAATCGGGTTAAAACTGGTAAAAAGATGAGGACTTAAGAGAAAGATTGCTTGCGTTTTCTTCTTATGGGAATTTCAGATTTTTCGAAATGCAACTGTTAAATAATATGGAAGAAAAGAAGCGCAGAAGATTGATTTTTGTTGGCGAAATGGCCACTTTCTGGCCGAAACTGTGCGAATATTGTTTAAATAGCAAAGAGACAAAAGACGGCAGATGGCCTTACGTTTCTGAGCGAATTTAATGATTTTCTGAGCAAATTTAAGGATATTCTGAGCGAATTGAATGACTTTCTGAGCAAATTTAAGGATATTCTGAGCGAATTTAATGATTTTTTGAGCGAATTTAATGATATTCTGAGCGAATTTAATGATTTTCTGAGCGAATTTAACGATTTTCTGAGCGGAATTAAGGATATTTTGAGCACATTTGAGGATATTCTGAGCAAATTTAAGGATATTCTGAGCGAATTCAATGATGTTCTGAGCGAATTTAATGATTTTCTGAGCGAATTTAACGATTTTCTTCGCAAGAAAAACCGTTAAAAAAAGCGATAGACTGGCGAATTTATTGGATTCGGACGGCGAAACTTTCCTCCATCGATTATTCGTTGGAAATCAAAACGAAAAGAAAAAAAAAAACAACCGAATAACAACAGCGTACGATAAAAACGCTTACCTGCCACTTTTCGTGATCACCATCTCCGTGCCCAACTTGTGGAACTTCTCCCACAAGTCTTTGCCCTCGAGCGTCACCTTCGGATCGTCGACGACGCCGTCCTCCTCGGGCTGAATCGCTCGCAACGGCCGCACCATCGCCGGATGATGATGATGGTGGTGGTGATGGTGGTGGTTGTGCGCGGCGACGGCGGCCGCCAGCACGACGTCCTCGGCCGTCGTGTACGGGTGATGGGCGGCCGCCGCGGCGGCCGCAGCGGCAGCGGCCGCCATCTGCGGATGGTGCGCGGCGCTGCCGGACAACGCGGCCGGATGGTGCGGATGATGGCTCAGCTTCGGTATCAACGTGCCCGGATAGCACGGCGACTGGCCGCCGAACGCGGCCAACGCGGGGAAGTACGGCGCGGTCGCAGCCGCCGCCGCCGCTGCCGCAGCGGCCGCCGCGGCCGTCACCGTTTCCGATTGCGCGCCGCTCTCTAAACCGCTGTTCGTCGTCGCGTTCGTCGTCGACGTCTGCGTGCCGCTCGTCGCGGCGCCGACCGGCGAACTGCTACTCGTCGGCGACGCGTTATTATTATTGTTATTGTTGGTCGTCGTTGTCGTCGTTGCGGCCGTCAACAGCGAACTAACGCTGAAGTCCGTCTGTCGCGGCAGTTGCAAGAACGGATGATGGTGGTGCGGATGATAGGCCATATCTTTGTCCGTGGCGCGATGATTACTGTCCGCTTCGATCGGCGCCTTCTGCGTCGCGTACCGCTCGCAAGTCTGCGTTTCGTAACGCATTGGTCGACGATTGACGGCGGCGGATGCGATCCGCCTGTGCTACCACCATCCGCCGGATCGCGGTTCGCCTAGGCTCGCTCTCTCTCTCTCTCTCTCTCTCTCTCTTCACCCTTTTTTGCCGTTCTCTTCGCGTTTTCTCTCTCGCGCGCTCTTCTTTTGTCGTGTCGCCACCACCGCCGCCCCCCGAAAAAAACCCGTTACGATTATCGCGCGGCACACTTCACTGCTTATTCGAAGAACGTGTAGCGGAACAACAAACAATGAAACGAAAACAAACCACCATTCACCGCAAACAGTTGTAATTCTTGCCCACCGCCATCGTAACCGTCGCGGGCACACACTCAACTTAACCAAGAGCACTTTGATGCGCCAGTGAACGATTGCGGAAATAAAGCGGCAAAAAAAAAGATGGCAAAAAATGTCGAGCACTGAAACAAAGAAACCCGCACGGACGCGCGACTCGCTCGAGATCGGTTGTGTACCGGTCGACCACCGGATCCTATTCACCGGTTACTGTCGTTCTCGATCTGTCGAATCGACGATCCGCTCGAAACTAATTTCGCCCTCTCTCTCTCTCTCGCTCTCGCACTTCCACTTCCTTTTGTTTGCGTTAGCGTTTTTTTCTGCGGGCGCGAAGAAAAACACCTCCGTACGGCGTCAAACGCGACCGTTGACTACCCACCACTACAAAAAGGTATCGAACGGGGGAGTGTAGTCGTCGCAGTGTCGGCGCGATGGTGGTGGTAAAATAGGCCGGTTCGACCGATACAAGATGAAACCGTGGCCGGCCGAGGACGACGACGTCGTCGTCGTGGTGGTGGTAAATCAGGGGAAATAATCGGGCGAGCGGAGGCGAGACCAATAACGGATTTTGACGCGTACGGCCACGGCGTCGGGGAGCGCGCGCGGAGGGTGGGGTCGTTTCGCGCAACGTCGCCCGCCGATTGGTCGCGCGCGATGTCGCGCCGTCGGAGCGGGGAACCAACGAGCGGCGACGCGGCCCCACCCGAACGTCGCGCGTCACCCGTCATAGGGCCGCGGAGAGCTCGGCGAATGGGTGGGAGACGCGGTTTTGAGACGTTTTTTTCGCACGACGGAGGGTTGGTTGGTTGGAGGTGGAGGACGCGGTGGAGGAGGGCGACGTTTTGCGCCCGGTGTCGGTGTCGCGCGATGCGATCGTGCAGAGGTGGCGGCAGCGGCGGCGGCAATAGCGGCGGCATCACCGGCAGCGTCGCGGGTAGGCGTCACTATTTTAACACTCAGACGAACGCACGAAGGAGACGGACGATTTTCGCGCCTCTCGCTCGCTCGTCCCCCCCTTCCACTTTCACTTTCTCTCTCTCTCCCTCGATCTTCTTGCTCGCCCCCCCCCCCCCGCTCTTCCGCCCCTTTTCCCGCTGATTTTCTTCGCGGATCGCGGCGTTTTCGCGACGAACGTGTGCGATTTTCTTCTGCTGCCCGATCGCTGTATCAAGTAACGTGGTGGGGGCGGTCGGGGGTGAGTTTCTGTGCTGCATCGGGGAGGAAGGGGAGGAAAGCGTCGCCGTGTCTCTCTCTCTCTGTGTGTGTGCGTGCGTGTGTTAGTTGTGCAATTGTGTTAGTCCTTGCGCTAAAGAAGGTTTAGTGGCTTAAAGTTTCGCTTGTTTATTTGTATTCTTGTGTCTGCTGATGATGATCGTGTTGGCGGTGGCGGCGGCGGCGGCGATGCTCATCTTTTTCCACCACTCGATTCCTCCTCCACCTCGTTCTTCGCTCCCTCCACTATCGTTTTTTCTGCTTAAATCTAAATCGAATCGCGCTTCATTTGTTCAAGTTTTCTTCTTGTGCTTCTTTCACACTTTTGCCATTCTTCTTTTAAAGAACTCTTTAGCGAGAAGGAGGCAAATTGAAATGCAATTAATTACCGATTATAGTTTGCAGCAGAATGAAAAACAGGTGGGCCCCTTTGTAATCGTTCAAATTCGTCTTCCGCTCTATTCCACGTCTCCAAGGACAAAGTACCGAACGCGGCCACGTTCAAAGACCCGACGGTCGCGCACAAATAGCGATTCGCACAAGTCGTCGCGAATCTCGTTCGCTCGACACTCTCGCTCGCAGGCGAAACAATCGTTTTCCCCCCCAATAACCCAACGAACCCTTCTTCTTCGCGACCTTCTTCTGTCACAGGACGAGCGCCCATTTCGAATGTTAATAAGAGCGTTATCTCGCGCGATAAACAGTCGAACAGTGGTAATTTGTGATAAAAACGACGATAAAGCGAACAAACAATCGCCAATTAATACGACCGATAACTTGTTTCTTCGTCCCGTTCGCTTGTTCCTAATTGACGAACGTATAAATCATCGGGCCGCAGAAGAGCCAGAAGGTCTTCCAGATAACCAACCGGGAGATATCCGCAGATGAATCGGTGGTGGAAGAGGTTAGAATGGGAGAAGCGGCTCCTTGATAAGCGGCAACGGCATCTTATCGCGTACGTCGTTAATAATTGGCTGTCAAAGGAGCAACGGATGACAGATGACAGTGGAACAAGCGATAATTAACCTCGAAAAGAAAAATATGGAAGAGATACTGGGCGAAGAAGTTAAAGATCGACGACGGATCGATGGGCGACGATAAGAAACAATTCGATGATAACGTTGGAGTGGATCCATTGGTTGCTTTGTTCCTCTTGCGTCTTAAAGAGTTTGTTTGTTTGTTATTCGTAACTCGTTTTCTTTTTCTTTGGATTTCGATAGCGACTCCTTTGATGTTGATAATCGTCGTTCTCTGTTGCATTTTGAGCTGTTGGACCAATTGTAAAACGAGCCAATTCACACGCACGCACACATGCAAACAATAAATCACTGCGTTTTTTTGTTTCGTGTTTTCTTGTATCGCTTTCATTTATTTTTATTTAGTTGTTATCACTTTGTCTAATTGATTGCGATCAATTAACGGTTCGTAGTTTGTTAATTAGGCCATACATCTTGTTTTTTCTCATCGGTTTTGAGAATTTTCGAGGGCAAAAAGGGAAATTATGATAAGATAATGTCGGCAGAAGAAGTTGAGAATTTCGTTGGATCCAAGTGGGTTTTTGGTGGATTTCATTAAATTCTCTTTTTGCAGCTTGTTTGCCAATAATCGCTTGTTGTTCAAATTCAGTTCAACAAATTTATTTGCTCACTTTTTTTTTGAGTATGTGATAAAGATTAATTTGCAAACTTTTTTTCCCTGTTTGCTATCCAGTTTACTAAAGCCGATCGCCTCTTTTTGCGTTATTTTTGCTTTTGCCTTCGCACTTTAGGCGTCGGCGTGCGAAAATATTTGTTTTGCGTTTTTATTTTTGCACTAGTTTGCCATTTTTTATTTCCAACAGGCGCATAAATCTAGCGTAACCAATTGGCAACAATCGACTGACAAATACATAAAAAAATAATTTGCAATAACCATAATAAAGCGAATAAAACATAAACCGTACGTGATTTAAGGGCGATTATTTTCATTTGTTTCACATTTTTTTCCGGCCCGTTTTATTCGATGCGAATTAATCCAACCACATTTGCAATTTTTTTTGCAGATAAGCAAACATCCCCGTTACGTTCTTTGCTAAATACAACGATCCGACCCCGTTTCGCCTCTCGTTTTTTTTTTGCAACTGCAGGGTTGTTTTACGTTAATTTACGTGATCCGACAATTTAATGGATGCCCCCCCCCCCCAACTCGCGCTTTCCGCCCTTTTAATTTTTTATTATTTAAATTAAATCGGGCAAATAACGATTTATAACAGCAACAACAGTTTATTCGCAAAAAAATTGGAAAACCAGGTAATAAACAATTAATTTGCAAAAGTTGAAAATATTTACGGCGGGCGAAAAAAATTGAAACAAATTGGCCAAAAACCAATATTAATTAATTGCCACGTGATCCACATTAATTTGCCCACGGGGATCGATTTGCACGCTAATATCATCCCTATATCATCCCTTATGTAGGGAATGGGGATGGGGAGAATACAAAAAAAAAGAGAGACCAACTTCGGCGCAAAAACTGATGAACACAGTGTCAAAATTATATAGAAATATTGCGAAACGTTTCATAAAACCTCGCGAAATTGCAAGAAAATGAAGCAACAACAGAGACGAATCAAGTGTCGACACTCGACTCTAACGAACGTTATGTACGAGAAGAAGTGGATGATGATGATAGAGGGCGAAACGGGATCGAGAGAGATCGCAAAAGGGGTAGAAAAACAAACGAGGCCAATGTGGAACAGATCCAAAGGGAGGGACACACAAAACTGCTACAAAAACAAAACGGAAAACAAAACGAAAACAGGGAGAGGAAGAGATAAAAAAGAGAACGAGGAAAAACGCACCCTTAAACTCGTACAAGTACCATCCGCCCCCCGTTTGCAAACAAAACGCGCGGGGGACGGGAGGATGGGAGGGGGCGACAAAAAACAAAAGCGGATTGGCATAAAATTATTATTCAAATTAGATTTCTGCACAAACACACACTTGATTCTTGCGTATTCACCCCCCATCCTCCCACTTCGCGCTTTTCCACCCTCCCTCATCCCCCCCTGCCCCCCCTCTCTCTCTATTATCTCTTCGTACATCGTCACTTGTCTTTGGCACCCCGACGCCGCCAACTTTTCGCCCGTTATCATCATTATCGCCATCTCTCACCGTCATCATCCCCCCCCCACACACTTCCATCCATATCTCTTCTTCTGCTTCCTCTTCATCGCCAACAACACTCTTTAGGCCACGCCCATTTCGATCGACGGACGGACGGACGCCGGCCCGACGACACGAGATGGCGTCACGACGACACTTCTTCGTCTGTTTTGGGGGTCGATGGGGGGGGAGGAGGAAGACGTCGTCGTAAGAAATTAGATTTCGGTTGCCCCCCGTCGCTCTCGCCTTCGCGTTTCCTTCACTTTGCGTAATTTCGTGAACAACAGAAGCGAAACGCGACGGATCTCTTTGGCTTCTCGGCTCTTCTTGCCTTTAACATTCTTCTCGTTTGTTTGTTGGTTCGTTCGTTCGTTTGTTTTTATTCGGTTCGGATTTCTCTTAATTAACGGAACCGTTTGCATGGCGTGTAAATGGAAACATGTGCGTCGAATAATAATGACGATGATGATGGTGATGATTAAAAGGATGATGATGATGATGATGATGATGGCGCCTCTATTTCACCGCCAAAAGACAACAAACAAAGCGATAAACAAGAGTTCAGATGAATGAATAGACGAATGAAAGTGGAGGAGACAAGATGAAAGTGGACGAAGAGACGATTAGTTGGAGGATTTTGTTTTTCATCGGTTTTCGTCCTTATATTTAACTTCGTTCTTGGGGAGCTTTCTGTCAGTTGACGTCCTTCTTTTCGCGAAGAGTTCATTTCTTCCACGCATCCCTAGCGGGTCTCCTGTCAATTGCTATCGTTGTTCTTCTCCCCAAAAACAATTCTTCGCTTGTTTCTTTCCGATTTATTTCCAGCATTTGCCAGGGAGTTTCCTGTCAATCGATCTCGATGCTCTCCCCCTAGATTTCGAAAACCGTTCGGGACCTTTTCTGCGACCTAATTGAATTCTTCGAAATCCCCATTAAACCGTGTCACTTGATACTTTACCAATTGTTCGATTCTTCCCTTGCGACGCAAGGGGGGCGAGGGGGTCGAATAAATCAGAACCCACAGTTTCCAACCTCTAAATCTCGATTACACCCCCCCACCCACCCATCCCCTCCCCGCAACACGCCCCGATAATAAACCGAAGATAATACGATAAACCGCGAAACAAATCAAACGGCGGCGAACGGGGGGGGGGGGGGGGGGGTGGAAAATGGAAACAAGACGAAGGGTGCAATAGATAAGGGTTGATTTGTTTTCCGCGGCGAGGATTCGGTTTGCGAGGATCGCGAATCGAATGTGGGTCAGTGGTTTTTCTTTTGGCGACTTTTAAAACGAACAAGGGAAAAGCGATTTTTGCAAGAAATTAACCTATAAAACGCCGGTGACGAATGGCGAACGTTGCGATTGGGAGAGAGAGAGAGAGAGAGAGAGAAAAGGGTGGAATGGCGGTTGTGTGCAGATGTTTCCTTACAACGTTAAATAGCGATTTTTGTTTAGTTCCTTTCATTATTATTATTATTTTGCGTTGCCTACGCCATTGTCGGCCCTTTAAGCCGCCCTTTTATTGTCCTCCGAAAAGGACGGCAAAGAATGGAAAGAGGGTAGAGAGTAGACTAGAAGGACAGGGGACGGGTTTTTTTTTTTCTACCTTCGCTTCTTTTTCGCCAAAACTTTCATTGTCGTCGCTTTGTGCCTGGCGAAAATTTCGACGCACCAATCGCGTTTTGGATTTTCTCTCCCTCGCATTTTTCGTTTGTTTATTTCCTTCCATTCGTTTGTTATAAAAAAAGAGACCGACGAGGGGGGAATGGAAGAGACAGGCTGCCATTTTTAATTCGTTTTCTATTTCTGCACGTCTCCGTTTCTTTCGCAACAAACCCCTCGATCCTTATCAACAACGTGGCCGTAAATCTGGATCGTTTTGTTCCAATTAAAGCCCAATTAACCTAAAATACGATGATTAACGTTAATGATGGTGGTAAGAAGATTGCAATTAAAAGGAAAAAACAAAACAAATGCATCGTTCGCATCTAATTGTATTAGGGCAGTAAGTGTGGGGGGAGCCACTTTAATTATGCCAATTAGCGCAATTACTTTGACCACGTTGATTGGTTTAATCGAAGCGACTTTGCTCGTTTCGAGGTTAATTTCGATAAGACCGACTAGATAACCTGAAAATCTTCGAAGCAACTTCCAATCGTAATTTATGTAAGAATGCACCCGTTTCTTCTCCTATCAATTCCGAGGTTAAACCCTTGTCACCTTCCCACCCTGTGTTCCGTCGGCATTCGATCGAATTGAGATATCGGGGTGGAAAAGACAAAGCAGGGGAACAAAGTTTAAATGACGAAACGGGCACCTGAACGTCATAGAGATCATGTCACGATAGAAGAAACCGAACAAGAAGAAAAAAATCAAACTGGAAGAAAGTTGTCCGAGAGGGAAGAACAAAAATTCGGACGATTCGAAACATTCCGAAGACCCCAACCTACCTGCGAGACGGGGTGAGATCGATGCCGGCTGATGATACGAGGTTATGATGTCAAAAAGAGCGCGTCCCGATTAGGTTAGGTATTTATTGTTTTAACAACCGTTTATACCATTGTCCTTTTTCGCCGATGACGACGACGACAATGACGACGAAGACGACGGTCGCAGCATCGGATCTCGTTTGCATTCGTACCAACCGAACGGACGAACGTGAGGTTAAATTAAAACGTCCTGTGTTCGCGTTTTAAACAATAACGATCGTCGCTACCAACCGTTAAATCATCAACAACAACAAACGCCGAAATTGGGGTTCATTATTCAATTGAAACAAAACAGAAGCTCGATGCGAAGCACTTGCGTTATAAAATTGCTTGTCAAACTTTTCTCGGTATTTAACGGACGACTAATGGGAATTTGTTGCCAATGATGCCAACTTAATAACGCGCAATTAGTTAACTAAAGAGGACATCCTGTATAGAAATAAACAGTTGCTTTAGTTGGATCGGTGTGGAAGAAAGAGAGAGAGAGAGAGAGAGAGAGAGAGAGAGAGAGAGAGAGAGAGAGAGAGAGAGAGAGCGATTGTTTTGTTCTTTAACGCTAATGACACGGTAGGCTGATATCGATGATGACACAACTTATTATTAACCTCGTTGTCGTCGTTTGTTGCTCGAATAATGACACACGTGAGAAAGTTGACGTCCGACGTGGAAATAAAGAAAAACAGAAAACAAAAACTAAAATCCTATTGGAGAGGGAAATGTGATAGACGACGCAAGAACAGTGGCGTCGGTAACGCATGGTAACGGCTCGCATAGGCGCGCGGGCGAGATCAAAGGGAGCTCTTAATTAATTTAGGGAGCGACAAAACAAAACAACGTTTTTGTCTTCATTGTCGTAACTGAAGATGGCTGTCAAAGACAACGAGGGAAAACTTTCGGCACAATGACGGAGTGGATTGAGGAATTATGCAGGTGCCCTTTGCAAATCGGCCTTTTGCGAATCACCGCGAATCTCGCTGTTGGAGCTGTTTCGTTCTAGCGATTGTTTTTCCCACAATCGACAGCAATCGTCAAGATGTCGTCCGGCCTTATAACCTACAAAGTGGCGACAATGTAATTATCGACGGCAATAACAATGAAGCGAGGCACTGCAATTAAGTTGGTAACAGATTTGATTCGAATGGTGAAACGGTGCGGCGTAAGAGGCGAGGGCGAGGCGGCGGACAAAAGGTTTTTTTTTTTGAATGGAGAGAAACGATAAAGAGGAACCGAAACAAAAGGGACGTCTTCTGTTTGGCCCTTTTCCCACTCGATAAAAGGCCGCAGAACAATAATAAGTTCCGCTATCACCATCATCATCATCTACCTTTCATTGAAAACGTCCTCGATGTCTTTCGCCTATATAATTAGCGAATAAACGATAATAATTGTTTTATTCGATGGCGTGCGTGTGTGGGAAAATTAGAACATGTGTCCGACGTCGCCGCCACTGTCCATTCTCTCCTCTTTTTTGTAACGTTTAATCCCGTCAACATCGACAACAATCACCAGGAGACGTTACTAATAACGATAATAATGAAACGCTTCTTGTCCGGTTGAGGTTAATAATTGTTGGCGGGCCATTGTTGCGACATTTGTGATTAAACGCAATCGTACCAACTGCACAGAAGGACGACGATGGATGGGAAACGGAATGAAATGAAAAGCGAAGCGATAGATGTGATTGTCATTAAATAAAAAAGAAACGAACGGGAGGAGCGGAAGAGAAATTGCGAATCGCGTGTATTACAGGTGCAAATCTTATTAATTACTATCATCACGACGTCTTTGCGTTTGCATATAGATGTTGACAAGAAGCAACAATGGCAAACAAAGGAAAATTACTTGTTGTTCGTTCGCTTTTTTTTGCGGAGTTAATAACAAACGAATGCGAAATCTCAATTTCCCATATGGCACTGCTAATCGTCATTGCTGGTTTTCTCTTGTTTGTATTATTTAATTTTAATCTTGTTACTATTAAAAAAAAGAAGGTAATTAGATGGCTGCTGGTGAATTGTGTCACGGCAAACAAACGAATTGTGGGAACAAAAGAGTCTAAAAGTTCTTGCGCAATTGGAGCATCGAAAATCTACACTTTCTGGTTTATTTTTTCGCGAAGATTTCTAGAAAATGAAGAATCTGCAGAAGTTTCTTGCAGGATGCAGGATCTGCAAACATTTTACAAACTACCATTGATCGATTTAAAAGACACGATTTGTGATAGCAATAAATTCTGCAATTACTGAAACAATTGTCTTTGTTCATTTTTTTGCCTTGCGAATCCGTTCCCTATTTCTGAATTCCTGAATGCCGCGGCAATAATAATAATAGCACCTAAATCGGAGGTGCAAAACTGCTTGAGAATTCGCCATTAACACTTTGCGAGCGAATTCCATTGCCAAACAAAGTAAATTCAAGTAAGAAAAGTGGAAAGTTGCAAGAGGAGCGAGAGAGAGATGACGATTGGATTATTTTTTGCAAAAAAGAAAACTGCCACTTTCTGTAGCCGATTTGTTAAAAGAAACTTTTTGCACGGAATTGAATCGATCAAATCGTGTTGGAAAATCGCAAACTAAATTGCGAAAATAATTCCGAGTTGTGCGCAAAGTTTCGCAACCGTTGCACGATTTTACGCGCGCTACGTTTTCGCAACAAGAAATGAAACGGTGGAACTACGGCCGATGGTTGTTGCGAAACGAGAAAAGTAAATAAACGTGCAAGAGAAAAGGTGGCTTTTGATCTTCTCCGTTTTGCCCGCGTTTTCCCGTATTTTCCCCATTTGGAATCGCACTTCAGAACGCATCTTAGCGATTTTCCACGCGCGCACACTCGTTCCGTTAATTTTCCAGCAATTTTCCTCTAGCCAGCAAAAAAAAAAAACAAAACACCAACAGAAAGTTGAAACAAGTGCCGGATATGGATGGAAACTGTCGCGAATTCGATTCGATACGCACTCACTTCTTCGTTTCGAATCCGATGGCGCCTTTCGATTTGGTCGCTTTCCCTTTGTTTTTTCCTTCCTTCATTCTTCACGGCCCATAGATAACGAACGATCATCATAATTATCTTTATGGCGTGCTTTTAATTAAAAACCTCTCTGTAACAACATACACAGGGGCGTGAAGAAATATGCTAATCGAACAAAAAACAACACCGTGACAAGAGAAAATAAAAGAGCGAGTGAAACGCCATTAGGACGTGAAGAGAGGAGATTAAACGAGCCATAAAATCCAATTTTTCACTAATTTTCCCTCCCGCGCCGACGACGTTTTTAGGTTAGACGGAGAAAGAAAGCACTTCTCATTATTACCAATAATCTTCGTCTTAAACCTTTTCCCTCTTAATTCTTCGAGTTTATTTGTTGTCCCTCGCCCATTGTGTGCCATCGTCGTCGCACAATTTCGAGTGGTAGCAATCGAATAGAGAATTGCAAGACACTTTTTGTCTTTTTTGTTCCTTCTTCTCATAGTTTGTTCATCTATTTATTACACTCGAGTTAACCGAAAAGTGGGCCCCTCAAGAATAACAATTGTACGAAAAATAAACAACAATATAATAAATCGTCGATTGTTAAAGAACGATCCTCTTCATTTAACGACAACAAATACTAGACGAAAAAATTATAGAAACGAAATAAGGCAGAAACGAAATCAAAAGGACCCGATCGAATGGTAGAAACGCAAAGAAGCAGAAGGGAAGAGAAAAGAAGCGAAATTAATGGGTACCAACAAAAGGTAACAACGATCGACCATGGATTGCGTATTATTTGCGAATTTTTGCCCAACAGAACTTAATCTCCTTCGCCATTCAGGAAACTTAAATGCCAACGACAAACAAGTGAAATCGGAGAAGAATTCTGTTAAAGTGATCCATCCAATTGGACGTGGAAACTTTTCCCTTTCGCAAATTACTAACGGAGCAATAGGTGGAAACTTTTTAAACCGCCAAAAGCGGAAACTAAATTGGCGACGACGCTTCGCAACTAAAAACAATGGCAAGCCGATCGTATCTGATCGTTGTTTATGCCTGCTTCGCTTCGATCTAGCCGGCCCTTTTTCGTCCGTCGCGGAATTATAACGAGGAATAGAACAAAAGACGAAAGTTAATCGGTTAAGAATGACTATCGGGCAAGAAAACGTAACAGAGCAAACGTCGATTTCGCCAATGCTTCTCTACCACTTAACGCGAACTCGTCGCAAGATTGCTTGCGCGGCCGAAGAAGTGGAGGAATCCGAAGAGGCTACCATCGGAAGAGGGAAAAAAGAAGGAAAGCGAAAGAAGATGCGACAGCCCACACGCAGACCGACCGTAACAACGTAGATGGCGCAATTATCCGAGCGTTCCTCCTTTCGCCACGTATCAATCGAACGCAACGATGTACGGGGCGATCAGAAAATCTAACCTAAATGAGACGTAACAAAGGGAAAAGAATGGCACGTGGATCGCTATTATTACCGCGCCGATTTATTGTTTATTGAACAATATGATTGTCCTCGACATTCTTCGATTGCCAACGTTTCGTTTTTGCATAATGAACAATGGAGGAAGATCAATCAAACGGATTATTATTGTCTTGCCTCTTCGCATTGTTGTTATTAAGTGCTTAAGCAATAAAAAAAATTGGCGGAGAGCGCAGGAGAGAAGGAAACGACGCGATCGTAGGTGGTGTTGTAACAAAAGATTATCGTCCGACCGGGTAACGTGATTTCTTTATCGAAATGCCACCATGATGATGATGATGATGTTTTTTGCTAAATTGATCGATCAACGCGAAACGTATCGCAGAGAGTGCTCGTTTGGAGAGGGATTTTGCAAACTAATCCGCAAATCCGTTCGGGATTACGCACTCGACACGTCCCCACCAACTGGTACCGGGCGAGCAATTAATTCCCGCAAAACGTCGATGCTTAAGAAGGATTTGTAATTGATAGCCACCGCTTAAGAACTGCCCCGTAAAGCGCGGCGGAGGAATAAAGGGTGGAAACAAGACGAGGCAGACCGAAATAACGATTGTCAGGGGGATCAACATCGTTGCCAACGGTAACACCATCGTTATTATTATTTTAATACCCGTTATCGGATGTAGCTCGGTAATTAGTTAGGTTAGGGCCGATCGAGGCAACGAACGAACGGCTAAAAGCGAGATAAGGGAATTGACACTTTAAAGTGGAGGATAATGTCGTCGTTAGCGCTGTTTATTCGAACAAGGAAGCTACCTGTATTCTCCGAAGATGCTAGCGAAGATTTTCAGACGAAGAGAGCGAGAGAGGAGCGAGAGAGCGAGTTCTCTTCTGCTCTCGGTTTTCGTGAATTTCTCATTCCGTTCCGTTGGGCTTATTTCGTCCGTTTCGGAGCCTTTTGTCCTAACGAAGAGGCACAAGACCCATAAACAATTCGCAATGAGCGACGACAATGGACGATGATGAAGAGGTATCTATTTCTTGATCCGTGCAGCGAGAAAAAGGGAAATAAACGAGTTCAACGTACTGTAAAAGCGGGCCCCGTCGACCGCTTTGTGCGAATGAAGAAGAAGGAGGTGCACACAACCGGCGAACAAATAACTAGCAACAATTGGGCATTATTGCTATTGGGTTCATCCATTTCTTTCACGTATTTTTTTTTGTGTTGTTGTTGTTGTTTCGATAATTGGCAATGACAATCGGTGAAATTGTTGTAATCGCATTTCGCGGCACTCGAAGGACTTATTATCGGCGAAGAAAGGAATAAAGTGGAGCCAGATTTACCGTTCACCGTCTACCGCACAATTTCTAATTGTTATTATTCGCATTTCTCGTAATGCGTTTCTGCGTCTCGTCTTTCGGTGCGTTTGCTTTCAATTTCTTTTTTTACTCGCCCTTCGTCGTGCCCTTTTTCCAAATCCTTTAATTTTACGTTGAAGCTTTTTTTCTAAACGCGCTCCTGATTGGTTTCCCATCGTCGCAATTTCCGAAAAAAACCCTCGTTCACTCGTTATATCAATTAACGAATACACGAAACAAAATTGAAATGATTTAATGTGGTAATTAATTAATTTTATTCCTTCCTTTGTGGCATTAATAAATTCGTCTGGGGTATTACGTAAATGGAAATAAATTTAAACGAAGAAGAACAACAAAAAGCGGTTAATTAATGTCTACAAAATTAAGGAATCCAGTGACAGAAACGAAAAGAAATTAAAGAGTGAAGAGGAAACGATTGCTTGACGTTTATTTGTTAGTTCCTTTATTTACTGAAAAATATTATGTTGAAATTTGTTTAATTAAAAGAATCGAAATTATAACGCTTTTAATTGTCTCGTACGTTAGTTAACTGTAATTATTTAAAGTTGGCGCAACAAATAACGCTAGAAAGGTGACGTTTTAAAAGACAAAAGAAACATAATATTCGAGGTGAAACAAATGATACTTCAAACCAAAGCTTAGTCACTAAATTCCCCTAAATTGTTTGACGTACTTCAAATTGCACGATTGCCAAATCGAATTCAAAAAAGCTACGACAATTAATTAAGAAAGACAGGAGTACAATAACACTGGTGAAAACAAGACAAAGTTTTCTTCAGGTGCTTTTTAAGAAGAAACTCTTACAAAATTCCCCTAAACCTTTGACATACATTCAACTACAGTGTTACCAATGCAAGTATTCTTCAACGTATACGATTGCTGTGTGGAGTGCTGAATCATCTAAAATCCTTTAAGTAATTCGCCCATCACAGTCATCATCGGCCTCTTCTATCATTATCCCACGTTTAATTCTCAATTAATTATCGTTATTACTTTGTTTATCTTCAATTATCTTTCCTTTTCGGTTAATAACAATTATTATGACGACGCGGTAACAGTAATAGTAATAACGATGGCTAAAAATATAAGGACGACGACAATACGCTATTGGCAAATAAATTATTCGCAAATAACAATCATAATAGCCGCATAGAAAAGATCAAACGATAATAATAACAGAATAATGACGACCACGTGTAATCGACGTCCATTATTAATTATTATTATTATTATTATCAACGACCATTAACGTCAAACGACGATTCGATTCTTTATTCGCTTTTTTTACGACCCATCCAATTAATGCAAAAAAAAATAGCGCAATAGCGATTAAGGAGGCCCCGAAACGAATCGCAAAATGCTACCAACTTGATATCGCCGCGTCGCAATTGATCGTGGGGTACGTTCGATGAAAATGGAAAGGCGCAACAAACGAAACAAATCCATAGATAACCATGATGATGATGATGATCAGTTGAGAGGTTGTAAATCTATTTTTAAAAAGCGACAAATAACGGTGGATCAAAGGCAGTAACGAAAAAAAAAAGTGGAATATGACAGAGAAAGATGGGAACAAAGTGAATGAAAGAAACACGCACGAAAAATTACAGGTTATTAAAATTTTGCGCTCGACGACTTCGAAATTGATAAATAAATGACAAGTAATAATAATAACGACAATAATGATAATAATGAAACGTGGGCGGATTCAATTGCGGTCGGAGTTGTTTTCGTTTTTTTTTTGTTGCGGTTACGTTGGCAATACAGAGGGACCGGAAGAAACAAAGGAAAAGAGACAAACGAACGGTGGAAAAGTGGTGAAAAAGTGCGAAGGACAAAACGACACGCACACGAGAGAGAATGCGACGGAGAGGGAGAGTCGAAGTCATTTAGATTATTAGTAACAAAACGGCGACAAGGGAAAATTGACAGAATGAAAAAGAGACGCAAACGGAGGAATAAAGTGGAACCGTCACGCTATCAATTGGCGAACGTTAAACGCGCAAATTCCATGCCGTTTTGTAACATTTTTCCAACTGCCAACTTAAACGTATTTTTCTCTGATGATCGCCCAATATTATCGACCGGCCGAGTTCGACAATTAATTGATACGTCACGTCTTGAACGTTTACCGTTAGTCGGGCTAACGAAGAATCGCCAAAAGAGCAACAAAAGCGAATCGTCGTCGCCCGTGTTTTTCAATTATTCCTCGAACTTCTTGAACAAAAACACACAAAAAATAACTATTCGATGCTTAATAAGACGAAACAAATTAAAACAACAACAAAAAAAAAGAAGCGAAAAGAAATAACCGACCCGAAAGAAAGCGGCCAGAAGAAGAAGACGAAGGAGGAGGAAAGAGAAGAGTAACGAGAGGGCGATCATCGGCTCCGTGGCTAAAAGGACCGTGAAGTCGAAGAACAACAAGAAGAAGAAGATCACGGACGTCAGGTTCGGTTAATTTATACGACATGTTTACATGTGTCGAATGGTAAAGAGGAAAGAATTAATGAAAAAAAAGCAACAACAACAAGAAATGAAGAGAGAGAGTGAAACAAAAGCGGAATGTGTGTAGAAGAAGTATCGGAGGAAGATGGGGAAAAAAGAAAAGAGGAAGAGGATGGAGGAGGAAGAAGACGAAAAAAAATAAGAGATGAACGGAGGAGATGAATAAAAGCGGGGCGCATTTTAATTGTCGGCAAAAGTTGACAGAGTCAAAGAACAAGAATAAGAAGAAGGACGCGGCGCAGCATGCCGTTGCTCGAGTTGGCGCCACCGCGAAAGCCAAATAAGACAAAAAAAAAGAGAAATGAAGAGAAGAGAAGAGTCGAGTCGAACGGGAGTAAAAAGTAAGCCGAAACATAATCGAAACCAGATACATAAAAAGAATCGACGAAGGAGAAGAAGAAGACGAAGAAGTGGAGGATATATAAATGGGAATAAAATTAAATAAATATAAAATCGAGGAGTTGAGATAGATGATGATCACGATGATGATGGTGTAAAAGAAGTAACGTATCGAAACGAAACGAAGTTACAAAGGTTAGGCAAGAGTTGGAGAGAGACGAAGAGACCGAGAGCCCGGACGCCAACTCGGAGGTCTCGACTGTGAGCCGGTGAAGAAGCCAAAAGTAGATGGGAATTAATCGCTGGCTCTTATTTTATTTATCTGATACCCTCATTCTCCACGTTTATGGCTCATTCTCTGTGCTTTATACTACATTCCCTATGATTTTTTACATGTTTCTCTATGCCATACCCTTTTCTCTATGTTATGGCCCTTCCTCTGTGTCTTATACTTCATTCTCTATGATTTTTTAAAGGTTTCTCTATGCCATACCCTTTTCTCTATGTTATGGCCCTTCCTCTGTGTCTTATACTTCATTCTCTATGATTTTTTAAAGGTTTCTCTATGCCATACCCTTTTCTCTATGTTATGGCCCTTCCTCTGTGTCTTATACTTCATTCTTTATGATTTTTTAAAGGTTTCTCTATGCCATACCCTTTTCTCTATGTTATGGCCCTTCCTCTGTGTCTTATACTTCATTTTTTATGATTTTTTAAAGGTTTCTCTATGCCATACTTCATTCATTTATACTTCATTCCCTACTTCATTCCCTATGTTTTCCTCCAATCTCTATGTTTTATACTTCATTCTCTATCCTTTTTAACTGATTCTCTATGTTCTGCCTCTTTTTCTATGTTTTACTGTTTTCCCTATGTTTTATACTTCCTTCACTATAATTGCTTAAAGGTTTCTCTATGTTATACCCCATTCTCTATGTCATGTCCCTTTTTCTATGTTTTATACTTCATTCTCTATCCTTTTTAACTGATTCTCTATGTTCTGCCTCTTTTTCTATGTTTTACTGTTTTGCCTATGTTTTATACTTCATTTCCTGTTTTTTTTTTAAACTGTTTCTCTATGTTTTATACTTCATTCCCTATCTTTGGAAATGAAATTAATTTTAATTAATTTAATTTTAATTTCATTTCGGCGTTATATTTGTAACCTTGGACCTGACGGTCGCGAATTGATTCGATTGTTCCTTGTCGGCAATTACACGTGTGCGTATGTGCCCCGCTTAATTAATCGATCAATTTAATTGCAACAATTGGAGAAAAGAAAACGAGTGCATATCCGCACGTTATTAATTGCAATTAATTTCTTATTCCCCATTCGCTCTTTATTCTCTGCGTCTTTCCTCATTTGATCGTTGCTTTCCATTAGTTCGTTTAAAAAGAAACGAATAATTATTGTTTTTGTCTATTAATGAATTCACATGTGGGCACAATTAATTAACGACCAGATTGCCTCCCGTTCCATCGTTCGTTGTTCCAATTAACCATAATTAATCGTGCACTTAATTAATCGTCATAAGGGCCCTCCCGATTGCATTTTACAACTCTTCGGGAACTAGGTCTTAATGTAGAAGAAAGAAATCCGTGCAGGATCGCCTTCATTGAAAAGGAGAAGAAAAGAAGGAAAAATAAAGCAGCTGAAGGCCTCTCAATCAATTCGTTACAATCGATTATGTCGTAAATTAAATGCCCCGTTACACGATTTATTATTAATAACAATAATTAATATCCGGGCAATTAATAACAGCGACACCTCCATTCGCGCATATAGATTTTTGCCGTTCATTAATTACACCTTAATTAGCGACGGTTATTGTATTAATTTAATTTGCAAACAAAACGTGTGCCTCGCTCCAGACCAACGTCAAATCAATCGCAATCGAAACGATGAACCGTTCGCTTCGAATCGCCTTTCTCGCGCTTGTCGCCACGTTGGCAATCTGGGCGACGGTAGCGTCGTTAACGAGCGCCGCACAAACGAATCGTCCGCTCCCGTTTGCCGCCGCGAACGTTTATTTCGCGAGAATCAAACGCTTGTTGGCCTCGGACGAGAACGAGGCGTTGAATCGATTCTATCGCGCGTCAATCGAGCCGTTTTACGCGACCGGCCTCAGCGATACGAACGTCGCGATGTTTCGACGGCAGCTCAGCAATTGGCTCGAGGCGAACGCCAAAAATGCCGAAGGTAACTATGCGAATTAACAGTTGAAGACAAAACGACGGGCAGAAAGTTAAAGTTAGCCGACGCAATTCGATTGTTTCTGGACGGATTTAGGTCAAAAGTTGGCAAAAAGTTAATCAAGTCAAAGATAACCAAGTTCGACAAGGTGGATTTAGGTTAAAACTGACGGAATTCAATTGTTTCTTTCGTCAATTTAAATTTGGATGTGTCAAAATGAGCAATTTCTACATTAAATTCACTCATTCTTCTCCTTTTTTTTTGTTTTAGCACCCGAATACGCGGAAATCTACCGACTGACGGAAGAACTGTTGGCGGCGCGCAGCTAGAGTTTCGAATAGATATGGCGGGAAAAGGAAAACGTCAATACAGTTGACACTTTTGCTTAGATCTAACCTGAAATTCTTTTAATTGCTCCTTGCGTTGGCCCGACTAATTCCTCTGACAACAAACGGAGCAAACTGAAAGCGTGAATGTTGGAAGAGCCGAAAATTGTAGCGGGGGGGCATTTGGGGGTTAAAATGCGGGGGGCCAACGAGGGAATGAAGAACAGAAAGTCATCTGTTTTTGAGAGATCTTTCTGGATTCTTGTCAGGGGTCGGTTACTTGCGGGTGGCTGACCGTTGGAATTGGTGCCGGTGGTGGATGGAAAAGAGGGTGGGGTGACCGGGGGGGTTGGTGATTATTGCCCTTCTTCGCTCTCTGTCACTTGACAACGCTCTTCCTTGTCCTCCTCTTGTCCGTTTTTGCGAATCTTTGTGTCGAAGAGAAAGCACCAAAAAGCGATTCGTATTTTCATCCTGCTGCTCCCCATTTTATCCGTCAAATGGGGAAGACGAAGGAGATATAAGAGTGACGCAATATCCGAGAGAGATTCGCCCTTTTCTCCCCATTTCCTTTTATTTTTCTCCCCGTGTTTTTTTTCCCCTTTTACTGGAAGAAAGTGTTATCCTTTTCCATCCCATTCAATCCGTGACCCTCTTTCTTTGCCCCCCCCCCCCTTCTCCACTTTTTCCCTCAAACATCCCGACTATTATTACACGTGGAAGTTGAAAGGACGTCTTGGAATTTATTTCGCCATGCACATTAGAAATAAACTCAAAAAAAATATGATAAAAGAAGGATAAGGGGACAGTGGAATTGTGAAACGGCGAAAAGGGCTGAAAAAGTGCGCCACTCCACGTTGGAAAGTGGCTCTTTGACAAGTTTCGGTCGGAAAAAAGGACAAGCAAAACTTAAAAGATCGCCTTTCGAACGGGAGAAACGAAATAACCGAAAAAACCTTGGCAACGTCGCGCCGTCACGTGTCATTAATCGAGGAGATCTAACCAAAACTAATGAAGTAAAATGGAGATTAGCGAAACAAAAAGGCGGAATCGACGCAGCTGTTTCAACCGAAAAAACATTTTTGCACTCGAGCTATATAATGATTGATGTTGCTCGCAATATTAATAACAACAATGAGAGCTCTTTGTACTCCTCAAGAGTTTAAAGACAAAACCTTAAAAAAAAAGCCAAAAGCCAAATCGGTATCAAAGGCAAAAAACGAAAAGAAACGGCGAGGTTAGATTGCATAGGAGATGCGACAGATAAGCCGACGACGCGGTAAATCTCATAAAAGAAGCAAAATGTTAAACGAGAGGAAGTAAAAGTCGACAAAAGAACTAAAAGTTGAGCGAGAGAGTTTGTCGATGGCACAAATCTTCAGCATCATCATCATCATCATCGACTATGACCGATCTCTATGATTTATTCCTCCTCGCCATACATTCACGACCTTCTTCTTCTCTACCCATTCGTACGCTCCTCTCTCTCTCTCTCTCTCTCTCATTCGCCTGCAATTGTTCTCTTTCTCCTCCGTGTGCTGGACAACGCAATAAGAATAAATAATCGAACAAAGAGGTCGAAGAGAAACAAACGCACGACGACTAAATGCACAGAGTAACAACAACAGCAACAACAACGGGTAACAATAAGCGTATAAGAAGAGCAACGGACAATAAAAAGAAGAAGTTGAAGAGTTAAAGCAGAAGAAGAAGAAGAAGAAGTGGTAAACGAGAATCCGGGGTGGTCCGATGCTCAGATGTCTGTTGGCGCCGCCCGATGCCCCCCATGGTAGTGCTATCATCGTCGTCATCGCCGGTTATTACTATCATCATCGTCATTATTATTATTGCTCGTATCGCGTTCTTCTTTTTGATTTCTTCCGATACGAAGACGTGGAAGATTCGATCGTTTGCCATCGAGTTCGCGAACGAAAAGCGTCAATCCAATTGAGAAAAACTAACTGAAAATTCTTGTTACGAGAGCGGCGAAAAGTGGTGAGTTCGCCGTTTGCGACGCAAATTGTTGCGATAACAGCAATTTACCACCCCGCCGAAGACGAAGGAGAATGTAATGATTGCACCCCCCGTCGATAGAAAACAACCATCGACTGTAAACAGTCGAACGGCGACCGGCAGCCAGCGACAAATAATCGCGAATAAAAAAAAAAGTGGGAGGAAATTTGCGACAAATTTTACGACTACTTCCGGGTACTTTCTTCGCCCTTTTGGGGGTCCCCCTCGATTTAGATGGGGCCACTCTCTTCGGCGACATGCGAATGTACCAGTTGATTCGAACGCTGGGCGAAAGAAGTGAACAAAAAAAGTCGCCGAAGAGATGGAGGAAGTGGCGAACAAATGATTTTAGGGTGGATTTTTATTAATAACCATATTATGGTAATCCAAGCGGCGACGAAGATTATTGCTCGCGCAGGGGGATGCTGATGTCGAAAGGGAGAGAAAAGTGAATCGAAGCGTAACCGGAAACGACCGGCAGCACGGTCCTGCGACGGAAACGGTTACAGCATTCGATTTTCATTTAATTTTTATTTACCCAACTTTCTCTCCCCATCGCGCTTTTTATGCGATCCGTTCTTCTCGAGGCTAATTGTCGGTTGTTAAAAGGCCACGCGACGGCCAAAGAAGCGAAGAAAGGGAGCTAAGTTCCTGTAACCCATAAACGTATCCCGGTTTTCCTTTCTCTTTTTTTTTTTTGGTTTCGCAGAGCTATGGTCTCGGTCTGATGCTCGCAATCATCAATCTCATTTCCTTATCATTCTCGAGGCAACGACGCCGATGACGAGCAACGAGAATGCTCGACTTCCAAAACGATCGCCGTTCGTTTTCCCTGTGGATTCGTTTCAGTTTCCTGCTAACCTAACCTAACGTAAATGCGACCGACGAGAAGGACGGACAACGTTTTCTCGACGTTTTATCCTTCGGAAAAAAGAGCCGGGAGGATTCTTAACCCGTTCGGTCGATCGTAAATTTTTACGAGACGCGGAGAGAACGCGGCCGAAGGAGAACAGTGACATTGACAAATGACAGACGAAAGCGGTTATGTGTACGTATAGAAGCGAAATACAGGAGGAGGATTTATTTCCGAGACGATAACACCTCGCCGAGAACAACAACAGCAACAACAACAACAACAACAAAAACAACAAAGGATCGAAAAAGAGAAGAAAAACGGCCCTCGACTTCTTTCGCGTCGCTGCCGTTGATCGGTTTTCTGCTCGACGTCAAAGACTTGTCCCTCTTCTTCTGCGTGGTCGTCGACGTTGTCGATGTCGTCGTCGTCGTCCATCAACATCACCGTACGTTCGCGAATCTCTTTTGTTAATTAAAATTTACGGCATTAACGCTGAAGACAACGACATCGATGGTGACGGGGCTGCAGCACGAGGGCCGCATAAGTAATCGATGGAATCCGAACAAAAGGGACGGTTCTTTTGCTTCGCGAAAAAGAACAACGACGACGACGAACAATTACCGGTGGATTGTAATAAATTTCGCGGTTAAACAACAAGAAGTAACAATCGGCGCTTACGTCCTCATGGTCGCCGTTAATTACCGTGAGAATTAGACGGGGAAACAAACGACAAACGACAACAGAAAAATGGCAACCGATGCAGGGTCAACTTTTTTAACCTTGTCCTTTTAAACTTTTCCATTATTGCTACAGTTTCTCCTTCGTCCTGCACTTTTCCGTCTTCCCGGAGATTTCTTCGTTTCCCTGCAGCTTTTTCGTTCCCTCTGTAATTTTCGTCCTGCAATGTTTTATTCTTTGTACTTTTCATTTCCGCCCTGTATCTTTCTATTTGTTTTCAGTTGTTTTCTGTCCTTCCTGTAGCATTTGCTCTCCCTCTAGCTTCTTGAAATTGGCTCCACTGATTTTCCTTTTCTTTTGTTTGCTTTTCATTAGTTCCTGCAGTTGTCACAAGGCGAAAATACCGACATCAAGTGCGTGTCACTTTTAATTAAATATCTCTTGTCGCTTCTTCATATTTATAATTTGCTTCTTGTTCTTCCTATTCCGTCCCTCAGCATCGCCATCAACAACAATAACCGAGTATCGTTTATTTCTCTTTTGCTGGCGCGTTCGCTTCTTCTCTTTTAAGCAAAAAGGAACCGGAGAAAACGAAAACGAACGAGACGAAGATGGAGAACGTTTTCGCCGCTCATCATCGTCATCTTCATCGGTCCCCATTTGTTTCTTCTACCCATTTTTGACATATCTCTTTCAAACCGAAACATTCCGCTGGGTCCTTTTATTTTCTCCTTCTTCGGGCCTTCTCTCGACTATATAGTTAGATCGTTGTCTCTACCGGTCGATCGGAGAAACACATGTCGAACAAGACGTCGGACGCCAATTAAAAGAAACACGCAAAAGAAGTCTGAGGACGACATGAGCAATAACAAAAAAGGAACAAAGAGCGAAGCTCGAAGAGAAGGACGGAGGGACCTTTAAAAACAAAAGGCGACGCTGGGAGATCGGTGCGGTTAGATAAAGCGAACGCGAGCAAGAAGAAGTCGAAGGTTCGATGGATCGATCGATTTTCTTCTTAATTCGTTGGCGCTACCTATTGGCATCAATCGACATTATTCGCCCGCTTCTCTTAACAAATTCCCTTTTCGATTTTCCTCGCAGAAGAAACGAAACCGACTCGAATTCGATCCCTTCTCGTTTCTCGTCCCTTAGCAGTTTGCCAAACGACCCCTTGAAGCGGGTTCGGTTTTCATTAGTGCGATTCGCGCAATAAAAATTCGCGACACGATTTTCGCGGGCCCGATTGCCTACCATTTCGCCATCATCATCATCATCGTCATGTAAATTGCTCATTCACTTTCCGACTCCCAACTCCGACGCTACTTTATTCTAGTTTGCGCCCTTGCGAATATGGCAGAGCGGAGGAGAACGAACGAAGAGGAAAAAGCAAGAAATTAAACCCGATGGCTCGTTGCGGATGTTTGTTGGAGAAGACGAGGTGAAAGTGCGGATTTGCAAAGTGGATTCGGCAATAAAACCGGCGGGAGAAGGAGGAGGGGGCGGCGGTTCAATTGCCGGAAGTGGAAAACGACGATCGATCCTCTTCGTCTTCTCCTTCGCATTTCGTCCTGCGGGTTCGTTTTTAATCTCGAAATCTGCGCCCGTTCCCTCTCTCTCTCTCTCTTTTCCTCTCGTTCATCTCTCCCCATTATGCCATCTCTTCGATTCGGACCCTAACCCTTAATCTACATCGGCCGACGGATAAATCATTTCGAATTGATTCAATAATAGCGGCAACGCGAAAGAGCGAGACGACGAGCTTTCTTGCGACCCCCGCGCAAAATTGGACACTCGAACGGCACGCGTGCCGACAACGTCAACAACGACAAATAAGAGGAGCGTAAACGGCCGGAAACGAAAATTAAAAAGAAAAATAACAATTGAATTTGTAACCCTAATACTTTACAAACTTCCGATTTCTTCCTGCTTTCCACGCAAAAGAAAATCGCAAAAGAAGCAACAATAAACGAATTGTTAAGACGTGAATCGTAGCGGGCCGATTTAAGGTTGTCGCGAATTAATTTCCATCGGCGCCTTCGATTAATTCACTTTGTCTGCGTACCGTGTGATCAATAAAATAATAACGCGCTCCTTTCGTTGCGGCAAACGCAATCGTCTGTCGCGTTTTTCCCTCGTTTGCCGGCAAGAAAGGCAAAATCGAAATCGCCCTCCGTGCAACCCCAACGGCGACGGACGCGGGCATTAGAAGAATAAAACATCGACCTTTGACAACGGGACCAACGCGAGGAAAACTGAACGGACGAAAAAGGAAAACGCGAAGGAACGGGAATTGAGTCGTGAGGGTCGCACGGCTGAAAGTCAAGCGACGATCGGCCGGAAGTGCCGTTAAATATTTTACGCAACCCCAAACGATCGCCACCCTCGACCGACAACGACAACAACAACAGAATCATCATCATCATCATCAACAGCATCCCCGCAATTTTTGTTGCGTTCATCCCCCGCTTGCTTTTGCGAGTCGGTCGCGTGGCCGAGCTTCGTGATCCGGCTCGATTTCTCCCCCGTTTCCTCCATCGTCGTCGTCGTCATCATCCACCCCCGCCTCTTTCGCTTGTGTGCGTTTTTTTTTAGGTTATGTAACCAGCAACGACAGCTCTTTTCGACCGGTGCCAATTCGAAAGAAACGCGTGGGGAGAGCGAGAGATTCCGGATGATGATGATGATGCTGATGCTTCTCTTGCTGCTGCTGCTGGTCGTTATTATTGTTCTTTTGTTGCTGGTGGATGGCATTCGGTGCGGTCGCTGGCGTAACGGATTCGGTGAAAGCGACCCATTAAATAATCCGGGTCTCGATGTTTGTCCGTTGGACAAATATTAAATCGCATCGAGGGACCGAATGATGCGAGGGTGGAAGTCGCAGAGGGAGATTTTCGCAATCGATAGTTTGCGGGCGAAGACGCGATTTTTTGTAATTAATACGAAGCGATCGCGAAAAAGAAAATGTTCCTCCGCCGTCTTTAATCTCTTCGCCACTTATAATCCTCTTCGCCTTGCGTTAACAGTCGAAACGCGGACTTGATGAGGTTGTTTTTTCTTCGTTTTTGGGCGATGCTACAAATCGCTGACAGGAGCGAAGAAGAAAAGGGAAGATGGATGAGGACGGCTAATAGATTTTTAACGACCGTCCTAAACTCGATTCCTTCGATCCGGGCGCCCTCTGCATCTGCCTAATTCCTCTCCCGAAGCCGATGACACTGGATACGTCAAGAGAGCCCCTCCTGGCAATCTTCGGGAAATTATTTTCCATTCTCTCGATTAAGTAACCTCCAAAAAAGGGGGAGGCGATTAGAAACGAGCGACGAAGAAGGCGATTCGATAATTGTAGGTTACGTGCTTGAAAATGACAGAAGAAAACCAATAAAAGGAGGAAGCTTTAAAGTTTGCGTGTCCGTTTAATACGTATCATTATGACGCGGAATCATCATCATTATCGGCCGTTTTAAATCGCTATTATTACGAGTGGTGAACCTGCGTTTCTCATCCCGTCTTTCTTTTTTCTCTTCTTTTGCCTTCCTCTTACCACTTGCCTCTCGTTCTTTCCGAGCGCTTTAAATATTGAATTGATTATTCGTCGAGTTAAAGGTCTTTATCTAATCGATTCCCTCGTCGACGTCGACGTAAAGTACAAACTTATACTTAACCTGGAAACGTTATTCCGAACGCAGAACGAAGAAGTGAAACAAGAGGAAACTAATGGAAAGTATCGCGTCAAGTTACTGTTGATTGAATGTTATCGAACCGAAGCGATCGATTCGCCTGCTCTCGTCAATAATTCACCGTCGAGAATTAGGTTCTAATCGATTTGACGTTTATCGCCGTTATGAATTTTTGAATAACATTAACGACCACGAGAGAACAACGATGAGTAACACGCTTTCGTGGATCGAACAATCGAAACCCGGCAAATCGACACTTGCCGTCATGGCATTGGTTTGCAAGTACTATTGATCGCACGGTACATGGATCTGATCGATATTTTGGACGGAGAATTTGTTTTGGAAAGTTTGCCGATTGTTGAACAAAACGATTGAAACAAACGCCAGGGCGAAAGAAAACGCGCCATCAACTCCCCCGTTTACATTGTTCCTCCGCCACTTGTCCTATCTGTGGGTCGAACCGTGCAAATCGGTTCTCGTCTCGTTTCCCATGCGAAATTAATCAATCCGTCGCAAAATCGCTAATACGAATCGGTCGAAAAGAAGGAAGAACGAAATTCCGATCCGATTACCAGCAATCGAATGTTGTGGCACAATAAACGACGGACCAAAATAAATAGGGAGCGAGAGGTCGAAATCGATGGCAGGGGTCGCACTTTTACATACTTCAATTCCATTATTGCCAACCGTAACGAATTCGCACAAGTTATTCCGATTGCAATAGCTGTCACACGGTCGATATTTATGATTGAACTCGTTATCATATTTCTTTTTTTTTTTTTGAGGTTATTGCATTTGACCAAAAGATTTGGGAGAACGAAGAGGGGATCGAAATATGCTCGCGATAATAATTCCTAACCTCGTCCCAATTCTTCCATCCCCCACAACGCTCGTTCGAATTTCGCGCAAATATCGCCAATTTTATGTTTCGCCCCCCGTCGCCCAAAACTATCCAATCTGCAAGATTTCGCTTGTAAAATTCGCAATTTTCCACCACCATCACCGTCATTGTCCACCCTCTAGATGCGAGATAACAAGAGAAAGAACTCGGCCGGGGTTGAATCCGTAATGAATTTGTTCCCCGATACGCGTACGAATGCCGGATGAGGATTTGTTTTGATCGCCCTTTATCTCTCGCTCTTTTCGACTCTCTTTTCTCGCCAATTTCTTTCGATCCTCTCGCACCCTTCGCAAAAACAAATCGAAGCGACCGAACCGCACCGAATAAATCAAATCCCATCGAGTCATGTCGTTTTTCTGCGTTACATTTGAATCTCGCAGATTTTTCCCGTCTTAGAAAACGCCAAAAGTCGATGAGTTTGCTAGAAAAGCGTTTAAAACAAAAGCGTTTAAATGGAAAATTAATGGTTAACGACTGATAATTTCCCATTCGTTGAACGCACCACGGTCGCTCGCGTATATACCGAGGGACGCTATAATAAGTTACTTCTTTATTTTGTTCCCTCGGCGTGGCAATAAAACAAAAACAACGGACGTAGGCCTCCCATGTAGCTCGGTGCATTATAATAGCTCTAGTACGAGAAGTCGTCGTTTTTTTTTTTCGTTTCTTTCCTCCTTTTAATCCTCTCCTCAATCTTCCTCTTCTTCTTCGTCGCTGTCGTCGTCGCTTTCGTCTTTTTCTTCGTTTCTTCGCCACCGCACCACGACCAATTGCCCGTTAGTGCGGCCAATGGCAGTGCGGCAACGGGTTCTCGTCGTTCATCGCGTTCTCGCCACTTCTCCTCGTCCTCGTCTTCTTCGTCTTCTTCTTGCGCGTGTGGGCCATCGACGAGGAAGCGCGAGCGAGAGAGGGCATCGAAGAAGTAGGCGGCGACGAGTCGTTGGTGCCTTTTTTTTGTTCTCGATGTTGTTGTTGTTGTTTTCTTTTTGTCGGTCGCCGTGTTTTATATTAATAGATGGCAACGCGATTTTTCCTTCCTTCTTTCTTCCACTTCGGCCTTTGGTTTTCGATTATGCCGTTTTTGCTTTTTTTTTCCTGCTTTTGTGCTTCGTTTTGTTTCCCCTTTGAAGTTGCTATTTATTGGTGGCGAATAAAGAGGATGGCGAAGATGGCGCGTTTAACGCTAAAAAACGAAGAAAAAAAAAACAAACAATCGAGCGCCGACGAGAAGTAAGTAATGGCAACTGCGATGGATGGTAATAATAGTAACAATCGCCGCTAAAAACCACCCACGTGCTCGGCGATAATCATCCCCCATCGACGGGGGCCGATTGTTTTAGCGCGCGGAAACAATCGATATCCATATGCGGAAAAATGCAAATGTTTTGTTTGACAAAGAAACGGCCACCTTCTTCCCAAATTAACGTCTTCGTTCCGCTACCGAATCGCTAATCAAAATTTATACGACTTAATCAGTGGCGTAGCGTTTAGGATGCGACGACGTACAAATATTTGCTCGTCGGTGGCGAACAATTGAAAATCAAAACGTGGGGCGGAAAAAGATTCGTTTGTTGGTTATCAATCAGAAAAGTGATAGGTTAAAATCACGCGCCCCCTCATCCCCCCATCACCACCCCCCGTGTACGTCGACAATTCGATTTGGGCCTTCGTTACAATCAGCAACAACAATTACTTGATCCGTTCGTTCTTCTTCTACTTCATTATCGTCATCTTCTCGTTGTTGTTGTTGATGATGATGATGATGGTGCTGCTGCTGGTGGGCAAACCGTATAGATTACTAATTTCGCTAAGTCGATTCGCAAACAAACCGCCCCGTGACCCGAAGCGAGCTCCAACGCGAAGAAGGGCGAGGGCGACACGCGGAGGATCGAGAAGGATTTTGTTTGTTTCGTCTATTAGGCAAACGTTAGGATTTCAAAACGAAATCCTATTTTAACGCTCGTCAATTGGATTCGTTCGAAGATTGGACAAACAACGGCCGTTTTGATTATTAAAACGTGTCATCAATAGGTTACAATGCGAGCTTTAACTGCTTTCAATCTACAATAACGTCGTTGCAACACTCGCGATTGTCAATGAAATATAATTTGTCACCAATGTTAGAGTACATACTGTCTATATTTTGTTTCAAAAGTTTGTTTCGATGAGTCGATTCGATTGTTTAACCGAGGAAGAAGTTCCTGTGGTAACTTTGATTAAGTCAAAAACTCGTCAAACCGTTCGAAGATTAATTGTCATCGATTGCCAACTGTAGGAAAAGTAAACTTTCAATAAATGATCATTAACGCAAAACGACATCGTGTATCTAGATGCGATAAGAAGTTGCTGCAACACTCGCTATTGTCAACGAAATATAATTTGTCACCAATGTTAGAGTACATACTGTCTATATTTTGTTTCAAAAGTTTGTTTCGATGAGTCGACTCGATTGTTTAATCGACGAAGACTTTCCTGTGGCAACTTTGATTAAGTCAAAAACTGGTAAAACTGTTTGAATATTAATTGTCATCGATTGCCAACTGTAGGAAACGTAAGCTTTTAATAAATGTTCATTAACGCAAAACGACATCGTGTACCTACATGCGATAAGAAGCAAACAATTGCAACGACAACAGGAACATTAATTAAAGAGGAAGCGAACAAGAGAATAAATTGTAACAACGATGTGAGTGCGACAAAGATGGAGTGAAGACAAATGCGAAACAGGACGTGTCTAACGTGTAATAATAATTTTCAATAAACAAAACGCTGTTATTGTTCGTCTTCGCGTCAACAATTAACGGCTCTTCTGCCTCTTTTCGTCGTTATGCTCCTCGTTCTCGCTCTCCTTCGTCCATACGCTTACCCCATCATTAAACGCTTTGCTCGTCGCGGTTTCGTGTCGAAATACGTGCGTTTCGCTCTTTTATTAAATTGCGTTTTCCGTGTCATTTCCACGTCTCTCGCTCTCGGTCACTCCGCCAAATTACACGTTATCGTAGAGCAACTGCGCTACTACCGTGTCATTTTCCCATTCTTTGTCTTTTGCCATTTATTTCCCAGTTTGTTTCACAATCCATACTTCACATGCTAAGCGTAGCCGTGGATGGCGAAAAAAAAAACCGGTCGCTTTATTCCTTCGTGTATAATTATTATTAGATATCGTGAATAACAAAAGGACGCATCATCGCCCGTCATCACCGTTATTATTATGATTGTCGAGAGTGGAAAGAAAAGAGGAAACGACGGTTGCTGCCTGTTGTCGGTAACAGTTTGTTTGCTTTCGCTCTTCCATTATTCTCTCTCTCTCTCTCGTCGCTAATAATTATTATGCGGCTCGATTCGCGTTTTGCTCTTCGCCCCGATTCGAAGGAATCATTCGCTTCGCTGGCCCGTGGACGACGGCGACGACGTTTCGTCGTTCCTAACCTCAAATTGCGACAGCTCGACGAGCAGCGGACGTCAACGTGTTTTAACCTACTTTCGTGCAATTGCTGCCACGCAATCTTTGAGCATTTGCAGCGCCCCGTGCGATTTTAAGGGAGGACACAGAACGAGAGCTGTCACTTTGACCCTTGGCGCCCAAACTTGCCTTTTTTAAAACGTTGCCCAACCGCCGATGTCGCAACGGGAAATCGATGTTTGATTGTTTTTTGCCTCCTAACCTCCTAACGAGGCGACCGTTCGTTTCCAACTCGTCCCTTTAAATCGTTACAATTAACCTCAAACGTTGTTCATGTCGTTGTTTGTGCTATCCCCGATGCCATCCATCAAGTAAACGTCGCTGTTGTTGCTGTTGTTATTTGTTGTTTTGCGCGCCCCCCGCCCCCTCCCAACCACTCGATGTTTCCCGTTTGTTAGGTTAGTTAGTTAGTTAGTTAGGACTGACCATCATTATCATCATCATCCGCGATCGTCGTTATTAGCTTTCGGGTATTATTGTTGTCGTTGCTTGATTGTTTGCTCGTGTCCGATGTCAATGGGGGTGGATGGCGAAGAGGTCAAACCCTCGTCCCATGCTGCAGCACATAAATTACGCCGCCGCCGCCGCCACTGGACTCCACGTCCATCTATTGCCAACTTAACGACATTAAAGTGTATCCTTTGACGGTCAACCAATCATCATCATCATCGTCGTTATTGCATTGTTTATTGATGTTGCAGCAAATGAAGAAAGTTTGCAAACAAATAAGGGCCAAAGCTTTGTTTTTCGTTAGAGGGAACATCAATAATGATTTTTTTTGCAGTCGTTAACCATCCAATCCTCGTTGAATTAACGCTTGTTATCAATATAATCAGCGATTGAAAATTGCGAATTGTATTTAAAATCGAATGCGATTTGATGGAATCGAACGAATTCAATTTGCGTCGAGAGTCGAATCGGACTATTAAAAATGCGAATGCGTTTAATTTATTTGTATTTGCGAAACGAACGGAACGGGGGGGGGGGGGGGGCAAAAAAAGAGGACAAACAAGAGAGCCATTTTATTAATTAGCAAACCCAAAACGACACCATTGTTTTATTTAATTAATTTACGACAAAAGCGCTGCTTTGTGAACAGGTGATGATGATGATGAGGCCGCGTTTTTTGCGCAAACGAAATATGAAAGAGCGGAGACAACGTTTTTATTTCGCGATAAAGTTAATTGAAATCCACGCAAAAGTTCTGATAAGAAAATGCTTTTGTTGTTTTGTTTTCTCGTTCGTCGAATGAAAATCCGCAAGATGAATGTGTGCGATTTTATTATCTTTTGACAAGTTGGCGTGTGTAGTGCAAAAGAACAACGAAACAATATTAAATAATATTTGCAAACGTGGTCGACTGTCTATTTTAGGCGGGTTTAATGGATTTTTTGCAATAAGCAATTGTTTATGAAGCGCAAATGTATACGGTGCGATCAAAAAACGAGAAGCGTACGAAAATCATCGTAAAAATAATTGAACGTCCTCATCGACGATGCCAATGAATTAATTCGATCTCGCGCAATTTTTATGCCTCCCTTCGTCCTTTCCTCTCTTTCTCTCTCTCTCTCTCTCTCTGCCCTTCGCTTATTTCTCGCAATTTGTCGTTGTCGTCGCTACAATTGCCATTAAGTCCAAATTAGTCGTCGACTTTTGTTTTGCTTTCTACTTTTTCTTTTGTATAAGGCTACAAGCGCAACAAAAACATAAGAGACGTCAAAAAGAAACGATGTTGTTCGTGGATGATGGTGATGATGATGTTGGTTTGTAACGAAAAGAGTGCATCATCATAAAGGAAATGGCATTTTTCCATTAGGAGAAGTCGCTGAAGAAGAAGAAGCAACAAAAGAAGAAAAGCGAGATGGCGAACGCTTTTCCATTCGAACAATGTCGAAATGGCGACGAGCAATCCATTCAATTGCCAAATAAATAATTTAAACAAATTGCGAAACGAGAAGGAAGCAAGAGAAATAAAATTGCAAGCACCATCGACAACAACAACAACAGTCACGTAGTTAACAGCAATTCAGTTTAAAAGAGAGAAGGAAAAAGCAAAAAGACAAGTGAATAAATGGTGGAGAAGGAAAAATGACAGAATGTGCAAAAATTTCCAAACGAAAGAAAAAGTTTGTCATGTTCGTCGTTGCGCTATTGTTGCTGTTGATTGCCTTCCTCTCGCACAGAAAACTGCCAATAAAAATGTTTGCAATAACCCTCATCATCATCTACCTCTTTTTTATTATCACCACGCACGCCACTGTTCGCCATTTAAACCGACGCTATTTCAGCAAATTAATTAGATTTATGCAAAATTAAACAATAAAATCTAACACGCTTCCAAATATGGAAACAAACGTCTCATTGGCTTCGTTCTAAGTGAAACGTGCAATTTTGCGATCGGTGCCAAACGAAGAAGAAAAAAATTGCGAGCAGAACGACGCCGCCGTTGTTGTTATTGTCGAGTGGAGATCATACAAAGATGAAGAAGAAGATGAATAAAAAAAAGGCAGCAAAAAAAAAGATGGCTCTAGCGTTGGTCGTTTGTTCGTTTTCCTCGTACTGCTCGAGAAAACAAGAAAAACTCGCCCCCTTCCACCGTCTAATCTACCATTTTTCTTCGCTCACCCTTCGCTTTCTTTTTTTGCGAGGGACGACGGGGGTGGGCAAAAGAAGAACGCAAGAAAACGAGATGCAGCAAGAATAAGGGAAAGAAAAAGGAGAGCGCCCGAATGTCTTTATGTACGGGCAACGGCGTCGTGAGGAGTTGACGCGACGCTCCAGGCGCCTGTTCCCGACGCCTTTCCCCCCCCTCTCTCTCTCACTCTTAGCGTCTTTACTAGCCCTCCCTCCCCCCTTCCTCCTCCGCCACTCGATAATACGGCGCCGTTTCTAAATCTCCCTCATTTGTACCCCTCACCCCCCCCCTTTCTATCCTTATCAATCTTTTAGTCTCCCTCCTTTTTTGCGTTGTTTTCTTTTTGGTTATGGTTTCTGCGCCATTTACTACACGCTACACAACAATAAGGAGAAGAAGTAAAAGAAGACGGCGTCGTCGTCGTCGCTGTGGAAGGAAAGGAAAAAAGGATCAACTCCATTTCTGCTTTTGCAATTGTTATTATATTGGCACTACTGCTGCTGCTGTTTGCAACAAAAAAAAAACACTTTTATTTCTCGTCTTCTTCTTCTTCTTCCCTCCTCCACTTTCGTACGGTTTTATTAGCTCGCTTTTTTGCACGCCAGCAGAATTGTTATTGCTCCGGCGAGATGAGCGCGCGATCAATTGCGAATGCAAAAGCGTTTTCCTCCTCGCCTTTCGCTCACCTCTCGCACAGCAAATAAAACAATAGCCGAACGATTATCTTTTGTTTCGCCAAGATGACCCGGGGGTCAATTGTTTCGGGGCGAAACCGCAAACTGGGAAAAGTCGGGTATTAACAATAATGACGGGGTGCAAGAGAGAGAGAGCGGACATATGGGGCGACCGCAAAGGCGAAGACGGTTACGGGAGGAAACGGAATTCGGACCCATGGAAAGCACGAATAATAGCGATTCTTTAAGAATATTTTTGGGTTAAGTCAACAATACAAGCATTAGCTAATGACACCATAATCACAATTATTACAGGTAGTCATACATAAAAAACAGCGGTTCTCAATAGATTATTATTATTATTTTCTCTCTCGATTGTTAGCAACTTCACGCAACTAAACCGCAAAACAACAACAACAACAACCACCGCCGCCTACTTCGCATCATTAACCGACGCAGTTTCCCATCGACAATTATTATCGTTCCAATTCTTCGTCGACTTCTGCGTCGGGTTTGACAGATGGCACACCGATGGTAACAGAAAAAAATAAACAAAAGGAAAAAGCGCAAACGATCGGGGAAATCTTGTTAAACAAACACGCAATATGATGCCCCCCCCCCCCGAACTGAAGGCCGAAGACGAAGAGAAGAGGCGAAGAAATTTGCCCAAAAATCGTTCATCATCGTCCTCGCAATTATTAGGTTGCGAATGTGGCGTGTCAAATTGGCACGCCCCGTCGAAATTTCCTTTTCGCCTCTCTCTAATAGGCGTTAATCGGCACGGCAACGAAGAAGAGAACAAGTCGCTGAAGAACAAACGGAAGCCAAACGATTTAACGCTCGATTGGTTAAATCACGCGCGAAAAAATAACCTCGCTTTTCCAACTGAATCGCCGACGATTTTCGTCTCGCGAAGGGACGATTTGCAAACGAAATCAGCGAAGAAATGCCCGCGAATTCGAGGAACATCGCAAAATCGTAAGGTAAGTGTCCAAAATGTGACAGATGACAGATGTGACGGCATAAAAATAAGATTCCACGCGAACGCAAGTGTCAAGAAGACGTTCCGACACGTCGTACAACAAACGTCAACAATGTAACCTCACTTTTCCGTTTAACATAACCTAAAAAATCTCCTTTTCGCTCTCGAAATTCAATTTTCTCGTAACGATCCGAATTCGGATTTAGTGGACGCGCTGAAAGAGAAACCTGGACGAGAAAGAGCGAGGTTAGGAATTAACGTAGCGTGTCGCCAAAACAAAACGAAAAACCGGGAATCGGACGCGCGTAATTAAATCCCTATACACACAAAACTCCGTGTCCGTTGCGTTTAGTTTTAATCGTTTCGCGTTCTTTTCTTTTGTTGCTCCGCTTCTTTTTCGCCCACCCCCCGTACAAACCTCCGCCACTTAATTGTTGTTTACGGTGTTTAATTTCGATTATTCGAATGGGGCGCTCTTTGTCTGCTTTTCAAACATTATTACGGTCATTATTGTTATTATTATTATTATTCGAGGGACCGATCGATTCCTATTGAAACCGACGTCGAATTCTATTCGAACTATGCGAAATCGGGTAGTTTGCACTGAAGAATGGACGAATTGCGACCGGAAATCCGTCAAAGCCATCGATTAGAGAAGAAAGTTTTTTTTTTCTATTATGTTCGTTTTTGTTTCCATTCGGTCATATAACGTTGAATGACGATCGTTTCTATTCAAATTTCGTAACTCGATCGCTACGATGACGGTCATCATAAATTCGTGGCACGGCGCAGACAAAGTGTAAGATTTTGGCGTTTTTATGAGGATCGAGTTTCCTTAATTCGTTTATTTCCTCGCCTCCTCCATTTCCATTTGTTTACACATTTTCTTATGGGGAAAGAAACAAAAGGAGTTAATCCAATCTTGATCGTTGCACGTACGCGATAACAATAATTTTATTACGAATAACTCAGTGACGCTTTTTACGAAACACGAATTAACGTGGGGACTTTTGTTTTGGGTTTTTTTACGTCAACCAAAAACAAACCGAAATTTGCAACTTCTTAGCAATTATAATTGTTGCCAGTCGGCTTGACGATGGTCACGTCGATGGTTTCAACGTCTCTTCCTCGCCACTCGCTTTCCACGCCACTGTCTCCCTCAATGGGAATCACGTGAGCGTTTTTCCGCTCACGTATAATCCCGGCTTCGTTATATTCGAAACGCGACAAAGATGTTGATGATGGAGAGAACGAAAAGAGCGAGGTAAGAAAAAATAAAAGAGTAACGAGACCAGCGAGGCAGAGGAATAAGAATGAGGCCGGAGGAGTAGCGAAGGAATAATAAAAATCCGAAAATAATAACGAGCCAAAGTCTCACACATTCACCGTATTCCATCATCATCATCATCATCATCTTCGTGTCGTTGTTCTTACGATTGTTATGGTAAATACGATGAGGATGATAAAAAAGCGACAGAAAACGACAAAAAAAGAACGTTCTTTGTCTTGGAGATAAGACGATAAAAACTCTCTCTCTCTCTCTCTCTTCGTTCCTTCAGCGAGCGTCTTTCATTCATAAAAGTTATTGTTAAAAGAGCGAAGGTGAAGACGTGCGACATTATCCGTGGATGGCGTTGCGCCATAAATTTCAACGACGGTAACCGAGGCCAATTTGCATACGAAAATGACGGAGGACCATCGGAATAACCGTGGAAGTGAACGAGGAAAAGCACGTTTCTTTGTTTGCTTGTTTTTTGTTTTGGTAATGGTGTCGTTGTCTCCATCATCGTCGTCTTAATCCGACCTCCTACTCCACCGCAATCGCCCTTAACCATCGTAGCGACTTTCCCATAATCAGTCGTCGTCATTTCTTCGTTTCGCCTTAACAGTTTTCCTTCGTTTGTCGTTGCTGTTGTTGTTAAATTTATTTCGTTGGCAATTTGGTTTTATCGCTGCAACGCTCAAGAAGTTGAGAGCGGATCGAGCAATAAAGTCGAAAAACGTGGGTGGTTCTTTATGGGGCAACGACGTTTTCGTTCGTTTGTTTCTTAACGTAATCGCGCCGGACAATCTGTGTGTCGTTATTATAATAATAACATTTATATGCTCGCCCTTACCGCGATGGCAATAATGACGACGTTGGCAACAATGCGAGCGACATTTTAATTTTTCCTCCGCCAGCCAATTTCCCCACTTTAACGCCTCGACGCATAATCGAGCGGATTCGTTAAGTTGTTCCGGCGCAAAAAAAAAATCTTTTCGACCCTTTTGTTTTTTCTCGACAAAACGTTAATTAGATTCGCGTTTAAACGTTGGTTGTCCTCTTTTGGGGGGGGGGGGGGGGCAATTTAAATTAAGGATCAACGGTGCGTGGTCCATGACACGGCGGTGGTCTTGTTACGGGCAACAGAGTGACCATAAAGAGAGGAAAACCGCCGAAAAAGTCGAGTCCAAATGCGATGGGAATTTGAATAATTCTCGAATGGGCGTTTCGCTCGCGAATGCGTCCAGTTAAACGGTCAGGGGAAACGTAAAGTAACTAGCTAACGGTTTTTCGCGTTTTCTTTTCGCCATTTCGACCGTCGCACGCGCGTGTGGTTGGGGTTATTATCGTTGTTCAGTTGGTAACCATGCTAGCGATTCGAATAATTTATGACGGCCAATTAGCATCGTCCACCCTCTCGCTCTTTTGTGTTTTTTCCCGTACGTTTCTTTCCGTTTCCCGTGCCGGGTTTTTTTTTATTTAAGCAATTGCGATACTCTAATATTTGCGTTTTAATTTTTCAAACGACAAATCGATCGATTTTTCCTATCATCCTTTTCATTATTTTTTCCTTTTTCGCCCCGGTTTCCACCCCCCCGCGTCAGTTTTTCAATATCGATAATAAACGATGATTATAATGATAGTAATCGTTGTTTAGAAGCAATCGGTCCGTTGTACACGTGTGGGAATTGTCGTAATGGCCGTATTATTCCCAATCGCATGACTTCAATTTCAACTTTTTAACAAACGCCAGAGCACAGAATTTAAAAGGACAAATGGAGAAATTAATGTTAAGTTGGCCAAACTGCTAGTCAAATTGATGTCATTCACTGCAATTAGAAGCGAGGGGCTTAAAGAAAGTGAACTGAATTGGAATGAAGTTGGTCAAACTGCTTGTCAAAATGATGTCATTCTCTGCAATAGCGTACGAAACGAGAAGCCAAGAGCTTAAGGAACGATAACTGAATTGGAATGAAATTGAAGTCGAATGATTTTGTCGTCTGCGGTGGTACCAATCGCGAATTGCGCTAACGAAATTCGCGATCGCCCGTTACTCGCTTCTTGCTTCTTCACTTTTCATATTAGATTCTCGTCTTTCCTCTCTTCGCTGGCCCCTGGCCATGGACTAGAACGGGGAGGAATTAAAAGAGGACGAGCGCAAAGGAAAATTATGCAAATTTCCGCTACGAATTGATGGACCGTTTCGCTGGGACGGAAAGCGAACGAAAAAAAAAATTTTTTTTTAGGAACCCACTTTACTCCGTGGACGCAATAAAAAGCAACATCAACAAAACGACGATCTCTCCTATTTCTGATCTCGCTCTCTCTGTCTCTCTCTCTCTCTCTCTTCATTGTTATCGTTCAACTCCGTCCGTCCGATCTAATCGCCAAGATCTTACCATACGTTTATATGGACGGTATGTAAATGGGCAGCAGCAACGAAGGACCTACATATTATTACTCTTCAGTGTGTGTGTGTGTGTGTGCGTGGAACAGGAGGAATGGCCGGAACCGCGGGGGAGGAGGAGGACGTAAACGAGATAGAAAAAGATCGAAATTCATGTAAGAGAGAACAGAAGATGGGCAACGAAGAGGACGCCAATCTCTCGTCTAGTTACCATTTTACATACAAACACACGAATCTACATATTATTACTATTGCCATCAGCGATAAATCTGTGAGGGTGGACGGTCATTTTTCCTTCTTTCGCTCCCTTAACGTTTAGCTTCGCCGTCGTTGATTATCGAAGAAATGGATCGCATCTCTTGGCGCCGTTTCGCTCCCATTCTCGTTCCTCCACCACTTGTTATTGTTGTTCATCTGTTCGCGAGACCACCGACCACGGCTTGTTTTATTAATACGAGTCGCCCCCATACAACAAAGGACCGTCGTAATGTCGACCATAATAAATAAGAATGGAAGAGAGAGAGAGAGAGAGAGAGAGAGAATTGGAAGACCGGACTAATTTCTCGATCGTTTTTTTTTGTTGCTGCGTCTTTCTGGGCTTTATGGGAGAAGGAAGGGTGCGAAATTGGCGAATGTTACGAAACCTAATCAAAATTCGCAATTTGTTGAGAGTTGCTCGAGAGAAATGCAGAAAAAGTGGGACGACTTCAAACAAAAGTTTACCTGAGGAACGTATTAATTAACGACGATTTCTGTTTCGTTTTTTTTGTTTTCGTTGTTGTTAGCGATACGAGGGGAATCGAATTAATCGTTTAAACTCTTGTTCCGACACCCCAGAAACGACAAGAACTAGAAGAACGAAAAAAAATTGAAAAAAGCAAAGGAATCCGGCGACTAGACCGAACCGAGGACCGGACCGAAATTAGAAACAAATTCCGCGCATTTCTCCGTTCCCGCAACATCGCCATCGTCATCATCGTCATCATCATCATCATCATCATCGTTCGATTTTGTTCGTCGTCGCCGTTTTGTTTCATTTTTTTCTCTCTCTCTCTCTCTGTCTCTCTCTCCCGCATTTTTGTTTTACGAGAGCGAGCGAAAGGACATCGTGGCGCCTGTCTGGCATTTTCGGCCTTATTCCCAACCTCTCTTTCCCACCGGGCACCGCGCGTTCCCATTACAAAAAGAAAATCTCTCTCGCTCCAACGCACGCAAACGAGGCGAACGAAACCGGCGGACCTCTGTCATTCGCATACGTCAACTGTCAATGTGACAGCGACAGGACAATTGTCAATGTGACAGTGTCGCTTGACGTTCGAGAAACTGTCAATATACCGGTGGTCTTTAGAGGTTAAGTGGCTCGTCGCGAACGTCATCGGTTTGCGATGAGGCGGGGACGTAATTGTTAGGTTAGGTTGCGACGACCACTTGACGCCTGTTCGAACGTAAAACAATAATTAAAACGATGGGGACGAAGAGATGCCTCGAACTGTCGGTAAGGAATCGGACGCGAGGGCCCCGGAGACGGATTTAATAATCATCAATAATATTTTCGAGGGACGACCGGTCCGGCCCCTTTCCTACCTTTCATTAACGTTATTTATTCTCTCCGCGGAGCATTTTCCCCCGGCCGAGCGTCGTCAGCGCTATAAAGCAAAAAAAATGAGAAACGAAACGAAATTGCAGCGAGAAACTAAACTAACACGAGCGCGATGGGCGTGATGCGTCTGTCGGTGGAGATGCCAAATTTGCGAAGACTTCCTGCTGCTGCTGCCGATGCGGCCTCACCTTAATAAATTCAAGGCAAAAGTCAACTGTGGAGGAAAAGGTGAATTTGCCCAATTTCCAAACTTTTTTTGCCTGTTAAAATGTAAATAAACCCGAAAGAGGAACACGAAGAAACAACAGCAGATGAGGGTTGTTGTTGTTGTTGTTGATGATGATGAAGACTCTATCTCTTTCCCCGTCCACTCGTCCATCCCTGGCACCCCTAAAACGTAATTTATGATTGCCATTCTCCAAAACAAAGAGCGAGAAAAATTGTAGAACGCTAAGGGAACGTTATTAATTCATCATCGTAATCGTGGTCGTAGTTGGATGACGATGATGACCCACATAATGATCGAGGGACAAGGTGAAATCGATTCCCTCGGCTCTCAGGTAGATGGGCGAGTTTGGGCGAGGGATCGATATCTGAAATAATCATCGGTTGGGTTAACGACTAGCTAATTTATGTGGGATTTATGCAAATCTCGCAATTATATTGTTGCCTGTTCGTTACGATCGAGTTTGCATTATCAAGTGCTTATTAAACTTAAAAAAAAAAGATGGTCGCATTTCTTTGGCGCAGAAAGTAGCTTCAACTTCCCCCCATCGAGTTTAGGGAACTTTTCGCGTCGAGTGCGGTAATATTTGACATCTGTCGCATTCGGATTGTCCTTTTGCAAATGTTGAACCGATCGAAGGCGATTTCATAATTCGCAAAACAAACTCTCGATTCTCCATCATCATCATCATCTTCGCCTCGTTTCACCCCTATCATTATCAATAATTGCCACATAACGACTACCTTAAAATATAAATGGGAAACGAGCGACGACGGCAACGGGAGAAAACGAAGAAGACGAAGGGACAAACAAACGGAGCAAGAGGTGGTAGAAATTATAGTGATTTCGAGCGAAACGCCTCCTAGGCACAAACCCGGCCATCTATCCGTCTATTTATTTATTTAAAGAGGTTAAGCAACGGAGGACAGCGAAAAAAAAACGACGACGAAGAAGAGGACGGCGAGGAACGAGTGAACAAAAAACAAAAGAAGTCGTTTTCGCTGGCGCATCTTCGGCTCGCTCCTTCTCCGTCCACCGGTGCGCCACCACGTAGGAGAAGAAAAATGAGACCAGCGAGTGGATGTTGTTGATGATGGTGGAGAAGACGAAGAAGAAGACGGAGATGGAAAAGGGGCAACCGTTTATTACGAGTAAAAGAAATTGAGGCACCAGAAACGGAACAAAAAAGCAACGTCCAGCTATAAGCAAGATGATGATGATGATGATGAAGAGGATCCAATTCATTCATTCACGTTCCTTTTTGTTTTCCTTCTTTGGTACGTCCCTTGTTTGTTTTTCCTAATTTAATTGACTCGGGCCCCGTACTTAACTTTTACCTCTTCGTTTATTATTTTCTTCGTCTTTTTTTCTTCTTCGTATCTCCTTTAGCGTTTTACTCTCGTTCTCCTTTTTGCCATTTAAACTCGGCTGAAAGTTTACGGTGCGATCGACGATCGTCTTCCCTGCCTCGGACGAAAATGGGGACGTCCACCGATGGGAATAATTGTGGCAAAAGAGGTAAAAGACGGATAAATAGATGACGGTCGCAACGACGACTCGCTGATTATGGGGCCGATGATAAATGAACGGGGCGAGCCAAATCATAATCGTCATTAAGTCCGATTAAATTTCGAATGTTTAGGTTTCCTCTTCTTCCAAATGTCCTTCTGGTCGCCCCATCAATTTTCAAATTAAATTCTCCCGTTCCTTTTTTGCTTAATTGTTGTTACTTTTTTGGGGGTCCCCCGGTAAATGGGGCGACCTCCCAGTACGAAGACGAAAACCAACTCGTAAACATAACCTATGATTATATCACGCCGTACACGGCCTCCTATTATTATTATTATTATCTACTTATATCCGGTCTCTTCTTCTTCGTCATCATCATCATCGTTCTCATTATGATTCTCAACTTTTTACCTTGTTAGCGTTATTGGTTTGTTTAAATCACGTACCGGACGATCAATTACGATCAAACTTGACAGTTGTCAATTGTGGATCAAACTTTTCGTTACGTTGGCAACGCGCAAATCGGCGATTCGCACCTGGAAAATAGCGAGCGATTGGGAACTGGCAAAGAGGTGTGACACGCGAAAAACACTTGACACCTGTCAATTGTGGACAACTGTTGATGATCGCACAGTACATCCTCGCAATTCGTTATTTCTTCTCCCTTTTCAATCCTCTTTCTCGCACCCACCGATGACGACGACGATGGCCATCATCATCACGAGCAAAACCAAAGCACAAAAGTAACGCAAAAAAAAACATAGAAGAAGAAAGTTTGTTTCACGAGCCTCGATTATTATTATTAATGGTATTATTATAAGGCCTTCGAGCTCTCGATTTTCGCCCTCCTCTTTTTATCTCGTCCTCTTCTGCTTTAACGAATAATAATAATAATAATTGATCGTTTCATTCACGTTCCTGCCTCTTATCACTTCTCCACCACGTCGTCATCTCCGTTTTGCAAAAAGGAAACGAAAAGAATGGCGCCATCATTTTAACAATTTGCCTCCTCATCATCATCATCATCCTCGTCGTCTTCGACCACAAACAAACGTCTCGCGCATATGCGAATTATTTCGCGAGGGGAACGATTTGAACAAAACAAAAAAAAACGACCGAAACGCGAGACGCGGGCAAGAGAACAAAACGGTAAACGATCGACAAACAGACGAGAGAGAGTGTTTTGTTGGTTTTGGTAATTGGTCGGTTTTCGAAATCTTCGCCCGGGCAAACAAAGGAAAAGAGGGCCGGGGAGGAAGTGGGATTCGTTTGTTTGAGAGGAATAAGAAAACGATTAGAGGGATTGTCGCGGGCGGCAATCAAATCAGCCGTATCAAGTTTCGATGACGAGAGAAAACAAGCGAAGAAAAGCGCGGAGGGAATCGAAGGAAGCGCGTCGTTGTTCTGTTTGGACCGCATTATCGTTTCCCTTCTTCCGAAAAACAAAACAAAACAAACAAAAAAAAAAAAACGAAAACGCATCTACGCGAGCGTCCTTTTCATAAACCTGCCAGACCCATCGTTCGAAACTAATGAAACCATAAATAATAATCAAAAGCGGTTACACGAACGGGGCCGAAGAAACAATAAACCGAAATGGGAAAAATGCGAAAGCGAACAAAAAAGAGGAGCATCTTTTCGCCGCTGCTCGTTTCTTCCTTCTCTCTCTCTCTCTCTCTCTCTCGCCCTTTTCGTTTTCCAATTCTTCGCCGGCGCCATCCCGCCCTCCGCCCAGTTCTTCTTTTTCTCCGTGCACCAGAAGATGTTTAGCATTCCAGCGATGGATAGATGGGACATTCGATAATTTAATGTGGGGACCGGCAGAGGACGGAAAGAAAAAAGCAAACGAAAGTGGTTAAACGAAGACGAACACGGACCGTTTACCAATTTCTTGCGGTTGTTAATCGTCGATGTTGATGATGTCGATGAACGTTTGCTATCGCGCTCGAGCAAATCACCTGCCCTCTTCATTTGTTTTTTTTTATCCCTTATCCATTCGTATCCTTGTCATTTAAAGCCGATAATTATGTTGTAAGCAAGGTGTGCGGCAATCGATTACGAAACAATTGAAATGCAACGTGACAATTGCAGGCTAATTATAAGCGAGTTTCAATTGGCGAGAGAGGACGATGGAAACGCGCGAAAAGCTCAGCGGATGGAGTTGATTAGGAAGAGGTTAATTTAAATCCATCGACGAGCGAGCGAATTGTCTTTTTTTTTTTGCGAACCTTTTTTGAAACAATCTAATAACAGCAAAAAGGCCGCGAAGATGATGGTAAAGTCTCGTCTATCATTGGAGGTCCGACGCGTTTTGCCTCCCATAGAAAAAGCGACTCTTCGCCGCGTTCCCACTCGATTCTCTCCTCGCCCGTCATCAGCATCATCATCATCCGCGTTGCTCTTTTGTTGCTTTCATAACCGTCACCTTTGACCCCGCACGATTGCCGACGCGGTAGGTCGTTGTTTTTCAATTTCTACGACGTTTTCTCTTGTTTTCTTTCCGCCCCAACGGTAATCATCTTCCCGCACGAGAGATCGTCCGCGGACAATTATTACCATTTAGTCGCCGTTCTCCAAAGAGTCGATCCTCGGGACGAACGAGAGGAGGCGATTTAATTGACCCGTTCCGTAAGCGAAACAATTCGCGAATTGTTTTTTTTGCCGCTCGCTAATTAATCGTCGTCAATTGTCTTCTCTCGATTCGCCTTGTTTTTTACGTTGTTACGGTTATAATTTACGCTGGACCAAACGCAAAACGACGAGAGAGAATCGATCTTCGTCCTGCTCGCTCATCACGACGACGACGAGGAGGACGACGAGGACGACGACGATGATGAAGAGGAGAAATATTTTTTGGTGCCATCGTGGCGGGATACGCGGCGAGTGCCCATTTGTTAGCGGTCTGCCACAGTGGGTGGTAGGCATCAGAGGCCCCGGACCCGGCCGTTTTCTCTCTCTCTCTCTCTCTCTCTCTCTCGTCCGCTCGCTCTTCGTTTCGCTTTTCCATCTCTTTCGCGTCTCTTCCGACCGCGCGAGAGACGCAACTCCTTTGTTTCAATCGAACCGCATTTAAAATATGTGCGTGTGTATAGTGGTGGACAACGATAGTAATAAACTACTATCGGCTACTGGCAGGAAAAAACGAGAATCGGATGTATAAACGAGGCGAAAAATAACCGAATCGGATCTTTCTATCGGCGTCCGTTCCGCCCGTGGCCCAGTTATGCGAATGTTTGTCAGTTTTCGATGTTTAATTGATTAATTAAAGCTATCACAAAAAACATCGCAAAAAGCGTAAATTAATCACCCTCGTTATTTATTTAAACGCTTAACACACGTTTCGCCATCTAATTGCACGAAGATGAACTATCGTAGCGGGGTTCAGTATTATTGTATCATGGGGTTCGGTATTATAGAGCTGAACTAACGTTGAGCCATCCGCACCGTCAGATGTCGCGACTGTTTTAAACCTCGGAGAGTGGCAATGCAACCTGAAACGCACCATAAACCTTCCCCAAGAAACCATTGAAACATTGTGCAAAACGATGATAAATCGTTCACCCGCGATTAAGCCAGATTCTTTTCCGGAAATGAATTGAAAATTTGGCCCCGTGTACTACTGCCATCTTTGCAAATTCAAATAATGCCAATTGGGAAACCGAAGCGCGAAAGCGTTAAGGAATTTAAAAATCCTACCTTCGCCGCTGCCCCGCACGTTCATCGGACCTACCTGCAATAGAAAAAGTTAATTATTAGTTGTATTAAGTTGGAATCGAATTCTGAAGAATTAACTTACCTATTTACTAAAAGCCTCTCGCTCGATTGCCATCCTGCCGCCGCCAACTGCTTCCACCATCAGCTTCTTCCATCACTTTCACTCATTAACTTCACACCGACTCATTATATTTCACTTAATACATATATATACTCGCGACTTAAACTCACTCACGCACTTCACTTCACTTGCACGACACTTTAAGCTGAAAGTAAAAGAATGTTGAGTCAGTAATTTACATAAATTAATGGTGAGGAAAATAACTTACCACCAAGAATTAGTGTGCTTTACTGCAACATGTTCGCGTTCACCAAACGCAAGCCATCTTCTACTCGCTGGAGGAAAATCTGAAAAATAAATGAAATCTAATTAGTGAGATGATTGCAAGTGATTGCGAACATTGACTCACCATCTTATCGATGATGACACTGCATAGGATGCATGTTCTTTGAAATCCGTGGACATTAAGCCATCCATATTAAATGTCCTCTCTCATTTCCTTCATCATCTCTTTTTGTCTTCTTGTTGCTGAAAAGAAATTGATTAACGGTGGCGCCTCCACCAAAGCGGAAGCGTTGGAAAATCGGAAAGCGGCGAAGAGTCACCAGGAGATTGGAAAGCGGGGAAAGATGGTCGAACAATTGAAAACTCCTACCTTCGCCGCTGCCCCGCACGTTCATCGGACCTACCTGCAATAGAAAAAGTTAATTATTAGTTGTATTTAGTTGAATGGAATTCTGAAGAATTAACTTACCTATTTACTAAAAGCCTCTCGCTCGATGGCCATCCTGCCGCCGCCAACTGCTTCCACCATCAGCTTCTTCCATTCATCACTTGCACTTTCACTTGCACTTGTCACTTACACGCATCACTAACTCACAACACTTCCAGCTGAAACAAAGGACATGCATTAGTTATAGAAAAATACAAATTAATAAACTACAAATACTTACCACCAAATGTAAACGTGCCTTGCTGCTGTTTTCGCAATTCACACGAATATTGTTCGCACGTAAAAGGACCTGAAAACGAAGTAAAATGTGAATTATCAAAATACTGCAAGTGGTCACAGAAAGACTTACCATTTTTAATGACAACATTTGACTATCGTCATCCTCTTTCCTTACTGCAACAGCGAAATTGTATTCGCATTGAATGAATCTGCAAATAAACAAAAACGTTACTCGATATTTTAAATTAATTTGCGCGTTTTCGTACTTTTCAATAATCGCTACAGCAAAAGTTGCTTTAAGTTAAAATTGTTAATAAGAATAATGATAAACTAACAAGCTATAACTTGAACAGCAATATTCGATTTGATCTTAGCAGGTATAATTTTCAATAAAGAAAAAAACAATCGCAATACGTATTGAAACGTGAGGATATTACAACAACAACAAAAAAACAAATGTATATCGCCTAGTAGGCCGATTGCGAAAAGGGAAAAAATCGTCATAAGAACGTGAAATCACCTGACCGCATTACGAATTTTACAACAAACTACAACAATTTAATTAATCTTACCTTTTTACTATAAACAAAGCACATTTTGCACCAATTAACCTCTCTTACTACAGAGAGCGAAGATGCATTTTCATTGGGGGAGAAACTTCCTTGAGATGTTTCCATTAAGTCAATTTCCTGAATTTTTTGGAATATCAGCTAAAAGAGAAAAATCCTCGTTAGTTTCTCATAAATGAAAGTTGACCATTGACGTCTCTTACCACAAAGAGCACAGATGCTTTTCCATTAGGACGCTTCTTCCTTGATCTCTTCCCATTAAGACAATTTCCTGTACATCTTTGAATATCAGCTAAAAGAGGAAAATCCTCGTTAGTTATTCATAAATGAAAGTTGATCATTGAAGTCTCTTACCACAAAGAGCACTGGTGCTTTTCCATTAGGACGCTTCTTCATTGAATTCTGCCCATTAAGACAATTTCCTGAATTTCTTGGAATATCAGCTAAAAGAGAAATATTCTCTTTTTTGTCTTCTTGTTGCTGAAAAGAAACGGGTAAACGGTGGCGCCTCCACCAAATCGGAAGCGTTGGGTAAATGGGAAAGCGGCGAAGAGTCACCAGGAGATTGGAAAGCGGGGAAAGACGGTCGAACAATTTAAAAATCCTACCTTAGGCTGCTACCCCGCACGTTCATGGGACCTACCTGCAATTAAAAGGAGTTAATTATTAGTTGTATTGAATAGAATTTAAAAAAAATTAACTTACCTATTTGATAAATGCCTTTCGCCTTTATGATCCATGCTCCCACCGCCAACAGCATCCAGCAGCTCCCACCATTTGCACTATCACTTCACTTTTGTGCACCAACTCACGTTACTTTTCACTTAATAAACATTCCAAACTCACAAACTCACTCACTTTTTGCACAACACTTTCAGCTGAAACAAACAGATTAATTTAGTGATTTAGAAAACTTAATATTGAAGAAGTTAACTTACCACGAAGAATAAGGGTGCTTTACTGCAACTATTTAACGTTCACCAATCCCAAGCATCCTTTTGCTCGTTGCAGGAAAATCTGAAAAATAAATAAACTCTAATTAGCAGTTGCGATGTTTGCAAGTGATTGCGAAGATTGACTCACCATCTTTTTGTCGATGACAATACATGGGATGCATTATATTCCTCGTAAACCATCTTTGGGTTTTCACGTCGCTGAAAAGAAAACGGATTAAGGGGGGAAGCGCCTCCACCAAAGTGGAAGCGATGGAGTGAGAATGCGGCGAAGAGCCACCAGGAGATGGGAAAACGAGGAAAGATGGTCGAACAATTCAAAAATCCTACCTTCGCCGCTGCCCCGCACGTTCATCGGACCTACCTGCAATAGAAAAAGTTAATTATTAGTTGTTTTCAATTTTAATGGAATTCTGAAGAATTAACTTACCTATTTACTAAAAGCCTCTCGCTCGATGGCCATCCTGCCGCCGCCAACTGCTTCCACCATCAGCTTCTTCCATCACTTTCACTAACACTCACTAACTCCACTTTTTGCACAACACTTTAAGCTGAAAGCAAGAGAATGTTGATTTAGTCAAAAAGAAATAAATTAAATTAATAAATAAATGAAATAAATAAAACTTAACTTACCACAAACAATAAGTGTGCTTTATTTCAAGTATTATGCGTTCATGAAACTCACGCATATTTTACTCGTTCGAAGAAAATCTAAGAAATAAATAAATCCTTATTAGCGAATGATAAATAATAAACTAACATTTTACTGATATTAACACGAACTTGTGATCCTAGCAGGTATAATTTTCGATAAGAAAAAACAATTGCAAGAAGGCATTGAAACGCAGAATTTTACACGAAAAAAAAAACAAATGAATTGCGTCTAGTGGGCCGATTTATAAAAGGGAAAAATTTCACTTAAAAACGTGAAATTACTTGATCGTTTTATGAATTTTACGACAAATTATGATAATTTAATTAATCTTACCATTTCATTATAAGCACAACACATTTTTCACTAATTAACTTTGATTTTATTTAATCGAAAATAGAGAACAATTTAAACGCGACTAAACGGCAAAAATTTTCTTAGGAAGAGGGCAACACCAAGCATGCGCCACGCGAACTAACGTAAGCTGAATAGTGGGTTGCATAGCTCCTGCATTATTACAAAATCTAATTATTTTCTTTTTTTTTTAATTTAAATTTTGGAAATGTGTTTCCAGATTGTTTGTATCAAATTGAACGTATTAACAAGGCCTCATGCAAATCCATTAATTTGGTAATGGTACATTAGATTTGCGCAAGAAATTGCCAGCAACAACTGCCTCTCTTAATCTTATAAGGGAAATATCAATTGATAAGAAATAATTGCACGCATAATTAGAAATATTAACTGAACAATTATTTCGAATTTGAAACTTGATGCGTTACTTAATGGGCATTTCTCTGAAATTTAATTGTCTGTCAACTGGACATTCTTAATTCAAAACATAAAATTCAAAATAGATATAACGTACATTCAAAACCTATAATTTTATTTGCCTTTTCCAGAATTTTGGCAAGATTAGAGGAATTAAAGAAATGGCAGGAAATACATCAAGTGAAGTTGTTGAAAGAGCATACGCGTCGAATAGAAGAAGTGGAAAAGAGCGTTCCCATCAATGATAATTCACAGAGTGAAGCACATAATTCGTTACTCAAAGAACAGTCGAGTTCTGATAATGAATCTATGATAGTAGATGATAATAAACCTGAGGTAACAATGGACAGTGGAAGCCAAACAGTAAAAGCAAAAAGGCCCTACTTGAAAAGAGGTACAGACTGATTACGTTACAAGATTAAGCCAGGTCAACAGTACAAACCATTTAATTCTAAAGCTGACAATGAGAATGTTGCACCTAAGGCTATTTTGATGAGGAAAACCCAATTTAAAATTGATGATGAAATCACACCTCCAAAAAGAACTTGAAAGTATTATACGACCAAAAGCTACGTGGACCAGCATCTTTGAATCCACAGTTGATACAAGTAATACACAAACTAGTCAAACGATCATTATGCAAATTAATGAATTGGTCAATTTAGAAAATAAATCGATAGATAACACCAGGACAAATACATTTGCATCATCTCGAGAAGATAGTGAGATTGATTCTGAATCTGAGGTGACATTGGCTGGTGAACAAACACAGTTTGAGGAAACACGTGAAGAACCACACGTACGGGGAGCAGTTGCAGTTGAAGAATAAAGGTTTGGAGAGGAGCCAAGACGAAGTGCATTTCATAGCGAACAGGCAACGATTGAAGGCGGCTCGAGCGAATCGTCAGGCGACGATTAAAGCGGAGAACAACTTCCATCCGAATATCGATCATAATTATTTGAATAATTTGAGTAATCTACGGCAAGAGATTAAGAATTGTAAATATCAGATTATTTTAATTATTAAAAAGTTTTTTAAACAAATTTTACCTCAACGCCAAAGAGAACCCTTCCGAATATGCAACTCAAATTGCAATTTATCCACGCAAAACACCTTCCGACGCCCAAATTCAACAACAACAATAATGAATAAATGAATTTAGATCGTAGGATTATATAATAAACGTAAATTAGCGTAATGACTTACTACAAGAGCTTAAGGATGCATCCTGTGAATCTCCAACTCCCAGCTTTTACGTCGAGGACATCAAAGTTCCGAATGGCGCACCTAAAATTAAATTATTGCATTATTAAAAGTACAAATCGTGCAATCAAATTGCTTACCGCTTGAAATTATAGGGTAGGGCGTCCTTTCACGCAATAACGAAGCCATTTCTGTGTCGATTTGGAAAAGCACTGCAGAAAATCTGCGATTAACAATCTCCCCGGGCATTGTCACCATTCGAAATATTCCACGCTGGAGCAACTCTGAAAGACACGAGAAAGAAACATTAACAAATTACTTTAACTTAACTCGTGTTACTTTAACTCGCGTAACAATAGCTGACCGTTTCTTCGACGCTGCTTCCAAGCGGTGGAGACTCAACGTCTCTCCATCGAAATGCTCCAAACGATTTACCAGCGATTTCCAAACCGTGTCCTTCCTTCTTCGGTCGTGGAGTTGCTGTGAACATACTTAAGATCCCGTTTTCGATTAATAAATGCGAATTTGGTTCACAATGCCCTTATGGTTGGGAAAGCGGGGAAAGATGGTCGAACAATTTAAAAATCCTACCTTGGGCTGCTACTCCGCACGTTCATGGGACCTACCTGTAATAGAAAAAGTTAAATATTAGTTGTATTCAATTGAATGGAATTCTGAAGAAGTAACTTACCTATTTACTAAAAGCCTATCGCTCGATGGCCATCCTGCCGCCGCCGACTGCTTCCACCATCAGCTTCTTCCATCACTTTCACTAACACTCACTAACTTCACCTGTTGCACAACACTTTAAGCTGAAAGCAAGAGAATGTTGATTTAGTCAAAAAGAAATAAATTAAATTAATAAATAAATGAAATAAATAAAACTTAACTTACCACAAACAATAAGTGTGCTTTATTTCAAGTATTATGCGTTCATGAAACTCACGCATCTTCTACTCGTTCGAAGAAAATCTAAGAAATAAATAAATTCTTTTTAGCGAATGATAAATAATAAACTAACACTTTACTAATATTAACACGAACTTGTGATCCTAGCAGGTATAATTTTTGATAAGAAAAAAACAATCGCAATACGTATTGAAACGGAGCATTTTACACGAAAAAAAAAACAAATGAATTTCGTCTAGTGGGCCGATTTATAAAAGGGAAAAATTTCACTTAAAAACGTGAAATTACTTGATCGTTTTATGAATTTTACGACAAATTATGATAATTTAATTAATCTTACCAATTCATTATAAGCACAACACATTTTTCACTAATTAACTTTGATTTTATTTAAACGAAAATAGAGAAACAATTTAAACGCGACTAAACGGCAAAAATTTTCTTAGGAAGAGGGCAACACCAAGCATGCGCGAACGCGAACTAACGTAAGCTGAATAGTGGGTTGCATAACTCCTGCATGATTACAAAATCTAATTATTTTCTAATTTTAAAAATTTAAATTTTGGAAATGTGTTTCCAGTTTGTTTGTATCAAATGGAACGTTTTGGAAAGCCTTAACGCAAATCTATTAATTTGATAATGGTGCCTGCATTGATTAGCGTAAGTAATTGCGAAGAACAATTACGCCTCATTAACTCATCAAGGAAATATAAATTGAAAAAGTATCAAACGATTGAGAATATAATTACAGGCCTAACTAGGAATATTACTCGAACAAGTAATAATCATTTCGAATTCGAATTTTTTTGCGCCCATTCATGCGCGTTACGTTTGGATTTAATTGTTCGGAATTAACAGGTAAATAATTTAATTAATTTCGTAATCATGAATCGCGTAGCGTCGCCAATTTTCTTCAACGTAGTCGTATCGATTTAGTAATCAGCAACAATTATTCCGTTTATCCTTTATTATTGCGTGTATTCCAGACTCCGGGAGCGAGACGTATCGCTTAGAATTGTTCAGGTCGTGGATTAGTGAATCCGACGTAGACGTAAGACGAGTGTTTATTTACATCGGTCAGCTGATGTGTTGGACTCCTAATTAATCCCGATTAACTTTAATTAAATCCAGCCAGACGACTAATGCAACAATATGACGTTTAATGGGAAGTGAAATTGTATCCAAGTGAAAGCACGAGTAAGTGTGTCCGTCTATCATTGGTGTCATCAGGTTATGTTTGTGGAGGATGATTAAGTATTTCCTTTCTCTCCCATTATTTTCAGTTCTATTTGTATTAAATGGATTACGCTGCAGTTTGAACGTGCATCAACAATCGTTCAGACGTACGCACACAAAGAAACGAACATGGAAACGGATCAGAATTTGGGTGCTGCAATCGAGAATTTGTATCCGGCATTGACGGAATGTTTCGTGATAATAATATGCGGGTAAGATCGCTTTCGTATCGCCCTTCGCTGCGCTAATCCGCCAATCGTTTTTAGGTACTTTGCCGGCCGCATGAACTGGATCTCGGAGACGGAGGCGAAAGGAATCAACACGTTCGTCGGCACTTTCTCGTTGCCATCGCTGATATTCATGTCGCTGGCGCAACTCGATCTCACCTCCGTCAATTGGACCTTCCTGCTCTCGATACTGCTCTCGAAAAGTATCGTCTTCTTCTCGGTGATCGTGATAACGGTATCGGTCGGCAGACCGGTGAATTTCGGACGTGCCGGCATATTCGCGATATTCTGCACGCAGAGCAACGATTTCGCAATCGGCTATCCGATCGTCGCCGCTCTGTACAAGAGCACGCATCCGGAATACGCGTCGTACTTGTATCTGATGGCGCCGATCAGTTTGGCCATCCTAAACCCGATCAGTTTCGTTCTGATGGAGATCGAGAAACGGAAGTCGGCCATCGAAACGAGCGACGGCAACGGCGAGAAAACGAAATTGTTCTTGGCGGTCACCAAGAGCATATTCACCAATCCGATCATACTGATGACGCTACTGGGAATCGTCGGCAACTTTGCGTTCGATCACGCGATACCCTGCTATTTGGGCCGCGTGCTGGAAGTAAGACCGATTCCGCGCCGTACGACAGCGGCTCGTTAATTTTCTCTCTCTTGTAGGCACTCGGTTCTGCCTTCTCGGCGAGCGCTCTCTTCCTCCTCGGCCTACGCATGGTCGGCAAGGTGCACAAGCTAAAGGGCGGCGCGCTCGTCGTGCCCGGCATCCTGATCATCGTTAAGCTCCTCGTGCTGCCGGTGGTCACGCGCGAAGTGGTCAGCTTGTTGCGCGCCGGCCACAACGCCTCCGAAACGAACGATCTGAGCACTTACGGCTTCTTGTACGGCACGTTTCCCGCCGCGCCGACCGTCTTCGTCTTCGCCAGCCAATACGCCATCGACACGGATTTGGTTCGCACTTCTTTCGTGGCGACCGTTCTGCGTTTCATTGTACGTTTGATTTTAGATTGCCAGCGCCATGGTCGCGTGCACATTTATCAGCGCGCCGCTAATGTTCGTCTCGGCGAAGATGATCACGCTAACGAAAGCCGATCCGTCCGCTTACGTCGCGCAATTGAACGCATTCACATTCGACGTGAGCGTCGCCGCGTCCGTCGTCTCCGTTTGGGTCATCTTCGTGTTCGCGGTGACCAAGAAGATCAATCGGATACCGCACAAGTTAACCGCTTGTCTGGTGGTTTCCCAAGTAAAGAAACTTGTTTTTTATAGAAAACGAACTAATCATCGTCCGTTGATGGTTTTTTTGTCTTTAGTTGACGAGTTGTCTCGGCGCCATCTTGTGGAACGCGCTGAGCACTAATCGCGACAATGACGGTTGGCCCAGTCGTTTGCAGTTCGCCCTCTTCACCGTCGGCGTGTACGCGAGCCGTCTGTGGACCGCTTGCTTGGCGGCCGGTCTGTTGTTCTTGCAATGTCGCAGTTTATGCTACGTGCTCAAGATAGTGCCGTTGTTCTACGTGATCGGTTGGGGGTAATCGATAGGGAATCGATGCGAGAAGACGCCGATTAATAATTGTACGTTTTGCATAGGGTTCCGATCGTTATGGCAGCAGGGCTCCTCTTCACCGACCGCATGAGACGGTTACCGTTCGACGACAAGAATCCGAACTTCGTCTACGGATTGCCGCAGGCGATCATTGCCGTTTCGCTCCTGGTCTTGTGCTTCATCGGTACTCAATCATAAATTTATTAAGCGCTTGTTTGTCATAAGTTGTTCTTTTAAGTGACGGTCGGTTGCCTGATCCTGCATCAGCGGTACAAGAAGAGAGCCGAGAGATATTGGACGTTAGCGAACGACGTATCCAACACGTTCGACCAAGAGCGATCGGAATCATTGCACACGACCGAAATCGATCAACCGGCTGCACCGAGCGACTACACGAACAGGCTGTGTTCCGGCCAATTGCCGACGATCAACGAGGGTTGCTGCGAGGATTCACCCGTCGCCGATATCGAAGATCTCCTGCTGCCGGCAACGGTTACCAACGGCGCGTCGCCGGACGAAACGAGCGGAGACGGTTTCTGTCCGTCGCGGTTCGGTTGCGGCGGTCCGAAGCGCAACGTTTGCCACGGTATATTGCAGAGGTACCAAGAGCAGCAGGACGACGACGTCGAATTGATCGAAGAGGAGCCGGACTCGCACGATCCGCAAATACTGCGACATCTCGTGCTGTTGATACTGCTGTTGTGCTCGATTTTCGTGGTACGATCCCGCACTGTCCGCGTACGCGATCGGTACGATTGACGTTGCGCTAATTTCAGGGACTGGCGCTGTCCATATGGACGTTGGTGATGGAGCAAATGTCCGGCATCTACGTGGAGCTGTCGTTCTTGGACGCCACCCTCAACTTCGGCCAGAGCATCATCGTCTTCGGTATTTTCGGTACCGATACCAAAGAGATCGTCTTGCCGCTGCTGAAGTACTGGCGTCGCTTGTGGTACGGCGCCAACAAGTTGAGCTTGCCGTCGCGCGACGAACTCGGCGCCGACACGCGACACGTGTGCGATCAGTTCGTGACGCATCATTTGGAAAAGTGCAAAGCGGATATCGCCGAGGATAAGCGATGGCGTATACAGATCTATCGCGATTGCTTCACCGGCCACCGTTTCGTCGATTGGCTGATCGAGGTCGGATTGGCACGCGATCGCATCGAGGCGGTCAATTACGCGCGGCACCTGATCGAAGGCCGCACGCTGATGCACATCAACGGTGTGCATCATTTCTACGATCGCAATCTGTTGTACACGTTCTATTGATCGACGATGCCGGAGAAGAACAAGCGGACGGTCCGCTTTTGATTTTATTTTTCAACCTCTAATTTTTATGTATTGTTACCACGTTTACTAGTCGAAGTATAGTATCAAAGTAGATTCTTAAGAAACCGAAGGGAACCATCTTCGGCGTGGCAAACGCTGAAGATTTCAACTGATAATAATAATGATATAAACGAATGGTATGTGATAGTAGATCGCTTTTTTTGTATGTAAGTTTAACGTAAAGATAATATTATCTTTTTGAGATGTTTTAAACTCGAAACTGTTCTAAACGTTTCTAATACGACGCTTTTTAGATGGACAGGGATTTTGCATGGACGTTGGTCTTTAAGGAACGAGAATCTCGTCATCGATTTTAACATTTCTTCTCTTGGTTCCTTTAATTAATAGGGAACAACGTCCATGTAGCACCGTGAATTTTACATAAAGGCACGTTGATAATGTGTAATTGTTATTTACGTGTATATATGCAGCCAATGTATATACATACGAGTAATTTATTTTGATTTAAACTCTCACGAAGTATAATTACAATAAGACAATATCTTCTGGAAGGTTGTAATTACGAGTTAAAGTAAAAATAAATGTTGAATCATGTGATTAGAGAATCGTTTAATTTACGCGCCGCTAATTAGATCAAAATGATCGGAAATAATCGAATTGTTTCGTCGATTAGCGGACAATAATTATTTAATGCGTCACGTTGGTTATGTTATTTGTTATGATTGATAGGTTTTGAAATTTTCATTCTTCGATTATTCGCACTTAGTTTAATCAAAAACGATGGCTGTGCTTCCACCTGATCCCGTCTTCTGCCTGAAAAGCGACATGGGCCACGTGCATCACATGTCCTTTCCCGACGACGTCGATAAAGACACCACCGATTACCTGTACGCATCCACCGAGAGCGGTTACGTTTATATTTGGGACTTGAACGTGAGTAAAAAATGATTCGCAATTGCCATTAATTCTATTTATATACATAAAATTTTGCAGAGAAATCGACTGAGCCATAAAGAGAACCTGGGCAAATCGATCCAAGCGATTCATGTAACAAACGGAAAGTTGATAACGCAAGAGAAGGAGGGTGTGCTCAAGTTTTGGGATCACAACGAACACGATGGAACGATTCGATTTCTGTGCGACACGAATTTATATGGTGGCTTCTGTAAGAGCAAGGTAATCGATGGTCGATTGATTGTACCTGATAACAGTTCTCTTGAACTGATTAATATCTGTGACCTTACAAGTATATGTAGGTATGAGACCAAAGAGACTGTCGGCAGTGTGATGTGCATGGAGGTTGTAAAGTTTGGCCAGAAGCAATACATTTTGGCAGGCTACGAATCTGGACATGTGATATTGTATGATTTTGATACTGGCAAAATTTGCGATAAATTGAAACTGCGTGAATGCATCACCTCATTAACATTTGATACAGTAACTAGAAGAGGTCTCTCAGGTAACATGTCCAATACACTTGAACTGTTCACCATTGCTGATGACTTGACTATAAGATTAAAGTGCGAGATTAATATAGTCAATGACAGTTGTACAGTGGTCAAGATTAGACCAGATAAGAAAATATTTGTCAGTGGAGGCATTGATGCAAGGATAAGGTTGTATTCATGGAAGAGTCTACGTACACTTGCTGTCTTGTGTGAGCACAAGAAGGCCATAACTGATGTGGCATTTACACCAAAGATTGTCAATGCACATAGTGCAAAGTTGATGACTTGCAGTTCAGCTGATGGTAGCATTTCTTTGTGGAATCTGTACAATTAAAGTTCCTTTATTTTGTGCAATTGATATAATTTGAATATTTTCTATTTTTATATAGATTTTTCAACTTAAGAGAAGTGATAATATTCTTAAAAAATGAATTGTGATTATGTTAAAGATTATATAACAATCATAATAATTGATTAAAGGCTAATGGTTAAGCAGATGGCCATAATTATTATGTCGAAAGATGTAAAGAATACTAAATGATAATAAATAAAACATGCAATAGTGACTGCTTAATGCAAATTCTTATGAAGCCCAGCTCATCCATGAAAGATCATTTTGGTGTAATTATGGTGTTGTTATATGGACTTTCAATGCTAAATGGACTATATAACTTTGTAGGTGTCCTGCCAAGAACTAGCTTGGAAAATGTTCCTGGTGTCATACACTTTGGAGTAGCACAAGTCTCTTCCAAAATCTGTCTACGTCTAGTCGATACTTTGAATTTCTGTAATTAAATATCGAAGATTAAATATGAGAGGAAAATAAATTCACTTCTTACCTGTGAAAAAGTATCTAAACTCGTCTTGACGTACGCCAACGTTTTATTTATTTTCTCGATGCCGTTTCTGTACGCTTTCCTTGTGTCTTCTAGCGTGAAAGAGGCCAATACACTCGAAGATTTCGTGTCCGAATTCGGTGTAGAAGTCGTCATCGAATCGCACTCTTCGAATTTCTGCTCCAACTTTCGACGACAATGTAAGTTACGTTCGGACTTTTTCTTACCTTTGATCTTCACGTCGAAAAGATTTTTACCGAAGATACCAATTCCGTCCGATTTCATCTTAATCGACAGGCTTGTTTCCAGAGGATCGAAGACGAAAAGTGAACTGAACACCTGGAAGTTAACGGTACAATTCAAATTTCGATTGTTTGTATACAATGCTGACAGTTACGAACACGGATACCAATTAATTCGTGTCCCTAAACGATGAAAACTGTCAAAGATATTCGAATGTGCAAAAAGTTATCTCTTCCAGTTTTATTTTACAATTACTTTATCTGCAAAGAGATACTTGTACCATTAATATGATATTAAACGTCAAGGTCTGTTCAATAGTCAAGGAAAAATCGAGAATTGTATGTAAGTAAATTGATTTAGTTTCACTGAAATAATTTCAACATTTTCAAGTTCTAATGGTACAAAAATGAGCTGCGATTATGAGTTCGCTTTAAAATTGCAATGCCAGCTCGAAAAGGAGATCTTGGAGGAAGAAGAAAAAAATAATCTGCTGATTGCCATTAATATCCAACAACAATATGATGAAGAGTATTCATTGGACAATGAAGGCAATAAATTGTACTATAAGGACAAGAAATTGCCAAAAGATGATAAGAAATCATTAATAGATCCTTCATGGGAAGTAATAGATCCCACACCTGACATACACATCTTGTTCATGACCTACAATGAGCAGTTCTTTTGGAACAAGCTGCTCTCAGTGTGTGTCAGCTGGAGTAAGAGGATGACATCGTGTGCTGGTGTATGCAGTTACAGCACAGGCGGCCTTTGCAAAATAACTCTGAGTGAACCTCTCCTGAAACTCCGACCAAGGAAGGATCTGGTGGAAACGTTACTACATGAGATGATCCATGCATTCCTGTTTGTGACCCACAATAACAAGGATCGTGATGGTCATGGTCCAGAGTTCCACAAGCACATGTACAGGATCAATGGTGATGCTGGTAAGATTCTTCACAATCTGACAAATCAGAAGTCTCATTGAAAATTTGAAATTTAGGCACGAATATAACCGTCTATCACGATTTCCACGACGAAGTCCGATTATACAAGCAACATTGGTGGCAATGCGACGGTCCTTGCCGTACTCAGAAACCGTTCTTTGGTACGGTGAAGAGGGCCACCAATAGACCGCCGGGACCGAATGATTTCTGGTGGGCGAATCATAGTAGGGTGTGTGGTGGTACGTTTATCAAAGTGAAAGAACCCGAAAAGAAACCGGCCAAGTCGAAGAGTGGCACGGCCAAAAAGGATGTTAGCGTAAAAGCGAAAGATATTCGTAACTATTTCAATACCAACGATAACAAAGAGAATCGCGGTTCAAACTCGGTGCCGTCATCAAAAGAAGTTGCAACAGTAACAACAACATCATCATCCACAAAGGTACAGGAGAGCCCAAGCAGTAACGAAACTGATTACTCCGTCGTTAGAAATCATTGGTTGAGTAAATACAATGACAATGACATTGGGGAAGGCAGTAAACCAAAGAGAATGCGAAAGGAAGTGAAAGCGACGGAGGTCCCGTGTCCGGTTTGCTCAGAAACGTATCCGGAAAACTTAATTAATCAACATTTGGATATATGCATTTTGAATGAGAGTCGAACCGAAAATTCCGTCAGTAAATGCGACATTTGTGATAAATTAATTGATAAAAGTTATTTTATTGAACATTTGCAAGAGTGTTTGAATCTTAGCTCAGATACAATTGAGCCGATGTAACAATTGCCGACTGCATTATTATTTTGTATTATTTATTGTTTAAATGTTTGTGTGGTTAAACTGAAGATTGTTAAAGATAATTTTAATATAAATAAAAGTCCATTTTTTTCAACATTATAAATGATCATTTAAATTTGCCGGGTTCGTTTAGGTAATTCATACAATTTTCAAGGAGGTATTATATCTTTGGTATTATTCACTTGTCAAAATATTATCTTTGCGAAACCATTATTTATGTTATCATTGTCATTTATAACTTCAAGAATAAAAATTATAAACTTCAAGCGTTATTATCACCAAGTAGTTCGCTAAAAATACAAATTATTTGCAACAATGGTTTGTATAGTAAATCACGAACTGAATCATAATCGTGACTTGTTTCTTTTTTTAGTTTTCTTTTGGGTTATTTCCCGAGATGCCGAGGCCGTTTAACATTACTTATAGGTGTTATTCGGTGGCTATGCTGCCAGGAAACGAACGACAGGACGTGGAGAAAGGAGGCAAAAGTATATTTGAACCATTGGTTGTTGGTGATTAGAATTCGTAGGCAAATTACTATCTTCATTTTGCAGTTATAATGCCACCTTCAGCATTGGAACACTTAACACGTCTCAACATTAATTACCCCATGTTATTCAAAGTGAGCAACAAGAAGACGAATCGCGTTACTCATTGCGGCGTGCTGGAGTTTGTTGCTGATGAAGGAAATGTTTATTTACCTCTATGGGTAATGATTTCAAACAACCAACACAGTATCAAATACATTTCATTGTTCTTGTAGATGATGCACAATTTACTATTAGAAGAAGGCGATTCGGCACAAATTGAAAGCGCCACATTGCCGGTTGGTAAATTTTCGAAATTTCAACCATTATCCACGGATTTCTTAGACATCACCAATCCAAAAGCCGTGCTAGAGAACTGTCTGAGGACGTTCGCCTGTTTAACAACGAGCGACGTGATAGCCGTCAATTACAATCAGAAGGCGTACGAGTTGTGCGTGCTGGAAACGCAACCGGGCAATGCTATTAACATAATCGAATGCGACATGAACGTGAGCATCAATGGCAAAGTTCCACAATCAATTAGCCAATCGACGATTTGCTTTTAGGTAGAATTCGCACCGCCGGTCGGTTATAAAGAACCGAAACCGGAAAAGAAACGAGACGACGAAGAGATGGCCGTCGATCCGGCCGAGCTGATGCCCGCTCCGTCGGGTTTCGTGGCTTTCGCCGGTACCGGCAACCGTTTGGACGGCAAGAAAAGGAAAGACTCGACGTCGGCGGCGGAGACGTTCGTACCGAAACAAGTCTATGTGAGAGGCATACCGGACTACGATTACGAGATCGGTTCCTTGCGATTCATCAGACGCACGGACCGTCGCAACAGTTTGAAGGATAAGGAGATGAACGGGGAGTTTAAGGCGTTCAGCGGGACCGGGTTCAGTTTAAAGAAACGCGATTAAAACTCGAGATCTGCGCTAACTTATTATAATTTCTTTACTTTTTACTATACTTATATGGTTATTTAATTTACAATTGACAATGTTTATTATATGTTAAGTAATTTAAGAGGTAAAATTAAGATTCGTAATTCGTGCCAGCAGTACGAACGGAAAACTGATAAGGTTTTCATCATTTGTTCCTTTCGGCCACGAATCGTACATTGGTAATCCGTAGGCCCGCTACCGGCTACATTACAATCTACTTTTCGGGGAAGAAAAAATCAAAAAATTAAATACATTCTCAATCAACAGCCGTCAAATCATCATGAAACTTGATGTTAAGTAAAAATAAAATAAACACACGAAAATTACGCAATTTTAAACTAAATAATACTCATTATAAAAGAAAGAAGCAAGGAACATCGTTTAAGTACCGATTAGGGCTTAAGTAGAAATTGATTTCTATGATTTGGTGTAGTTTATCTCGATATTCTTCTCAACGAGAGAGTTACTTTCAGTTCTCGCCGCACCATCGCGAATGTTAGCAATAATTAGTATTACGCACGCACATATTTAGATCGACTAATTAATCCATTGATTTACGAAAAGAAAATAGCAAATGAAAAAACAATCAAAATCTTTTTCGCCATTCGCAATTCCCACTGATAGCCGATTGGGAGAACCGAAAGTGCGTCTCTCACCTCTGCTCGAAATCGTTCATCTCGAAATTGGAATTGTACCGTTTACCACGTTGCTGCTGCTGCTGGTTATTGTTGTTATTCACGGACGGCGAATAATTGAACGTCGTCGGACTCTGACCGTACGCATTCAAGCTCGACACCCTCGTCGGCGTCGTGCTGTAGCCGTAATCGTCGTTGCTGAGACTCTCGTTGCGTGCACGCGGCGCGACGCCTCTCTTAATCAACAACGACACCGGCGACATGTCCGACGCGGTCTCGTAATCGTCGCGATTCGTCGTCACCGAAGCGGCCGGCGATCCGTTACTGTAACGATCGTCGTTGTACATTAGAAACGGGCCCGATTGCACCGAGTACAAGGGCGAGGACGCGGTCGACGACAATCGATCCAATTCGCGATCGGCCAACGAGATGCCGCGTTGACTAAGCGGCGTGCCCTGCTGCTGTCGCTCGTAGTCGTCGTCGGTTTGCAACGTGTGCAACACGTGGTTCTTGTCGAACAGCTTCTCGTTCTCGACGACAATCTGCGCGGTACAACTCGGCAACGGCGTCAACGGACTGGCGGCGGACGGTACGTTCGACGATAGCACCGGCCATCCGGCGTCTTTGCTCAGGTCGCGCTCGATGGCGAGGAACTTTTTCTTCGAGCGATCGACGTTGTGATACTTGAAACGCAACCGTTTGAACACCAACAATTCGACCACGACGTACTCGACGAGGAAACTGACGACGAAATTGGCGAACGCGTAGCCGAGCAATACGTAACGGAACTCGTACGTCTTCGGCATGACCAGTTCGAAGCGATCGACGAGGAACGTCAGCGGATCGACGGCCATGTAAACGGAGAAGACGGTCACGGTGACGGCTGAAAGTATGAGGCCGTAATTGGTGAAGATGCTCTGTCTGTAAGGCGGGCCCTTGCTGAACACGATCGCCAGTATGATGTATTGGAAGCTGCTGACGGTGAAGACGGCGTAATTCTCGACGCAACCGACCTCGTCCTTCTCCGTCTTCGACGTGTAATTGAACGGCTCGTACCACGGTTGCAATTTGACGTGCTCGAACGCGAGGACTTGGAAGAAGATCAACAACAGCAGTTGCAACAATAGCGAGAGCACCGGACTGAAACTGATCAGGCTGTTCAACGGCGTCTGCTTGACCAAGTTGCCGCTGTACGCCTCGGTGCGGCCGAAGAAGAACGCGAATATCGAGATGATGAACAGATCGATGTAGAGGAACTCCATGTCGGTCAGATTCGAATCGATGCTGTAGAGGATCATCACCGAAACGAATTGACACAGGCTGTACGAGGCCATGTATTTGAATATACCGAAACTGGTCACGAGGGCCGCTCGACCCTCTTTGATTATGTTCAACACGCACGAGATCTCCGGCCGTTTCGACGTGAACGGACTGGCGACGGACGACTCCGCCTCCGACAGCGAGATGCCCGTGTGGGCCGCTTTCAATGCTCCGCAATCGTTCGCTCCATCTCCACACATCGCTAGAAGAAACGATATCGATTGTCATAGCGCTGAATGCGAATTCGTTTCCGTTTCGAAACTCACCGACATAATAACCTAATCCTTGCAACTCCTGCACGAGTTGCTGCTTCTGTTCCGGCGACATCCTGGCGAAGACGCTGCCTCTGGTAATGAACTTCGGCACCAGATCCGCGTGGTGCTCCCTGACGACGCTCCACACTTTACCGGTCATCGCGAATCTATAATTGTTATAAATCGTATTAGGCCGGCGAGCAACGGACTGCTGCTGCTGATCGGTGATCGTCTGCGATTCGATCGTGTCCAGACTGACGATACTCGCCGAATTCGTCAGCGAACTCATATCGTTCTGCACGTTCGCGCTTCCCTTGGTCGCGGCGAGCGTGTAGAACAATTGCGGCGCATCGCCGTTATCCGTATTCACGGTGATCACGCTCTGACCCGGCGCGATTATCTTGCAATCGCGCGCCACACTGACGGCCGTCAGTATGTTATCGCCGGTCACCATCACTATCTTGATGTCGGCCTCGTTCAGCGTCTGGATGCACGGCGTCGTGTTCTCCTTCAAGCGGTTCTCCATCACGATCAGACCGAGCAGGTCGAGATCGTTCTCGAGGGACTCGCGTTGCACCTTTTGCACTTTCGTGTAGGACAGTCGCAACTCTTTGTGGGCGAGCGCGATCACGCGATAGCCCTCCTGCGTGAAACTCTCGAGCTTGTCCGAGAAATTCGCCGGCACCGTTTCTTTGCGGACGAAATTCAATATCATCTCCGGCGAACCTTTCGTGTAATATTCGAAATGGTGACCGTTCAATTTGCGTACGATCACGCCCATACGTTGTGCGCTGCTGGAGAACGGGAATTCTCGAATAATGCCGATCTGCAAGCAATCGCCGTCGATGACCGCATCGTCTACGCTGTCGGCGACACTCTGATTGTTTCCGTTACGGGGCGGTCTCACCACCGTCGGAAAGATCATATCGAATTTCGTGTTGTCCGAAATGTCTTGCTCGTCCACCGACCATTTCGTGCTCTCGAACATCTACGAATGACAAACGTTCGTTAGTATAATTATCGATCGAAACGCGAAACGTTCCAACCTTTAAATCCAACGGATCGCCGCTCAATTGCTTATCGATGATGGTCAACGAGTGGCACGAGGCTAAACCGCACACGAACGTATCGTGCGGCAGTTCCTCGACATTCTTTAAAGCCTCCGTGAAACGGCCTCCGCGTATCGGCACCACGCATTGCAAATCCAATCCATCCTCGGTCAAGGTACCTGTCTAAAGCACCGAACCGCACGTGAGTAATGTCGTATTATGGAAGAAAGTGCGGCGTACCTTATCGAAACAGACGCAATCGATCGAGCCGGACACGTTGATCGAACGCGGCGATATGCAGAAGATTTCCTCCTTCTTCAAACGTTTCTGCGCGTACAAGCGGCCCACGGTCATGGCGGCGGGCAGAGCGGGCGGCACAACGATCGTTATCAGGTCCAACGCTTCGACGAATATCTCGACGGCGGGGATGCCTCTTAATATCTGAAAAGGATTCGAAAGCCGTTTAAACGACGAAACAGTTAAAATCCTATCGATTTACCTTCGTGATGACGGTATAGACGAATCCGATGCCGGCGATACCGGCAAGCATCGCGACGAAACGGTACGAATCGGTCTCGAAGCGGAAATCGACCGGCGGCGGATATAAAATGCTGCGTACGAGACCGCCTTTGGCCGTCGCGAAACCGGTCCTAATTACGATCGCCAGCACCTTTTCGTTGCCGAAATAACGCGTCTGGATCACCTGCGTGCCGCAGAACAGCGTGTGCCGCGCGTGTTCGTTCGGATCGTAATACAAGTTCGGCACGTTCGGGAACGGCGTCTTCGTGACCGGCACCGATTCGCCCGTCAGCATCGATTCGTTCAATATGCAATTGCCGTAGAGCAGCAACGCGTCGCAGTGCATCGTGCAGCCATGCGGCGGAATCTCGAGGACGTCGCCCGGTACCAGCAGGTCGGTGGAAATCCGCTCGCACGTGTACCGACTCGGATTGTCGCCGGCCTCCGCGTTGTTATAGGACAGGCCCAATTCCGTGCGCGGCGTCGGTCGTCGCACGGTGCAAACGTCCGAGCTGTGAACGGTCGATTTCAGGTTGCGCTGATTCTACAACAGAGAATTTTGCGTGATCGATGTGACGGACAAGGAAAAATGTCGCCTCGCGTAACCCACCTTGCGCGTCTGTATCACGCTCATCGTGATGCCGAAGACGGACATTAGGAGAATGGCGGTGGCGTAATAATAATAGTTGTCCGAGAACCACAGCACGAAACTGAACAATTGGAATATGTAAAACGGATTCAATACTTCAAGGAATAGCAACTCGATCACGGACGACTCCTTGACGACGATCTCGTTGGAGCCGAACACTTGTCGCCGGACGAACTGTTCGTCGCCCGTCAATCCTTTGCTACGGTGCAAAATTTCGCTACTGACGCCGCCGTCTAAGCCGCGCAACTTGACGAATTCCCGTCGAACGGCGTCCCACACGTACGTCACCTTCTTGCAGACGAACATCGGCAAGCGGTCGAGTTCGCGAAACACGCCGTGCTCGAAATGCACGGACAACGACGGCAATTTCGTCGTCGTCGCATCGACGCGCAACGAATTGTCGCGATCTTTCAACTTTTGCAAGTTCTCCGGCGTCAACACGCTCAACGGTTTGACATGGTACGTTTTGTGTTTGTCGTTGTAGACTTCCTAAAAATTGAACGATCGTAAATGTGACGCGTACAAACGGAATAATGCGGCCGATTTGCACGCACGGTTATCAGTATCGTGTCCGCCTCGTCGAAGTCGCACACGACGGACGTCGCCCTCAGATACCAGTGCGGCATCCAGTGGAAGAGTAACCGCAACAGACCGCACGTGGCCAACATGAGGAAATACGTCGCGCACGATTTCATCGTGCTCCTCTTATAGCCGCAGATCAACATTTCGTCGTCGTCGCCTTTATTGATGCGCATCTTGCAGCTGGTTTTCGACGTTAATCCTAAAAGAAAAGAAGACAAGTTCAAGAGTCAGATAGCGGTCAATCGATTAGAACGATTGCTTGAGGATTTGTGAAATTAAAAAGAAAAGTAAAGAGATGAACCTCTCAGTAACCCGGCATGCTGTTCGGCCACGATATTTCTATCTGTTGTCGGTTTTCGCTTACTCTTATTACCGAACGCGAAACGACTGTAATTGTTTCTCTTATTGTTGAACCCGATGATGCTAGAATTCCCGGACATATCAATTATTTCTCTCGGCTCCGGTTCTTTACACTTAATCGATTTTTTAACAATTAGTATCTAAATTTAAACACTTAAAAAGAACGTCAACAATGCAATAAACACTTCTCTTTAAATAAAATAAACTTATTGGCACTTCTCTCTAACAGCTCTCTAACTACTCATTTAACATCTACTACTCTTTTTTCTTTCTTATTAGAAAAAAATCCTATATTTTACTTTATTATAGTCTTGCACATAGAGATCCTCTCCAGACACCTCTGGCACTATTAGTATTCATCTTCCATCATTCATTACACAATTTACCTGGAATTTTAACATTGCGGAATTAACAGAATAAATTTGTATGCTCAAGTTGCTTACCCAGAACTTACTATTCCGTCTCCTTCTTTCTTTTGTTATCTCTATTTTATTCCAGTTTGGGTACAACAACGAAAATAATTTAAAATAAAAGCTTCATCAAATGGACGTCATATGAGTAATGACATGATGATGAATGACTAAATTCATATTGTGTCAGTCGCCTGGATCGTTCTTTGCTCGATATCCAATCCTTGGACGTACGAACACTGATTCTGCCTTGGACATCTTATTCGTACAGATACCTAAGACTTTATTCACAGTGACAACGAACATTTGACTGACATTCGTATTCTCTATTATGATCATATCGATTACGATTGATTTGAGATCGACTCTCTCACTAGTTCGCAGCACAACGAAATTGTTTGCCAATTAAAATTATTAATGTTATTTTCGCAGAACTGATGACGTTGACAGTAACTTGTGCAGTTTCTTTCTGCACGAACCACACTCACACACACGCACTGGCACCACCTTTCTTCTTGCTTTTTTAACCTTACTTTCGTGGCTTATTTTAATTGGAGGCTTTACTAAACTGACGATATACAGTCACGGGGCTTCTAATCATTTCTAAAAAGAGTAAAACTTTACAAATCTTCATTTTCATACCCATCTAATTTTATACGAAATTAAAAAATGAAAAGAAAAAAAATGAAATCAGAATCAATTCGTAATTCTCTTTGGTAATTCTACAGCCCACTATTTGTCGACGATTACGCACTATTAGTTTTAATTAATCACGATCGAAATTTGGCTTATTAATTTTGATTATAATGATGATTATTGCACAAGAAAATTCGCTTGCAATTAGTAATGATTGACGAGTGACACAATCAATTTGACATTGAAGAATGGTGACACTTATTGATGATAGATGTTGCTGTCGGCTGGCGCTTCTTTTAAATTATCCGTAGATTTGAAATGGTCACGCACAAACGAACGCTTTATCTTTAATTACACTCAATTTAATCTCAATCAATCTTAAAAAGAGAGAAAGGGAATGCAGAATAAAGAGTGCGAGAAGGGAGATCGACAAACAGATAGAAACAAAATTGTTCCAATTAAAAAGTATCACAACTTTCTATTGAAGAAAGCGACAAAGTCTTTTAATCGCAGAATTAATTTCACAATAATCGCATAAAATACATACTCACGTGTTTACATTATCCAATATAGAGTAAGTAATTTGCCCAATAAACTTGACGGATTTTCAGTTCGTATCTTATTTTCGCACTCGACCGAATTGCCTTTACATAACAAATCGCACACCGTACCAAAGAAAAATCAACATTTAATCGAATAGACGGACTTCTAAATTACATACGAGCGAGGTTCATTAACAATAATTGATGGCAATTTAATGCGATCGAGCGCCAGCGATTACGTTTGAAAAATTACACTAACTTACTGATAACGACACGTTCATCGTAAATTAGATAATAGATTCGTACAATAGAATTACGGGATCATTGAATTGATTTTTCGCACCTCTAATTAGTTGATTTGGCGAGAAGGAAATGCGGGAAACTGGTTTGTCATTCTTTTCAAATAAAAAGAGACAATCTTCTTTCCTTTATTCTTTATTGTAAGGCGAAAACTTTCCATTTCGTTTTCCTATATGGTAAGGGTTAACAAACACCTCCAGTTTTAACTAAAATCATTTGCATGTGTAAAATGAATAAACACTAATTAAACAATTACACATTTCGGGACTTACACAATAATCTGACATCAGTAACAGATGATGATGATGCTTTCAACAATTGTACAATTATCACAAGTGTCATTTTAATTCCTTCCCCTTTTGCAACTAATTAAAATTCAATTAAGCACCACTTTTCTGTAATGATGGTGACAGGTTCTTTCCCAACACATCAGCATTGTACTTTAGACTTTCGACATTCGTGGCTTTCGTCAACGACTCATCGCTGATCTGACGCTCGTTTCTCGAATCCTTGATTGATTCTAAAAAAAATACCTTTTATGAATGAGGATCAATCACTACAATGCTACATTACCATTGTACGGTGTATATTTATCCGAAACCAAGCTCTCAAAGTTGTAACCGACGAAACCGATAACAGCTGCGAACGGTAACGTTATGTACGGCGCGTACGTTCTCAAAGCACGAAATATTAGCGGGCCCCACATGGTCTCTTATCGCAGAATTGATTCAACAATTAATTAATGAAGAAAATGATATGCAGATGATGGAATTATTTTTTTTAAGGAAATACCACACCACCGTAATTATAAAATAATATTAAAATCAAGGGTTATGCCCTTTTCGACCCATATGACATCCTCGTACCGGCACTATTAGACGCTTGACGTTTCGAAATTTGCAGATTGGTTGCCTAATCAATGTTGTTCTTCATTTTCACAATTTTACTTCAAATAAGCCTCCATGAATCTAATATAATGTTAAAATAATGCTAAAAAAGGACATAAGGTTTAGTTACACTTCAAAAAGCCGTGTAAACTAAATTATTTGTTTGTTACATCATGAAGTTGCGTGCAATGATAACGTAACGTACGATTGCTTGCCTAAACTTCTTTCGAATTAGATCATTTTTCAGGGAATACGATTTATTTACAGATTCAGCGATTAAGAAGGAATATTATCCATTAAGTTTTGTGCAAATAGCGATCAAAATAAATAAGGAAAATGTTTCATAGTTAAATTAGTCGTACGTCAACGTTGGCTAATGTCACAATTGTTATGCAAACGATCGTTTTTAAATATCTGCACGAAGAAGCAATGAACTAGTTTTATTTAATTTAAAAATACACATAACAAGAGGAAATAAATTTGTTGGTTTCGAGTGACTTAATCAATTGGTGTCAATTACGATTAGAATGGTGAATTGAGCGGAATTAACGAAGATGATGCGAAATAATATTATGCAATAATAATAAGGTGAGTGGACGAGGTTAGTTTATTTTTAAAAAATCATTCAAAAAATGGTTCCCGTTTCGTTGCGAAAATGCGATTGCACCACGAATTTACGTGCTCGTGTTTATTATTATTCCCGTTGTTTAAATTAGAATTATTGTCGCCGTACTGTTTGTCAAATGTAAAACTCCTAGACGGTCTGTATCTCTCGTTAATCCTCTAAGTCCATTTAATATTTACTGCCTTTTGAAATTCTTGTCTCATCAACGTAAAAGTCGAACCAATTATCATTTAATCGTCATTATCCATCGTCAATTAACCCATTTTTCGCCGGTCGTTTACATAACGAACACAGAACAAAGTTATCGCTCGCTCACTTTCCTTCTTCATAATTAATCGTACGTTCATAATTAAACTATTATTCCATACAAACAAACAAAAGAAATGAATAATCGCAGCCATGTAATCGCATTACGTTCGTTTAAATCGCTTTTCAAACAAACAGAAACTCTAAACGTCTCGCGATAAAAGTCGAGTTTATCCGTTAATTTGTTTGTTTTCACCATCGAAATTGATCGTTTCACATTCTAGGAATAACGCAATAATAATTCAAGGCAAATTTTAATGTTTTGCAAGTTTTTTTCGTCAACGCATGTAGCGTCCTCAATTGAAACGAAAAAAAAAACCAATTGGACTGCGAAAGAGAGAGAGAAAATGATTCGACGAAGAGCAAGAGAGAACGAGGTCGAGATGGTCGATAGACAAAATTGGCAAATAAATTTGCAAATCATTCACGTACAAGCAATTTCGTCGTCGTTGCCATAATCGACGTTTAATTGCAGCGAGAAGAAGAACGTTCTAAACGTCGTTATCAATTATCGCAATTGTCAATCTTCACAGTTTGACGAACAATTCGAATATGACCTACTTTAATTCGCTTTTAGTTTGTCCAATCAGGCGCTCGATGACACTCGTTAATTATCGAATAGTAATCAGCAAGGAAAAAAAAGGAGGCAAAACATCACGTTCGTGTGTTATTACGCAACGGATTTTCCTGTTGCAATAATAACAACGCTATTTGCAGAATTTGCACGCCGATTATCGTGGCCAGTAATCGCACGGTTCTTTTCTCACCTGGATTCACGCGACTCGTTTGTGAGAACGGCTCGAGGATACAATTGAACAACCTTCGCGATGGAAGAATAGCGAAAAGTGCAAAATTATTCACGTGCTTCGACCACGAGGCAATCGATTTAGCGTGCAATTCACAAGATCCAAGTATGGTGCGGTGGGAACGATTAGAATCGAACAATTCAATTGTTACGATAACGGCCAGATAACGTTCGTCGATGTGACGTTGCTCAATTAGAATCGACGGTTGATTGTTCGATAATTAAACGGACGATTTTTAATTATTAATTTCAGTGAGCGTCGATCCGTTTCGTTAGTTAGACGGCAATCGATCAATTTTCCGCCTTGATCCGATGTCAGTCGGCGGTGCGTTATTCAAACGAAACAAAAAAGTTGATTAATAAACTGCAATCAATCGATCGAGCGAAGCCAACTTCTTTCTCTATCGTTTCTAATCAATCGCCGATTTGCCAAAGACAAAAAAGTGAGTAGTTTTTTGTTTCGAAAACAATCGTGACGGCGCGAATTAACCCGTCACCCTGACATTTACGTGCGGTTTCTACCCTTAACCCTTTCACCAGGAAACTAGCCATTGACTTTTTATTCACTTTTTAATACGTATGCAAATTTGCGAAACGCGCGTCTTAACAAATCGGCGAAATTGCATTTTATTTCTTATCGTATATCCCCCTTTACAATAAGTACAACGTTATTCGGCGCACATAAACCGTGTTAATGCAATATTATCGAGCTCTATCCTCTAATTAAACAATTCAATCGTGATACGAGCGATACGCTTTTTTTTTCGTAAAAAGCCAACGGCCTAAAATCCGTGTCAATTCGTGCGATTGATCGCACGGTGTAAAGACCGTCCGTTTCGTTTGTTTTTAATTGTTTTTCTTGTTGCAGAAGGGTTTCCTTTTAACGTCAATCAATCAAACGCTGTGATATTGTCTCTTAATTTTAATCAAAGTGTGATAGTAGTGAAGATGAATTTCGAAAAGAATCACATCGTGTTAGACACAAGGTGAGTGTGTTTCGTTATTTTGGTCCATTCGCAATGAGAATTGCGTTTGTTTTGCGAGCGTTCGAAGGAAATTGGGTCAACAATTAGATAAAGCAATTCGATTTATCGTGATAATTATGTCGTTTCTGCTCGCCCGGTGAACAACTTATACCGTGTGATCACATAGCAAAAAACAATGCAGTAGTCGTCTAACTGGACATTTGAAAGGATTTCGCAGGCGTCGTGCTTTGCGTTTAATAAACCATCGCAGAGAGTTAGATTTTATTAATTAGATTGCCGTTAATAACGCTTTGATCGCCCGGTGTCCGGATGAAATATAACGTGCGATCACGCAAATTCGTTAATCGTCGATTATCGCACGAAACAAACGATAATCTGCTACGAATTCTCGATCGCACCGCACTTGTTTGTGCGAGCCAAATCACGAGGGTTACATCTACAAGAGACCGAGACGGTCACATGCTATTATAAACTCGCGTTCGATAATAATGGGCCGATAACTGTTTATCAATTTCGGTAAAAGCGAAGGAATAAATAAACGTGAAATTCCACAACACGTCATTATCGCAACGCTTGTTTGTTCAAGACCGTCGCAGAGACAACATCAATCGAATCGTGAATTGAGCAGAAGAACAAACAAACGCTCTTTAGTTCGTTAATTCGCGGTCGCAAAAGGAAGCGAAAGATGGCCGGTCCCAGCGATAGGGAACCGTTATTGCCATACAATCACTATAACAACGGCTGCGGCAATTTCAAGTACTCCAGGTCGATTTTGCAACGATCGCGCGTTCGTCTCGCCAAATTGCGATTCACTAAATCGAAAATTTCCATTTTGCAGCACGTTAAATGGCAACGGGAAGCAACCGTCGACGATGAGGATCGAGCGACCCGTTTACATGCAGGACGATCTAAACGAGGTAACGCTTTATAATAAACCGAATCGGACAGGTGAGAGCGACGATCGGGTCGATTAGTCGATCGATCGATCGAATTCATATTCTTTCACGACCGCACTTGAACGGGGCGCGGGGGGGATCGCGTGTGATTTTGCAGTGACGCGACGCGCGCGAGAACTCGCCAAAAGTTACAGTTGCAAGCGGTGTCTCTTCAGCATCGTGCCCGCACTCGACTGGCTCCGCGAGTACAATTGGCGAGAGTACGTCAGCGGCGATATACTGAGCGGTATCACGGTTGCCATCATGAATATACCGCAGGTAAACGGCAAAAACGATTGTCTTTTTCGTCGGGTAACGTTTCGCTCTTTGTTTTAGGGTATGGCCTACGGTATATTGGGCAACCTGCAACCGGTCGTCGGTATTTATATGGCCTTCTTCCCGGTACTAATCTACTTCTTTTTCGGCACATCGAGGCACGCCTCAATGGGTAACGCCGAAAGCAGTTTACTCAACGGCGGCTTCCTCTATATTACATTACGTCGGACGTCTTCTTTGCAGAAATCGACTGCTTTAGAGCTTCCTTCAGCTCTTCGGCAGTACCAATCGTTTATGTTTAATCGCGAGAATGACCGCATAAGGTCAAAGAGGATCTTCCCCCGAAGAAGACGATGTTCAGTGCACAGTAACTGACGAATGTTAACAATCTCGTAGACACGAATTCAAGAGATTCACTGGAACAATCAGACAACGTCCGAATTAATGTATCATAGAAGATTGCGCTGTTGATTAACAGCAGCTTAAATCCAATGTTTGGGGCGTCAAATCAATTGACTCGTTCTATATTCCAGGCACGTTCTCGTTGGTTTGTTTGTTGACCGGCAAAGTAGTGAATCAGTATTCGGCGAGCGGCAACGAAACCGTGACACAGCCCGGTCTGAGTGCGGGCGATCCGCCGTACACGGCCATCGAGATAGCCGTCACCGTCACTTTCACCGTAGCCTGCATGCAGGTGAATGTGGACGTCGAAAGAGGAAGCGCGACGAGATCTTACCGTCTCTTGTTGTTTGTTTGTTGTAGGTGATAATGTACTTCTTCAGGTTGGGCATACTGACCACATTGCTGTCTGACACTCTGGTGCAGGGATTCACGTGCGGCGCCGCTTTCCAAGTGGTCGGCTTCCAATTGAAACATCTCTTCGGGCTGTCGTTGCCGAAACGCAGCGGTTACTTCATCGTGCCTTACGTGAGTCGTTCGGCCGCGAATTACGCGCACGTTGATTGTCCTTGCGTTGTAGACGGTGTACGATAGCATAATGGAATTGCCGAAGGCGAACCGCTTGGCCGTCGCCGTCACGATGGTCTGCATCGTGACGATGGTGCTCAACAACGAGATATTCAAGCCGATATTGGCGAAGCGCACGAAGATCCCGTTCCCGATCGAACTGGTCGCCGTCGTGTTGGGCACGCTCACCTCGTGGGCCCTCGGCCTGCACGCGCATTACAACGTGACGATCGTCGGCGACATACCCGCCGGGTAACTAAAAGACGTTACGAAAGACGATTTCTTCTAATCGATTCTCCGCTCGTTGTATGCTTCAGCTTGCCGGATTTCGGATTGCCGCGCTTCTCGCTGATCCCGTACATATTATTCGATTCGTTCGTGATATGCGTGATAGCGTACAGCGTGTCGATTTCGATGGCGTTGCTGATAGCGCAAAAGGCGAACTATCAGGTCGACTCCAATCAGGAGCTGCTCGCCATGGGCTTGTCGAATATGTTCGGCTCGTTCTTCTCGTGCATGCCGCTGTGCGCGTCGCTCTCACGCACCGTCATCCAGCACGCCGTCGGCGGTGTCACGCAATTGACGTCGATCGTCTCGTGTTTCTTCTTGCTCATCGTCCTACTGTGGATCGGACCGTACTTCGAATCTTTACCGAAAGTAAGTCGGGGAGACGTAGACGAAAAGGGCGATTGATCGATCGATTCCTCTTCGTAGGCCGTCCTCGCCAGTATAATCGTCGTCTCGTTGAAATCGATGCTGCTCCAGATCGAATCGTTGCCGACGATTTGGCGCATAAGCAAATGGGACGCGTTCATATGGACGGTAACGTTTGCGACGACCGTCGTCGTGTCCGTCGATATGGGTCTAATTGCCGGCATCGCCGTGTCCGTCGTGAGTCTGTTGGTGCGCGGCTACTCCGCCTACACGTGCCTATTGGGCGTTTATCCCAATACCGATCTGTATTTGGACGTCGAGCGATACAAAGCCGTACGATACAAGAAGTAACGATCATTTCAATTTTAACCGCATTCAATTTTAGGTTCACGAAATTGACGGCATCAAGATATTCCATTATTGCGGCAGTTTCAACTTCGCCTCGCACCGTCTATTTAAACAGACGCTCTACGCAAAAACGGGTTTCGATCCGACGGACGTCTACAGGAAACGGAAACGATTGTCGCACGAGAACGGCGCCGTCGGCAGTGAAGTCGTCGAACGATGGGACGACGAAGAAACGGAGCTGATCGAACCGCGTTGCGTGATCGTCGATTTGTCCGCCTGCACTTACATCGATCGCGACGGCGTCAATCAGTTGCGTTCGATTCAGACGCAGTACAGGAAGATCGACGTCGCGTTCTATTTGGCCACGTGTTCAGGTTAATCATCGATCGATCGATTCTCGTCAGGTCTTAATCGCGCAATTCTTCGTAGGTCCGGTCTTTGAGATGTTAAAGAAATGCGATAAGACGGAGAAGGTGCAAAGCGAGTTCGTCCTCTTCCCAACGGTTCACGATGCGGTCATGTTTTGTCGCGAGCACGTGCTACGAAACCGCGTGAAGGCGTGACGCAGCCGAACGACCGGTGGGAAGGATTCATATACGACGAACGATCGATTAAACGCTAGCGGTTGCTCGGAATTGTTCAATCAAGTAATAAACGACGAACGCCGCTCGTTAAAGCGGAAAAACAGTCACGTAAGCTCGCGGGTCGTCTTCTGTACGATAGCGTCGATACTGTTAACAACCAGTTTTTAAGTGCAATTTCTTATTATACGATAAATACGCAAAACGATACATAACAAATATATATTTTTTAGATACAGATACAATCTTTTATTGCGTCGAGTAAGCAGTGGCTTCTTGTCAGGAAGCAAAGCTGTTGTCCGCAGTTTCTCCTTTGTTTTCCAGAGAGCAAACAAACCGATAAGAAGGTTAATTGTAATTGATAACGCGTTGATAAGCAAGCGCAATGTTTGTTTATTTCTACGTAGTAACCAACAATTATCAAAGAGATTCGAAGATTCAGACACATTTCGCATTCGAACCGAATTTCTTCCATTAACCAAAACCAAATGGCGTGCAAGGACGAGACAATGAGTTCGATCGACGACATTTGGAGCTATTTGCCGTCGGACTCGCTGCAAAAAGTCCACGACCTGATGTACGGAAAGGGATTCGAGTAAGTCGCTTACGCTTTAACATCGATCACGTCGATTGCGAGCCGTTGTTGTAGGATTTTGGATTTACCACCGGCCGCCGTCAATTTGGCGATGGACCGTCAGCTGGAATTGAAAGCGTTCCGTTTCAAGTGCGAGGAAGAACAATTACGACCGCCGCGTGTCGTCCGCATCGCCGTCTTTCAACACATGTTGCCGCTTCCGCCGGCCGCTCCCATCGAGGAGCAGCGGAAAGCGTTGTACAAGCTGGCCGGCGACGCTATAACCGTAGCGGCCGCTGCCGGCGTCAACGTGTTCGCGTTCCAAGAGGCCTGGAGTAAGTTCGACCGGTCGCCGGTACAAGAATATTGACGTTCTAACGTTGTTCGCAGACATGCCGTTCGCGTTTTGTACGCGCGAGAAACGGCCGTGGTGCGAGTACGCGGAATCCGCCGAGGACGGACCGACCACTAAATTTCTGCAGGAGGTACGTCATTCGTTACTTAAATGAAACCGAATAGCGCACGGGCTTTCAATTGCGTCCTTTGAAGTTGGCCGCTCAAAACAACATGGTGATCCTATCGTCGATACTCGAACGCGATTCCTTGCACTGCGACACGATTTGGAACACGTGCGTGGTGATCGACAATAAAGGCGCCTTCATGGGCAAACACCGCAAGAATCACATACCGCGCGTCGGCGACTTCAACGAGTCGACGTACTACATGGAGGGCAACGACGGACATCCCGTCTTTGAGGTGACGTGCTCCGTTTAATTACGAAACTCCTCGCGCGTGACGAACGAATCGATTTCACAGACGCAGTTCGGTCGCATCGCCGTCAACATCTGTTACGGCCGCCACCATCCGCTCAATTGGCTGATGTTCGCCATCAACGGTGCGGAGATCGTCTTCAATCCGTCCGCAACGGTGAGACTTGAGTTTTAATTCGAATGTCGCAACTCTGATCGTTTTCTCACGCGTTTTGTATAAGACGGGCGAACTGAGCGAACCGTTATGGGGCATCGAGGCGCGATGCGCCGCTATAGCAAACGGTTACTTCACGGCGGCGATCAATCGCGTCGGTTGCGAGGAGTTCGCCAACTCGTTCACGTCCGGCAACGGTTTACCGGCGCACACCAAGTTCGGTCACTTCTACGGGTCGAGTTACGTAACGTCTCCGGACGGTTGCAGAACGCCGGTAATTTCACATCGGGGCAATGTGATAAAAGTCGTTTGTGACGTGTGCGAATTGTTTTTTAGGGCTTATCGAGGACGCATAACGGCATTCTGGTGACGGAAATGGATTTGAACAAGTGCCGCCAAGTGAAGGATCATTGGGGCTTCCAGATGACGCAACGCTTGGAACTCTACGCGAAGAGTCTGTCGGAAGCGGTCGGCAACTTCTACAAGCAGCAAATCGTCACTACAACAAATTGATTGTGCATTTATTAACTAAAAAATACTGCGTTCGTTAACCGATATCAAAACCTAATACATTCTCTAAATCGTAACCGAACAATTTGAAATCGTTTTCGTACAATCGGTACAGTCGCTCCGTCAGATTCAGCGATAACTGCTGGTAATAGTGTCGCAAACGGTGCGACGTTCCGCTAGATCGCGTGCGAGGAAACGTCATGTTTTGCGGGGCCGCGATCAGGTCGAGCAGTACTTGAGCGTCGTCGTCGAGACTCTCGTATTTGCCGATGAACGTGTAGTTCAACGAACACGGCTGGCACAGTTCGTAGACCGGCCGCCAATGTTCGTTCATCGCGGTAGCGCCCTCGTCTATCAGATACCGGACGAACTCCTCGAAGGTGACGTTATTGCCACGTTCGATATCTTCTTCGCGAGCGTCCTTCCTATACTTTTTTATTATTCGCCTACCGATTCTCGACTAAAAAATAAGCGAAAGATTAACACCATGACGATTGATCGTAGATCGATTTTACCTGAAAATAACGGGCGCTCGCCTTGTCGTCTTCCAATTTGTTTCTGTAAGCGGACAGTAGTCTTTCGAACGGATGTCGTACCATGACGAACGACGTGTAATTGGTTAAGATGGTTCGTGCGACGAACTCGTCTAATTCGGGTAACTTGGTGATGGTGCCGTTCGCGTGGACCAAACTGGCAGAAATCGCGGTCAAGTCGATCGCGTTCGTGTCCAACGCCAGTAATACTCGCTTCCAATTGGTGCAGGCCACCTTCGGCACGTAACAATACAACAATTTGTACTTGTCGTTGACTAGTGTGTGATCGAGATCCCTGTAATCGATTGGAGACGGATTCAGTTTCGAGCAGGCGGATTGTAACGTCTCTTGCCTGGATATTTGTTCTAACCATACATAGGAACCTAGAATTTTAGACAATGCATGAAATTGTTTAAAAGGAAACAGTCATAAACTCACCATTAACATTATAAAATAAAAAGAGAATGTAGACATTAATTTTCATAATAGTCATTCAAATTTTCGATTCTTTCTCAGCTTCTTGATGAACCTTATCTCTGACTTATTCCTGACACCATAATTCCCAACAAGCTCCTTGTCATCTTTCATTATTACAGTGTCATGCTGCAGGTGATAAGTTTTCCACACATACTTCCAAGATACCTTGGTCTTGCTCCGCAAACGTTGCTGCTTCAAGTTGAAACTTCGTTGTATTGCTCTCTTTAGATCTCTAACAGTCGTTCCTTGTTGAGGTATCTAAAACAAATTAGAAATAAATTTATGAATGGAAGCTAAACCGTACTTGACTCTTTGATCTTTGGACGTCACATGTTTGTAATTAAATAATAGATCAATGGTGATAATTACGACTACTGATAAGGGAGCCTCGGAATTTCGCAATATCGTCACAGTGATACTCTGCCCTTGTGCGACTGCTATCTGCGATAAAACTTCTTCGGTTGTAACATCACTTGGCAAGTCCGATAATAGGGGATCGGACGTTAACAAACGTCTCAGGCTGCTCTGCGTTATCTCGCACAAGTCTTCGTGCGTTAGATTTTGGATTTCCTCCTCGAACGTTTTGTCACTAATCATCACTTTCAGCTCTTTAATTAATTATTCAATGACTTATTATTAAGAAGGATGACAATTAATTGATTGGAATCAAACTGTCACAACCATCGTTTACTGATAGATGGCAGCTTATTTCGTTTATGATGTTGATGATTAATTATATTAATTTATCACGAAATTAATATTGATGTATGTATAAACATCCTTTAAATATGCTTCATACTTCATTAATTAATAAGAATCAATCATCTTCATTCGTTTACTAACTATTGCTAATTACTTCTTATAGTCAACCATAGATGGCGCAATGTGGTCAAATGTTAAATGTCAGGCGCCTTTTCTTGCAGAAGCAAATTAAAATTATATGTTTTAATTAATTATGATGTTAAATTGCAAAGAAGAGAATATTGAGAGGATATTAACTTACTTGTCATTATGTGACTTATCGTTAACTAATTCATTGGTAATACGACACCTTTTGTTGCTAATAATATTTACAAGCGAAATTATTATTGCGAAAACTACGTGTATGAAGTCAATCGAGTCGACTAACGTAAGAACGTGCGTTATAATTGTTAAATAACAATAATATTTAGATTCTTTTTTGCAGTAACCTTCGTTTTTTTATTTACTATTTCTGCGTTCTCTACACGCGTTAACTGTTATATAAAGTGGAACGATTCGATTACTGCCATGGCACTAACATACAATTGAAGAGCATTAATTCTTTGGTAGGATGTGTTTGTTCACCTGTACGGGGAGGTAACCGACAACAACGTAACATTCAGAAGAAGAAGGAGGAGAAAGAGGTAGAGAGAATGATTATGAGAAAAGGTAAAAAGGAGTAGGAACACTCACGTATACGAGAATAGCTGGAAGGTGAGAGAGACCTTTAATTATTAGTTGAATTGGTATTCGTACTTTCTAATCAGTCTCCTAACATTTGGTAATCGACTAATTGTAGTTTCATCCAATCTATTGCTCAACGTTATGTAAGAAAAGTTGTTTTGTTACCACGTTAAATTCAAAGTGCGTTTTCTCTTCTTGCAGACATCAGCTACTTGCTTGTAATTAATTGGATTCCAACAACTAAATTAATCGAGAGGAAATTGATAAAAGGTGAAAGTGTCATTAGAATAAAAGTGAAAAGTCTCTTTTTATCACTGGTCGAACGACTCGTTTTCCATCTCGTCCACTTCGATTGCCATTTATGGTGATTAAGTGAGGATATAATTTTACGTAAGCAGTGGGTGTTTTATTTTAAACACGTCATTTATCGTTTTGCAAACAACCTTTTTTTTTTAGAGAAGAAAAGTGCAAAATCGTGTCGAATCGAACGAGAAACAATGTACAAATCAATATGCTGCTTGTTATTGTTGATTGTTGCGCTGGAAGCCGCCAAAGATATGATGAGGAAGAGTATCGTGTTCGATAAGGACACACCGGACGTCTTCTATTGCCCGATCCACAAACCGACCGGTTTCGATAAGCTGATTGTAAAGTGAGGATTTCAATCATAGAATCTAATTACCATTCGATTGATATAGTAGATAGTTAAACGAAATGTTCTTGTAGAGCGCGATCGCTAAAGAAACTCTGCGAATATGAAGGGAAACCTTTGCCCGAAGATTACAAGAGCGATTGCTATCAGGACGTGGATGAGAGCGATTATGCGTGCAAGGAAAAGTATAGGATAATGGTGAGATTTCCGATTTAATACGGTGCCAAAAGAAATTAACCGCAAATAATTTAATGCAAATCACAATAATGTCTTCCATACGATTTTTATCGATTCGTCGACAGAATATAAACAGTTAATTTTGTTTTTTCAGAAACGTTACAAAAAGCTTCAAGCGGAGGAGGAGATTTAATTTGGGTGGAATAAAACAACTTACAAAACGATGTAGAATTGATAAAGGCTTACTCGAATCCAATTAACAATCTTAATAGCTTAATTAGTTGACGGACGTAAGATTAACATTAATTAAGGAAACAATAACTGGAGATTTGCTTATTATCAGTAGTCTTTAGTTTGTTTGTTTAAGATCGCTTCTAATTTATTAATTAACTTATTAATCCGTTTCTCTACTTCGTAACTGGTAAAGTAGAATTTTAATTTATTTATTGTAATCGGTGGAGGAATTTTGTTTTTCTCGATCGTTTTGATATTTTGTCAATTTTAACGTATGAAAAACTCTTCAATCGATCTATTTTTACGTTTCCAATCGCACGAATTCTAATCGTTTTCGCGTACTTCTCGGTAGAGTCTTCAATTAAATTTTCGATAATTAATTTATAAACCGTAGCTTAGGATTCTATTCACTTTTCTTCGTATTTTATTTCTCTCTCTTGACTAAAGCGCGATTTATAAGAAATTCGACGGTTTTCGTCGTTAAACAAGCCGTTCCAACGAAATCGAAAAACGTACGTAAAGGTAAATGGTTTTTAATTTGTCGTTTATGAAACAGCTGTTAATCAAAACCGACCTTAATGCTAATTACCAATCTTTCACAGATGCGCATGCATCCGCCCGGTTCGGACGACCCATACGACGGCACCAGAATGTCGAAATTCATGAAGATCGACATGGAGTACGTGAAGCAGCAGACTCCATCGGCGAAGAGCGACAACGGCAAAATCGCGTTGGATAATCGTTTGGATCATTAAATCGATATTGGCAATCGACTAATTTCAACCTGTGATTTTAACGATTCTTCACCGTAAACTCGTGGCAACGGACGGAAACTCAACGCCATCGATTCTAATCTCTCTAATCGACACTAATTTATTACTTTATTGTTACTCGATTATTGTTTTTCAGCAATGTTTTGTATTAATGCGACTAGTTTAAATTAAATTAATAGGAAATGTTTCTAAATTTTGGTTTGTGAAGGCAATGGATTAGGATTCGACGTGGTGTGACAAAAATGAAATCAACGCACGTTTGTTCCACGCGAATTTTATTCGTCAAAAATAGGTGCCACAACGTACAATAATACAATACATGATGATTAGTTTCAGAAATAGAAAAATTTACTAACAATTAAATAGAAACAATATTTGGTGTATTCGCTAAACAAATAGAAAATGACAAACTTAACGGCAACATCGATAACACTTGTTAAAACGAAACTAAGTAATAACTGCAAAAATTAATGGAACGGTAACATCAGATGGGACTGGAAAACGTACATTAAAAAACCAATTCGATGGTTGTGTTTTATGTGTTTTACTTGTTCAATCACTCTAAAAGGCACACGGTTTTCTATGCACATTGTTTCGGCGAATTTGCGTCAGAAAATCAACGGTGATCATTTACGCAACAATTAAAATGCTCCCTTTAGATTATCAAAGAAGTTGATCTACGTGGACTGCAAAACAATTCCCTTTATCTTAAACTGATTGAGCCAAGTTCTAGTCTTAAAAATGCGAAGAATCATTCGACAAGTCCGTGCAGCAATTGAATTATTAGGAAAATTGTACTTAAAAAACAACAACAATTAAATTCGATTATCTTCATTTCGAAGTTTATACAACAATTAACTAGGATTTCGTTTTAATATAATAATTTAAGGCAACTTTAGCCCGAGTTTGTTTCACTTTCTTTTCATAATACTGGCCCGTGAGCTAATCTGATTATTAAAATCTCTAATTCATCAAAATATATACTTATAGTACAAATTATACATGTATAGTGTAATATATAAAATATTTTTTTTGCCTTTTTCTCTTATATAACATACATCAAAATATAGTTCTTGTTCTTAAAATTTAACATCTATCATATATAATGATGGACTTGTTCCTATAGCATTTAGCTGCCCAAATGGAATCGATCCGTAAGCAAAGTGGACATCAGTGTACAGTTAATCGATCAAAGAAATGCAGTTGGTACGAAACAATTAAATTCGTTCCATTTATTGCGCGCCTTCTATTTATTTGTATTTGGTACTTCCTATTTGGTTCGTTAAACAAAAAGCAATTAAGTCAAATCATAATCGAAAGGCTTTCGCGCGCGCTCTCTTCGCCTATTCATAAAATATCTTTACTCTTATGCAACTATCAACAAACTTAACAATTCCCCACCGTCAAATAAATTCCTCTCTATAAAACGAATATTAACAACAATCTATAAAATATATACAAAGCTAAATGGAAAACAAGGAATTAACCGGGAATATAAATTGAATGAAAAGTGATATGTACACGCGCGGCGACAAGGAGAGAAACGATACAGATCCGGAAATCCGCGTCGAATTCGATCATACATCTTGAACATTGTATAAACGTACCCTGTAATCAATATTTGATACCAATTTCCTCTCCGTTTTCAGATAAACTTAACAATTAGATTAAAATTAAACGTCTGTTTCGGTTTGTCTTTAGGAACATGGTACTCGCGAGAGTCACTCGATAAGACACTAATTCTTCGTTTTGTACGCCGGAACTCTCTTCAAAAACTCTTGGTCCCCGTCATCGTCGATTGCATCATCATCATCATTGTCGACTTCGTCGTCAACTGAACCGTCTCCGTTTCGCCATCGAATCGATGCTCGACCGCCTCTCCAACCTCACGAACGGCTCCAGCCGTTCCTGCCTCGTCGACCGGCTACGTTTGATGATGATCTTCGGCACGCCCGCCATCGACTTGCCCTGACGCACCGAGTAATCCGATCGATCGTCGCCGAGGGCGCGATCCACGTCCGTCCGACCTGCACTGATCGCAATATCGCTAATAACGTTAATCGATTTAACGCCGCCATTGCCGTCGGCGTCCTCGCCTGCATTGGCATCGGACGGAGTCGAATTAACGTCTTCCTGCGATGAATTAGCTAAATTCGGAGCGTCCTCGTCGGCGTTTCCGGCCACATCGACGGCATCGCCGTTGGGCAACTGCGTTTGGTCCTCCGGCATCTCTTCCGTTTGCGGTTCGCCTCGCTCCTTCCGGTCGTCGGTCTTCTTGCTGTTGTTATTATTATCGTCGCCGGTGACGCGCCGCAAATGGATCTTCATGCATTCGGTGAACGGCTCGGCCACTTGGTAAGCGCTGACCGCACCGTCGCGTTCGCCGCTGTTGTCGTCCTCGTCGTCGTCGCTGTCCGTGTCGCCGTTCGTCTCGGCCACTCGCCGCTTCATCACCTCGAGCACGCGCTTGTACTTGATGATGTCGCGCACCGTCTCCACCTCATCGGTGGTCAGGTGCTCGCGATTGAGGAACCGCCGCATCAGCAGGTCGTTGCGCACCATCAGACGGTAACCGGGCGCCGTCGCCACGACGTCCGTCTCGTCGCGCAGCGTCGTCGTCGACGTGATCGTGCTCTCCTGTTGCGGCGGCGTCACCGTCGATCGACGCCTCCCTCTGGCCGTCGTCCTACGTCGTTTCGTCGCCGTCTCCGACTCCGACTCGCTGCTACTGCTGCTAGAACTACAACTGCTGCTGCTGCTCGTCGTGCTCGACGAGTTCGTGCCGTTCGGTTCGCGCCACCGCCTCTTGTTCTTCACCGCGCGTTGCTCGTACCGGGCGCGGTCGACGATCTGCCGCGTGCGCGACCGTTTGAAGTCGATTGTTAGATCGTTCGTCAACGACGCCTCGTCGATGCTGTTGACCGTCGTGAATTGATCGTACTCGAGATAGTTCTCCGGGCAGTCCGATAGCGACGTGTGCGACAACGACGGCGACGGCGTCATCGAGCTGAACGACATCGTGTAGCTGGACGACGACGCCGGCGAGCATGGACGTCCGTCGTCGTCGTCGCACCGACGCGTGGTGAGGCGCAAATTTTCCAACGAGTCGACGACGTCGTCGAGAACGGTGTCGTCGACGGCGACGTTTCGAACGTCGTCGCGTTCCTCGTCGCCGTGCGGTAGCTCGACGGTCTCGACGTCTTCGTCGCTGTCGTCGATCGAGAACAAATCGACGTCGCGCCACCGATCGATCGTCTCCGCGTTCCATCGAAAGACGGTCGTCATCGTCACCGTCCGCGTCATCGTGGCGTCGAGGATGTGGTGCCGTCGATGCGAGATGGCGAGTTGGTTCTGGATGGTCGCGATCTCGCTCTCGACGGTCGCGATGTCGTTCTGTAGGGCCACCAGTTCGAGGTTCGACTCCTTCGACGGTAAGATCGGCATCGTGCGGCCGTCGCGCATCATGTCCTGCGCGATCTTCGCCGTCACCACGTCGACCAGCTGCGCATCGTCGATCTCCGGGACGGAGCTATTGTTATCGCTAACGCTATCGGTAACGCTATGACCGACGCTTTCGGTCACGCTGTCGCCGACGCTATCGGTTACGCTGCCGCTGACGGACTCGTCCGAAATGCCGTTCGTCGTCGGCCGTTTGAACGCGTCATCGTCACGATTCCGTTTTCGCGTGTTGTACTCTTGCAAGCTCAACCGTCGACGATGGTGGTCGCCTCGCTTTTCCGCGTAAAACTTCCTCTCGGCGGGCGTCTTCATGGAACTCGCGAACGATCGCTCCGAATCGCTCGTCGTCGCTTCCTCGTGATTGCTCAGCGATAAGTCCCTACTGTCGCCGTTGCTTTCGTCCTTCGGCGCCGCTGTCAACTTGACGAGCTTATAAGCTATGCAATCCGGATCGTATAGCGACGGCTTGCGTTTGAACGTCGCGCGAATCGGTTGCGCCGTTCTTCTCTTCGTATCCTCTGGTTTCTTAACATCTTCCGGATCCTTGCCATCATTCGGCTTCTTTTCATCGTCCGGATGTTTGCCATCTTCCGAATTCTTGCCATCATCCGTAGCGACAGTTTTCTTCAGCGACGGACGTCTTCTTAGATTCGGCCCATCGAACGGTTTTATTGCTTCCTTCGCTTTCTGTTCCTTTGTATTCTTCTTCATCTCCACCGATTGCCTCGTGGTACGGTTACTTTTGCCTTCTTTGGCGATTCTACGTTCGTCCGTCTTCGTTTTCGCCTCTTTCTTCCAACTGTCCCGCCGCAACCTCCCTATCGGCTTTCGCACCGGCGTCGGCTTCTTGCTGTCCTGCGATCTTCGTCTATCTTCGAGTTGCCTACTTTGAACGGCTCGTCTAGTCCTCGGCGCTCGTTTGCTATCGTCGGTTTTCTTGTTCTCGCCTCTTCGCCTATTCTCTTCCGCTTTCTTGCCATCCTCGTCTTTTCGTTTGCTCGTCGTCTCCGATCGCTTTCCCACGTCTAATTTCTTGCTCGGCTTCGATGCGATCCGTTTCTTGATCATGTCCATTTCTTGTAGGATCCGTTTGTAGGCTTTAACATCTTTCTCGTCGCCCTTGCTTTTCTCCTTTCGGTTGTCACGCGACGACGAATCCGTTCCTTTCGATGTTTTCGCGTTTTCCTTCGCATCTCTTTTGTATTTCTCGTTCTTCGAAACGTCTTCGAGCAGATTCTTCGCCTCTTTCGATGGCGTCGACTTATTGCCGATCGTTTGCGAATCTTGCAGCTTATCCCTCAACTTTTGCCTCTGCAAATTCTCGCAGATCGTCTCCAGTTTCTTCTTCTTCTCCTTTTTCGCCGGCTTCGAATGGTTCTCTTCCATTAACGATGTCGTCGCACCAGGAGTCGTTGCCGCCGTTGCTTGTGACGACGGTTTCGCCATCTCGAGATTTGTCGCTTTCTCGTCCTCGCGCGCATCTTCGTCTTTCGCTATTTCGACCGTCTCGATTTTGTCATCAGCCACCTCTTCGTGTCCTTCGACGACCTCCTCGTTCTCTACGATATCCACTTGCAGATCGACCTCGATGTAATCGCTATCGCCCAAACCGGTCGGACTAGGTGGCGACACGTTGTCGACGCAATCGGTCTCCTCGCGATTTTCCGCCTCCAATTCCGTAGCAACTTTCGCCCGTTTGTCCTCGTGCTCGCCGTCGGAATCGCCGGTCAATACCGCGACGTCCGTCACCGGTTTGACGGAAATCACTTTGCGATCGTCGCGATAGAAGACGCTAATCTCGAGGACCTCGTCCTCGATTTGCAAGAACACCTTACGCGGATTGCTTTCGTCGCTAGCAGTTTCTTCTACCGATTCCGCAGTCTTACTCGTCTCCGTTGCCGTAGATGCCTCCAGAAGGTTCTTCTCCTGGCTGACATCATCGCCCTTTGATGCAGTTGATGTCACGTTCTTCGGAATGGCAACCTCCGTTCGGTTCTTCTCCAGAATCTCGTCGCTCGGTAACGATTTTAACTCTTTACAAGACAATTGTCCATCGGAGGCCGCTGCTTGTTCCGTTTGAATTGAAGATTCTTCGACGGCAATGTCAGGGGGTTCTACAGGCGGTGGTTCAACACTGTGCTGTTGACTTGATAACTCTTCCTTCACCGCTGAAGAACTTGTTTCTATCTCTGCAACTTTGTTCATTGATTCGTCTTTCTTGGGAACAGCGTCCGATGGCAGAGGATTCGCATCAACCGTCGTGAACGGCGTCTCTTTTGATTGCTCTTGGCTCTCTTCGCCATTGTCGGATGATTGGAAAACCTTGCTCTCTAAAACTACGCCGACGTCATCGCGACTTGCATAGTTCGACAGGTTCGGCGCGTTATCGCCAAACGGTCGGAGTTCGATGTCTATCATCGGCGGTTCGATGTTTTTCGAGCAAGAATCACATTGCTCCGCTTCAAATTTACATGATAATGCTGGTATATATGGTTCGCTTGTTAAAGATGGTTCTTTCTGTTCTTGTCGACCATCATTAACACGTTCTGCGCTCTGTGCGTCGTTGTTCGCTTTAGTTTCGCACACTCCTTCGTCCAGATTATTGCGATCGTCCTTTATCATTTCCAATTGCGTCCCGATAAACGCCTCGTTCGCCTGAATGACGGTCGCTTGTTGTTCGCCCTTGGGAGCTTTGCCGCCGTCCTCACTTAATAACGCTTTGTCCGTAGAAATAGCGGCCGCCTCCAGCTGCGGTAGGTCCTTCTCTTCGGGTCGAGGTTCGCGACATTCGTACGACGACATTGCGACGTTTTCTTCCTCCAAGTTTTTCACGTGAACAACAGCAAGCGGTTCGTTTTGCGGTTCGTCGCTGACGTCGACAACGTTGATCGACCGATTATCACTGTCGTTGCTCACGCACGTTTCGCACAATCTTTCTGCGTGATCTCCGTCAATGTCCTCTTCGCCTCTCGACAAAATCGTGCCTCGACCACGTCGACCGTTGTTATCGTCCGCTTCCGAACTCTGTCTACGACTAACGTTCGGCGCCTTGCACAAATTGATGGCGTCCTCGATTTGATGCGACGGCTGGTAAAGGCAAGACGTCGGCGCGGAGGAAGTCGACGCGACCGCACGGTCTCTATCGAACGATGGCAATTGATCGCGCGACGCGTTCATCGCGCCGCTCTGCTGATTGTTATTGTTGCCGTTATTGATGACGATCGACGACGACGATGACGACATATGCGCGGCGTAATAATTGATGTTCTCCGGCAGCTTGTCGATCTGTTGCAGGTGAAGGAACTGCGTCACGTTCTCCGACGATATCTCGGTCGTGTCCCAAACGTACAGTTGCTGCTCTTGGACGACCTGCGACTTGAACATTGCTATCTTCTCGTCCAAACGATTATTACTGTTAGCTCCCGATGACGACGACGCCGAAGAAGTGGTTGGCACCTAAAAGAAGCGCGCGATTTTAGTAGGGAACAAACGCAATTAGCGCAACTCTTACCGCCGTTTCACCAGCGCCGGCGGCCGCCTCCTCGTCGTACCAACTCTCCAAATACTGTCGCAGGCTTTTGTTCTTGATCGACCCGTTCGCGCCAGCCACGGCAGCGCTCGTCGTAGCCGCCGGTTGCCCATCGTCGCCGACGCCGCCGGGCAATCGGCGATGCGACGTCGACGGGTTCGGCGGCAAAAACTGACCGACACGACGTCCCTGTTGCTGATGATGATAGTTATCGTTTTGCATCTGAAGCTGCTGCTGTTGCTGTTGTTGAAACGACTTATGCTGATAATGCTGCGCGTATTCCAGCTGGCGTTGGTGCTGCTGTTGCTGCTGCTGGCTCGCGAAATTCGAGTAGGCGTGGTACGAGGCGACCGACGGCGACATTTTCGGCACCGGCAAACCGTACGCCAGGTCGCTTTGACCCGAAGGACCCGGCCTACAGTTCGGCGACGCGCTGCGGATCGGATCGAAAGCGGACGGCGCGTACCGTTGCGCCTGACTCGTCGACGGTTGGTACTGCTGTTGCGGACGGAACGGAGCGAACTTCAGATTGCACGGTTGTTGTTGTTGCTGCTGTTGTTGTTGTTGTTGCGCGACCGCTCGCTGCTGCGCGTAGTTGCCGGATTGGATCGGCGACGTGCGATACAAACGCGCGTTCGCTTGCAGAGGATGATGCGACGGCGGCGGTTGCAATCCAACCGGCCCGAGGTACGTCGGCCCTCTGCTTTGGTCGAGCGGATGCGGGTGATAAAACGGCAACGGCTGTTGTTGTTGTTGCTGCTGTTGATGTAGGAGCGGATCGCGCATATTCGCCTCTCTTAACGGCGGATCGGCCAGATGCGGATCGTTCATTATCGCTTGCACCATCTGCGGATTGATCTTCCGCAGGTGGCGGAGGAAGGCGGTCGACTCGGCCGATCGCTGGTATTGAGACGGCAACGGGAACGTGTCCGATGACGGCGGTGGCGGCGGCGGAGGCGGCACCAGCGCTTGATGATGATGATGGTATTTCGGCAGATACGTAGCCGAGTATTGTTGTTCCCTGTGTTGTTGTTGCTGTTGCTGCTGTTGTTGTTGCTGCTGCTGCTGTTGTTGCTGCTGCTGTTGTTGTTGTTGTTGAAAGCCGTAATTCGACGGATGTAGCGGAAACTGATTCGGATGGTGAGGAGTCGGCGGTTGATGTCGATGAGATTCTTTCGGCAGGAAACCGGCGACGAACGGCTGTACGACCGGCGCCGGGGCGTTGCTGCCGGCGCTGCCCGACAACGGCGGTCGCATCGTCTCCGCCGGGTACTTGTTCAACTGATTGAGATGCGCCTGCTGCATCAGCGACAGCTCGACGTTGCCCGCGGACGCGGACGGCGACAGATGATGGGGGTCGTAGAACGTCGGCGTCTCGACGATTTCCGAATATTTCACCGGCACGGGCGGCACGGTCTCTTTGAAGACGGCACTGCAAGAGGGAGGGAGGGAGAAGCGACATGAACAACAGCAAAAAAAAGAGAGAGAGAAAGATGTCGCTCACCTGAAATCGTCGTAGGCGGTCTGATGGTGTAACCTGAAGAAGTTCTCGTTCGATTGTCGCGGATGGTGCACGTGCGGGGCCACACGGGCTACGTGGCCTTGATGGTTCTCGGCCGCTGGTGGTGCTGTCGCCGACGACGACGACACTGAGGCACTTGTCGGTGCGATCGGTGTCGATGACGTTCTCTCGTTACCACCGTCCAACGCAACGTTATCACCGGCGACGACGACCACGTTACCACCGTTGACGATGCCGTTGCTCGCGTTCTCGACGATCGTCTCTCTTTTGCGCCACTGTCGCAACGCACTGACCGCACCGTTACCGCCACCGGCTCCATTGGACGGCTGAAATGCAAATTATTAGTTACGTTCGTTAAACAATGGGGGCGGCAACGGCAACATTCTGCTTCTTCTCTTCCTCTTCATTGCTATTGTCGCTTTCGTGGCTCATTTAACAGCGATCTAAGCGATGGTTAGTTGCGTTCACTTATTCAAACTGTTTGTTAATTAATCGCCAATCACGTTCGCACTTTTACGTTTCGTCTTGTGAAATTCCGCGACATGGAACGATCGCGTTTACCTGCAAATCGACCGGCGATTGTTGATACTGCTGCTGTTCGTTGTGGTGAAGCAGCAACTGTTGTTGTTGTTGTTGGTGCTGTTGTTGATGTTGATGGTGCTGTTGCTGCTGAAGATGATGCTGTTCTTGCTGGTGGAGGGAGAGGGGAACTCCTTGGCCATATTGAATGCCGGCATGCTGCATTAGGAGGACCTGTCATCATCAACGATTTTCCAGGTGAGTTGATTGATTTTTGTTAATTGCATTTCTATAATTTTAATGGCGCGAGTTGCTTCGTTTAAACAAGCGAAGGCGATAAAGCGTGAATAGAGGTATACGTTGTTCTCGGAAGCAACGTTCGCCGTGAAGTTATTCGAATCGCTTTACGAACTGATATCGTATGAATTTTGCAAGAGGCCTTCCGTCTTGTTTTGCGTTTCAAACGAATAATATTTACATTGTGCGATTAGCGATAAGAGCAGAAATTATTAATTGTTCGATTGTGTTGTTATTTATTTTTGAAACGAGCGTGGGCGCTTAACGGGAGAAAGAGGAGAACGAATTTTAATTGTAAAGTGAAAAAGATTGGCACGCGTGACAAGAAATGAAAAATGGAATCGATTACTCCCAAAATTGCATTGCCAAACTCGAACGCACGTAGGCATGATTTTCGCCAATGGCATTTGTTTCGCAGCGCGTTCGCAATTCGGCTTTGGCTTCGGTAGAGCGCAAGTTTATTTATAGCGCAAATTATTCAAACGAAACTGATAACGAAAGTAACTAAATGAAAAGTAATATGAACTTGGGGAAAGCGATAACGACGACGAACACAATAAATCGTCTCCAATTTCAACGGTCGCCGTTATCATTGTTCCTTCATAAACAACCGAAGCAATAAACCAACAAAAGAAGGAGCAATACGATTAACCTCTTCGCCTGAAATTACAATAATCGTTATCGAATTGGGAAATAGCGAAAGATTCGTGTGCCAATATCGAAATCAGCGGATTCCTACCTACGCACAACTTTATTTGCGTCCTATCTTTCGCACTTAATCGCCGATTAATTTCTTAAACAATGCAAATACGATAAAAAACACAAAAGTAAACAACTCGTTTGCCTTATCAGCGATAACAGTTGGCAGCTGCCTTATTTATTATCCTCAATTATCTCTCCTAATCAAACAAACACTGCCGATAACATAGGAAACTAAAAATCGCAATCGCATTCGATATCAGTTCCATACGTTTCTTTTGTTTCCCTCTTGCAAACTGAAATACAACGCAATCGAACACCGTTAAATGGACGAGCTCGCGAAATTTACTTTACCATTTAAGCGGTGGCCGTTAATTGAGTTCGTAGCGCATTATTTCACTTTTTTTCGACGAAGAGGAGCACATTCAAAAGTTTATTAACCGGCGACGTCAAGTGTCCTCGCTTTAACCAAGTGAAGGAAGAATGCGATTGTCTTTGTGTACGCGGAGGAACAAAATGAAATTGGGATTCGGTAAAGCGTGGAAACGCGCGTTTTTTTTTTTCCCGCTAAACACGAAATAATCGTTTCAGCCAACATTTTGCTTTTGAAACTCAATTGTTAAACGTCTTCAGCGGTCAATCGTATTTGTTCGGATTTAGCGTTCGTTATCGTTACGGAGGCGATAACTAATTTGGTAAACGCGCGAACGCTTAACAGTAAACCCAAAAGAATTTGTTTAACAGTAGTTCGGAGAGGAAAAAAAATGAAAAACTAAGGCGGAAATTCAATAAACTGCGATGGGATTATTTTGTTTTAAGGTTTGTTGTTTCCTGTTGATTTCGGGCGGTTCGTACCGAAAGTTGAATAATTTATATCAGGAATTTGCATCGGGATTCGTTTGCATAATTTCCGCGATTTGATTTTGTTTCTATTTCGAATTTTATGTTTTATTCAGACAACCTTCCTGAATTTGTTATTAAATATTAATCATCATCATCATTACTTTCACCTTGATATTATTTCACAAAATATAAATAAATTACGAAACGTATTAAAATAATAATTACAATGTTAAAAAATAAAATAGAAAACGTCGCATACGATAACAACGAAAAGTGTAACAATGATGGCTATTTAATAACAATAATTGCTACTTCAGTCCGTTTCCCATTATAAAATCCGCCGATCGTCATGGGCGATTTCGATTTTCGCTCTACGACCAAAGAATAAAACGAGGATTCGGTATTGAAGACGCAATCGATAGCAAATATGTGAATATCGACTGGTAAAACCGATGTTAATAATACGAGCAATTGCCCCAATTTCATCGCGTCCCCATTTCCCGCCGCCCCCATCCCCCCGCGTTCGCTTCCAATGGGGAAAACTTATCGAACAATCGATTTTTTCCTCTCGAACAACAACAATTCTTCGAGCGAAGCGCCAAACTACAGAGCGATCAAAACCGTTTGTCAAAACATCCGAAACCTATAAGTGACATGTGTCAACGTCAATTGACATTGAACGTTTGGATTTGACTGATTCGATCGCTCCGTTTCTCGCTTAAATCACTTTTGCTTTCGTTTTAAGCGTCCCTCTTGAAATTATCATTATTTATTAATTCCTCGATATTGTATTTAAATTTAATCGCTTCCCAACTCGCTTCACTTCCGTTACAGCCTTTGACGATGTCAAAAAAAAATCGAATTCAATATTTAAAAAAAAGCTGTCTGTCTTTTTAATAAAAAAAAGTTTGTTCGGTTGTTTTTTAATTAAGTAGAACACATTTAATCTACGGTTAATGTGCACACACGAAATAAAATATCGAAGCGAAAAGGAAAAACGTCGTACGTCACGCATTATGCCAGGTAAGCAAGCAATGATAGTGCGACAGGTACGGCAAATTGATGGGAGACAATAAGGCAACTTTGTGATTATCATCATCATCATCATCATGGCGATACTTAATCGATAAATGAATTATTCAATGGATTCGGATCTCTTGCCGATCCTACCGATAAAAAGGGCGAAACATACACACGATTTAGTTTGTGTACGTACGCTTTAAGCTCGCATCCAGATCGAGAACTAAATCGATTCCTCCTCCAGTGGTGCACTAGAAGAAAGAGAACAACCGTGGTCGCCCGTGCGGATTAAGTTTCTTCGCCGTTTATTATTTCGCGTTTGCGAACAATCGCCTCACCTATTCGCCATCGCCGATATCGACGGTAGTAATAACGATGATAACGCGAACAACAACTCGGCCATCTTGTGCGGCGCGATTCAATGTTAAATGATATTTAAAAAAAGAGCAGTCGTAGTATCATTATTACAATCACAATCTGTCATTTTTTTTTTATTATTACGTTACATTTCCAACGCACCGAACCGCTCGCCACTGCTATAAACTACTGCGTGCTGATAATAAAAAAATAAAATAAAGCGAACCCATTATTATTACTACTAACCGAAATGACAACCGCATGCGCTCGTTTCATAACAATAATATATTATAATAAACGCAAACGACACGCCGTGCATGTCGAATAAACGCTCGAGCTCTCTCGTCTATAGTTTTTTTTTTCCAAACGCTCGCTAACAAACGCAATTAGTGCACAAGTTACCGCAAAAGTATGGAAACCTATGCAATTACCTACCGGTCGCAGTTTGTTTGTCACGCGCTAATTGATTCCTCACTTGAATCGCACCGCTTTGCCCGCGCAAAGTTGCGAAAAACCTGCTAATTTCCTCGACCGTCGTTCGATTTCCATGCGAGAAAATTGTAGTCGCGAGCGCGTTTTTGAATTTTGAAGCTTTTCCGCTCGCAAGTTGCCGCCCCGCGCTGACAGATGGCGCCACTTTAGGAGATAGACGAAATAATAATTATATCATTAGACTTATAAGTTTTTAATCTTATTAGGCAATTGTAAAACTGCAATAAACTGCATATAAAGCAATAATGTTGAAGTAAAAGTAGACATAAGCAGGTATTATATTGCGTTGTGCACCCACAATGAGCCAATAGATGACGCCACTAGCGAGTTTTGTGCGCGAGAATTAGAATCTTCGCTCTTACAATCTAGATAATTTCGTATGTTCGTGGAATAGTTTTACTGATAAATATAACGCATATTATACAGGGTGTCCCAATACTGCGAGGCGGCATCTGGCAAATTGTTTCACAATTTGCCGCCATTTCTTCGAATGAAAATTCGTTACCGATATGAATAAATTCCAATTGTAAACAATTTAATCACGAACTTGCTTGATCGAATGTTAATTTTGGTTCGAAATGTTGCGCTTTTAATTTTATACGATTTTTCGGCCGTTAACGCCATTTGTTGTAATGATGGAATGTTTCTGCAAATGTAGAGTAAAATTCCATTCACTTCTTGACGTGATTGTACGCACGTCACACGTGCGGCATTGTCAATGAACGCGCTTCCTCGAGTTTCGTCGACGCGGAAACTTTCTAAAACAAACGATAACGCGCGCGAACTAATTCGTCTGCAAGAACGTTATCTTGATAGGAAACGTTAATTAGCCGTTGGCTATCGGTGGGAGAGAGGTGGAGAAATGCAAAACGACAAGAAAAATTCCACCTTAACCGATATGTTAACGGTACTGTTGCATAAATTTCTTCGCAAAAATTCGTGCATACGATGAGAGAATCTCTTTTCGCAATTAATGATTGGCGCTGTTGGGTGAAATGTACTAAACTCGAATCTGCGAATCGTAGTGCGTGCAAAGTGTGATTTCCACGTTGTTTATTAATTATGTTTTGAAAAAAGAAAAAGAGATCTCTGGTGGGGAAAGTCGTATATATAATTGGCCATGAAAACTCTTGGCTCTTCAAATTAATCTTCTGCGGCACACACCTGAAGAACGCGCGTGTTAATTAAGTGATAAGATCGAAATAGCATCGAGTGCAACGGTTTGGGAATTTAAAAGAATTGCAAAAAAAAGCGCTTCAAGATCCAGTCGTTAATTGCGCAAAACAAGTGAGAGACGAACCAGGAAGAGGTAATTTTTGTTTTGGAATTTGTATTGCGATATTTTGGCAAACAAAAGCATCGAGTTGATAAGATTGATCAATTAGCACTTGTTTGGACGTCAATTAGCGCGCGAGCAATAAATTTTCGCGCAGACAATTCGCAGCCTCTTTTTAAGTATTTTAAAAATATTAAATAATTAACGCCAATTAATCAAGTTAATGTTGAAAGTTCGCCGTTTACGATCGTTATTGACTTTAACAGTCGATCATTGCCAATTTCAAATATTTAATCAATGTATTCGCCGATCATTGCTTTTCCGCATTTTTTCCACGAACATTATTACGCAATAAACGTTTTCTCGAATTAAATCGAAATGGCAAATAAATTAATAAATTCTGTCTATGGCTGAGACGAAATTCGCATCAACCGACTATTTAACTTAAGGTCAACATCTATGTTAGAAAAGAGAAAAAACAAAACAACTTTAGTTAATATCTAATAACGTTATTTGCTTGCTTTTTTGCTGAATTAAATAAAAGCAATTTTCCCAGTTTCTACAATTGCATTGGGACTTCTAATAAGAAAAAAGTGAACCAAAGCGATGGATAACCTTCGGTGTTCGAGAGTTTATTTGATGGCGGAGTAAAGAAATACATTTAGAGCAAGGATAAGGGGGGAATTTTCAAAATTTCCCTTTAACAATTTTAAATTATCTTGTGAGTAACGAAGAAGTTGCCGTTGTTAATTAATTATTTGAATAAAATCGCCTCCTCCGAGGTCAATTTGTTAATTCGTATTCACGTTAATCGAGACAATCCCAATCGAGCAGGCGGATTCTTTTGTTTCTCCTCGCCTAATTAGACTCACTGATAAGATCAGTCGATCCAATCTTCATTTGACGTCATCTTGACGCAGCTGTTATCGCTCAAATGATTCTTTAATAATTGAAAATCGACGGTGGCGTTAGTGGAAAGTTTCCATCTGGTTTTCCCGTAACAGACGTTCATTGAAGAAGCGGAAACGTTGCATTGTTTTTGCTTTTCATTTCATTTGCAAGCGATGCCCTCTGCCATTTCACGTTATTATACCATTGTGATTTGTTTTGTTTATTTGATTCCCGCTTTTGTCCAAATTAATCAATTCATGAAATTTACATTTTAACAACGATGATTTCGCAAATTTGCAGATCGACTAATTAAAACTCGTGCGGGCAATTAACGATCGATTTGACGTGCGCAAATTGTTGGAACTTCGCACGAAAAGAAATCGATTAATTAATGGCAATTATCATTCGAATTATTATTACACAGGTACCGGACGATCAATGCGTTGTCTCGCAATTTGCCAAAAGTTCAATTGACTACTTTCTACCAGAAGACAATCAAATTCAAACTCCGACCTTGGAAGAAACTAGTTTTCCCAACAGGTCGCTATTGTTGTTGCCGCTTAAAGTTTCGGCAAACGCTCACGAACTCGCCGCAAAGACAATTGACCTTTACGTAATCGCGATCGAATTGGGAAACAATTAACGCAAACGTTACTCGCTCCTCGCACTTGAATTTAACGCGCATTTCTCCTCCGTCACGCAGATGATGTCGATGACGAAATCGAAGGAGCGCATCGAGGCCGTGTCGCCGGACGAGAGCGAGATCGTGCGATTCTACAAAGGCTCGACCGTTTACTTGGACGGCGCGAGCGGCTTCCTCGGCAAACTGATGCTCGAGAAGTTGCTAAACGTCTGCGACGTGAAGAAAGTCTACGTGCTGTTGCGGCCGAAGAAAGGGAAATCGATCGCCGAACGGTTCGAGCAACTTTTCGATTCGCCCGTAAGTGAAATTCAAATCATCGTTCGCTCGCGAACGTCAACGAATAACGTTCGTTCGTTTGTTTTTTCCTCCGTTTCGCAGCTCTACGACGGCTTGAAACGCGACCGGCCCGATTACTTGTCGCGCGTCGCCTTCCTCGGCGGCGACCTGCTCGAACCGCGAGTGGGACTGAGCGACGCCGATCGCCAGACGCTGATCGACGACGTCAACTTCATCTTCCACGTCGCCGCGACCGTGCGCTTCGACGAGAAGATCCGCCAGGCCACCTACATCAACGTGCGCGCCACCAAGGACCTCTTACTCATTGCCAGAGAATGCAAAAACTTGAAGGTGAACGCAAAACGATTCGCGATTATTTTATTGCGAACTGTAAACGTTTCTCGTTGTTTTGTTTTAGTGTATGGTCCACGTGTCGACGGCCTACTCGAATTGCAATCGTCCGGACATCGACGAGAAGTTCTACGATAATCCCGTCAGATGGGAAGCGTTGCTGAACCTGGTGGAGAACTTCGACGACGCGCAGTTGGACGCCATGACGCCGGTGTAAGAGAGAGAGAGAGAGAGAGCGAGCGTGCGATCGCCGCCGAAGCGCGAAATAAGCTGGCGTTTGTTTTAGATTGTTGGGCGATTATCCGAACACGTACGTCCTTACGAAAGGAGTTGCCGAAGACGTTGTACGAACGCTGGGCAAAGGTTTGCCGATCACCGTCGTGCGGCCATCGATAGGTAGCGCTGCAAGTTAACGCGATATACGAGTTGTTGAGCGATTGCGTTCGCGGTTTCAGTGTTGGGCACGTACAAACAACCGATCCCCGGCTGGATGGACAACTTCTACGGGCCGACCGGCGTGACGCTGGGCATCGCCTTGGGCGTGATCCGCACGCTGCACGCGCATCCGGACAGAGTGGCGGACATGGTGCCGGCCGATCACGTCGTCAACACGATACTCGCGTCCGCTTGGGACCTGGTGGCGACGAAGTAAACCTCCGCGATCGTTTGTCAATCGACGATATAATTCCCGTTTGTTTTAGTTCGTTGCACGAGAACAAGGAGACGATCGTCGCGAGCGAGCCGATCGTTTACAATTACGTTAGCGAGCCGGAGAACCCGGTCACGTGGCGTAAGTGCGAAGATCGAATGGAGAAGGATTTGTCTAATCGATCGTTTTCTAGGCGATTACACGCTGCTCTGCGAGAAGCACATCATTCAGATAAAGAGTCCGTTGCAGGTGTGGCACTATTGTTTCGCGTTGCGGCCGAACATTTACGCGCACCGTTTGGCCGTCCTGTTTCTGCACTTGCTGCCCGCCTATCTCGTCGATTTCGTGCTGATGTGCTTGGGAAAGACGCCGATGTAAGCGCGTTCGCGTTTGTTTTTTTGTTTTTTGTTTTAATTGCTGTTCGATCGTTCGTTTTAGGTTGGTCAAGGGGTATAAGAAGATCGAAAAGTTCTCGAACGTGATCGCCTATTTCGCGATGCGGCAGTGGAAATTCACGAACCGCAACACGCAGAATTTGTACAAGAGATTGTCGGCAACGGATAAGGTGCTGTTCGGCTTGAGCATGTCGGAATTCGATTGGGACGAGTTCTTCTACTCGTTCGTCAGGGGTTGTCGCGTGTACTTGCTCAAAGATCCGTTGGAGACGATACCGAGAGGCAAAGTCAAGTATCGCATATTGCAAGCTGCCCATTATACGCTCGTCACGTTCTTGTTGTTCTTATTGTACAAGTTTTTAATGTTCGTGTATGCGATTGTCGTCGGATGATTAGCGCGTCGCTTTAGGGTCGTTATTTTTAATGTATTTATTTAATCGCGCTTATTATCGTTGTGTTAAATCGGATACGTTTTATTGTCATTAAATTTAGTCGACGGTTAATTGTGAATGTGTAAATAAATTTGTTATGTAAATTAATCATTTTTCTTGCATAAATAAATAATTTAAAACAAAGATTGAATTGAACGATCTTTGCGACATCTATCAGGTAAATTTTTTAACTTACGCTCTTACATTAAGAGGGCAGCCATATACGTTTGAAGGTAAAATTTCAAGAAAAGATTTCAATCGCTTCTTTATTCTGCAAGTAACATTTTTTTACCATTATCTTTACAAATAAACCAAAAATTCATGCAGAAAGTAATCAGAAACGAAATTAGAGCAATCCCATGATATTAGTCAGGTTGGACGTATGACTAACTTAATATCAATCGTTCATTTTCAAAGTGACATTAGTTTTCTTGAGTGTTAAAATATTAATTTAAATTAAATATTAAAGCGACGAGAAGGTTTTTAATTGAAGATGACAAAGCAAAAGTGATTATTTGTAAATATTACCGCATAAAGTGCTTTGATTCGTAACGGAGCTATTTCAAGGACTATGCACTTTGTGGTGAATTTGATCAAAGAATTAATTTGCTGTTAATTATACAAACGATGATAATTCGCTAATAGTCGATTGAGGAAATGGGCAATAATTAGATAATCGTCACGAAACGACTTTTATTGTCTATAATTTATTTTCAACATTTTTGCATCCTTAAATCTACACGTATATATTACACATTAACAAAAAAACCGACGTTTAATTAATGCAAATTAATGACAGCAATAAATTTGCAAATGACTAGCACCAGATCATATTAATTCTCTATCACATGTTCCAGGTTCCCCTTTAATCTTCAACGAAGAATTGCGAGATGAGATTCAAGAAACCGATAGCGATGATGGCAGAATAGAATAACGTTTTCCAGCACGTTAAGGATTTCTCGTTCTTCAACGTCGCTATTTGCAACAGACACGGTAACGTGAATATGTAAATTACTCCGCTAATAGCGCCCGTGTACCTGAAACGTGTTTAATGTAACGCAGAACCGATCGAGCCTCTTTGATTAAACCATTGCGCTTACCTAATTAACGTTCCAATTTTCGGCAGAAAAATGGCGAAGAGCACGCAAATGGCGACCACGGCGAAATTGACGAGAACCACTTTGCCGTAGGTGAAATTGATGCGATCGCGACCCATACCTTCGCCGTTGCAAAGCATGTTGACGTTGGTGAGGACGTCCACGCGTAACATGTAGGCCATCAGCGGGAAGACGGTGATCAATTGGAAGAACAGCAGCAGCCTGGCGATGATCGTTAACGTGTCGAATTTGTCGAAGTTGTTCAGTAAATTCTGCAAAATTTTCGTTTAAAACGGATCTTGCACAATTGGCAAATCACTAACGTCTTCGATGCACGCCTTCGACAACGGAAACGTCACGTAGAACGAGATGCCGATGAAGAGATAGGTGAACGTCACCAAACAGAAGGCGATACTCAAATCGCGACCCTGCAAGCAATCGACGGTAATCTATCGGCGATTCGAGCGGTCGCGATCACTCACGTTCCGTTTCTGATAGCGGTTGTTCTTCATCACGGAGATGATGATGTTGTGAATGTAATAGCTCATCGATAATAAACCCGTGAGCGCGGAGAAATTCGTTTTCAGCACGAGTTCCGCACGCCAATCGGTCACGTTCACGCCCCACGTGTACGCTTTGATGCCGATGAATATCAGCATGTTGAAAGCGCTCAATGTACCTGCAACGATAACGATTACGCACGCAAATTCAACAGACGACTGGACGAATACCTAAACTGTTGAATTTGGTGAAGAACGTGGCGCTTTTGAAGTTCAACAGCGGAAACATGATGACGGCCAAAAAGATTGGTACCGTGCTGTAGAGGTTCCATATCTCTTCGAACAAGTTGGCACTTTTTGCGACCGATACCGTTGGCGCCGTAACGCTCGTCGACGCGTTATTTATCCGCGTGCAAACGAGGTTCGAATGCGAAGCGTTCGTCTCGTTGGCGAAAATGTAAGCTGCAGAAGATACAAGAAAAAAAAATCGCCCTCGAATGCAAACAATCAATGATTCGTTCGTTTACCGTAGAAGAAATTGACCGAGTTGTAAAAGAAATTCGACATCAGCACCCAGTAGATGACGTTGGCCCCGACCAGCACGATCAGCGAGAACACTTTCGCCAAATATTCGGCCCATCTGCCCAACAAGATGCGACACAGGTCCGGCACTTCGTTTATTTGTACGAAACCAGCTGCAAGAGAAAGTATTTTGCTTAAAGAAACTATTGTCTTTGTTTTAGAGCGGAATGGTGAAGAGCCTCCGGTCGCATTTCGATTCTCTACCCGAATTTCTAAATGAACGCGTGACGACATCGTGCAGTTTATCGCCAAATTCTATAAATAATCCAATCGAAATGTTGGAGATTAGTTTGATGACCTTAAGGAAAGCGATTACGTGACGCAACGTTTAGCATAACAATGTTTACAGTAACAAGCGCCGGATGAACGCTCAAAGCGTTACCTTGTTTGGCGTTAACGTTCAGCAGCAGATACGCCGTGTAGGAGCAAATGAGCGAGACGAAGATGATGAGCGCGATGGCCGGTATTAAGCCGGCTTTCTCGATGCCCCACGGCATCGCCAATAGGCCGGAGCCGGTGATCGTGTTCCAAATTGCGAATCTGGAGGAAGAGAAAACGAGAATGAAAACGTAGAAGACCAAAGTGAACGACGGCTTACATCGTCACCAACGAGCTGTTGGTGTTATGCACATCGATGGCCTCGTATTCGGTATAATCCACCTCGATTATCTTCTTGCACAACTAAAACGAGCCGTTTTTCTCTCTTTTATTTGTTATCGTTTTAGCCGAATCGTTAAGAACTCACCAACGGATTGTCCGACAAAATGCTCGACACCTTCTTGTAATGTCGATACCGTTCGATCACGCTGTCGTTATTGGTGAAGAGGACGTCGTCCAAACGCGGCGAGTCGAATTTGCCGGGAAAGCAGAACGGTCGCCTGCAGATGAACGTCGAAACAGACGAAAAGTATTAATAAGTGCAGTCGACTTGCCTGAGGAGGATCGCCGGTGTGCCGTAGTCTTGGAACGTCGCCGTCGACGATGCGTTGCGATTGTCCGCGTCCGAGTCCGACGTTTCCGTGTCCTGATTGAACATGCGCTCGTCGTCGAGCGCGCTGGAAGAAGATTTTCCGAAGAGAACAGTCAACAGGTGAGGAACGGTTAACGATGTTGGCTTACCCGAATCCCGTACTGCTCGTACTCGATTCGGCCGACGAACTCAGCAGCGGTTGCGATTCCGCGTCGGTGTAATTGCCGCTGGCGCGCGGTTTAATTAACAACTTGTAATTCCGTAGGATGTCTGCGATAATGGAGTCAAAGAAGGTTGGCGAAATTGTTTAAAAGTCAAATTGCTCACCTCGCATTGTCGATGAATTCGATTCAATCGACGGTTCAGTAATCGAATCTTAGCACCACGTGCTTATCGACAGTTCATTGTTGTTATGCACGTTAAAAAGGAGTTGATCGATTGAATCAATTACTCGCGACGAAATGAGGAAAAGCTCAACAATCGCTCGCAATCGCACTTATAAAATCGCGCGAATCCTTCGGCGCTCGCACTGGAACTTCTAATTTTATTATTCTCCCACTTTCTTTTAGGTTCTTTTTCTTTTCGATAAGGAATCCTTCTGCATGTTGTAACATAAACATTGAGCGATAACGAGGAGATGACGATAATACTAGAGCAATGTTAAATCGATCTCGTTTTCTTCTCGAACGTCGTTTAAACGATCCCGCATACGGTGCGAGCGGTTTTAATCGTTTGCAATCCGTTCTAATCGATGTTGGATGCGTCTAATGGATCGCCCTGTAAACTCGAACATCAACAAGACGATAATTCGTCTTGTTATCGGTTGGCAAGGCCGCTTGTGTGCTTGCGTGCAACTTTTTCATTGTTATTTCGCGAATGGCCTCTTTTCTCCCTACGAAAGTTCACTAGGAAGCGACGAAGGAAATTTCTGTTCTTATCGCCGATTGTTTACTAACAACGAAGGCCTCCCTCGGTTTATTGCTTGTCCTTTCTTCAGCGAGCAAATTCTTAGTCAGTTTATTGTATCGCTGTTCCTTTATTGTACACGTTTCGATAAGACCGATGGGATTTAGTGCAAGGTTCAGAGGAAGAGATTCGACTTCGAATTAACGGCCGTCGTTCAAACGCGATTAACGATGACAATAATACATGGGTAATTGCAATCGATGTTAACTGTTACGTCATTTATATCTATTGTATGAACGACGATGATGGATTTGAACAAACAGTTTGCTTATTGAATTGTTAGGTTGTCCGAAAGGAAATTGCCTTCTATGTAAAACAAAATTTATTATTAGGGCGAACCAAAAAACTTTTTGGCTTTTGTAATTTAATGTTGAAAAAAAAAACATTTGATTCAAATGGGTCATGTGGAAGTCTCTAACTTTTGCTCGATTCTTAACAAATTTGAGATGCGTACAAATGTGCAAACAAACGTATGAGTAATTTCATTTTGAACAGCCGAATATTTGGTTAAACGATGACCACTTAGCAAACAATGCGTTTGTTGTTTCCCGTAGACAAAAGACGAGAGGCCGTTACGAAATCGATTAATTTCTCGCTGATTGATATTTGGCAATCCGCGTTAAAGTGCAAACCGTTTAAACCTTTCGACGATCAACCGCAATTCGATAGAAAAGTTCTTGTTTTGCATAATTGTTTATGCAAATCGATGTCATTTAATTGGCATATTATGCACGGCCACCTCTTAATCACCTCGCATGTCACGGCAATCAACTAATAGTAATAATAGGTGAAGCAAAAAGAAATAAATATAATGAGCCGAAATGTCGTTCTCTCTAAATTATATTCGGCTCTATATCGTTCTTTCTTCTCTTTTATGACCAATTTCTCATTTTAGGCAATTACGAATAAAAACCTCCAGAAGCGCCGATGGGTCTTCAGTGATCGCCACAGTTTCGGTGCGTCATAACTGGAAACGTTTTGCAGAAATCTTAAGAAGAGGTGAGCGTATTATTCTTTTGTATTTTCAATTCATTCGCTCGCTTGCTCATTCGATCTTCTTCGAATCAATTTGGAGGATCCTGGTCGCGCCAAATTAAGAAGCTTTTCAGTCGATTCGCTCGTTTCTTTTTTCCTCCTGCAAGTCGATTACGAAACACTGGGGCTACCATAAAAAGGCACTCTTGCATCTCCAAGGTTAATTGACTAATAACAATATAAGTAAGACGACGTAATAATAATAGGCAAACGCCAAGAATTATTTATGTTTCGATAAACAAATGTGGGCTGGACCCATTTCGAAAATGTCAAACGTCATATCTCTAATCAGATGTGTCATAAACATGTCATAATTGGTAATTGTCTACCAGGGATCAAAGGGAGAGGGATTGTTGATTGTTTCACTTTACGAACTGTCGTCTATCTTGATCGACTTTAAAGAGAGCGCAAAAAGAAACGAGGATGGGCTGGACTTTGGTCGAATCTCTAATAAGTTTTGCAATGATTTCCGTAAACGGTTAAAATACCAATTTATGATAATTAATTTGCCGAATTTTGCAATTTATTTCAGTTTACTTTTACATCCGTTATGAATATTCAACGCGAACTTTACCTTTAACTGTGTATCTTATTAGCCGCAACGCAATCGAGCGAATCCGCCAAATTATCCTTCAAAACAGGAAGCGAATTTGACAAGTAGAAACGTCAACGCCGCAGTGTCCGCGTCAAAGGTGACAAGCGTTTGTCAAAGTAGCAATAGGTCTGTTTGTCATCGGCAACGTTTATTATTTTTTTGTCGGTCAAAGGGCATCAACTGTCACATATTTCCATTTAAATCGATTTAATTAATTCAGGTGTTAATTAATATATTAAATTTTTAATAGTGTGGAGGAAAACGAACGGCCTTGGTCTTTTTATTATTATTAAAAAAACTTTTCCTTTTAACAATCAACGATGATGATGATGATGTTGACGATGGGAAAACGTTCAAGGTTCCATCGGGTCCCACGCGCGCAGTCGATTGTTTGTCGATCGAAAATGCCCGCGATCTATTCGAAAAAGGGCTCTCGTACTTTTTCGAAATATTAAACTTCGCCCTTTCGCATCTCTTCTACTCGTTGCTCTGTCATTTGAATAGCCAAAGAATAGGCGTGAAGATGGCACCGATCGTTTGAAGTGCAGCTTGCTCGCAGCTTTTCAATTTTCTGCTAGCTTTTCTCTCCTCTAATTTATTAGGTAGCACGTACGGTGGGCGTGTTTATTATTTACGATTTTTTCCCTTCTTTTAATCACACGCTCTGCGTGCCAATCTCAATAAAAATCGTACATTTTTGGAATCTCGACGATTTGCTTTTAGTCTCATTTAAATAACGCCCGTCGCCCGGTTCCCTTTCAGACGAGCTCCAGCCGAGGGACCGCGCTGAACGTTGCCACCTCAGTGCTTCTAGTATTTCTCTTCGATTCTTCAATCGATTCCAATTGGATTTCTTTGTTTCGTTTATAGACAAAATGATCGAGTCGATAACGAAACCGATCGTCCTCCTGCTGCTGATGTCGGCCTTTTGCGACGGTCAGAGGAAGAACGCGACGAGGAGCCAACGCAGTTACTACCACCAAACGGCGGTGGCAGGAGCCAGCAGCAGCGGCGGTGCATCGAACAAAGTCTATTTGACCGACAAGTACGGGCAGACCATCGTGAAGTCGGCACTCGATTATTACAAAGGTAATCCTCTTCCAAAAAACAACAATCCGATCTAATCGCAATCATTGTTTCTAGAGGCTTTCATCTGCTCGGGCAACGACTTGTGCGGCCAGAACGCGTATTGCGCCGAGGAGGACGGCCACGCCGTGTGCTGCTGCCTGAACGGCTACCGCGGCGATCCGACCGAATACTGCGTGCGGCTCGAGTGTCTGGACGACGGCGAGTGCCGCGGCCATCAGGCCTGCAACGACGGCACCTGCATCGACGTCTGCCAAGGCGTCTGCGGCCAACACGCCGAATGCAAGGCGCAGAACCACGTGCCCGTCTGCTCGTGCCCGCCCGGCTACACGGGCGACCCGTTCACGTTCTGTCGCCGTTTCACCGAGGGTAACCGTTCGAGAGTAATCGTCGACGGGAAGCGTTCTAATTGCGTTCGTTTCAGAGGAACTCTGTCGCCCGAATCCGTGCGGTCCGAACACGGTGTGCCTGGCGAGGAGCGGCATCGTCGCGTGCAGCTGCCAACGCGGTTATCACGGCACGCCGGCGCTGGGCTGCCGCCACGAGTGCGAGAACGATTACGAATGCCCCGACCATCTGTCGTGCCGCCAGAATAAGTGCGTGTCGCCGTGCGACGACTGCGGCCTGAACGCCGAATGTGCCGGCGTGCGGAACCACGTGCCGTTGTGCCAGTGTCCGAAAGTAATGCGATCGCACGGCGCGAAGCGTCTCGCTAATCCGTTTCCGTTCGTTCGCAGGGCTACTTCGGCAATCCGTTGCTCAAGTGTCAGCCGGAGTGCGAGCTCGACAGCGATTGTCCGCACTTCAAGCCCGCGTGCGTGCACAACATGTGCTTCAATCCGTGCACGAGCGCGTGCGGCATCGACGCGATCTGTCAGCTGCAGGGCGCGACGCCGGTTTGTAGCTGTCCGACCGGTACCATCGGCAATCCGTACGAGATTTGTCGGAAGATCGAGATAAGTAAGGCGAACCGAACGCAAAAGATTTAAATGATGATTCAACTCTCTTCTCTTTCGCCCGAATTAAAGTCGATCCGTGCGAGGGCACGCCGTGCGGCGTCAACGCCGTCTGCGAGACGGACGGCTTGCGAGCGGTTTGCAAGTGCAGGGAGGGTCACCTCGGCAATCCGTTGGCCCGGTGCTACGAGGGCGATTGCATGGAGAACGACGATTGTCCCGATCATCAATCGTGCATTAATTACACGTAAACGATCAATCGACGATTATTTCATTCAATATTGTTACGGATTGTAAAACCGGTTTCTTTTTCAAGGTGCCAGAATCCGTGTTTGGGCAAATGCGCGTTGAACGCGAAATGCGTGGCCAGGCGACACGTGGCCGTTTGCTCGTGCCCGACTTCGTTCACCGGCGACGCATTGACCAAATGCAACGTGATACAGACGACGTATTTGACCGGAAATTATTACCGATACGTGTAAAAACGAGGGGGAATTAACCGCAAAACCGTACGAATTAGTCTTGTCTTAATATTAATTGTCTTTGTGTAAATAATATCGTTTCTTGTAAAACAAAATCGTTTTCAAACGGCTTCTAATGTTATACACGTTTTTATTAATGATTTCCTAATAATCGCCACTCCTGCAAATTTTATCGGTGAATATTTTATAATCTTGAACTGTGAATTTTATACAATAACTATTCAAAATACAATCAACCAACAATACAATTCATTCGTAAATTCGAAACCATTCAAGGCGACGTAGCTAATCGTCTGCCTTTCGGTGTGTTACAGTTTGACAGCTTTAAGAGCGTGATTTTAAACATTATCACTTCGACGACGAACGCACCGCAAGCGATCGCACAGCCGCAAGCCAGGAGACGGAAAGCGAACTCGACGTGTTCGAGCGTTAATCGTCGCGCGCGCTTATCATCGCCGCCGTCCGTAACGAACCTGGCCGCACGCAGATCCGTCGACCATCTGACGGACAATCCGTGCTCGCGTGTCGCCACAACGATCTTATCGATCGACTCCGTGTACGCGCTGCCGTACCGCAGCAGGTAACGCGGCTCCATCGGTTGAACGATCTTGCTGATTACGTAATCTTTATCGTCGAGATTGACGTACTCCTTCAGCATGGCGGAGTCGGAAAACATGAAGTGAGCCAACTTCTCCGCGCCGGTCGACGAACGCATCAAATCCTGGATCGGCTCGTTCACGAAACGCACGCGTTCGCGTAACAACGGCGCGGACTCGTCGTTCCAGCTGAGGACGAGACTTTTGAAGAATTCCGGAAAGATCAGCGTCAGATCGGATCGCGCCAATTGCCTCTCGTCCGCGATCCTCGCCTCGTACTGCGGCACCGTCAAATAGCTGCTGTACTTGCCTACAAATTTGCAATTAGCTTAATCGAGCGATTGCGATTATTTGGCCTCACCTTGGAACACGTAACTGACGTTGAACGCGGACAGAACGTAGGCGACCGTCCACAATCGCAGGACCGTCGATTTCGGCAAACGATTCGTGCCATAGCCGACGGTCAGACCGATCGTCTCGACGAGTGCCGCGTCGCAACGCAGCGGTGTCGCGTTCGTCGCGTACCTGTTCAACGCGTATCTAGCGATCGACGCGATTAAAACGCTCGCGACGACCGCGTACCAAACGATCGCCTCGAACGATCGCAACGCCACGGCGCCGTTCGACAGCTTACGCGCTTTCGGCACGATCCACACGTGCGGCACCTTGATGAAGCTGTCCGTGCTACTTCCGCGAAAGCCCACGACCATTCGCGTCGGATAAACGGCGCACACGTCGGTCGTACCGTTTGTTATCGAATCGTACAGGTAATCGCGGCCTTCGTGCGGCCGATCGACGGTGAACAGATCGTTGCCGGTCGTGTCGAACGTTAGACGGGCGCGGTACTTTTCCGCCCACAAATGCAACGGTTCGATCAGTAAACCGCGCGGCGGTTCGCACGTGCCATCGATGTAAGGCGCGGGATAGAATAACGGCAAAATTTCTACGATTACGTTACGATCGTTGAAATCAAACGGGAAGAAATCCACGACGCGATCGCGCTCGATCGCCGTCGACGTCGCCGCATAAACCTCGCAGTTCGCCAATCGCACGACGACGCTTTTATAGATTTGCGTGTCGGCGAAATGACGGATCACCGATCGCGCGTCGGTTTCCACGTCGTTTAAGACCACCAAGAAAATGGCGGTGCGGCTGATCTCGTCGTTCCAATAAACGGTGCGTTGGAGTCGCTCGATGGCGCGCGATAAATGCGACGCCGATTCGACGACGAGGAGATAAGCGCGACGATCGAATTCGCCGGCCGCACGCGGACCGGCCAAGATGTCGTCGTTTACGTTCCAAAAGATTCGCGGATTATCGACGGGCGATTCGCGTGCGAAACTTTGCGCCCACTCGTCGTAGACAATCAGAATCGTCTGGTCGGCGCGGAAGAGTTGACGCGCCAAACGGTTCAGGCAATCGGATCGTTGCCGTTGCGGATGAAGGAGTTCGGCGTTTGCAATTAGTAGCGGCAGCAGAAGAACGAGTAGAATCATTTTCTGGTGGTTTCTGGAGCGGGAGTCTTGAATTAGGGATCGATTAGATCTTAAATATGTTCCGGTCGCAGCTAAAAAAAAGTTAATAGGCCAGTATTTAACGGGATTGGATCGTTAAAAAGCAGTTAGCCGGTCTTCTAAAAGAGGTGCAACTTTTTTCTTAGCGCGCTTCATTCGCCTAATGGATTAGATTCTTAACGATTCTCCAAAATGCGACGATTGAATCGCTTAAGTCATTAGATTCCGATCAACGGACAACCGATTCTCGAATTGAGATTTAACGTTAAACTATTTCCATTAAGGAACCATTCCGCTTTTATTAGTTTCGTCGTAACGCGAAACTTTTTGTCCCCCGTTAATGAGTCCTAAAATCAGATTAGAAAGGCGTAAACAAATCGAATTCACGCGGCTTTACTTTCAAGAACGAAATCGGCAAATCGATCAGTCGTACGTAGCGTTCGTTTGCACTTCCAAATCGAGATAATAAACGCCCCTGCCGCGGCCGGACGTCCACGCGCCGAACGTGATCCGTTTCTTATTCTTGCAATCGCCCTTCGCGTACTTCGCCCAGCTGCTGCACGGCGTCGCCTTTATCCTCTTATCGTAGATCGACCGCAAATAGTAACGGTGACTCCGCGCGTGACTACAAAACACTACCGAAGAAACGGTTTAACAGCGCAACTTGTCGCCCCGACGGAGTAGACTTACGGTCTTCGTAACGAGCGTCGCGCCGCATCAGCGAACAACCGGGCTGCACCGCTTTGCCGCCGTTCGGATAGAAATCGATCGTGCCGATCGGCTCGACGAACCCCAGCACGCCACCGTCGGTGTGCACGACATCGACCATCGTCGCGTCGTTCTTATTCAAGCGGTACTCCTCGCCGATTAGCGGCACGTCGAAGATGGGCGCCGCCGGATCTAACGCGGTGATCCGCGCCAGTTTCTTGCCGGTCACGTTGTACACGCGCTTGCCGACGTACGAGGCCACCTGGCAGCCCAGCGAGTGCGATATCAAGTGGACGCTCTTGAACGTGACGCGTCGTTTCGCGTTCAGCGCGATCACGAAGTCGCCGATGGCCGCACCGACGGCCGGCACGGCCATCGAGGCCCGCATGTAGTCGGCGTCGCCGTAGACGGACCAATCGACGACGACGATGTTGTAGTCGCTCGTCTTCACGTAAGCGCGCGTCAAGTCTTTGCACCACTGCACGTGACAGTGCTCGGTCCAGCCGTGGATCAACAGTTTGATCTTCAGCTTGGTATTGATGCCGGCGAAAGTGTCGTCGATCGTGTAATTGTCCGACGGGTGCGATCGATTGAACAGGTAGTAGCGGATCTCGTTGGCGGCCACTTGGACGTTCTGCAACTTGAACACGTCCAATGAGAAGTCGAACGGTTTGTTATCGATCATCCGCAGTACGTCCGATTTGTACTTGACCAATCCCAAAACGTCGTGGCCTAGAAAGCGAATAAAGCGATTTATTGTTCGCGAAGTGTGGCGTAATTAAAAGTGGTCTTACCGCAAGACGCGCTAATGGCGCAAAGAATCTTTACGATCATGGCGAAACTAATTTGCATTATTCCGTATCCGCAATTGGTTTTAACGCGACGAACGAAATGAGAAGCAAAAAATACATCATCTGATGTACATCCGCACGTTTGTCGTTTCATTCTCGCAAAACCAATTATTACAATGTCAATGTTAACATACAAGGACTTTCACAATCTGGTTCTGATGATTTAAACGATAACCGGCCACGCTCACCTTTCTTAATTAAATTGCAATTATTACGCAACAACTGGGGGGAAAAGGATATAAGTTGAGGAACAGGATCCATAAGTTCGGCCAAATAAGAGATTACTTCTATTTAAATCATTTTATATTTCTCCCACGTTTGAATCGCGCTCGACACTTGACAACAGTTGTATAAGGCGAACAATAAAACGCCGCTCTTGTGGATTGGATCTACAAAAGAACATAAAGCAAAATCGGGCGGTTGTAAAACCGAGATTGCGGCTCTAAAACATTTTACCTGTGAATAGTCGATAAAAGAATACGTTACCGACATCGCTGCCGGCAAAGAAATAGAAGTTCGAGATGGCCGAAACCGCCAGCAGCGGACACGCGAACGTCGACACCATACGACGTCGACGGTTCGGCGTCAACGGCTTGCGATTCCATCTCGCGTACCATTTCCACGTGAATCGCGTGAAGAAATTCTCGACGATCACGCCGAGGAAATTCAACGTCGACCAGACGAGAATGTACGGCTGCAGTCCGTGCCATAAGTAGATGTAAGCGAAACATAAACCGCTCGAGGCGGTCACGTTACGAAAGGATCGCCGGTCGTACAACGTCGGCACGTAGATGCATCTAAAGAAACGTGCGAATTAGCGATATTGTTTCGCGACGAACGGCGACGCACTCAACTCCAAGAGGAACTTGTACAAACCGCGATCGAAGTACTTCCACATGTCCGTGTAGAAGTGGATGCGACCGATGCACTTCGGCAGTTCGGGCACTTTGCAGCCGTCGAAACGGGCCAACGTCGTACTGATGCCGTACATTATCAAGTACTTCATGTGGAAGAATTGGCCCATCGCGTAACCGTAACCGTACAACGACCACGAACTCATCGCCGCCACTTTCTACAACATAAAGTCATTAGTTGCGTTTAGCTTACGGTCGATGAATTTTTCGTGCTCACGTCCGGATGATAAGCATAAACGTTCACGTAGAAGTAGTGTAATAAATATTCGACGATCAGCAACCAGAAAACGAATCTCGATAGGCGTACGAGCAGATTGAAAAGTTTTAGAATGAGATTTCTCTGGTCGACTCTAAACACTTGCTTGTAATCGTTGTACAAGAGAAACGGGCCCGTTATCATTGTGGGCATGTAGAAACAGTAGGCCATACAGTCCAAGAAATTATCAGTCTCATATTCTCCATTATCTTCTGCTATCTTTTCATCATCATGGGATTTGCTTGGTAATTTAACAGTTTCCCTCTTGACTTTATAAGTATAAAAGTAAAGGCAACGAAGACTGATCCAAAACGACATTTGCAACACAATTGATGATTCCATCTCCTTCAGGTCCAACAGTCGATGAGGCTCTTGCAACTTCAACAAGTTAATTGTCACAATCCAAACAATGTTGCAAATCCACAGTACTATGTGGTTAGTATTAAGCATTCGATTGACTGCTTGGTACAATAATGGTTGTGCTGCAAGCAGTAAAATGGCTGTAAGATTGAATTTCATCCATAGGTATGCGAATGGCCAAATAACAAACCACAATTTCAGCACCTTAAAACATAAATACATTGAATTTATCAATAATATTAAAATTAGATCAGAACGTTACTTCATTCGATATCCTGTACAATTGTATTAGATGGGCGCCAATTAAATGTACGACAAACCACGGTACGGTCACTTTGTAGATGTACAAAATCATGTTCCATTCGTAATCGGATTTATCCTGTTTACGATGCAATTGCGACCAACCGTTGGCGAAGTCGTGGTAATGGTCGTCGTAATTGTTGAAATCTATCGAAACGTGATCGATTAAGGAAAAGAATTATTTGAAATTAGGGCGTCCTACCTTCATAACTGCTCTGCGAGAACGACCAAGTCGAATAAAAGACGAAACCGGTCCAAAGTGATAAGTTAAAAAGAATCTCGCACCATTTCGATCTATCGTCGATGTCGGACGATTTACGAGACGCCTCCTCGTGAAATCCTTCGTCCACGAATAATTCATCTTCCTCCACGAGCATCACTTTAATTCTTCATGTTTTTCGCCCCTTTGCAAATGTCATTCATATTCAAACGAAATCGTTTTATTTGTTTACCATCAACACGCGAGCGCCACCTTCAATTGACTCTTACTTTTGTTTATGATGATCTAACCTGTAATCAGATGTTAATAGTATATTTACACATGATAAACTTACATTAATAAATGAAATTACAATGGAAATTGGAGAATTATTATCGTACAAGGTAAGTAACGTATAATGTAAACGATTGGCGTTTGAATTATTGCATAAATTTCATTAAAGCCTTCGCAAGCAGTGAAGAGACCAAATGACGAAGATGCGGATGAAGATGATAACGAAAAGCAACGTAAAATGAGACGAATAGCTCGTGCCAAAGCCAGCAAAATGGCCAGATCGTCGTCCCCGACGCCGTCAATACAGACGCTAGATCAAATTACTGATGAGGAGAGACAGGAGATATTGAAATTTGTTGAGACTGAGCAAACTGAAGTATTTATTTAAATGGTTGCATTTAAGTTGTAATTCACGCTGATTTTTGGTTAATTTAAGGGCGAAGTGATTGATGAAACTGCCATCAAGAGGATCATACTGAATTTTGAGAAGAGATGTTTGAAGAATCGTGAGATGAGAATCAAGTTTCCTGATGCTCCCGAGAAATTTATGGAGAGTGAGGTTGAGCTACATGAAATATTGCAAGAGATGAGAGTGTTGGCCACTGCTCCAGACTATTATCCCTTATTGGTGAAATTGAATGTAATACCTAGCCTTTTGGAACTGTTATCTCATGATAACACAGATGTAGCTGTATGTATGACTTTGATAAATTTGACTGTGATGCTAAGTTGTTGGCTTTGTAGGTTGGCACAATAGAATTGTTACAAGAATTGACGGACGTGGACATCTTACACGAATCCGAAGAAGGTGCAGAAGCTTTAACAGATTCTCTATTAGAACACCAAGTACTGGCGTTGTTAGTGCAAAATTTGGAAAGACTAGATGAGAGCGTTAAAGAGGAAGCGGACGGTGTTCACAATACGTTGGCGATCATTGAGAATTTGACCGAACTGCGGCCGGAGATTTGTAACGAGGTCGTCAAGCAAAATTTCCTGCAGTGGCTGTTGAAGCGACTGAAAGTGAAATCGCCTTTCGACACGAACAAACTGTACGTTAGCGAGTTATTATCGATCCTGTTACAAGACAACAATCCGAATCGGTTGGCGTTAGGCGAAATCGACGGCATCGATACGTTATTACAACAGCTGGCATTTTATAAACGCCACGATCCTTCTAGCGCCGAAGAGCACGAGCTCATGGAGAACCTTTTCAATTGCTTGTGCAGCGCACTGATGGCGACGCCGAATCGCGAACGTTTCCTCAAAGGCGAAGGCTTACAACTGATGAATCTAATGTTGAGGGAGAAGAAGACGTCGCGCAACGGTTCGTTGAAAGTGCTAGATTACGCAATGTCCGGCCCGCACGGCAGAGACAATTGCAACAAGTTCGTCGACATTTTGGGTTTGCGCACGATATTTCCGCTGTTCATGAAGACGCCGAAAAAGAACCGCAAGAAGGTGCTGTCGGCTGAAGAGCACGAGGAACACGTCACCTCCATCATCGCGTCGATGTTGAGGAACTGTCGCGGCTCGCAACGACAACGGCTGGTGAGCAAGTTCATGGAGAACGATCACGAGAAAGTCGATCGATTGCTCGAGCTGCATTTCAAGTACTTGGAGAAGGTCGAGAGCGTCGAGGAAGAGGAGACGGACGACGACGCGGACGAGAATGCGTTGTACCTGAAACGATTGGAAGGCGGCCTCTTCACGTTGCAGCTGGTGGATTATATCGTAGTGGAGGTGTGCGCGGCCGGTCCGCCCAGTATCAAGCAGCGAGTGATGCAGATTCTGAATTTGCGCGGCGGCTCGCTGAAGACGATCAAGCACGTGATGCGCGAGTACGCTGGCAATTTGGGCGAGGAGGGCGACAAAGAGTGGCGCGATAACGAGCAGCAGCACATATTGAATTTGGTCGATAAGTTTTAATACATTGCGAACAATTTATTGTTTAATTGTGGTTATTATTTTCGTTCTTAGTGCAGTAACGAGACGATTTTTTGTTGAATAATTCATGAAGCAATATATCATCAAGAGTGGCGTTTTGTGGCGTGTTTCAGTTCGGTAGGCAACCAATTTTACGTCGATCAATTATTTTATAATTTTACACAAACTCTTGTTTTCACGACTGAATCGTGTTTCGCATTAAGTAAAGAAGTTGAAAAATTATGAATTTTGCAAATATGTTAGTTAATAATTAAAAATATTTATTTACAACATAATGTTTCCGTGGCGCCATCTCTCAGTGCTAACTAAATCAGGTGTGTAGTTCCGCGTAGTCATCACAAGTTTTGTCCGTGACTAACCGCTTTAAAATTTGATTTTTTCTGTGCATATACCAAATTTAATATCGTGACCTTAATCGTTGTTAAAAATATTACATTATAAAGTGCGTGTAGTATTGTGTATTAAGTGAGTGTGATTGTTATTTGGTGATGGTGTTTATATGAAAAGCTGTCGATGGAGAATTGCAGATTTCGACAAAAGGTACGTCCATTTTAAAATTGTTCTTTTGTTTTTACATGAATTCGCATTGAATAGCGTACAATTAGAAAAAAAAAGTCAATTTATTCGATAATAATATACAAATATTTACAATTGATTACAACAAGAAGCCGCTTAATTCGTTAATCAACAGAGAAATTACTAAGTACATTAACTTTTTCGTGCGAATGTGCTGCTCTTTTCTTGCAACTTTTTTCATAATAAATACGCGCAAGAAAGAAAAACAGAGAGGCATAGAAAAACAATTGGGTCGCAATAAATAAAACCTCAACTTAACCAACTAATCTTGCTTAAACGATAAGAAGTAGGTACACGTCTTGCAAATAATTGCACCTACTCGACGAATTTCGTATTTAGGAATGGGATTTCAATAGAGAAACTTAAAGGTTTACTTTGGTATAATCGTTTGCCATCAAACTCCACTCGACCATCTCATCGAAACAACTTTACCGAATACTACTTAACTAATTAACATTAAAGGTGGCAGTCTTCTTGTACTTCGTCCTCCGACTCTTTTCCTTTACACTAGAGAGAAACACTTAAGTTAGAGAATTAAATTAACCGTCGTACGTCGCTTAAACCGCGATTGACATCGAATTATCCATTAACGTCCGTTAAGTTGTAGCGTTGCCTCAACTGATCGTCGGTGATTAGAACCTTCGTGTCGACGATCGTCGACCGTAAATCGCCCGGACTCGCAATCGACGTCGTCGCCGAGGCGGCCGCCGCCGCCGCACCGACCGACTTCTTCTGCGCCAAATGTTGCCGCTGGTGCCGGATGTGCACCAACGACGGATCCAATAGCGTCGACGCCAGCAGGTTGCGTTCCCTCTCGCCGAATCGCGTCCCGGTGCCGGCCTCGTGCTCGTTGACGGTCCGCCGCAAATTGCACACCTCCGACGTGATATTGTTGCCGTTCGGCGCGTGCTTGTCGTTGCTCTTCGGCAGATCGATCGTGCACACGTCGATCGTCGGGTAGAGCAATCCGTCGACGTTGATCGTCGTCGAGATGCGGCCGAGGATGTCGGAGAAGCGATTCGACTCGCCGTTCGCCCGTCTCGCCGCGTCGACGATGATCGTCGGCAGCGGTTTCTGCGTGGCTGAAATGGGTTTCGAATTCGAGTTAGTCGCAGTTGCGCCGCTCGTTCGTAGATGGCGCCGCGCGGCGTCGTTGCCGGTGAGGTGACTTACAAGTGCCGACCGCGCACGTGGCGCCTTTGATCAGTTTGTCCGCGCGCACGACGTTACTGTCCTGATCCTCCGCCATGATCGCCAGGCCCATGTTCTTGTTGCGCGACTTCAGCCACGACTTCGTCGCCGGCTTCACGTCGAACTCGACGTAGCGCGTGCTCTCGCGGATCACCTTGCTGTCGCAGATGCGCAACTTGATGTCTGAAAGGGTCTCTTTGTTCGAAATTTTGTTTCGTTTCGTAGAGTCGCATTTACCTTTGTTCTTCTTCGATTGCCTCGCGTACCAATAGATCGTGATCCGCGTCAGCTTGTCGTCGACGCCCTCGGCGCTGCTGTCGCTCGTCGACGGCGCCGTCTTGTGCGACGTCTCGTTGCTCGACGGTATCCGGTACAATCGCAAAACGGCCGACGCCAAATGGACGGAGTCCTCGTTCGGTATCGACACGTTGAAGTAGAGGTTCATGAATTTCTCGTGTTTCCACGTGTTCTCGATCGTCTTCGGCGTTGTGCCTTTCAACGTAAGAACGTGCATTATTAGCGAATCAAGCTTTAGGGCTTGTCACTTACAAGACGGATAAAAGCTGCGGATCTTCTCCGTGTAGGCCGGAAACGTCACGTTCCGATTGTTGTCGATGATCTTGAAGATGTTCGTCAGGTTATTGAAACTTTTGACGTCCTGCTTCTTGGCGGTCGTTGTCGTCGTCGTCGGTGGCATCGACGCGTTGCCAGTCCTGCCCAAATGTTGCAGGATGTTGCCCTTTAACGTCGCTATCCATTTGTCGCGTGTCCTAAATTCAGTCAAGGATTTACAAGTGAAAACAAAAAACGAGCAAAATCTTGAGGGGCATTAAAAAAAAACACAAACGAACAACTACACCAAGTTAATGAATTTCGTGGTTCTGTTAATGAGGAGCGGCAATTAAAAGAACATCAAGCTTCTATCGAGGATTCGATTAAGGTTCGCAAGAAAAAGAAAGCGAAACTGAAATTCCCATGCGCTCTTTTCTCTTCATTCATCTACCATCATCATCATTATAATTCACGTCGTAGTTTCTTTCGAACGTCTACGAAGGTGGGAATCGAAATTACATGCAATTATCTTCGTTGTACGTGAGACGACGTTGCGTCTCAGACGTTTCCTTCATCCACCTGTTCTTTACGTACGTCTTACCGGACGAAACGCATAATTTCCCATTTATCGATGCGCGATCGAGCAGTAAATTATTTTCCCCATAATCGTCGACGATTGTAATTGGGAAATCGCCGCAGTAGTTTTTCCTCGATTAAATTCGCGAGGCGATTTTTCGCAATTAGAAAGGAGGGGGGTCGATGAAAACTGGTTTGTCTCTTACGCTCGTGGAACTGATTTAGCAAGAAATAGGAGGGACGTACGGTCCGAATGTACGCAATAAGTTGACGATTGAACAAAAACAAGAAAGAGGAAAGAATTGGGTATAAATAACGTTTGTGTGGGTTATTAGAATCGGCTAGACGCATACATTAATGATAATGGCAAATATCATTAGCATCGTTCGATTCTGAGCGATTCGTACCAGGAGGCGAGGGACGAAAGCGAAACGACAGTTTGTCATTTTCGTGTGCAAATTGCAATAAGAAACGGAAGCCCGCTGAATTGTTTATCAAACTGCGTAAACTTATTCGAGGCTCAATCCACAAAGCGGGCCCCGAAACTACTTTGAAGGCTCGTTTTCGAACGGCCCCCGTACGTTTATTTTCTATTATTGGCCAATAATACCGAGAGAAAACCGAATGAGAAAAAAGAAGGACGAAGAGGAATCTAGCAGACGTCTCGTTTCTCTGCTATCTGACTTAAATGGCATCCGATCAATTAAAACGTGTTTCGTCTAGCCTCGCGCCATAATCGTAGTAAGCAAGTCTCCGGCGGCATTCGTGTCAATGAAACGGAAACAAAAGAAATAAAAAAGGGAAACTTATTAATCAACAGTAGGCAACTGATGCTAGGAAACGTCACTGGAAGTAATTATGAGAAATTGATGTCGATTCAATGAAGACAGAAGATGGTAACTTATTAATAGTTGGCAATTAATGTGGGAAAACTTCGTTGGAAATGACTGGCGATTGAATTTAATCATAAGTTGGCACTACTGCGGGGAGACTTGAGGAGCGAATGTCACTGACAGGAAGTGAAGAGGGAAGATGGCAACTTTATAATCAACAGTTGGCAATTAGAGCGGGAAAACTTCGTTGGAAATGACTGGCGATTGAATTTAATCATAAGTTGGCACTACTGCGGGGAGACTTGAGGAGCGAAAGTCACTGACAGGAAGTGAAAAATGGCAACTTTGTAATCAACAGTTGGCAATTAGAGCGGGAAAACTTCGTTGGAAATGACTGGCAATTGAATTTAATCATGAGTTGGCACTACTGCGGGGAGACTTGAGGAGCGAATGTCACTGACAGGAAGTGAAAAATGGCAACTTTGTAATCAACAGTTGGCAATTAGAGCGGGAAAACTTCGTTGGAAATGACTGGCGATTGAATTTAATCATAAGTTGGCACTACTGCGGGGAGACTTGAGGAGCGAATGTCACTGACAGGAAGTGAAGAGGGAAAATGGCAACTTTGTAATCAACAGTTGGCAATTAGAGCGGGAAAACTTCGTTGGAAATGACTGGCAATTGAATTTAATCATGAGTTGGCACTACTGCGAGGAGACTTGAGGAGCGAATGTCACTGACAGGAAGTGAAAAATGGCAACTTATTAATCGACAGTTGGCAACGAATCCGGGACTCTTGTACGCATAAAATTAATGGGAGTGTGGCAGCAATGGGGAGGATCGAACGAAGGGATAACAATCGCCGATCGCCCTATATACAATTATCATTGCTGCCAACAACCGTTACCGATGCCGCCTTTCCCGTTTCCCCCTTTTTGCGCCCGGCAATCGTGAATCCGTTTCGCTTTCCATTCGTCTTTTCCACGGCTATCGTTATTAATCGTCATGATGATGATGAAGAAATGACTTTTAAAATGTTATAAAATAATATGTATATATATATGGAAAGGGTCATTACACTTGGGGAAAAGAGAAGTAAGGCGAGAGAGAAGGAGAGAGACTGGTCTAGTCTAGACGTGTACACATTAAAAAATCATACATAACACACACACACACACACACACGCACATGTACGTGTACGTGTACAGTAATTTATTAGTAATATAAATGTTATTCAACAAAAACAAAGCCAGAAGAAGCGAGACGAGATTGCCACAGAAGACGATGACGATCGGGGACGTTGATCGTGAAGCCGCGAAGAAGTCGCACGAGAAATGCTAATGAAGATGATGCGAGACGCTGGAGAGACGAGGAGGAGGCAAACCGATCGAGAAGCAACGAATGAAGAGATCGAACGGAGAAAAACTTGTCCGCCGCCAGCAGCGGCAGCAGGAGTCTGCGATATGCGGAAGCTGCATTAATTTATGACATTGATAATAAGAGACGTGAACCTGTGCGATGATGTGGCCGAGAGACGGAGGAGAAGACGAAGAAGTAGAAGAAGAAGTCTTCTTCTACGGCAAACGATTGTGGGACTTGGAGAAAGAGGAGACGATCATTCGCGTGCACGTGTGATCGTCATCCATATTATTATGGTATAAAATTTTAATAGGATTTTTATTGAGCGAGCGGTATCAATTAACTTTATTACTGTTATTAAATAATACGGATTGAGAGCGAAAGAGCCCGTGGCGATGGTTAGATCGCGCGAGAAAAGTATCTCGCAGACAGGCGAGACGTAGAAAACAAAAATTAGAAAGTTTCGAGTTGAGGAAGACGAGAGGAAAAAGAAAGGAAACAACTATCACGACAACGACGACGAGAAAAGAAAATGATGAAGGAATAGGCGACGCGATCGATTCCTTGAGTTTCTAAGCGATCTCGTCGATTGGCACGATGACGAAAGCAGTTTGCAAATTGTAAATTCGGTAAAAAGCTAAAACACTTAGATAACGAGGTAAAAATGTTAGACGAAAAGAGGAAAAACGTTAAACAAAATAGGCAACAAAAGTTAGATGAGAAGGCAAAAAGTTGGACAAGAGGCCAGAAAAGTTAAACAAGAAAAAGTTAGAGAAAAGTGCAAGAAAAGTTAGACAAACACGCAAGAACGCCAGAGAAAAGGACAAATGCCATTTAGACAAAACAGACAAAAAAAATTCTAACAGGCTAATTGGAAAAGAATAAACACAAAAAGGCAACAAAGTCAAACAAAAGGGCAACAAAGATAAACAAAAGGCCAACAAAGTTAAACAAAACACTAGAAAGTCAAACAAAAAAAAACAAGAAAGTCAAAACAATCAACAAATTTAAACAAAATGCTAACAATGTCAAACAAAAAGACCAGAAAGTCAAACAAAAAGGCAAGAAAGTCAGAACAGGCAACAAAGTCAAGTAAAGAAACTAGACAGTTAAACAAAAAGGCAGCAAAGTCAAACAAAATGGCAAGAAAGCTAACAAAAGGAAAGAATGTCAAACAAAGAAACTAGAAAGTCAAACAAAAAGGCAAGAAACCTATTATCAAAGGCAAAAACCCAAATTAAAGAAGAAAACAAAGAAATTACTCTAAAAAGGGCAGTGGGGACGGACTAAATGACAGAAAAAAGGCCGCCAAAGAGGCAAAAAGTCAGATGCAAAAAAGTGATTGCAAGTGGCAAACTACTAAGAGACTAGAAGGAAAAAATGCAAACAAATGACTGTTGAGAGGCGATAAGGACGATCGAAGGACAAAGAAGGACCGAATGTGAAGCAAAGGGTAACTCAATCGCAAGCCAACCGAGTGACAGACGAAGAAGACAAACAAAAGGGCAACAGATTGATAAGTGAGCGAGAAAAAAAAAACGTGGAAATGCGAACATGGGAAAAAGCCAATCATCGTTCTCGCTCGTTGCCCATTTTTCGCTCCTCTCCACTTACGTCCTTTTTGCAAATAACAATGGATAATATTTAATAATGAAACTTGACACACGCACGCACACATAAAGGATTAATAATAATAATAAATGATCGAGCGGAGTACACAACAATAAAAAGTCGAGACCGTCTGGTATCTGTCTACGATACTTTCCATCATATTTAACACGCCGAAGACAGAGACATAGACAATTTAACAGACACATAACAATAACGATCATGATGATGATGATGAGCACGATGATAATGATGAAATAGGAGGAGGAACGAGAAAACAAAACAAAAAAACGAAGCGAGCGAGAGATTCGTTCCTCCTCCTCTTTCACCGATCGTCCGTTTCGATTTTATTTTTATCGCATTCCTAGACAACAGACGGCCACGAGTCATCTTCATCATCATTATCATCATCATCATCATCGAGAATTCATTCTCTCTTCTTTTCGCTCTTGCTCTCTCTCTCTCTCTCATTTCGTTCGTTTCTCTGTCCATTCGAGTCTACCACCGCAACTGTCACGGTCTTGCGGCGAAGACAATCAAATCCCCGAAGAACCGCGTGTTCAACGACGATGATTCTAATTACTCGTTGCGTTTCGTTTTTCATTTCCAACAATCGGAAAAGTCGAATTTTCAATTAATCGTTCCGGAAACGGTTTTTCCGGGCGCATTTTCCCTATCGCTCGTCAATTGTTTCTCCTTTGCGTCAAACTCGAAACGGCTCGCATTTGCAGGTGTTGTCGTTTGAATTGTGCGTGGATTGCGAAACCGTGCAAACAAATTACGTTTTGTTTTGCAAAACAATGCGATACGCAATCGATTAGAATTAGAGAACAATGGCCAGCATTGACGTTAATTAATTTTCGCCGTCCCATTGCACTTCTGTGCGGGGCATCGAGTGCGATTGTTTGCGATCTCTTGTGGGCGGAAAACAAAAGCAAAGCGATAATATCATATATATCATGCAACAACAACAACAACAGCAACAACACGCAAACACTTGTTTTTACCAAATGTCCTGCTCGTCGTTGGGGTAGCTTGAAAAGAGAAAGAGAAAATCGTTGTTGAATTAAACGTCGATTCGGTGAATTTTCGAAAGCGTCAAGTCAAATCGGCGAAGAAGCGTGTCGTTGACCACCGATGGTCAGCGGCGGTAATAATAATAAACAAATCGAACGACTGTCTGGCGTTTATTATTCTTATTATTGCCGCTGTTGCGGAGGAAGAGAATTAAAAATACGACGCCTTTTTGGTTGTCGTCCAAGAAATCGTCAGCGAGTTCAATTTGTTTTCTCTTTTTGCGAAATATCTGCGAAAAATTCCCAAATCGAAATTTCCTCCCGGTCGACTTACCTGTTCCTAATCATTTGCATGTACTCCAAATCGGCGATCGTGCCGTTGTTCCCGTCCGATGGACTCGCCTCTTGCGCCGGCTGATCCGACAGCATCGGATAATCCTCGTCCGTCGCCATCGTCGACTTCTTGCCAATCTCCTCACCATCATCTCGCTCGGACTCGTTCCTGGCGCCGCCGTCGGCCAAATGGTTGTCGTAGTAGCTCTCCAAGAACTTCACCAGATACCGACCGTCCTCCACGTCATCGGCGGAATCTCGCCTCGATGCCGACGAAGTCGTCCGGCTCAACGGTACCGTTAGCACGCACGCGACCGTCATCATCAGCAGCTGAAGACGCACCGCCGTTTCGATTAGCACCATTTTCGTTCGTCTTACTTTCACTCGTTCGTTGCCGGTCGCACGCGAAAATTCGCACGGTTCACTCGCTCTCGCAATCACGGGGAAGGAAGCGATTGCGAATTGTTCATCGTCGATTGCGCCCCCGTTGGATCGGTCTCGCCGCCTCCGGCCTCGGCTGCCGAAGAGACAATCGTTAAATCGAGCAATCAACTCGAGACTTCGTTCGGAACACACGCACGCACGACGACGACGACCAAACGAAACGTATCGATTAATCCGTGTTCGATTGCTCGTGCGGCTCGCGTAGAAATTCGACGGAATATATTTTCGTATTTTCTATGGGAGATGTTCGCGGCAGTGAGTTGAATTGGAAACTAAGGTGCTAGTATAAGTAATAATAATAGTAATAATAATAGAACGTAGACCATTCATCGCGTGGAAAGAGGACGATGACGGCGTTCGCACTCTCGCTCGCACGAACGCTCGCGTCGCCTCGTTCCTCTTCTTCGCTCGCGGTCTCGCACGCGGTCTTCGTCGTCCGTCGACCGCCTCCTTTTCCAATCTTTTATTAATAATTTTCGCGAAAAGAAAACAACAAAAAAAAGGCAAACAAACGAACGAACGAGAAAAAGCGAAACAGAAATCGGCGACTCGCGAATGGGGGAGATGAGGAGACTTCCGAGCGGGCAAATTGCGGAAAGCGTTAATCGAAATTTCTTACGTGGCTTCTTGCGTTCGACGGTGGGCCGACTCGAAGATTTTGCGGGCGAAAGCGATCGATCGGGGAAAACGGATTCGCACTGCTCGACGTGCAAATCGGTTCGCATTTATTTATAGGGCGACGATAACGAGATGCGATTTCGGGCGAACGAGGGAAACAGAGGAGGACGGATTCGGATGCAAATTGAGAACGCTCGCGGCTCGTAGCGTAGTACGCGAAATTTGAATATGATAAATCGCTCGCGAATACGATAATCGTCGACGGCGCATTTTAAAATTCGTAGGTGCGAATCACCGCCGTTTCTCTCCGTTTGCGTTTTTTCTTTCTGCACGAACGAGATGAAGAGAATGACACAAATTTATGCCATCATCATCATCATCATCGGCATCGGCATTTTACGATTATAAAATACTACGAGCTTATAATGTACGCGCACACACGTACGACTCCGCGTGTGTCTGTGTGCGTGTGTGTGTGTGTGTTGTAAAAGACAGCCTTCTGTCTAGACGTCTCTTCGCATAATGTATGCAAAAATTGATCTTGATTTGTTTGATTCGCACGCCATTTATCATTAGCACACACACGAACGTTAAATGCGACAGCGACGTATGCGAGGCGAGGTACGGTGCGATCAATAATAGCTGTCAATTACGAAAAAATAAACAAAAAAACAAAAACAGCAACTTTCGCATCGACGTTGGCCAAAGTGCAAAATTCGCCTTTAGTCACGGAACGTTCGTTTTCGGCGAGTTTTCGACGAGTTTTCGGCGAGTTTTCGGCGCAATTTTCCTTCGCACTTCGCCTATCGAAGAAATTCGCTTATCGCGCGTCTTTCTTTATCGTTAACCTTTCCTATTCGTTTCTCTGCACTATCAATTTACCAATCGACGCCATCGATGTCTTCATATTACGGCGTAAACGGATACCCGAACGGCGAACAAACAAACAAACAAACAAACGACACCCAATCGCGATAGTTAATTAGTCGTCGTTTAACGCCCGTTCACAGGATGTGCTGATATCGATTAATTTGCGAATTGCGAATAGTAATAATAATAATTAAGTACAAATTGCTCGTGTGTTAATTTGATATTGTGGAAGAGGTAGGAGAGGAAAGAAGCGAATGCGAGAGGGAGCGAAGACATTCATTCACCTTCGACGGCCCCGCAAATCCAATGCCCCGCAATGAGGCGGTGAAATGGGTCATTAACACTGCGAAATCCCCGTCTAACACCTATATAATACATAATTTTTTTTGTATGCAAAGTGTGATAGTTTTGCACGCAGTAAAGAGACAAAGGAAAATTGACACCGATTAGCAATTCGCCGCATTCTATTGCAATTTGCATTTTGCTCGAATTACGCCGCGGGTCGAATTTACGAACGGAGAAACGTGAACGAAGCCCGCGAAGAGACTTCTTGCTTCTCGCGAAAGATTCTTCGCCCACTTACCCAGCGATCGCAACAATTTGTGCACAAAATCTCGCCTTTTTTCGCGAGCTTGTTTTTATCACGATTGGCAACGCGCCAATTGGCCGGGTCGCGCGAACCGAATTCGCAACAAAAATTTCCGCTCAAATCACGCTTTATTATTATCATCATCATCATTATCGAAAGCAAGAAAGAGACATTCGCCGTTTATTGTTCGCGTCAATCGAGGCGAAAATGCTTTCGCAAAAAGTCGCTCGTTATCGCCGCGTCGCCCCCTTTCGCCGCCTCCTTTTTCTTCGCCTTCCCATCGTCGCCGTCCTCCTTCTTCCCGTCCTTCTTCTTATCCGCGTCCTTCTTCTGCCCGCCGTCTTTGTCCGCCAGCGATTTCGCACTTCCGCCCCGGCCGATCGGCGTTTCCGTTTGCACGGCGAGACGCCACGGCACGAAGACGGGGTGTCTGAGCGTGTCGATGGCGTCCGTCAATTTGTTGGTGATGATGAAGAAGTCGACGAGCGTCTTGCTCTTCATCAATCGACGCGCCCGTTCGTACTCGCGGCCGGGACAAAAGTTGACGCGATGCGTCCATTTGAGCGAGCCGTTCCGATGAATCTTCAGGCACTAGTTTGCAAAATTGGTTATCTTCGCTTTGTCGCTGTTTATTTTGTGATTGATCACTTACTACAGTCTGTTGAAGTTTGCGGAGATTGTTGCAGATCTTCCGCATGAACATCCTCCTTTTTTCGCAGTTTTCTTCCTTAAGATTTTGCCATTTAAGCGCCACAACGAATTTCGATTATCGTGCCAAAAGTGTAAGTGTCAATCGGCGACAATTTGATTAGTCGTTGCACCGCGATTCTGATGTGAGTGACGGCGTTTGTTTCGTTTTTCTTTTTTTTTTTTTTGGCGAAAAGGTTCTCGGAATTTCTAGCGTTTAGTCGGTTTGCGTTACAATCGGCATGTAGGAGATGTACTTGAGCATCGACGAGGAGTTGAACCTCAACGGGGCCATCGCGTGGCAATTTGGCCCGAAGCGGTCCGTCGAAACGGTTTTCGACGCATCGAATCGCGCCAACGTCGAATCAACGTGATCCGACGACATTTTACACGGATCCGTTGCCTTCTCTGACATTTCCCGCTTCCTCTTGCACGGATCTTTGGCCACTTGACAGGGATCGCACTTTTTCTTACACGGATCCTCCTTCTTTTTACAAGGATCCTCCTTTTTCTTGCAAGGGTCTTTCTTTTTGCAAGGGTCCTCCTTCTTTTTACAAGGATCCTCCTTTTTCTTGCAAGGGTCTTTCTTCTTGCAAGGGTCCTCCTTCTTGCAAGGGTCCTCCTTTTTGCAAGGGTCTTTCTTTTTACAAGGGTCCTCCTTTTTGCAAGGGTCTTTCTTCTTGCAAGGGTCCTCCTTTTTGCAAGGGTCTTTCTTCTTGCAAGGGTCCTCCTTCTTGCAAGGGTCTTTCTTTTTACAAGGGTCCTCCTTCTTGCAAGGGTCTTTCTTTTTGCACGGATCGTCTGTTATTTTGCAAGGGTCCTTCTTTTTGCACGGATCTTCCTTCTTTTTGCATGGGTCGTCTGTTATTTTGCAAGGATCCTTCTTTTTCTGGCAAGGATCTTTCTTACAAGGGTCCTCTTTCTTGCACGGATCCTCCTTCTTCTTGCACGGATCCTCTTTCTTCTTGCACAGATCGTCCGCCTTCGGTGGACATCGGTCGAGTAGGGTCGCGGTGCTGGTGAAATCGCGCCTTTGCGACTTGACGGCAGCGTCGCCGTGGAACCATTCGTACGGATTCTCCCGCTGGCAATAGATTTCCGCGTACGTCAGCGGGCTTCGTTTCTTCGCCCGCCGCGCACCGATCGCCGCCGGTCCGCGCGACTCGCGCGCGAAAAACCTGGCGCGACTGTTCAGCACCGCGTCGTACAGATTCTCGTCGCGTCGTCGCAGGTAGCGATCGCGCGACTCCCGCGCCATCGCTCGTCCGCGATCGCTCGCAAACTCGTCCGTCTCGACGTCGGGCGACGCTTCTTCTTCGCCTTCGTCGACGGGCACGTATTTCCGCGCGGAATAATGCGACAACGTCTCGTGCCGCCGGAATCCCGTCTCCTCGTCGCGCACCTCCTCCTCGACGTGTCGCGTGATCGTCACCGGCGGTCGCCTCGTGTCGCCGTGGTTCGGCCGAACGGTGCGGCCGAAGCGTCGACAGTTCTCGTGCTGTTCCGTGCGCTGATTCAACGCGATCGCGTCGTACGTCGGTCGGCGGTCGCGCAATAACGATTGGCGACCGGTGGCGGCGATCGCGGTCGAGTACGAGGCCGTCTGTTGTCGTTGTTGTTGCTCGGCGCGCATCGGGTCGCGATGGACGTCGTGGACGAGGAGCGGCTCGACCGTTTTCGCGCCGATCGGCGTTTGGTTGATCGCGCGCTGGATTGTCGACGAGTTCTAAACGGTTCGCTGTTAATCGATTGGGTTTTCCGATCGGTTCGACGTACTTACGTGTGGAAGGTTTCGAAATAGTTGCACGAGGAATTTGAAAGTCATCATACGTCTGCCGAAAAGTGGAAGAAAAATTTGGTTTGCGGAGACGAAATCGCGATTGACGTTAATTGCACATCTCGCTGGTCCGTTTCCCGTCAATGTTTCGTCAAAAAGGGCGCACCAACTGAGATCTTTTCGATTGTACGCCTAGCGCCATCTACGGCTTTGCGCCCGCAACTGAAATTAACCATGTTTAAGGTACTTCCGATGCTCGCTGTGTAAAATTGTTTATGAAGACTTCTTCGAAGTGTAATTGCACTTTAAATCGCATAGATAAACTTTCAAACGCCTTCGCGCCTCGTATTTTAAACAGTTTGCCCCTTTATGGCGGCACCGATCAGTAAATAGCACATGTACCGCCATCTATTGCTTTGCGCGCCTAACTAAAACCGCGATTTAATGTAATTTCCTTTGCAGTGTTACATTATTTGCGCTCCGATTTGCAAAAGGACGAAAGGTTTATAATAAATCGTTGCCTCGGAGATTTCGCTCTGTTCGTTTATTTCTCGTTTAAATACATATAGCTGGCGACATCTATTGCTTTGCGCTCGCTAATTGAAATTGGTTCGCGTCGACGTTATTGCTTGATTGATTGTCTAACCTCGCGCAAATGCTCGATTACTGCCCCATATTCGGTCGCGTGTAACGTTAGACATCTGCTTAGGTTAGGTTTCTTGTTTACGTTAAGTTTCTGTTTACGTTTCCTATCAATTGGCCGCTGTTAAAAATAATTAAACGATGGAGAACAAAAGTAACGAGAAGAGCGACGGTAGATGCAAACTGTGCGCGAAACTCAACGGCCTATTGTTTTACATGTCGATCGGTAAAGTGCTGGTCACCGCATCGATAACGCTATTCGCCGTCCTCGTTCTGTACGTTTGCAAGGCGTACATTCGAACGATCTTGTTGTGGCTGGAGCGTCAAGATTCTGCGATTGTGGCGGCGACGATATTGATATTGTTCGTAATCGTCTCGTTCCCGATCGGTCTCGGTTACATCGTGTTGGTAACCGCGGCCGGCTACTTGTTCGACGTGAGGAACGGTCTAATGCTGTCGATGGCCGGCGCGAATGTGGGCCTGTTCGTTGCACATAACGCGATCAAAATGCTGGGCAATCACAGTCGGATTAAAAAGTTCACGGAGATGGAGATGGCGAAGGCGATCGCGCGCGTCATATCAGGTCCATTAAGTTTTAAGATAATATTATGCGCCCGCGTCACTCCCATACCGTTTGGATTCCAGAACACGATATTCGCTGTAAAGAGTTTTCACGTTTGTTTTTTGTTTTGCTTAATTCGAAATACGATACGATCGCGTCCTCAATGTTTATACGCGTCGCGGTCAACTTAGAGTCGACAAATGAACGTGTCAAACTTCGGCAACGAAGGTAGAAGCGCAATTATCGGACGGAAAACGAAAGCGATCCGGTTGCTTGCGGGCGACTTTTTATACAGTGTGTCGCAAAAAAAGTGTGACACGTCAATATGAGACCGCTACTTTTTCCTTCGTGGCTCAATCTGAACCGCATCGATATTATTGGATTCCGAATGGCAAACTGCATCCAATTCGAGCGATTTCAATTACTTTTTAATAATAGTTTCAAAAACATTGCAAATAATTGAAGTTTCGCAAAGCGAAATTAATACGCTTTAGATTGCCAAAATTGCTTATTGCCCTTCGAAGCCCTTTCCTGACTTGCAGAGGTCGCGTTCGGAAAGGATGGACGTACGTCCAAGACGTTTGATTGTTCCAAATTTCTTAGGATTTTGCAAGAAATGTTGCAGGACAGTTTCGAAACGGTTTATGGCCGTTGTAACGTATCGTTGACTAAGTCCGCACTGTAATATTCAATAATTTCGCCTCTTTCGATGTTAGACAAAGAACTGGAAGGCGACATTTTGATCAAAATCCTGCTCAATGACCTGGCGTATTACAAAAAGTTCATTCGCGAAGATTTTCGGATGTTTTAAGTGGCTTAAGTTGATTCTCGCGAGTGATCTTGCATTTCTGGGTCAGTGAAATTCAATTATTTGCAATATTTTTGAAGCTTTTATTAAATGCAATCGCATTGATTCGATGCATTATGTCATTCTGAATCCAATAAAGTCGGTTCGGTCGAAATTGAGCCACGAGAAAAGAGGTTATGCGCAAAAATGTGGTGCTCTTATACAGGGTGTCCCAAAAGAAGTGCAAATAAATATTGAGCGCGATTGTATACATATTGTTGTCGAGTGAGCCATCTCCTTCGATTGCCTGATGTCGATCGGATAATCGATTGTGAACGTTTCAGTTGAGCAACGTCAACTGTAAATTGTACCATCTCGCCTCGTTTATCGGCTTGCTGCCGGCGCAAATAATCGCGACGACCGTCGGGTCGACGCTCAAATCGATGCTGGACGTGTTCGAGAATAGGGAACTCTCGACGACCGCATACGTCTTCATCACGTTGCAGGTGACGCAAATGCTGCAGTTGTCTGCAAGTGGTCGTGTGGTTCGATTGTTTTCATTTTTTAGCTGATAATCGGCGTTAGCGTGATGGCTTGGGTCACTGCGAAAGCGAGAAAAGAACTGATTAAGGTCCTCGACGAGGCCAATGCGAAATATGGACTGAACGGTAGCTTTAACGTCGTGTAAGATTATTATTATTGACAAAGTGTGACTTTATTAACCAAAAAAAAAAAGCAAAAATAGCTTTAGGGTTTGTACGTTCTTTTTTTTATTAATACGAATACAAGAATATTATTAACGATTATGTACATGTTTTCTAAAATGGAAAATACAAGAATACAATTCGTCATCGATCTTAACCTTAGGACCTAATCATATATAAACTGGTATAAAAAACTGCTTATAAGTTAATCGATATAAAAATAACGTTACGTGAAAATATGGACGGAGAACTCTCCTTCGCATCGAATTACCACCGACTTCATGTTGCTCATCGAAAATGCACCATTTCTTATGCAGGGCGATCAAGGAGTAATCAGACTTCGACGTGATTTGCCTACGTCCAAATCACGTTACCCTTTTCGTCGCTTCCGCGTTAATAAGTGGCAGTTTAAACAGGTGACGTACGAAAAAAAAAATGAATCGAAATGACGTCTACCAAATTTGCATATCTTAGCCAGCAAGATATTAGCGTTTGCGATCAGAAAAGAAAAGCGACTGAAGGACAAAATGACTAGCAGCTAACTATTCGTTAAAACAAAATGCTATTTCTTATAATCAGTGTTTGAGCAACTTTTTCAATTGAGCAAACTCTCCTACTTGTCTTTTGTCTTCGATTAGGATTGAAACTGCGTGAAACAATCTAGATATTCGCTTCAGATTCCGCTATCTATTGTCAAACCAAAAAAAAAAGGAAACTAGATTAATGTGAGCAAACAAGAAAAAAAAATGAAAAATCGCCTCGCGCCATCATCGTCGGCCGCAATCGATCACACGGTCGCGGCCGTCGTCTCGTCGAGTATCGTGTAGTTGCGATTGAATTGCGAGTGCCGACGCAGATTCTTCATGCCGATCTCGATCGTCTCCTTGGTGAAGATGAGCGACTTGTAGCCGTTGACGATGACCGCCACCACGATGCAACTGCCCAAGAAGATGCAACCGTACGTCACCAGCGGCGACGCGATATCGCAGAAAGTCGTCGCCAAATAGATCCATCTGCGGATCGGCGGCGTCAATTCGTCGACGCCCTGAGAACGTTAACGCAAGACTTTAACGCTTCGCCGCCCCCCGCGCAAATCGAACGCGCTCCTCCGCTTACCTCCTCGAGCCACATGATCGGGAAATAGATGCTCGGGAAGCTCGCCACCGTCCAAATGTCGCGCGCCCGCTCCACCTTCAGATTGACCTGCAGCCGCACCTTGCCCTCCAACGGCACGCCGATCTTCGGCTGGATCTTCATGTACGTCCCGTGTTTCTCCGCGTCCGGCTCGAGGCCGTCGAACGCGTCGCGAATGTCGCTGGCCGCGTCGAAAAAGTGCGGATTCGACACGTAGATCGGCGCATCTAATATTACAAACAAAAAACAAACAAAGAAAACAGAAAGGTTAGGATCGATTCCGCGACCGAGTCGCGCGTCGCCAATCACGTACCGAAGTGACACGGACTGACGCTTTGCAGCCCCTTCGGCGGACACGTCTCGCTGTTCGGGCAGAAGCACTTGTTCGCCTCGAGGTCGCTGCGATAGAGGTCGCTGGTCGGCGTGTACAGGTCGACGTTGATCCCTGCGAGCAAACGCGTTTCATTGATCGCATGGTACGTTTAAGTGATACAGTGCGATCAATAAAGTTACGAAAAAGTTTGTTTGTTGGTTTCGACTCACCGCTCTTCGTCTCCGAGCGGCGATACTTCAGCGGCAGTATGCGACAGATGTCCTTGTCGTAGATGTGCACGATGTCCGACTTGGTGAAGTAGCGCGGCGGGAAGAACGAGCCCTCGCTGCCGTGGATGTTCGAGCACGGGGCCGCGTTCCAATTCGGCAACTTGTCGTTGCCGTTGATGTTGTCGATCAGCCCGAACACGGACATGTCGTTCTCGCCCGTGTATATCGTCGATATCTCCGAAATCGTGCCGTTACGCTAAGGGGAAAATCGATCAAAATTTGACGTCTTCCAAAACGTCGAATGTCGGCAATTCAATAAATGACTCGTTTTTTTTTTTCTTCCGTAAGCTAGCGGTTGTAAGCGGTTGGCAATGCCGGGCAACTTGTACGGCAAAAATCGGGATCGTTTATTGATCCACCGGTACCACCACCTCAAACATTTGTTTGTTGCATTGTCGATTCAAATTTGCCGTTATCTTCGAACACGTCAAATGGCAAGTCAATAAACGATTCGTTTTCTCGCAAGCTGGCAGTTGTATACGGTTGGCAATGCTGGGGAAGCGTTGCCAACTTGTACCGAAAAAAAAATGTCACGATCGTTTATTGATCCACCGGTACCACCACCTCAAACATTTGTTTGTTGCACTGTCGATTCAAATTTGCGGTTATCTTCGAACACGTCAAATGGCAAGCCAATAAACGATTCGTTTTTCTCGCAAGCTGGCAGTTGTAAACGGTTGGCAATGCTGGGGAAGCGTTGCCAACTTGTATCGAAAAAAAAATGTCACGATCGTTTATTGATCCACCGGTACCACCACCTCAAACATTTGTTTGTTGCACTGTCGATTCAAATTTGCCGTTATCTTCGAACACGTCAAATGGCAAGTCAATAAACGAGTCGTTTTCTCGCAAGCTGGCAGTTGTAAACGGTTGGCAATGCTGGGGAAGCGTTGCCAACTTGTATCGAAAAAAAAAATGTCACGATCGTTTATTGATCCACCGGTACCACCACCTCAAACATTTGCTTGTTGCACTGTCGATTCAAATTTGCCGTTATCTTCGAACACGTCAAATGGCAAGTCAATAAACGAGTCGTTTTCTCGCAAGCTGGCAGTTGTAAACGGTTGGCAATGCTGGGGAAGCGTTGCCAACTTGTATCGAAAAAAAAAATGTCACGATCGTTTATTGATCCACCGGTACCACCACCTTAAGCTTCAGATTCGTTTCGCATCCTCTAAATCTCTTACCCCTAGCAATAGACCCATTTTGTCTTTGGGCCGTTTATGCTTCGGATAGAACTGATGGGCGAGCGCGATGATCGTGTCGTCGTAGCCGAGGACCAATTGGTCGGGCGTCAGCGTGACGAACGGCTTGTACTTGCTGAACATTAGCAAGATCGAGATCGTGCTGCGAATGGTCGAGCCGAGCGAGTTCGATTGGCTCGTCAGCGACTGAAAAGCGATCGTTGCTTTAATCGGTCGAGGAAGAAACGTCTTCGAATCGCAACTGCATTTACCAATAGGGGTATGTTGGGCACGGTCAGTTTGACGTTGTTCTGGACGGAGAGCTCGGGCACGAACTCCAAGATTTTCCGATGTTGAAACGACACGGTGCCGTTCTCGTGGAACTTCACGTTGATCTTTTGCATGTCCTCGCTGTCGGAAGAAAAGAAGATCGCATTTAAAGCAAGACAAGGGAGACAATCTCTCTTTCGTTTTCGCTTAAGACGACCTTAATTCGTCTCGGAGAAATGCGATTACATAAACGCGAATTGCGCCGATATTTAAGCGTTTAATTAAACGCGAACAATTGCGCGCGATTTTTTTCGTTCACCGGTCGGCGATTTAAAGCGAAGAAAGGAAAAGAAATCAAATGGCATTTGCGAGCGAAGCAACAAAAAAAAATGAACGAAAGAATGGCGAGCAATTAACGATACGGGAACAAACGAATGAATGTTGCGTTACATAAGATTCTCTCTCTTCGGCCATCTTTGCATCGCGCGCTTGTTTTTTTGCACCATCGCCGGCTGAAGAAGAAGAAAAAAAAACAAAATCGCAAGAACCACTTGCACTTTCATCGCAATGTCGTTTCTTCTTCGCGCCGTAAAGGAATTAAACGTTGAAATCGCTCGCGCGTCGTCGCACTTTTTGTTTGCCGTTTTTTAAATGGCACACACACGGCCGACTGGATGATTCAATAATACGCTTTTTTTTGTTCTGACACATACGGTGCGATCAATGAGTGACGTAGTTTGATTTTGCTCTCGTTTCGAGGTTAATCGATCGTCTGTTTGCGCGATGATCGACCCGTTTCTCGTTTCTTTCGCTCGCCGCGCAACCGTTTAAAGAGCTGGAGGAATTTGCAATAATAAAGAGGCGAAAGTGTGCCAATTTCGTTGTTGTTTCACTCGCATTATATTACGCGATCAATTGGTAGATGATTAATCTCTCTTTTTTCTCTCGCTTTCGGTTAATTAAACCACGGCTCCTCGCTCGTTGTTAATTAAAATTCAAATGTAATTATTGTTCGCGAAAAACTCGTTCTATTATCGGCAGGTCGAGCGAATTTTTGCGCGCTAACAAATTACCAAATCGATTCGTTTGCTTGTTGCGATTTGCGAAAGAGATGCGATCACCTCGATCGGAGGCAACGATTTGGATTCGCTTGTTTTTCGGCCGCGGTCAATTTGCAGTTACGTAATTCGCTAACGAAATAATATCGATAATTGAAGTCGTTGCAAAAGGAGCGAGAAACGAAAGACTAACAGAGATATTGCGTTTGCTATTATTATTTATATAAAAATGTGCAGATAATGTTAATAAGAAACAAAACAACGCTCGTAACCTGCTTCGCGCGCAAATAAATTAAACGAGAGATACGAAAGGAAAAAAGCAAGCAAGCAAGCGAGCGAATAGTGCGAGAAAGAGCAAAAATTTCAACGAAAACAACGCAAACATTTGTTAAGAGCGTTTTTGTGAAAGTCGTTACGTAACGTTACAGAATTTTTCGTATCGTTCTGCTTTGTTTGTTCGTTTTCGGTTTTGCTCAAGAACGCGTTTGGCAATCGAATATCAAATATTAATCCGGCGCGATCCAATGGCGGAAAGAGAGTCCAAAGTGGACGGGCGAAAAATTTGCGATCGCGAATGGAACGCGCCAATTAAATGGCGGAGGGGCGTGCGAAAAGGGAAAAAAATTGAACGGGTTCGAACGTCGGTCGTTGCGGAAAGTAAAAGCTCGCGCAAAAAACTTCCGTTTACTAGCCGTTTTTCTTGCACGTCGATTCCTATCGATTTGCATTTTCTGCAATTAATTGTTGCATTAATTTCATCTACTTTGCACGATTAATTGCCGCTAAACAAAACTTTTTTCGTTTCGAGAAAGTCGCATGCCGTTCGATCATTTATAAGGTATTAATTTTTCACTCGGTTGGCAATATTAATCTTTCGCCGTTGTTTTCGTTTCTTTCCTTTCGTCCGAACTTGTTGCGGTAAAACGATCCACCTAAATAGGGAAACAATTGGGGTCGCTTGAGTTTCCTTTCGTGCTTTCGTCGTTTCTAATCTAACATGATTTCTAATTTATCGAAGATAATAAGCGAATTTTCTAATTAATAATCCGTGCATGAATATTAGCACAAAAAAGAACAGCAATAGGATGCCTACAAGAAAGTATTAATAATAGCGAGCGGAATGGTAACGGAACTTGTTATACGACAAGCATGAGAACTTTTCAAAATCGCACTCTACATACCGCGCAATCACGAAAGTAAATCTTCTCCGTCTGCAATTTCTTTCGCTTCTTCTTTCCGGTTAATAAACGGCCATCAATTTTGATTATCAAGGTATGAGGCTGTCGCAGAAGCAACGTTACCTTTTTTTGAACCGCTGAAGCGCGAAGATATCGATGGCCGATCGTGGATCAAGCATCTTCATTCAGTGGTTGGTATCGAGATGACAATAGAAAAGATTCGATTCGCGCAATTTCTACGCTTTTTTATACCCGCTTTTTTTTTGTGACGGCCTAATAAAATGTTACTGGGCGATCGGTAATCGGCATAAATTAAATCGTGATCGTAGTAACGATTCGAGGGGGTAAATTGCGAGAACGTGGCTCTTGGCACACTTTCCTTCGACACTAATTTCTCTGCAGTTGTTATTCTTGTTCGTTTTGCGAACGGCAACTGCTACACGACGCGAACAACGCCATTAATAATAACGGAAGAGCAACGAACGCCGATGCGAGTGTCAAGTCGTTTCGCACGGACGAGATACGTATATGCTCGCAAATTTCCCTTTATTAATCGCCTCGCTTTGTTTGCTTTCCCGTTCGTCTTATTGCGACGTTTAGAAATCAATTTGCGCAAATTTGCAAACGCGAGGATAATAATCCATTAGAAAGCCGATTGCGCGCGGGGAGAGCCAAGGTCATTAACAAAAGGTGAAGTTTACTCCTCGGAAGACGTCTCCGCGAGACCTAACCTATATAACGCACTCGGGTTTCGCGGTTTCTACGTTACACTGCGCGATCGCCGAGCGGAGAAACTTGCAATTGTATCACGGATCGCGTATAACGAGTGACGTTCGTTTGTCTTTTCTCTCGCCATACCGTTTTATATGTCAACGTAAGTAATGCGACGTAGGTTCGTTAACCTTAAACCTAAAGAGCGCCAGCGCGATTGTAGGTTAACCGTGTTGTAACACTTTCGTTTATTTCGCTGCGAATCGCGGTTAAGATTGCCGCGTGACTCGATCCTTTATTATCCACTGTTTTTGTTCGCGAACGGGCGAGAGAATTAAACAAACGAAAGAAAGGCCATTTCAAGCGTTCCGTGTCAAGGTTTCCGCCGCCGACCGTTCGATTTCTAATCGCGATTATTAGTGCGAGCGAGCGAGCGAGCGAGCGATTCGCTGTCCGTCCGATTTCTTCCGTTTCCGATCCCATTCGCGCTCGCACTTACCGATAGACGAACGGGCCGACCTCTTGCAGCCGCGGCTTCTCGCCGTACCGCAGGAAACTGTCCGGATTCGTCACGTTGAAGATGTAGACCTTCGTCAGCCGGATGACGCCCGGCCGCTGCCAGTATTGGAAGCTCAGCGAGCCGTTGAACAACTTCAAGTTCTGGGCGAGAGAGACGCGAAAAGAAAAAAAAAGAACGCAAAATTTTAATTCGTCTTTGATCGCCCGGTACCACCTAATTCGTTAAACCGTCGTAAACGTACCTTTAGGATGAAGTAGTCGAGCCACGGGATCATCGAGAGGATGATGCCCATCGCCAACGTCATCAAGCCGAAGAGGATTATCGAGATTCTACCTAGAAAGTTGCGAAATTTTGCATTAAAAACTTAACAGTTGCAAATTTTGACGATCGATCGATCGATTCGATCTCGTTTTCTGTTAATTTCGCTCGACGATCTACGTGACCCATCAACACGTTGATTGCCATTCGGCGACCTTTCAAATGGTCGTAAATCAATTGTTTTAAATTTGGGCGACACCCGAAGCGATTCTTTTGAGCCGACGGCGCCGTCTGTCGTTTCAACTAATTCCAAAGTCGCTTCTCCTCCAATTGTTTGGTCAACTTTACCCGAAGCATTCCGTTAACTTCCATTTAAAAAAAATCCCTTCATTTCTCTCCGGCTGTTCTCGAACAATTTGCAGCTTCTTGAGCGATAACTACTTACATTTGAAGCACACGTAACCGATGTAATTGTCGAACTGCTGCCGCTGATGGTAGCTCTGCGCGTTCTCGCCCTTATGGTGATGGATGAACAGTTTGGTCTTGATTAGGAACAGGTTAAAGTTGGACTTGTATCGATGGGGCATTTTCATTGCAATCGCTCGCGTTTCACTTTTGGTCGAATTCTCTTTGCGACGCACGAGAAACGGATGATGAACGTGAGCGCGGATCGAATCGTGACTGATCGCTCGGGTCGTTATCAATTCGAATGTTAATCGAATAAAATTGGCAGGCGAGCGAGCGAGCAAGCGAGGAGGAAAGAAACAAAAAAAAAGCAAACGATTATTAAATTAGCTTAATTGTCCTCAATCGTAACGAACAGCAGCAGCATCAGAGGTAGTAATTGATTGTGGCCGGTAAACAGGCGAAAGAAAAAAAAAAGAGAGCGAAATAATGCAACGTTAGTCGAAGGGGCAAAGTGAGCGAATTGATTAATGGCGTTCGTAATTTTGCATTCAATTCGCAATTAGTTGCATACGATCGTTAATTTACGATCCGCAAAAACAAACGCGAACTCTGACGGGCGAAAAGTGTCAAATTGGGTTTTTAAATCGGCAACGTTCTCATTAACTTTTTTCGTCGTTAACGATCGCAATTAAAACAAAAAAAAAATCGCGAAAGAAGGTTATACAACGATTTTATTTGGCCGTCAAATTGCTTTTTCGTTAACGTCGTAATTACGCGCTTTTTGCGGTCATAATTGCTTGACATCGCCGTCGGAATTGCGCCCTAACCTAAGACTGATCCTCGAGCGAATTAACGCGGAAAACGTCGGCGTTTCTTCTCGTTGCTCGAAGAGACAGAGACGGCGAGCAATTTCGAAATCTAAGGTCAAGTTACGTAAAAATCTCTGCGAGAGAAACAAAAAAAAAAACAAAATTAATAACGAAACCGACTCACTTCGTGGCCATTTGCCCTGGTGCGAAATCAGCATTTGCAAATTGGGGAATCGCACGCGGCGTCGCACCGTTGCCGACGTCGCCGCCGTCGTCGCCGCCGTCGTCTTGCCCAGGAACGTCTCCTGCACATTTTGACCGACCCTGATGTAATGATTGTGCAGCACCATGATCGAGACCTGAAACAGACGCCGATTAAAATCCCAATTTCGAGTGGTCGACCGTTTGGTGGTCGCCGGTTTTCGCGCATCTACGATCGACGAAGAAGACGACGGGGTGGGTTAATTTCGGGTTGGTTTCCGTTGAAGTTTTGATGCGAGAGAACTTTCAATTAGGAATGAGCGAGTGATAGCATTGGCAGAATCGGATTTCGCAATAACAACCAGAGCATGTCATTTTTAATAACACGACCGTATCTTTCTCTCGCGTTTGTTTGCGTTCGGTTTACAAAACGTGCGAATTACGTCTCCTCGTTTTTTATGCAACATTTATCGTTATTATTATTATTGCAAAAATTTCGCGTTACGCGTATAAGGTACGTACGAGAAGCGAGTTTCTTCTTATGCAATTGCAAGAAAAAAGTTGCAGACTGATACAAAGCCAGAGAGAGAGAGAGAGAGTTTGGTTTAATGCACTTTCGTGCACGTTATTTGCAACCGTAAACGATATTAATTATCCGCAAAACATTATCGATTGGCTTGCTAAAGGCCGTCAATGTTGACGATTAGAGTTTGGCACGTTCCGATACCGTTTCGCAATTTCGCCCTGTCGCAATCGTCTTCAAATGTCGGTTTGAACAACAACGGGAAACTTTAACGAAAGTTTACGTTTTCGAATGGGCGAGTGCGAAATCCGGTCGTCGATTGCGAGATCGCATTAATTCGGTGCGAATCCAAATCGGCGAGATAATCGACTAATAATCGAATGGATTTTATGGCTCGATCATTTCTTATTGTAATTCGATGCGGGTCAAGGCGTTTCCTTCTGGAGGCAAGAGAATTCGTTTCGAATCGATGGTTCTTTTCGCGAAATTCTTCTTCAGATCGCCCTCCGCCAATTTCTTCGCCACGGAATCGTTTTCGTGCGATCGTTGCGATGGCACGAACTTCCTCTAATTAAATTGATCGCTTTTTGCTCTCCGTCTCGCCGATTATTAATGACGCTAATTCCCAATTAACGCTAATAATCGATCGTCAATAATCATTATGAAAGTTGTTTTGTGCGCCTCTTTATTTACTGTTTTTTTGTTAATGCAATTGAATAAATGACTCGTACGCGGCGAATTTTAATTGTACCAGTTTTTGTTTCGCTCCGCTTCCTTTCGTAGAATAAAGTTTTCCTCGTCAAAGTGCGATGCGAAATTGTTTGTGGAATTGTACGCGAAGATGTCATTTTTTTTTCTATTATTTTCTGTGCCGAAAAGAAACGCTCCTTCCCCACCCCATCGACATGCAAATTTCCAATCCGATTCCGTGCGTTACGCCTTTCCTTTTCGTTTAAGCGAAATGTACTTATTACAGCTATCATTATTTATTCGTTTTTTTTTTGCAAAATAATTAATGTCATTTTATTACAAGTGGCAGCTTTCTACTTTTGCCATTTCGCAATTGGAAATGGTCTCCTGCTATTTGCTTTTCTTTTATCCACTGGCCGCAGTATAACTAGATAAATAATCGCCGCGTTAATTAATCGAATTGTTTAGAAAGTAATCGAACAATCGAAATTTGCGTTAGTTAACAAATTTTTCTCAAAGTCTCATTCCCGTTAAGGTCGCCCGAAATTGTTTTTTTTTTTTTCATTTCGAATTTATCGCGTCCTCGTTCGCGAACCGGCAAATATCTCGCCACTGGCACGCAATTGATTCAAGATCAAAGTACGTGGAAACCGAAATTTAGTTAATTTTATTCGTTTTGCTTTCGTACGATTAATCGTTTGTTCGTCCACAGAAGCGTTTTTACGATTTCCTCTCTCGTACAAATCGAAATTTACGACGCGCAATTAGCAACCTTGTAATTCGAAGTTGCGAGGTTAGAACCTTCGCGAACGAAACTGCGAAAATCCCGCGATTCGCGTTGAAATTGATGCTTTTTGCGCTAAAACGCCTGATAAGGTTACCAACCGCCAAAATCAATAATTACCAAACAATTGCAACGTCGCACGCTTACGCAATAGATAAAGAGCTAATTGGCGATTTCTTAAACAAAATCTTAACGATTTTCCCTCCGCGATTCGCCTTTCTTTCCGTGCAATATGTCATTTGGGCAATAAAAATTTCGACACCCTGTTTTTACGTAATGCCAACGTACAAACGCGAATCTAACTATTTACGTTTCGCGTGCCGATAATTCATTGACCAGCCGCAAATTATCGACCGTTTTTCTCTTTGCGATTTATCGGGCACACATATCGCCGTAATGCGAAACTCGCTCGAATCGGTGCGTGTGTGTTTGCGAGAATTAATTGCACACTTCCTTTCATAAATTGCAAAAAGTTTGCTTTATTCTCGGTCTCTCTTTTCGTTACGAATGAATTTGCAATTAATTGGCAAAGTTGGAATTGGTCGAGTAGCCCGGCGCATCCACCAAATTCGCGATAAATTGTGCGGACACTTTGCGATACGCCGCGCCCCCTATCGCGCTTTTCCCCGCGATTACGAAGTCAAACCCCGCGAACTGTTGCAATTTAATTTAATTAAAGCACCGAGGAAGCGATTGACCGTTAGCTGTTGGTTTTTCCCCCCCCAATTCAACGGAATCTTCGCTAATTACTGCAAGATCAACGAGAGGCGAAGTAATTGCGAAATAAAAAGAGACGAGAAGAAACGTGCAAAAAAGTTGAATGAAAAAGCTTATCGAATGGAATGCGCGAAGAAGAAACTTGAAAATGCTTCTATTTTTTCAGCCGCACAACTCGTATACGGTGATGAGTTTGGAAAATCCCGGTCGGTGTCGAGTCTCTTCTTCGCTCCTACATTTCGCCATTTGCGAAAACGAAACGGCGAAGCGACGCATCCTTGTTGCTTTGCGCATTAATTAAATGGTCTCTCGTGTTTCTTTTTGTTTTTTTGGCTCGTTGAAAATATTGATGATGTCCATTAAGAGCATAAAAAACGTGTTTTTCTTTTTTTGGAACACGTTTTATGGTTTTGCAAACGAGATAGAAAATTTGCAATTCGAATTGATCACAATTTAATTTTTCCTTCAAATTCATCATTATGTGATTATAATTTTATTATTATAAAGCAATAAACGGCCATTTTAATTGCGATAATAATGTGCTCGCGTGTATTTACATTTTTTTTTTGCAATTTGGCAATACGTTACATCAAAGCATAAAAGAAACAATCGAAAGTTAAAAACTGAAACTAAAATCGACGTACCGTGGCGTCAATAAGCGACTGCGATTGGTTTCTTTCAGTCGGTAGACCTGCTTCAATTCAAACTACTTGACGTTTGACACAAACGCAATGACAGGAAGACGTTTAAACGTCAGCGTCACCAGAATCGGGCCAGTGTTGCCAAATGGCGCGCGATAACTTTGCGATTGCTTTTACGATTGTTATATAAAAATTACAAACCGGTCAAAGTCAAGTTTGCTATTCGAGAAGCTGAAAAAATTTTGTAGCAGGTGTCAACAACTTTTGCGATAGCAAAAAGTTCCACATTATTGATGTTAATTTATTTGCGCGTTCGAGGTCAAAAATTGGACGATCGATTCGTTCGAATCTCGCGAAACTCGCCGAGACGCGCGGACCATTAATTAATGAATTAGCGAATTAACGAATTATGCTAATTGGAATTTATCGGCTACCGTCGCTCGTTTGTCTTAATTCACTTTTCTCCTTCGCATTGATTTTATTGTAAACGATTAACAATATTGTTCCGCAGTTTACGTTTCATTTCATCTTCTCTCTCTTTGCAGATCCAGAAACTGCAGCCGGTCGACTGAAGAAGGTAAGTACAAACAATTGACCTAAAATGTTGGCCAATTTCTGCACGTAATTTGAGATCGAAGAAACCGCAAAAATTGTTTTCGTCGCCACCAGCAAAAAAAACCTGATATTTGCTTTTGGTTACGTCATTTGTATTTTAGGTTACGTTTAATTTTTTTGGGGTTGTGTCAAAAGTCGCCTACTTTTTCGTCGCACCCTGTACCTGAATCGTTTAGCCAATCGATAACGATAATCTTTTGAATTGTCGTTACTTATTCCACGTCGTTGTCGTTTCTTTCATGGATTCGATCGCAAAACTTATCTATTCGCCAATTATCCTTGACGATATTGCGAATCCTCGTTTGGGTGTCTTTAAAGTTCACTTTGTCCGTGCTGATTTCGCTCAAGGATAATGGCGGCAATAAAACCAGAAGGAAGAAGTAAAAGAAAGCGAAAGCAAATACTTTTGTATAATCATTCTCATTTTATATTTATTAACGGTCATTGAGCAATATTCGAGTTTGATCGTTTCTCCTTTTTCGTAGGCGAGTGAGCGAGATACGCAATTTTTCTACGGTCACTTGCCATTCATTTTTGGCAATAAACCTTTAATTAACTTTTTGTTGTCGTCGGACTAGATTAACTTTTCTTTCTTCGTCGAGGAATTACGAGTTTCTAAACGAATTAAACCGTATTAGCAATTAGCGAAGAATTTTTATTGTTCCTGCCGGGGTAAAAGCAACGACTTTTCGCAAATTGCGAACAATATTTGTTCCCCGTCTGCAGCGACGTCTCGTGTGGGCGTGACGTTTGGGAATTACCTGCGAAAAATGGTTAAGACCGCCGGAATGTACGATTAACGTCGCTAATTACCGTAATAAATGCTAATAAACAAATGGAAATTTTCATAACAAGTAGCAATTTTCGCGGCGAAAATACATCATCGCTGGTGTAAACAATTATTTTGTCCGAATTGACGTCTCGATGAAGAAATTCCACGCGAGTGGAAATTCACTTTTAATTAACCATCTCGCTCATCATCGCCACTTACCTTAATGGAAAAAGAGAAAGTCCCAATTAAGTCGGTACAATCCAATTAGAATTTGCGAGGAGGATTAAGGTAGCGAACAACGCGCGATCAAAACCGCCGTCACAGTTGGCCGCACTGTTGTGCGAGCGTCGCAAGTGACAAAAAAAAATCGCTCTGCGAGCAAACAATTTGAAAACAAAAGTGGTTTGACTTCTAACAGCATCCGCTTGTGGGTCATGGAAAACTTTTAATTTTTCGCTCCGGGCCTTTTCTCGCTCCTATTCGACGACAACAATAAACAAAACGATTCCAATTGCTTTTAAGTTGAAAAGTCTACCCAAACTTGCGCAATGTCGCCTTAACGTCTTTTGCGCGATTGTTCGCCGTTCGAGGAACAACCGAAAGTTCCTTTTAGCAATTTAGCATTGATTGATTGGACTATTTCGACTCACCTCGCGTTTAATTCGATACGGATCTCAATCGGCGATCACGCATGTCAATCCGGAGGGTCCGATGTTTGAGCCTCGTTTTCGCGACCAAAAACACCCGAATCGCGAAACTTCCGCTTGTTTCGCTAGATACCGGACGATCACTTACGCAAAGGAAAATTGAAGAGCAGATAAACGAACAATCGCGCACCGAATTCGCGCGGATAATAACAGTTGAGTAGCACGCGACGCGGTGACCAAACGACTCGATCGAGTGCTAAAAACGTAACCGTGCCAACTGAGGGAGCCCCATCGTACTCTTATTATATTAATGCACCCGTTATCAGCGGCGAGGTTGGCGAGAGTGGAGGCACCGCACGGATCGGATCCTCTTTTCCACGCGATTCTTTGCCGTCTTTTCTTCCTTCGTCTCTCAACGGAGTCTCGTCGTCGTCGGCGCTTTTGAGTGGGGATCTTGGATTGGCGAAAAACGAAACATTCAAGAACGAACGGCGAGCGAAGGGGAAGGCAAGTGAAATGGCGATGACGAGGAGAAATGGTCGCGCGAAATGTAGGACAATCGAGATTGTTACCGCACCGATGATCGGCGGACGACGATCGCGTCTGCAAATAACCGGAGGTGAACAAGGCTCGAATCTGCGAAATCGCGATTTATTCGCGAGCGTTCCCCCGCCGTCGTTGTCCGCTCGGGTCACTCGTCAAACATTGACTTTGCAGCAGTTTGCAACGTTCAAAGGAAAACAATTGCCCAATCGCTCGCGGCCGTCTAACGAAATGTTGACATTTTTTTTCCGATCGCATGGTACGTCGAAGGGTGCCGACGTTTCTAAATTATGCGTGATTTATTGTCTCATTATAATTCGCGTTATTTCTGGTAGCAATAGCAATAACAATAAAACGAAAACGTTGACGTTTTCCTTCTTTCTTAATTTGTGAAAGTTACCGAAAGCACGAGATAATAATAACAATATAACAACGGGATTATCTAATCTCTTTTAAAACGTATTGACTAATTGTTACACACGCAAAGGCCTCCGCCGGTAAACGGAATCTCAATCTCTCGTTCACTCTCACTTTCTCTCTCTCTCTCTCTCTCTCTCTCTCGCGCGCCGAAGAGAAAGAGCAACAATTGGCCGAGGCGTAAAAGTGGTGGCGCAAATTTCGCGTTACGTAAATTGGGGAGAATTGCGAAAGGAAGTTTGGGGATCGCGGCGTCCGATCCGTGGCGATTAAATGCTAATTGGGACCGGCGAAAACGAAAAGAAAATGCGCGACGAGACGAACAATTGCTGATTAACCTTAGCGTTACGCAACGCCGCAAAAAGAGATTCGTCTCGGCGAGAGCGAACAAGAGGAGGCGACGAGCCTCGACGTAGTACAACGTCGTCGTTTCTATTTATCGCATTGGAGGTTAATCATTGCTAAACGCAAGCAGCGAACAAACGAACACAAACGATTGACACACTTGGATGTCGTAAGATCGCCTCGCGGATTCGCCTCCATTTTCTCCTCGTCCTCAGTACACTTTTCCTTTTTGTTCTGCGTCCGAGCGTCCGCAAGAAAACAACAACATTCGCCAATCGGCCATCGACGTCATTCTTGCGCTCTCGCTGAAAGTTGGCAGGTAGAAGTTCTAATTTGTTTTCGACTTTACGATCGTGATCCGTGCAAAAAGAATGAAACGACATCGGATTAATGAACGCGAGGCCGATCAGTTAGAGTTGAATTTTATGCAAAAGCCGTTTGCGTCACGAGCGATTCGACGAATTCCGCTTTTGCATTAAGGGTTCGATCGTTAATCAAATTCGCGAACCGATTGAAAACGTTGCCGTCATTATCGAACTCTGCGTCTCATCTGCGCTTTTCGCTTTTTTGCATTTTCCGCAAAAAAAAAACAAAAATAATAATCGCGTTTGTTGACGATCGATAAACGTTCGTTTCATTCTTGAAACTTTGGCAAAACAGTTTAATTAACGAATGGCATTGGATGGCTCGCAAACATCAACGCAAATTGTTCGCGCATTTAGCAAGAGCAAGACGATTGCGTATCGAAGTGAAGTTCGGCAACAAAAACAGTTGACTTAATAACGCGTGATTTTTAAAACGTAGTTTGCGAGAAACGAAAAAAAAAAGAAAGAAATGGCAACAAACAAGCTCGCGTTTTGTGACGCTCCCAGGAAAAGATCGTTTGGTGCCCTCTTACGTCCATCAAATTGTTTTTCTCCATCGATCGATTTAATCGATGAACGTAAACAACGATTAATCAAAAGTTGATTTCTGTTTTTCTCTCCGCTCGTTTCGCTTCCGTCACCGTTTCGCCGTTTGGCAAGCGACAAGAACGTTTCGACGATGCTTCTTTCAGTCTCCACGGGTTTTCCGCGAGACGCTAATTTTATCCTGATTAAGCGTATATTTTTTGTCTCTTATCGCTAAAAAAAACGCCAATAAATTTAAATCTGGTATGCAATGAGGTAACAACACGCAAGAAAAAAAGTTGAACTTTATGCTTCTTGTTTGTTAATTGGCGAGGCAAATAAATTTACCGAGGAATTTCCTCGCTGGAAGAAGGAGAACGTTCGGTGGCAACTTGAAATGCTCAAATACGAGATTATTCTTCGTTCTTGTTAACCTCCAATTTATTAATTCGTCTGGATGGGCTCTCGATCGAACCAAGAACAAAGAAACGTTTTTTCATCAAATCACAAAATCGATAGTCCCCGTGCAAGGCATTAGACTCTAATTTATTTCCCTTTTTTCTTTACAATTTGTGCACTCGTCTAACAACTAAACTCCGTCTACATTCAGTCGACATTGATTCAATTCAAAAAATACGTCTTTCTCGTCCCTCTTTAACACCTAATCGATTAAGCTCGTCGTCTCAAACAATACTCAACGAATTAATTAAATTTCAATTAATTAATAATTAACAACAATTCCCGCATTTCGCGATCGCGCGATCGATCGTCGGACGTTTCCGCTTCGGAGTTGGCGAAGAGGAGAAAGAGGACGAAGTCGCTCGGTCCCCCCGCGCCAATTAATTAATTAAAAACTACGTCGTCTACGTTTTCCTCAAATAAAAATCGTTCCTCTTCGGTTGCTGCTGTTGTTTTGTCGCTCGTTTTGTTCTTCGTTCTCGCGCTCTCCTCTCCCGTCCACAGTTGGCAACTCGAACTTAGTCGCTCTTGCCGTTCAGGCATTTGCTCAAGAAGCTGCACACGCTGTTCACGTACGCCTCCTTGTGCGCGATGTAGTGCTTCACGTGCGGACTCTCGTCGAAGCGGAGCGTCGTCACGTCGACGCCCAAACCCTTTCGATAATTGGCAAAGTATTCGACGTCCTGCAAAGAAAAAAAAAACAACAACAACAACGGAGGAATGAATGCAAACGCGTCACACGTGTTCGTCGACGCCTCGTCGCACGCCACTGACCTGATACGGTATCAGATCGTCCGTCTTCGAGTAAATGAAATGCTGCGGCCATCGGTTGTCCTCGTCCCTCAGCACGTACAACGGGTCCGATTGGAAGCGTTTATTCGTGCCGACGTAGTAGGTGACGATCTGTGGAGCGAGAGAAACAAGTTCAGCACGTTTCGGGGTTTTTCTTTTTCGCACGTTGGCACGCTCGTCACGCACTTCGTACAGCCAAATCAGCGAGCAGAACATGGTGAAGAGCAGCGAGACGGGGAAGTTGTAGAAGAAGCCGCCGCCGACGATCGCCGTGATCGCCTTGTACAGGCTCAAGATCCGGCGTTTGCCCGGCGCCGAATCGAAGATTATGCCTTTGATCTAAAAAACAAACAGAAAAAGAACGGAAAACAATCGATAAACTCATTTTGCAGTTGGCTCGCGCTTTAAAGCGCGGAAACTCTGCGCCACTTCTTGCCTAAGCGAACGCAAAAAACCGCAATTCTCTATCGCAAATAGTTCCGGAGTTATATGCGATTTTCCACCACCTGTCAAATGTCATTTCGCGGGAAAACACTTGAATAACTCCGAAACGGTGCGTCTTAGACGTGCGATTGTTTCAATAAACTCCCCTTGAAATTTAGTAAGGAATCCAAAAATGCAATACAAGATGTGCGAAATATCACTTCCGGGTATATCCGGAAGTGGGCCATCTTGGAAAATATCTCCACGTTGTAGCCCTCCGTGAGAAACATTTTTCGTTCGCATTCGATTGCGACACCCTGTATACGATGCGAATTACGTTGGCGGTAAATTTAAATTACCTGGATGGGTTTCTTCGAATCCTCGAGCGCTTTGGCAAAGTTCTGGTACAAGAAGGCGCCGCCGTTGGAGAAGCTGTGCACGACGATCGGATGCTTCTCGAAGTTGAGGTCGGTGAGCAGCTTGACGAGCTTCTGGCCGATGTGCACCACCTGGTGCCGCTTGTAGAAGAGACATTTCACCGGTGCGGTGTACCGCAACGTGATCAACCTTTTTGGAAGATCGCTTGGTACAATAACGCGAGAGAGAGAGAGAGAGAGAGAGAGGATTTCGATTGGTGCAAAATTTTGCGAACACATACGTACCCTTTCTCCTCGTACAATTGCGAATACTTCGACAGGTACTTGTCCTGACAGCCGGCCCAGCCGAACAGCAGGATGACCGGTATCTTCTCCTCGTTCACGACGAACACGTAGTCGTTGTCGTTGTTCTGGTTGTAGTTGAAGTTCGGATTCGGGAACTTGATGTAGTATTCCAAATTGTCCGTATCGGCCATCGCGGATAGATTGCTTCGGCCGGGACGCTCTTCTTCGTCTCTTCTCTGTCTTCGCCGCTCGATTTCCTGCTGCCTCGTCCGTCTTCCTCGTCGAACGCTTTTTTTTTGCACCCCCGAAACGAGACTCGAAGCGATACAGTGCGCAGGTGGCGTTTATATTGATCTATCGCGATCGTGACACGCGACCGGACGGACGGCGAGCGGCATTTTTCTTTGTTCAATTAGTCTCTCTCTTTTTTTTTATTTTTAATATAAATCGCCCCAAACAAATATCTCTCACTTGCACGCGACGCTCGCCTCTTTCCCTCTCCCGCTCTCGCAATTATCTCCCAGATGCGGAAATTCGCGAAATCCCAGCAATTAGCGACGATCGACAATTCGCATCGTCAGTCTGACGGGGCGCGATTGCCAAATGGTAGGAAGCGAAACGTCAGTTCGGTAAACGAAGCGGACTCCGCGGACAAGGACGAATCGATTTTACGTTCAAGCCGATTAAATTAATCGATCGCATGCGAGTTCAATTTGCGAGTTTGAACTAGTTGGCGACGAATCGCACTCGTGCCGCCATCCTGTGACACGCGGCAATACTGAAGCCCTGTAGCAAAGCAAGCTAACAGATTTCTGCTTTAATCAATTTTTATCTTATAAACCATTCAAATTCCACGTGGTGTACGTGCTTGACTGCAGTGTACTGTGTGTGGCATATATTACGAATAAAATTTAAACAAACTTTTATTATACAGCCAACAATTCTTAACTACGACTTCTTCATCTTATCGTTCAACCTTTTGGGGCCCTTGGAGCAAGCGATCCAAAGATAAATGGCAATCGCCACGATCGTCGCCACGAAGCCGGTGACGATCAGTAGCAAATCCAAATGGATCGTCTCGTAGGCGTACATGTCCCTATCGAAGACGTTCAAATGGCCCAAATCCTTGTGCTTCAACGCGTACTCGGCCCAATGCACGGCCCGCTCCAGCGGCGTGTTCAGCCGGTCTCCGAACATCGACGACAACTTTCTCGCGTTCTCCACGTAGCTGGAAGACGACAATTCTTTAGAGATCGAACGGACAGCGTCGTAAACGTTACATCGGATTCGTTAAGACCTCCATCGCGCCCTCGTAGAGATTGTCGGCCGTTAGATTCGCGTACGGCACGGCGACGGCCACCTTCCTATCGGTCAGCCGCATCGCGTTCGAGAGCTGATCGAGGAAGAGCGGCACGACCAGTAGCGGCACGCCGTGGTAGACGGCCTCCTGCGTGCTCAACGCGCCGCCATGCGATATGAACATCTTCACGTTCTTGTGCGCTGGAGAAAGAAAAAAAAAAAAAAAGACGCCATCGAACCGCCACGTCCGTTTACCCAAAGATCGCTCACTTACCTAAGACGTCGTTCTGCGGAAACCATTCGCGCGCGACGACGTTCGCGGGCAGCGAGCCGGGCGTCAAACCTTCCGCATCGATCTTCCACAGCACCCTGTACGGAAGGCGCGCGATCGCTCGCAGGATGCGATCGAATTTCGCCAGCGCGCTCGGCTCGACCGTCGAGCCGAGCGCGAAATAGACGGCGCCGCGCGACGACTCCGCGTCGAGCAGACGTCGCACGTCGTCGGGCAGCGGTCGCGCCGCCGTTATGTGGATGCCGGCGACCGGCACGACGTTCGGCGCGAGCGGCATCGCGTAATCCATCAGCGGATCCGTGTTCGTCAGCAGCAGCTGGAACCGGCGCTCGTACGTCTCCAACGGCGGCACGTCCGCGCGGTCGAACGCCTCGCGGGCGACGCGTCGCTGCGCCGGCAGATAGCGCAAGCGGTAGTACCAGGCCATGAAGTTGACGTGCCAGTGGTGCGATAGGCGTTGCGCGTACGTCATGCGGTCGTACGTCGTCGACGCGGTGTAGAACGGATAGAACGGGATCGCGGTGCCGAAGGCGCGCGCGATCACGTGCTGCAGGCCGAACGGCGACGTCGCGACGACCGGCACGTGCGCGCCGTAACGGTCCATCAGCGGGTACATGCACTGGCCGAGGTGCGCGTCCCACAGGATCAGGGCGAAGCGGAAGTCGGGCGGGTAGCGCAGCAAGCGGGCGAAACCGCTCGACCGCACGTCCTCCGCGCACACCGCGTGCGAGTAGTCGTACATCGAGCGGATCGTCGCGATCGCGCTCAGCTCGGCGAAGCGGTCGAAATCGAATGCCGACGAGTAGTGCTCTGGAAACGAGGGCGGTCGTGCGATTATTGCCGGCGCGACCGTCGAGCCGGATCACGAGGCGATGATTAAAATACGAAAGAATCTCGATTGAACCCTAATTACTCGATCTCTAACGTTTATCTACATAGTTTAGCACTTTAAGGGCTCCAAAATGCATTTATTGCGATTTGTGCAAAAATGCAAAAGTAGAGAAGGGTCCCCCCTTCTATCGAAAGGCAAAAATTGAAGAAAAACAAAATCTTAAAAATCGAATTAATCTCGATGTAAAACTCTCCATTGAACTCTAATTACTCGATCTCTAACGTTTATCTACATAGTTTAGCACTTTAAGGGCTCAAAAATACGTTAATTGCGATTTGGGTAAAAATGCAAAAGTAGAGAAGGGTCCCCCCTTCTATCGAAAGGCAAAAATTGAAGAAAAACAAAATCCTAAAAATCGAATTAATCTCGATGTAAAACTCTCCGTTGAACTCTAATTACTCGATCTCTAACGTTTATCTACATAGTTTAGCACTTTAAAGGCTCAAAAATACGTTAATTGCGATTTGGGTAAAAATGCAAAAGTAGAGAAGGGTCCCCCCTTCTATCGAAAGGCAAAAATTGAAGAAGAACAAATTCTTAAAAATCGAATTAGTCTCGATGTAAAACTCTCCGTTGAACTCTAATTACTCGATCTCTAACGTTTATCTACATAGTTTAGCAATTTAAAGGCTCAAAAATACGTTAATTGCGATTTGGGTAAAAATGCAAAAGTAGAGAAGGGTCCCCCCTTCTATCGAAAGGCAAAAATTGAAGAAGAACAAATTCTTAAAAATCGAATTAGTCTCGATGTAAAACTCTCCGTTGAACTCTAATTACTCGATCTCTGACGTTTATTTGCATAAGATTGAAGACAGAACAATGCTTCATCAAACGTTGCGAATTTTTCGCATATCAACTAAGTCCTCACCCTCTAATTTGACGAGCGTGAAGTTGGCGACGTTCTTCGCCACTTGATCGTGGGCGAGCATCGTCACGTTGTGGCCCCTCTTCACCAGGGCCAGACAAAGCGCCTCGTTCCAAATATTGTGACTTCTGAACGGCATGCTGGAGACCATCAGTATGTTGGCGGAGTTGCTGAAGTTTAAAACGTTTAACAGTGCGAAACCGCAAACGAACACTTTCAAATCCATCTTCGGTACGTTACTGTGGCAGAAATTGTGTGCAAATTTTAGCTCTAAACCTGTCCATGCAATTACGATCGATAATTGATCGTTGCGATTACCAGTTTGCAATTCTGGATTGGCAACCGTTTGCGAAAATAAAATGAACAGAATGTTAGTGAAGCAAAAGGAACTTTGCAACTGTCTCTCTCTGCGTGAATGATTACATAAATCACTAACGCAAATTTCGCACAACGATGGCACTCAATCAACTGCAATTTCGGCCTTGATCAAATAAACTGCAAACATCGCATTGACATTATATAGTCTGACGCATAAAAATCTAAGAGCGCCGCATTTTTGCGCACAATTTTCGTCGTCTTCCCGCAATCTGCACCAAACCGATATTCTCGCTCCGGAATGACAAAGCGATTGCAAATAATCGCACAAAAAAAAAGCGACAACGAAACTTACGCCCAACAATGCAGCGCTCTTAGATTCGTGCGCCAGCCTATATTTGCACGTTCTGCATCACGGCGCAATCACGCTTCTTCCTACTTATCCATTATGCAAACATAGCATCGAAGTAGGAGCAATTGCCGAGTGATTTGCACGCAATTTAAATCGTTTTCGACCACGTCACGCACGATTCGCTCGGGGCTTTCGAATTCCGCGCCCCATCAAACGGCAGACGGCGTCATCTGTTGATTAATGCCCTGCAACTTGCCGTCGAATTGGTTGTCCATCGTCGATCGACGGATAGCGCCCGCTCGATTCGAACGCAGTGTCCGTGTTCAATTATCTCGGAGTTTATTTTTTGTTTTCTCGTTCGAAAGAATATGACGGACGAGCAACGAAAAGATGACGGGCACAGGTCCGGCTTACGAAATAAGAGAAGAACAACAACAACGGTAACAAACAAACGGGGCATGATGATGATGATGATGATGGAGGAGGAAACGAAGAAAGAGGAACGCAAAGGGGCCACAATAAAAGAACGGAAAGGAGAAAAAGAAAGCTAGAATGTCGTTTGTCTTTCCGTGATTGGCATACCTGCTGTGCGGCACGAATCGGTGACGTAGCCTTTTCGATGATTATCTTTTGGGCGAGCGAAGAACGCGCGGAGGAGAGGAGCGATTTTTTCCGGAGAGGATGTTCTCTTTTTCGTTCCTCTCTCTCTCTCTCTTCGTCTTCGTATCGCACATATACAGATTGTACCGTTTCAATCGAATACGAATCGTTTCGAAATTTTGCGATCTTCCGGTACGCGAGCGTTCGCGCTCTATGACTTACGTTTTCGATCGCAAGAATCGGATCGAGACGAAGAACCGGATGAAAAGAAGGTCGACGTTCCCGCTTGTTTTTCTTCTTCGCGTACGCAGCAATGATAATAATTTTGCGCTAATAAAATGCAACAAACATTTTTGCCACGAAAATGAGAACAAATGAAAGAAAGAGAGAGAGAGAGAGAGAGAGCCGTCATTTTAATCAGCCCTCATTTGCAAAAATAAAAACGTATAAATATTTACAAGCGATTGGGTTTCTTCTTCGTCTTTGCCCGTCGTTTGTTTTTTCTCCTCTTCCTCTTTTAAAAATTAATTAAACAAACGAATGCAGCAGCAGCAGCATCTTGCTCCTTCGTCTTCTTCTTCGTCACGTGATTCGTCGTCGTTCGCAATCGTCTTGGGCATTGGGAAATTCGTTCTCGGAACGTTTGCGTTCTTATTAATTTTTAATAGGCATTCCATCGGGTCCTCTCCATTTTGCTAGTTTCTTTTTCCCGTCTTTTTTTTTGCCGGTCCTCCGCGAATCTTTTTCCCCGCATTTAAACGTACGATCCGTGATTGTTTTTAATTAATACGTTCATACACACACACACACGCAACCCTTTGTTATTCAGCATTAATTAATTAATTTTCGCGGCGAGTCGTTCGTCTGGCATTCGCATTTTCAATCGACCCATTTATGGGATGCGGCCGTTGAGCGATTTCGACAAACAAATTCCCGACGAGCGAGAAGTCGTTTTGTTTGCAAATTTGTGGGAAAATTCGTCGTTTTTAATCGTATTCGTAAAAGTTCATCGCGCTCTTCTCGGGATTTCGTCGCGTCTAATTGCAGGAAATTAATTAGAAAGTCGGAATCCATAAATGAGCGGAGCTAATTATGATCAATTTGGCAAGCGAACGGGATTATTGATTGCGATTCGTGGAAACGTTTCCAAATCGTCGTCGAATGTTTCCTCCGTGACAAACGAAAAAAGTTTACGATGTGAACGAGCGGCTTTGATTTTATTGTCTCGCTTCGACTAATTATCTAATTAGCTTTAAATTACACCAATTACCGTCCAATAATCTCGTTTCATCGATGGCTCGTCTTAACCAACAATCGCCAAACGGTTGGACAATCCAAAGATTTTCGCAAAAGTGCGACACCTTCGCGTGGATGGCGATTTATCGTCTCCCATCGCCGTCCGCTGCGAAATTCGCCCGAGAAGAGAGAGAAAACGAAGGGGATCATCGAGAGAGGCGGCAGGCGACGAGGCAGAGAACGTTTTACAAGACATCGACGTTTATCGACGTTTGTGCGTCGAGGATGTTACGAGAAGAAGTGGAAGACGATTTTGGCCCCGCCTCGAGCGGATCTTCCACTTGACGGGCGAGCTTCGTCTTCAGTTGGTCCTCATCGTTGGACCGTAACCTCTGCCTCGTCTCGTGTCGCCTCGATTTTTTCCCTTTTCCTTCAACTCGCCGAGCGCTTTGTTTGCCCACAAATTCGCAAAAAGTTTATTTCGGTTTGGTCGCCACCCATTCATTAATTAGCGGTCTCTCGTCTCAAGGCGAAGAAAGTTTTGAGAGAGAAAACCAGGGATTTTTGCTACTTCTCTTTTCTTGTCGTTTTAACAGTCGGATCGTTGCATAAATTCGAGCGATAATAACGCGAGTTTTATCATCGTGTGCCGGCAAATAATCAAGCGGCGATAAATCACGGGGCAAAACCCCCGCACCAGAACTAAGCGCGACTCCCCTCTTATTTCCTCGCCGACGACAACGGCAACGGCAACAACAGCATCGACCGCAAGAGCGGCAATAAAAGTATAAATAATTGGCGTCGGTGGTGATGTTCTTGATGATGATGGTGGCAGAATTCTTCGTGTTGGTCAACCTCCTCCCGCTCCTCCGCCTCCCACGCCAAACCGTCGACGAACGCGCTGAATAATTAAATTTCTGCATTAAACGTTAGACCGATTATATTTCGCGTCGATGTTGCACGGTCTCGCCTTATGAGATTCGAATTGAAATTCGATTTGGCTCCGTGTCACTCACTTTTCTCTCGGGCGTCGTTAACGACGTTCGACTTCCTTTATTTATTCTTCGACCGTCTTTCTTTTTTTTTCTCTCTCTGTTCGTTTTCATTTCCTTCGTACAAGCGATCTAAATTAAAAACGGGCGAATTAATTGTTATTTAAAACCGACGGGGACAGAACGATGGCGAGTGTCGGTAGAATGAGAAAAATCGCGGAACAATAACGATCGCCGCCGTCGACCATTATTGTTGTTAATTTAATTTAATGTAAACGAAGAAAAATGTTAAGGAAAGCGGCGGAGGAAGAGGGAGAAAAGCGAACAACGCTTTAATGGTTTCTCTGGCTCTCGGTTCTCTTGGGTTTCACTGCTCAGCAAAAGTAACGATAATTGAAACGATCGTGTTTCGTTTGAGAGAGAGACGGACATAATTAATAATAAAAGCGTTTTATTGCCCTTTCTTCGCCGCGTCTCGCTCTCGCCCCGTTGCGATTTTCTTTTATCGCGAAACAAGAACAGAAAAAGGAAACTAATTAAACCCAGATGTAAATTAAGGGCACATTTAAGAGCCGATTTCCAATCGTTTCTTGCTTATATCGCTATTAGTACGTGGAATTCCAATAAAGTACGAAATTCGCTTCATTCAACATGATTTATTGAGCGAATTCTTTTGCCAAACGCGCGCTGATTACTGCAATCCATTTTTTACCGTTAATTCCTTCAGCAGTAGTCATTCTGATCACAAAAAAAACATTTGAGATTCTTTTCTCTTATTGAAAACTTCAACCTCTACCAATTTTGGCAACAAAAACTTTGAGATTCACTTTTGGCATTGAAAACTTGAGGATTTCATGCTGCACATTTGCCAATTTTGGCGAGAACGCCTTTGACATTCTTTTTGGGCATTGAAAACTTGAGGACTTCTTGCTTAACCTCTACCAATTTTGGCAACAAAAACTTTGAGATTCACTTTTGGTATTGAAAACTTGAGGATTTCATGCTGCACATTTGCCAATTTTGGCGAGAACGCCTTTGGCATTCTTTTTGGGCATTGAAAACTTGAGGACTTCTTGCTTAACCTCTACCAATTTTGGCAACAAAAACTTTGAGATTCACTTTTGGTATTGAAAACTTGAGGATTTCATGCTGCACATTTGCCAATTTTGGCGAGAACGCCTTTGACATTCTTTTTGGGCATTGAAAACTTGAGGACTTCTTGCTTAACCTCTACCAATTTTGGCAACAAAAACTTTGAGATTCACTTTTGGTATTGTAAACTTGAGGATTTCATGCTGCACATTTGCCAATTTTGGCGAGAACGCCTTTGACATTCTTTTTGGGCATTGAAAACTTGAGGACTTCTTGCTTAACCTCTACCAATTTTGGCAACAAAAACTTTGAGATTCACTTTTGGTATTGTAAACTTGAGGATTTCATGCTGCACATTTGCCAATTTTGGCGAGAACGCCTTTGACATTCTTTTTGGGCATTGAAAACTTGAGGACTTCTTGCTTAACCTCTACCAATTTTGGCAACAAAAACTTTGAGATTCACTTTTGGTATTGTAAACTTGAGGATTTCATGCTGCACATTTGCCAATTTTGGCGAGAACGCCTTTGACATTCTTTTTGGGCATTGAAAACTTGAGGACTTCTTGCTTAACCTCTACCAATTTTGGCAACAAAAACTTTGAGATTCACTTTTGGTATTGTAAACTTGAGGATTTCATGCTGCACATTTGCCAATTTTGGCGAGAACGCCTTTGACTTTCTTTTTGGGCATTGAAAACTTGAGGACTTCTTGCTTAACCTCTACCAATTTTGGCAACAAAAACTTTGAGATTCACTTTTGGTATTGAAAACTTGAAGATCTTGCTGAACGCTTACCAGTTTTGGTAACGAAACTTTGGAGCTTAGTTTTTGGTATTGAAAGCCTGATGATTTCCTGCTGGATAGCTATCAATTTTGGCAACAGAAGCTTTGAAATTCGCTTTTGGCATTGAAAGCTTGAGGACTTCTTGCTTAACCTCAACCAATTTTGCGAACAAAGTCTTTGGGCTTCAGTTTTGCTATTGAAAACTTGAAGATTTCTTGCTGAACGCTTAGCAATTTTGGCAACGAAACCTTGGAGATTCATTTCGCATATTGAAGACTTCTTGCTTAACCTCCACCAATTTTGGGAACAACAGCTTTGAGCTTCATTTTTGACATTGAAAACTTGATAACTTCTTCCTGAACGTTTACCAGTTTTGGCAACGAAATCTCGCAGATTCATTTCTGATATTGAGAACTTGAAAATCACCTGCTGAACCTCAACCAGCTCTGGCAACAGAACGATTGATACCGGACCCTCGCCAATTCTCACCTCGAATCCGCGCGAATCTTCGCCTTCGATCTTCATCCTTCGTAAACATTCATTCTTCGCCGATTTTAATTAATCGATTTGTGGCAACACCCATCGCGACATCACTCTTAAATCTCTCGTATCTCGCGCCGATGCGAACACCGATCGTAAATAATGAAGATAATGAACAAAAGGGCGCACTCTCGAAACAACTCCCTTCATAAATAAACAGATAAAGGATCCCGATTGCAGTATGTAAATCGCTCCTCCCATTATGATATTCGTTTATTCAATTCCATAGACAATGGGTAGATGAGGATTGTTATTACGCTTGGTATTAATCGCGACAAAAGAGAGAGAGAGAGAGAAGACAAACGAAAAAAATAAAAAAGCGAAGAGACGTGCCGCAGAAGAAGTGATGTTGGTTCTGATGGAAGTAGAACTTTTCTATTGTTTCGATTCCTTCTCCACTGCACTTTATCAATCCTCTCTCTCTCTTCTCTCTCTCTCTCTCTTCTTCTTTCGGTTCGTTTTCAATCGCGAGAGCAATCGCATCGGGAGCGGTTAAAATCCATTATTGCCTCTAATAAGAACAACAATACGATATTTAATACAGGATATAATACGTAAAGAGCAAAGAACGGTAACGCGAGCAGTTGCGTGCGAGTGTAGGAGATGGAAAGCGTAATATGCATAAAACGAAATCCCATATGGACAGACAAACCCGAGACGCGACCCACGGTTTCGGTCGGTCGGTGCTGCAGTTCTCGTTACGTACTCTCGTTGTTTCTTTGATTATATTTAGAAACGGGAGAAAAGCACATAACATCTTAAGAGCGAGAGAGAGAGAGGCGGAGACGAAAGAGGAATTTTCTCTCGATCGTTGTTAGAAAGTTCGGCCAACGCCCTATTTCGCACGGGCCGGACCGCCATCGGATTCGAGCTAGATTGTTTCCAAAAATCGATACGAAAGATACGACGCTTCATTCGGCTCCGATTCCCGTCTGTTTCGTCGACATCGAATCCCTTTTCTTCTTCCTCTTCTACTTCTTCTTCGAGGCGTATTCGTTTTCTGTTCCTATGCGCTCGGGCGGCTTTCTCTTGCCTTAACCGCAACTTTTTCGGACGACGGAGCGATCGTTTACATGGGAGGAAACCCGATACCGTTGAATGTCTTCATAGATCTAACGACAATGGCTTCTTTTCAAATTCAACTCTCTTGTTTGTTTTCTATAATAATAAAAAAGAAAAGATAAGAGGAAACGAAAACTATAGAAATGAAGGGCGGAGAGAGAGAGAGAGAGAAGGATGAAAACGCGTCCATCGAGCCGGATTATTCATTTATTTACGTTTTAACAATCGCATCCTGTCAAATTTGCCTCGATTGTTTCATTTGTTTCTACAATAACCAAAATACACAAGGAAACTGAAACCATGAAACCTATGTTAATGCCGGAGAGCGAGAGAGATAGAGAGAAGCGTGAAAGTGCGTCCATCGAGCCGGATTATTCGTTCATTTCCTTTTTAATAATGGCATTCTTTCAAATTTAGCTCGGTTGTTTGTTTCTTTGATAATAACAATAAGAAAACTGAAAGGACGATGTTGTAGCGAGTGTGAGAGAGAAGGAAGGATGAAAACACGTCCATCGAGCCGGATTCTTTGTCTTATTAACTTTTTTCCTCTGCCTTTCACGAGTGTCTCTTAATTTTCCTGTGGCTTTTCCGGTGTTAAACTAGGAAGAATGCGATTTAAAAAACAGGAAAGCAAGCAAATTGTTCTGCGACCGGTCGATGGGTTTCCTTTAAACGCGTACACGCACTTCAAATAATAATCCAACGGCAGCGACTATTAAACAAGCAGTGACCAACGTCGATGATGTAGAAGGCATTCGACGAATTTAACGTAAATCCTTTTAAGCAAATTCATTCCCACTCTATCTCTTTTAAATGTTTTCTCTTCCCGTCTCTCTCTCTCTCTCTCTCTCTTCGCGACTTCTTCAGCATCGTCCGTTTTCTCGTCCTCGACGTCCTCCGTGATTTGCGCTCTTCGTTGTTGTTGCTTTTTTTCTTGTTTGCGTTTCTACTATCGTTACAATTTTATTTATTATTAAACATTTTATTTGCCGCATTATCTCTGTTTAACTCTTCTTCTTCATTCTTCGTCTACCACTTTTCCTTCGCTCGTTATATTATTCCTCTACATCTTCTTCGACCACTTAATAATCTCATCTTTCGCTTTGTCGTTTCGACTTCACTCAAGTGCACTTTGTAGCAATGGAATGTTTCCTCTTATTTGCTCCTCGTCTTCGGCTCGTTGTCTTCGTCCTTTTCCATCGTACCTCCTTGCATTAAACGTAACATCCCGCTGGTGGTTTTGCTTTTCGTTTATTTCTCTTCGTCGCTCGCAAACAATTTCCTATTGATCCACTTTCAACAGTCGATTCGGCGGCGGTTGACTTTACGGCCCAACAACGAAACTTACCACCGGACAAGAACGAGAATTTAACATTCCAACTATTGGGCGTTTCGTTTATTTTTTCGCAATTAATTTGGTCCTCGAAGGTCGCCCCTCGTTTTCTTCATTCTTTCGCCTCTTTCTACTCGTTGAAATGGGTTCTGATGGTCGCGTTTGGCCGAATTCTTCGCGTACCGCCACCGTGTCTTTCTTTCGACATTCACTTCTTTTTTGTAGCAAAGGAAACTTTGAGAGCAACTCAAATCCAAAGGATTCTTCTAATTGACGACTAATTCTGTTGGGCTTCTTCATCAAAATAATAATTATCCTTTAATTGTTGGCATTTGTTTTACGTTTCTTCTTCGAGCCTCCATTTCGTGGAATCCGCCACGTTTCGCAATTAATTCGTGCAAATTGTCATTGTGCAATTACGCATCATCATCATCCTTTCTTTTTTCTCTCTCATTATTATACATAATTATTCTTTTCATTAAAGACCGTTCATCAATAATTGCAAGTACTCGCAACGAAACGAAAAGAAGCGAACAACAATGCCCGGTTAATTACAGGCGAATCATTTCGGTCAGCTCGGTTGGTAACAATTAAAAGACAAAAGAATGGAAACTAATGACGTCGAATAATTTCGAGCGGTAATCGGGCGATAATTAAAGTTGCAATTCGACGTTTACTTTTTAATTCCCTTCCGCTGAAACGAAACGGTCGCCGCTTTCTTTTTGTCGTTGTTGGGGTGGTCGCCTGGCTTTTTTTTTTCGCCTCTTCGCAATCGGAAACAATGCGAAATTACCGGGGGACGTTGGCGAGGACGCACGCGGAAGGTGGCAATAACGACGGTGGTTTACCCGGGACAATTCGATAATTTACCATTGATTCACAATCAAAAACAATAAATAATCTCGCGCGTCTGACGACGGCCGTAACTGGAAAAACTCGAATCTCTCGGTTAAAAATTCACACCGACGGCTCAATTATTCCCGCACTTTACATAATTCTCGAATAATTTTCTCTCGACGCGAAGCGGACCGGCCGATTCGGTGAATAATCGGTGAAGGAGCCCACGCGTCTCGATCGGTAAAATTATCGTCGTCGTCCCGTTTTCGAAATCCGCTCGACAATAGGCGAGACGCCGTTTTCTCGCCCGACGGTTGGCAGCTAAATATTCAAATTAAATCTTAGATAAATTAACTTGTTTACTTCGCTCTTAAGCGCTATTAGAGTTTTCAATTGTTATTACGTTCATTTTTCAATTTCTTTGTTCGACTTTTTCAAAAAAAAAAAATCATTTTCGATCGTAAATTCCCCGATCCCCAATCGATTACCATTAATACCAACTGCGTCACCGTCATTGACATTCACGATTCTAACAGTCGAATATCAGTGGCGTACCGGCGCGTGTACGGGGCGATCAATAAAGTCCGCAACATTTTCTCGCTAAAAAAAACGAATCTAGTCGTCTTACGCAAACAAAACAACAGCAATGAAGAAGGAGGAAAAGGAAAACATCAATTTGCACGCCGCCTCGATTTCGTCTTTTCGCTTCGCTCTCGTTTATTTTGAAAGTTCTTACCTGTTCTACCCGTCATCCTGCTTCGACCTACCTACCGATCGACGTCTTTGTCTCTCATTAGTGCCGACTAATTAATTACAACGCAACTAATTGACGGCGAGGGATAATAATAATAATAACCCCCCATTTACGCCGCATAACCAACAAAAACAAAAGGAAAACGTACGAAAAAAGAGAAGCGAATCGAAAGTAGATTAGGGGCTACCCTTCGACGATCTCTTTTCGGCTTCTTTTACTGTTAAAACGCCTTCGGTCTTCATATTCGTCCTCTGCCATCATCGTTCGGTAGTTGTTATTAGAAAGCGGTCAATTTCAATTAATCAACGATAAATCGTAATTGATTATCGCATAGCGACGTACCGGGCGATCGTGGATCACGTCAATCGCTTCGTTGGGATTGGATGGTAAAACAAACGCTCGATTTCTCTTCAATTAAAACAACTTTATTCTCCGTCACTTGTTTAATAACATCCATCGCGTCGACCAACAATGCGGAGGTCTTCCGTGCGAGCTCTGGCGAATTTGGTCTCGAAAACAATTTACATCTTGTTATTGGTTTTACATGCAAAACGAGAGGGATTAAATCGGGGAAAAAGGAAAAAGAAAAGGAAGAAAGTAAACGTCGAGGAAATGGCTTAACAACGAATAAAAAGGTAGAAGAGGGGAATTAATAAGAATCCAATTATTATTATTCTTGCTCGCTAATTGCAAGCAATTAAATGAAGAGATCGAGCGAGCGAGGGCACATAAATAATTAATAATTACAATTCGTTTCGTGATTTTTTTCCATCTTTAATTAATATTAATAAAATTAAATATCGTACAATATCATACAAAGTTGAGGAAGCGAAGAGAGACGGACGCGAGTTAGAAGACGAGAATGAGAGAGACGCAGCAGCACGTGATTGAGGTGTTAAAATAAATTAGATTCAATTATGATCGCTTTATAGTGGTTACTAGGAGGATTACCTGGCAGGTAATTAAAACAAGTGAAAAGGCAAAGGATGGAAATTAATCTCCACCTCGGCCATCATCATCATCGTCATCCTCCTTCTTCTTTTTCAGCGTGTTACATTTACATTTCGCATCGACTTCGTTTTATAAACTTCTTATTCCGCCAACCAATTGATTATTATTGAACAAATTCCCTTTTATTTTCTGCATGCCCAGCTTCCTTTTTGCACATTTTTCGCAAGGATACATGCAATTAAATTATTTATTCGTTTCCATCTCTCTCTCTCTTCTATATACACTTAAATTAATTACGCAACGGCAATTAGCTCCCTCGGTATAATATTTACATCTCGTTATGGATCAACATATACAAGAAGAAAATGATGACGATATCAAAAAAGAGCGAGCGTTTCGCAATAATTAAAACTTTTTAACGCTAGCAAAAGTTTAGAAAGTTAATGGCAATTTATCACACGCACACACACACACACGCAGACACGCGTAAATGCACGATTCCTGTTTTTGCGAATCCACACAAGCGCGCAATATTCATTGAATATTAAATAATCCGGCGATAATGTACAAACTGACTAGAGCAATTGTTTAAACTTATGTTCGTTCATTGTTTCCGTTCTTGCTGTCCATCGCGCGACAATTTGCGTTCGATACGATTGGCAACACTCGCTCGCCGTCAACGTCGAGTCGACATTTAGGTTACGAATTGAACGGCAATCATTTTAAGGTTACTGCCAAACGTCCAACGTGGTTAGCGAGAATCGGTTAGGTTGCAACTGAATTGATCAAATTCGACGGTCGCGTTAGGTTGGCCTCGACGATTGCCGCGCGGAATTCGCCGCGATTCGGACGCGATCACGTGCCGAACGTCGCCTTACACTTGACGATCTGCGCGTGCACGCGCTCGATCCGCTCGCTCAGCGTCTTCACGTTCTTGTCGGGCAACGTCGGCAGCACGTCCTTGACGCGCGCGTCGTTCCCGTCGTCGAACATGCGTCGCAGCCGGCGTCCGACGTCGCCGTCGCGCCGCAGCCGCTCGATCGCGCGCGCCGTCCGTTCCCGGAAGACGCACAGATTGTCCAGCAGGATCGCGTGATAGACCTCGTACTTGTCCAACAGCCGATAGCCGTGCAACAGGCCCGACTCGTTGTCGAGGAACACGAGCAGGTTGCCGTCGCCGCGTTTCGCCAAGTTGTGCGCGGGCGCCTCCATGATGTTCACGTTCCACTGGTAGTTGTACAGATTGTTGACGACGCGGTCCAAATTCGCGGTCAGATAGTCGAAGACGATCATGTCCGACCATTGGGCGAGCTCGACGAGCGTCTCGTCGGACGGAGGCAGCGCGGCGGCGACGTCGAACTTGTTCAGGTGCCTCTCGTCCGGTCGGAACGGCGCCGGTATCGTCGCCTCGACCAGCCCGTCGATGTACGCGGTGATGACGACCGGCCGGTGCGAGTTCCACTGCGCGGCCGCGATGTCCTTCGCCACGTGCGACCACAGCGGATCGCTCGCGTCGATCACGCTGACCGTCGACGGCGGCAGGTTGTCCAGCTCCAGCAAGTGCCCGAGATAGAAGCTGAACAGCTCGCCCTGGATCTGGTCGGTGTTCTGCCGATAGCGGACGCAGCCGCGCGTCCCGTCGCCGAACGTCACCAGGCGGTTCTGCATGCGGCCGCAGCCGCGCTCCAGCTTGACGGCGCGCGCGGCCGCCACGTGGCGCGTCCACGCGGCCAGATCGGCGAGCGCGTAGCCGCGCGGCAACGCGCGTTCCACGCGATCGCCCCAGTAAATGTCGTCCGCGATCAGCGCGTTCGCGTCCGCGTCCAGCGGTTTGCTGTCGACGAACGAGACGGTCGGCGCCGTTTCGTCGCGCTGCCGGCCGTAACTGTTGTTCACGAAAATCGTCCGCAACGCGCTGATCTTCGCGCCGCTCTCCGGCGCCGTCGACGCGCTGGCGTTGGGCGGCGGCGCGGCCACGTCGACGCCGACGCCGTCGCGTCGGTACAGCGACGGCAGCAGGATGCCGACGAGCAGGCCGACGCCGAAAGCGAACGCGACGCTCAACAGGCACAAGTTCTTGTAAACTTTTTTATTGTTACCGCCGCCGCCGCCGCCGGCTGCGGTCGGCGACGAGTCGCGATGCCACAGCGGTAGCACGTTGCCGACAACGTCGCGATTCGTCGTCGGTTTATTGCTCGCACTGTATTGAACCATTTTCGTTTTCGCTAACAACTCGCACGAATCACATCATTCCATTTGAATCCGCTGCGAAATGTCTCGTGCTCGTTCCTCACATGGTCGTTCCGATTGAAACGCTTTTCACTCGTCGAGTGGCGATCGATAGCGTGCGCCAACGTGGGCACAAACGTTCCTTGGCGCTCGACAAACGCGAATGGTATTAATCGTACGACGATCCGCGACCGATCTACACGCCGCAGCGGTACGGTGCCGGTCTTTAACTGTGCGCCCGTGGCCCCGGAAAAAAAGGCGAGCGACAGAGACGGGAGACGAACGGAGGCGAGCGAGCGAGCGAGAGGAAGCGAATTCAAAGGGTGGGAGACGGCGGGGCGGTTGGAGGGGGACCCATGCCGAAGAGAAATGGTAGTAGAAGAAACAGAGGAGGAGGAGGAATACCTGAAATATTTCAACTGTTAAAAAGAGATCTTCTCGCCATCTTCCTTCCTTCTTCCACCTCTTCTGCTTCGTCTTTGTCGTCTTCTTCTTGCGCCAGCGACGGCAACAACTTACCAGTGCCTATATAAGACACTAACAAGAGGAACATGGGTAAACGTCTTTTTCTATTTTGCCTCCTCTCGCCTCTTCCGCGCGTCTCCGCCGGTATCCGAGGAGGAAAAAATTAAGAGAACCGTACCATTCTTCATCCGTTTCTTTTCGTTTCGTTCTTTTGCTTGTTCATCATCATCATCGTCATCTTTTTGGTACATTTCATTCGGACATTCGAAAGAGAAAGAGGCGAAAAGGTTCTTATAATAACAACAACAACCGATATGAATATAATGAAAAGAGACGGAACCGGACGGTTCGATGGGCAAGACGAAGACGGGCGAGCGTTTATTGGAGAGAGGAACTTTGAAATTCGACGATAGAAAGAAAGGGACAAAGGCTTCCTCCTCTGCTCCTTCTGCTCCTTCTGCTTCTACTTCTTCCCTCGTCCGGCAACTTCTTCGCTTCCACGGGCATCATAGCGTTAGTGCGTGCCTTTGCCAGCGAGATGACCGCGTTGTATATGATGATGATGATGAAGAAGACTTATTTCGCGGCTGCACTGTGATTGTTGCGAGGTCGAGGAGGATGTTGCACAGTAAGAACAGCAACGGCGCGAAGAAAAATTGGCAAAGATTGTTGTTGCGAAGAAAGAACCAAATTTGCCACTCGTCGAGTTTTCGATGATCGAAAACAAAACAAAAGTCGGCAATTAAAATCGGACGACGTCTCCTGGTCGTTTGGCGAAACTTTCTTTCGCTGGGTCCGTTTCTCATAAGTCTCGCTCGTCTTTTTTCCCCTGTTAAATGCATTCTGCACTTTACTCGCCATTTATACGTGCGTTTGTTTTTTTTTTTTGTTTCGGTTCGGTTTGTTTTATTTCGGTCATAAATTTTGCGTGCAAAACGAGAAATTAACGGGCAAAAAGGAGCGAGAGAACGCGCAGCGCAAAGCGACTTGAAGGGAAATTAATGCGGTACGATTTAATTCAATTAATTTTAATAAAGATGAAGAAGTAGCGGAGCGACGAGAGAACAAAAAAAAAGAGCGGAGTTAACGAAAGAAACGAAACGACGAGATGAGTCTTAATGAATCTTTCGCGAATTCTCCGGCAAACGCGCGCAAACTTCTTGTTCGTCGGCGACTTCGTCTTTTAACTAGACGCGAATCGCCAAACGATTTTTCGTCGAGGAAATCGTCCCAATTAAGAGGCAAAACGTCCGGAGGATCGAATTAATCCTTTGAGAATTGGCAAATTGCGCGATTGTCCCTAATCCAGAAGATTGTCGCGAAGACTTTTGGATCGAAAGCCGCGCTTCGTCTTCCTCGTCGTTCTGCGGCATCGTTTTATTAAATAATTGCAAAAAAGGGGCCATTTCGTCAGAAATTTGCATGCGTTATCAGCGACGAGTATCTCTTGTTTTACCAACAACAAACGACGTTAATTTCCTCTGTTTTTTTTTTCTGCTTCTTTTCCATCGTCGTCCATCATCTTCCTGATCGATTCCGACCGTTGTACCAAACAGAAAATTCTTCGCCTTATCTATCTCTTCGAGGGACCGACTCGAAGAAGAAGAACGAGCGAATACCGAAAAGTCGAGGAGGAATCTTTTTGGCAACTTTTTCTTTTGTTTTCGAGCAATAATTATTGGTCGCCGGTCAAAAATTCTAATCGTGAATTACAATCAATTGATAATAAAAGGAGCAAAGAGTAATAATAAAGAATCGTATGGTAAAATGTTGCGGTTGTTGCTGTTGTTGATGATGATGATGTTGAAAGAAGCCATTTACCTCGAGTAATAAAGATACGGCGAAAAGTCGATGAGAGGAATCCACCATGGAGCAAAGAGTAAAAAAAGTAACCAAAAGAGCAACGACGTTCATCAGCGAGATGCTGATAAGCCTTTGGAAATTTTTACCTTCGTTTCAACCCGTTTTTTTATTATTTACACTTGGCCAAAAAGAAAAAAGAAAACACGAAAGAATCGCAAAGTTCGCTTTTGCGAATCGAAGAACCCTTTCTGTGCTCTTTGGCTAATAATTGTCAACCCGAGAGGATCGGTTTTTGCGTTTCTTTCCAAAAATGAAAAGGCCAAAAACGAAGTCAAACGTCGAATAAAACACGGGGTTTTAATAAAGTCATAAAGTCGATCGATACGGATGGACGCGGACGAAGGAGGAAAATAACGATCAAACAACGGCCGAAGAGGAGAAGAGAGAGAGAGAGAGAGAAACAAAAGGCGGGAATTAAAGATGAATAAGGACCGTAATAAAATTATGAAAAATCGTTTGGGAAATAAATAAAAGGAAGGAAAAGTGGAAACGGAGAGGAGGACCGTGTTAAGACGCGAAGAAGAATTTAAATACAATGCCATCATCATCAGTTCTTCGTTCGTCTCCTTTTTTTTCCTCCTCTTCCTCCTCCGTTAAAGGGGCCCAAAAACAAAAGCAAAAGCAGCAACGTGTCCGCGTGCAAGAGACCGAGGGAATTTTTATTAATAACAGAAAATTAGTCGTAACTACTTTATTACAATTTCTCCCTTCTCATTTTCGATCTCTTCATTTTTTTACCTCGTCCTCTCTTGTACCTTTTGTAATTTATTTTTATTACGTTTCGTTCCTTCCATCTCGCCTTCTTTTATTTTTCCCAGAGTTATTTTTATCGATGACATAAATATTAATAAACTTCATAACGGCATGCGTACGTTCATAAGGAGAAAATAAGTTTCCCCGCTCGTTATTATCGCTTATTAACAACAGAACAACGAGGAGGTAAATCCAGAAACAAAAGACAAAACCAAAATCGCGTGCAGATCCGAAAACTCGCTTTGTGTCGCTGTTAATTCGATAACGATCGTTGATTATCTTAGTCGCTCGCGTTAGATTTTAAGCCTCTAACGGGGGGACCGATTGGAAGAAAAACAGTGGCGGAGGAGGAGGAGGAGGATAAAATTGCCCGCGTAATCTAATTAGACTATTTATTAGCCATTTGTTTTGATTAAGCGAAACGTAACGTTTCCAATCGCGTCGATTGGTCTCCGAACTCATTCTTCTTCGCTGATGGTAATAAACCAGTTCTTGCATCTCGCGATTGTACCATTTTTATCGTTCAATCATCCACGAAGAGAATAATTCGTTTAAACAGTTTCACGAATCGATCGAACTGCCTCAAAAAGTGTCGTCGATTGAAGAAAGATCGTTGCTTCGCCCTTAGACTTAGTGAATGGAGTCCCGCGAACAATGAATGAACGGAGGCCGAAGGGCTGCAGATGGACGTAGAAATTGTTAGGTTTCCGGTAACGACAACGACGACAAAATGTGAAAGAGGCGAAGGTGCAGGAGAAGATGCGAACAAAAGGGGAGAAAGAGAATGGCGAACAAAAGACGAATTGGTGGCAAAAGTTTTAGATTTCGATCCCGTCGCTCGTTCAACTTTGTTTTCTCTCCTCCTCCTCCTCCTCCTCGATCCCGATTGCGAAACTGAGCGAGGAATGCGCGACGGAATTCTTTTGTTCGTTTGTCACTGGCATCGGTTTAATGCCCATTCTTAATCCCATATGGGGTGTTCTTATGGCGTTTGTTATTTTTCGGGTAGTTTAACGTTTATTCATTCTCTTGTTCCCAGGTAAGGCGAACATTATCGTATCGAATCACCTACTCCGCCATCGCCATCGCAACCGACGCACAAGGACCAACGACAACAATGTAACATCGATTTGATTGACGGACGGACATGGACAAAGGTAGCAGAGAAAGAATGAATTATTGGTTCAGGTAGGGAAACTTTCCTCTCGTCTTTTCTCTCGCTTTTTGGCGATGCAAACGAGAGACAGACTTAGATTTTGGAAGACTTCCATCATCTGCCACCAGCCAAAAAACTACCGACAACTTTATCCTTATCAAAGAACTGGATTAGATTGTTAATCGAAAAAGGAACAAGCGAGATTCCAATCGTTGTTATTTGCTGCCCCGGATTTATCCGGTTCCGCTTTATGATTTGTTCGCTTATTGCTTTGTTTTTCGTTTGCGAAAGCGCATTAATTTGCACCAATTAGAAAACGTTGATTCGCGTCAATCGAAAGCTTTCCACGTGTAATTCGAGCAACACTCCGTCTAATCGGATTAGACCAACGAGGGATTACGAAGGATTTTAACAGCTCTTAAAGTTTTCGTCTCCTGGGCTTACCAATCGAAGCCAAAGACGCAAAGAACGAGAAAAGGGTGTTCAAGCAGGAGGAAAGTACTGAAAAGCGCTGGAGATGGGCTTCGAAGTGTCGAAAGTGAAAACAATTTAAAATGAAAAGTATTGCCAACCGCGCGGCGCAAATTGTGACTGAACCTCTTCGCGTCGTTCTTCCTCGCCGATGGTCACACATAAAATTCTTGACCTATCCGAACGTGACAAATAAATCTCTTGTCCCGCGACTCGTTATTACACAAACGTATGGCTCGCCCATCATCATCATCGTCATCGTCATTGTGACTTTAAATTCGTCTTTTTGTTATGTTTCACTGTTAAGTAAAACAACAAAGAAGGCACGAGAAGAGAAATGATGGTGGAGGCAAACAAAATTATCTTCGACCGTTTTTCCTCTTTTCTTTTTTCTCTTTGCTAACAAGATTATCGAGTGCGTGCGTACGATTCTTTGGCTTATAATCGTGTCCATCCGACCATGTAACATTCCCTCTTCGCCATCATCGTTGGGTTTACCACTTTCCGCCTCCTCCTCATCATCGTCGTCATCGTTTTTAGATCCGATCTGACAGTTTTACAAGATCTAGAGGAATGCATCATCTTTTGTTGCTTGCAGAGATGAATCTCGCCGTTTAACGTTTATTTCGTGTTTCCACTGCGGAGGGACGACGAATAGGATGACGTGGATGGCGGGCAGAAAGGGCTTTGGATTGGTTTGAAATGCGATTTTTTAACGATTCGGCTTAAAATCGTCCGCGAGGATTGAATCTGGATCTCCGTTGCTAACGAGGTTGAGATTTGCGCAAAGGAGTTGCTTCGTTGTTTTCTTTTCGTACTTTCTTCACCTTTAACGTTTCCTTATTGCTAACGAATTGTTTTGTTGAATCGATTAGAGCCGTAGACAAAGAATCGCCATATAAAGCACAACAATAATAGTAATAATAATGTTATTATTGCAAAAATTGATTTGTTAATGGCACTGTTAGAAAAAAAAACTCTCGCTCGCTCGCTCGCTCTTAAGAGGCAATCTTTAAGAATTCCTCCATCTCTCTCTCTCTCTCTCCGTTATTATTATTATATTTATTCGCTTTGATCACAACAAACAATTCACACGATTCCATTGTACAAACGAGAAATTATTATCCGGAATAAAATATATTTAATAAATATATAATAATAATAACAATAAAAGGAGGTATAAAATAAATAAACAAGCGAGCGTTTGGGATAGGATTAAAATCGTGGCGGAGGGAAGAGACGATTTTACGACTCATTCTTTTCAATATAAAATAAGCGTCGCTTTGTTGGACGAAAGAGAATTAAAAAGTAAAATAAACAAACAAACAAACCGATTCTTCGTCTTCTTCATTAATAATCTCGCCGAAGAGACGATGGAAATGAGGCAGCGCGATGATGAACAAGAAGGAGGACGAAAGAGAGTCGGGTTAAGGGGGAATAAAAATAACGATTTATTTACTCGTGCGTGCGGCTCGACGACAATAAACCCTAATTAAACGCGATTATTATAATATTATCATAATCCACCTCGTATATTGCAACTGCCATTGTTAGAAAATTGCCGGAAAAAAACAACAACAACAAAGTTGGCAAACTTGCTTCGACTTCTAGTCAAGAACGAGGAAGAGAACGAAGGAGAAAGTGACAGTTTCGCGTATGCCACAACAGTTTTGAATTCAATTTTAAGAAACATAAGCGTTATAAGTCTCAAGAAAAGCAATTGCAGAAGAGTTAATTGTAATGGATTAGAAATCTTGAAGATTCCTTGGTCAGATCTCAAGGTATAATGAAACAACTTCGAAGATTTAAACTTGGCAATCTTAACACTCAAAAATGAGACTCAAGCAGAAACAATCGAAATGGCTTCTAAGTCTTGAAGATTCGTTGGTTAAATTTCAAAGTTTGCTGAAACTATTAGGAATCATTTAGACTTGGAAATTTTACCATTCAGAAAAAGACTCAAGGAATGAAACAATTGAGGATGAGTTCACTGAAATGGATTCAAAATCTTAAAGATTCCCTGCTTAGATCTCAAAGTTTGCTGAAACTACTAGGAATCATTTAGACTTGGAAATTTTACTATTCAAACTTAGGACTCAAGGAAGAAAAAGTGATTTAGGAAGAGTTAATTGACTTGGAGTCAAAATCTTGCAGATCCCTTGATTAGATCTCAAAGTTTGCTGAAACTACTTGGAAGAATTTGGATTTGCCAATTTTACGATTCAAAAATAGGACTCAAGGAAGAACAGCAATTGCCGAAGAGCAGGATTCCTTGGTTAAATCGCAAACTCTGTTAAAACAAACGAATTGAAACGTGCCAATTTGACCGTCCACCTTCTTTACCGCAAGAACGGGCGAAATCTCTTTCACTTTCATTATGCAAATCTGCCAAAACAGAAAAGAGAAGCAAAACGAGAAAGTTTTGATGTCGATCGCTCTTGCAAACGTATCGAATAACATTGTCGATATCGAGATCGCTCCAACGAATTCGCGACATACGCGTAGAACAAAGAGAGAAAAGAGTTAGAGAAAGTGAGAGACGAGAAGAAATTGAGGAGGTGGCGAATGAGAAACAAAGAAAGGCTACGGGAAAATGGTGTGAAAGAAGGAACAACAGAACGTCGTTTTTTATTTTGGCACAATGCAGTCACTTCGAACGTACATAAAATGTCATCGCGATTCATTAAACCGATCGAAAGCTACCAACAAACAAACTTCTTGTGCGTGTATCATGCCACCCCCACCACTACCATCGTCGTCATCAGCACACTGTTTAAAGAGTAGATGATGATGATGATGAGGATCTCCACGTCCACCTTTTTTTTGTTCTCCTTTTCGTTTCTACCCTGTTTGTCTTTTCCTTTTTACACTTGTTAAACATTATCGTTTGTTGTTATTTCTGATCATTTTCATCCTCCTCTTCGTCTACCATCGACTTGTCGCTTTGTTTTCTTTTGACGAGAAAAAAGAACTACAAGATGGTAAGTAACAAGAGTAGGCTAGAAGAGGAGGAGGAGGAATTGGTGGAATCCGGTGTATTGGATCGTTTTGTACCTGGTTTTGGTGGATTCCTCTTTTATTAGGCTCTTCTCTTTATTTATCTTGTTGGACGATTACTAATTTGGTTTAGGTGCGGCCTTTCTCTCTCATTCCCTTTCTCTCGACGAGAAAACGATGAACGGCGAACGGATGATTGCGATAAGCAGATCATCCTCCTGATTATTCGCATTTAATTTTAGCAAATATCACGTAGCCTTTTGAAAAATCTTTTTTTTTTAGCAATCCGAAGAAAAACAGCAGCAAAAGAATGTTTATAAACAAGAAACGTTTCTTGTAAATTGAACAGTGACGGGGGGGTCGTTCGAGGTGTGGCAGAGGTGTTCTTGTGCAAAAACGCCTCTCGTTTCTCTTTCAGTTTTTTTTTTTCGTTCGCTAATTATACAAAATATAGGTTAACAAATTGCGATAAATAATGTTCGCAGATACCGTTTCACATTTCGTTTCGTTCTTTTGGTTTCGACTTGTACGGTTTACGGCCGTTAGAAATGAAGAAAGTTAAGTGATAAACGAAAGAGATGGCAATATAACGCCTTCGTAGTTTATGTAGATTTTGAAATTTTACAAATGCCAGCGGACGAAGAAAGTCAATACTCGATTAGAAGACAAAAATCACGACAGGAAATGGTGAACAAAATTTGTAAATCGTAAAGAACTATATTATTTTTCGGAAAAATCGACAACTTCCGACAACAACAAAAGAGTTAATTGTAATGGGTTCGAAATCTTGAAGATTCCTTGGTTCGATCTCAAAGTTTGCTGAAACAACTTGGAAGACTTTAGACTTGGCAATTTTACCACTCAAAAATAAGACTCAAGAAGAAACAACTGAAATGGTTTCTAAGTCTTGAAGATTCCTTGGTTAGATCTCAAAGTTTGCTGAAACAACTTGGAAGACTTTAGACTTGGCAATTTTACCACTCAAAAATAAGACTCAAGAAGAAACAATTGAAATGGTTTCTAAGTCTTGAAGATTCCTTGGTTAGATCTCAAAGTTTGCTGAAACAACTTGGAAGACTTTAGACTTGGCAATTTTACCATTTAACCTTAGGACTCAATGAAAAAAACAATTGAGGAAGAGTTAATTGAAATGGACAGACCAACAATTTGTGTCTTCGCCTTTCATCTTGAAGGATATTTTTGCCATTTGTTTAGCACCGCTTTTTCGCAAAAAAATCGGCAACCTTTTCTCCTCCTCCTCCTCAAGGATGTTTTATCGACTTTGACTGGAAACCAATGTCGTTTTTTTTTTTTAATAATTTCCCTTCTTGTTTTCCCCAGTCTTCGATGATTAACAAGGATAAGATCCATCAGATGGTAAAGATACGGCGAAGAAACAATGAATCTTTATCATACCGAGTCCTCTTCGAACCAAATTGCTCCCCTCGCTCCCGCCCGCCATTCCTAAGCAGAAGAAGGAAAAAAAAAGGATGCCGAAGATGACGACGAAGAATATTTTTCTTTCGTTTCGTCCTCGTTTTTTTCTTGTCCATCTCGTTTTGCTTAGTTATTCTAGGTATGCGCCGCATGGACCAACCGCAAAGGCAAATGTTAAATTCGTCCGTTCTTCATACGTGCCTCTTCGTCTCTTTCCCTATCTCGCTCACGTATTTTTTTCCACTCTTCGCATCTTTCTTGTAGAAAACGAAAAGAGAAAAAGACGAATCCCAATCGTAAATATGTTTCGGTATCATTTTCTCATATACATGCCCTCTTCCAATCTCTCGGTAACTCTTCGCTCGCCATCATCATCATCATCATTATAATCGTTTGCATTCCCGAATTTTGCTCAAAGTGCCCACTCGATGCGGTCGTTCTTGTCGTTGTTATTGTTGTACCGACAACCGTTTTCTTCTCCTTTTACTCGTCGTCGTGTTCTTCTTCTTGTAGAATTAATGTTAACCAATAATTGCTGCCTTTTTGCGTCCACTCTTCCCGCGTCCTTCGACAAAAAGTCCGTCTAATAGACTTTTTAACGTTCGAAATTTTTCTCCTCCTCGACTCTTTAACTCTTCTAAATTCGCATTTATCATTTCACCTGCACGTGAAATCGTTTGCTTTCTTCTTCTTTTTTTTTGGTTTATTAAACCAGCCGACCGTTATTCAACTCGAGTCTTCTCAAGTGAGAGAGATATAAGAACGTGAGGTCAAAAGTGGCACAACAATCACAATAATAATAGTATGTACAATAATATGTAAGTAAAAGAAAACGATGAAGAAGAAGTAGTAACAAGATGATGATGATGACGATGACGAAGAGAAATAAAATGAAGAAACGAGAGAGAGGAGAGGAGAGATCGGAAAGAGAGACGGTCGATGATTATTAAGAAAGAGAGACGGCCGAAAAGGAGAAGAAAATAAAAAGAGGTAAAATAACTTTCCTCTCTGTTGTCTGCTGGAAAGTCGAGTCGAAGCAGGACCAAAAGAACGAAGAAAAACGTCCAGGTAGTTCATTAATAACGACAATGCCCAGCGGGACTCGTGAAACCCCGACCGCGAATGTCCAAAGTCACCCCCTCGGTTCCGATCCGCTTCATCTGTTATTTTCTTCCTCTCTCGATCGTCGTCGTCGTCGTCGTCATCATCGTTCGACCTCTTTATCTGGTTATGTAGATGGTAGAAATCAAAAGTAAGGAGGACGGAGAGATAAAATAACCCGAAATGTCGTCGTTATGTGCCGCGGCCAACAGCGACAACGCACTTATCGAGGAGAAGAAAACGAGGAATAAACTCTTACACGTATATATACGAACATTAATCGACAAGAAAAGGACGAATCAACAACGACAACAATAAAGATATACGAAGAAGAAAAGTGGTACGGAGCAGTGGAAGAATTCACCCAAAAGGAAAATCGATGAGAAACGGAAATCGTTTCTTAAATCCTCGTCATCTTCTCGTCCACCAAAGGAAAATGCCCGCTCTTCGTAAACGAGTTGAAAACTGGGAAGGAAAGTTGCGAAATTTGAACTTAACATCATGCAGAAAACGAAATTTCCTTGATTGTGGAAGATGCTTCTTCTGAATCAAATCTTTCTGCTTATTACCAAGAGTCATCCTCCTAGAAAAAGAAAGGAAGAATGGCAAATCGTTCAACATTAAGACAGCTGGATGGCTGATGAAGAAGAGCAAAGATAATACCGAAGAGTAACTGTTTAACACCATCCAGAAGTCGAGATGTTCCTATTCTGGAAGACGTCTCTTCTGAGGCAAATCTTCTGCTTATTACCAAGAGTCGTCCTCCTAGAAAAAGAAAGGAAGAATGGCAAATCATTCAACATTAAGACAGCTGGATGGCTGATGAAGAAGAGCAAAGATAATACCGAAGAGTAACTGTTTAACACCATCCAGAAGTCGAGATGTTCCTATTCTGGAAGACGTCTCTTCTGAGGCAAATCTTCTGTTTATTACCAAGAGTAATCCTCCTAGAAAAACGATCAAGAATTTCGAATAATCCACAATTAAGATAGCTGGACGGTTGTTAAAGAAGATGATGATCCCGAAGAGTAACCGTTTAACATTATCCAGAAATCGAGATTTCCCTCACTGTGGAAGACGCTTCTTCCGAGGCAAATCTTTTGACATTAGAAGAATAATTGTCCAACGGAAAGGAACAACGGCAAATAATCGAAAAACATAAAAAATAAAAGAGATGGATGGCCGATGAAGAACAAGAAATAGTGGTGGAGCAGAAGAGAAGAAATTGCGATCGAGCGATAAGAGGAAATATTTCTAGATTAGAACGTTAGATAAGGAGTTGAACGTTTCATTTCTTTCTCCGCGCTCCATCTCGCTCCTTCTCTGTCCATTCTTCACTCTCTCTTTCTGTCTGCACCAACAATACGAATGCCAACGGAAGACGATGATGATGATGATGAAGAATCGTGGAGGAAAAAAAAACGGTTCGTGCGTAAATCAATTTATTTATGGAACGGCCGACGATGAGGAGGAATCGGTGGAAAGAACCCAAAAAAGAAAGAGACAAGTTTTAACAGGCTTCGCAAAAATCATTCTCCTCTGTAGAAGAGCCCGACGGACGCATCGACCACCGGAAGAGATTTGACTAATTTCCGCTCATTATCAATCGCTGCCACTTATTTCCTCATATAAACCACAAGAGGAACGACGCAGCGAAACGAAGAAATAAACGTTCGACCATAGACCGTTTATTATCATCATCATCAACATCATCGTAAGAGAACCGTGCAAGACGAAGAAAACGAGCGCAAGGGAGATAAACTGATTGTGTGGCGTTTTTTCTGCTCGTTTCCTTCTCCTCTTATTCTTAACATTCTGTAAATCTACCGTTTAGATAAGAAGACAAGAAGAAGAAGAAGAAGGACGAGGATTTCGAGCACGAGAAAAGAGATCAGAAAATGAAACAGAGAGAGAGAGAGAGAGAAAGCCAGAAGAATAAGATTAACTCGGACGATAAACAATATGACAAAGTTAAAATATGAAGTGAACCAAATAATAGTCGAAGGTAAGGATGAAGAGAATAAAGCGAAGGAAGGAATTACCGGTGGTAATAGAAGAAGTCGACGAAGAGGTGGAGGAAAGTTGCCACACCGTAACTCTTGTTAAAGCAAGAAAACGCGTCCGCGAGAGTGAGAGAGAGAGAGAGAGATGAAATTTGAATAATTTCACGTGCCACCCGGTAAAAAGCGACGGTGGTAGATGAAGAGGTAACCAGCAGCTGACCGGGAAGAAAGCGTGTTAAATGGGATCAGTTGAGACTCTCCGCATTCGAGCCATTTCGCCCGAGCGACTTTCCAATAAGAAACCTCATTTTCTTCCTTTTCGGTGGCGTTAGCCTCGCGCCATATCGAGCCTCGGAGAACTTACTTAACAATGCCGACGCCGAAGAACGAGAGGGAGGAAAATCGAAGCGATTCGGACCGGTAACGAACTAACAAATGAGCGCTATTAGTCACGGGCGCAGGGGTAATCAGATAATAACGTTAATAATACGAAGGAGAACGCGAAGAGGAACGCGAAGGAGAACGCGAAGAACGAATCGTCCCTCTTCCGGACGGTTCTCGCACTTTAACCGCACGATGATAAATGACCACCTTCGACTGCGTTCCCATGTTACTCGTTACGCCGCTGACGATGGCGATGGTGGTGGAGGACAGCCACTCGAAGAAGAACAAGTTGGCCCTCGCCGCGGGTCGCATCCCATCTTCTAATTCACATTTTTTCCTCTTCTTCTTCTTCGTCCCCAACAACAATAACGACCAACACATGACAACTAACGAACACGTCATAATAATAACCAACAGCAGTAACGTGAATCGAAGGAGGAAGAGTCGGCTGGACGAGGACGTTCAGTGAAAGAACCAAAGGACGAGCCAACGGTGAGGAATCGGAGATAAATTAATTTACCGCTCGGCGCGGCCTCGCCAACGACCGAGAGACTTAAATTTAATTAAAACCGTTTCTGTTCGTAACTTAAACCGAAAGCGAGGGCGTGAACCTCCTCAATTTCACCCTTTCCCAAGCGATTTTCTGCGATTCGATAATAATTCAACTGCAAATTGTTCTTCTTTTTTTCACCTCTTCTTCCTCCTCTTATTAAAGAGCGCATCCGTTAGGAGGCACCGCATTTAAGTGCGGTAGCCGGGTATCATAACCATAATAATCGTGGTAATAATAATGGATTGGCAGTTTGGATCCACCTTCGAATTAACTTCTTTTTCAAGAACAACAACATCATCGCTCCTTTTTCTTCTCGCCTGCCACCAGTTAAACACTTAGTCATCATCATCATCTAGTTCGCGTGGTAACTTCATTAAAGGACCCAATTTCCTGCGCCACGTCCTCCGCCTCCTCCTCCTCCTCCTCATCGGTCCGCTTCTTTCGTTTCCTTCTGCCACCGTGACGCCCACTTAATTATAGTGTTTTATCAATCCGCACGTCATCGTCATTAACAAACCGGAAGAACGTTTTCTACTGCTGCTGCTGCTGCTGTCAAAGGCGCCCCGAAAGCAGTTATTGCAACCTAATTTCCATACTTTTCTTTTCTTTTTCTACCTGGAGTTTTTATGGTCCAAACAAAAGGCGAACAGACTTGTTTTGCCTAGGATCGTACGGGTGGTTATCGCAAAGCAAGGAGTCAGCTGAATGAAAGAGGAGGTCAAAGAGGCCGGGAGAGAGGGCTCCCCATTCATGTCTTTGCTGCTTGGCGGAGAGCGGAGTTTGTTCAAAGAAGGTCGACTCACCAACAAGTTTCCGTATTGTCGCACAATTCTTTCGCATTTCGCTCTTTTTCTCGCGCAAAATCCTAATAGACAATCATCGTCGATGCGCTACAGAGGTCTTTCGATAAAGGCGAACAAAGAAGAGGAGGCAAGGGCAAAGAAAGGAGTCGAAAACAAATGGGGGGGATGTTCGCATGTTGTTGCCGTTATTTCGCGCAAACGACGTTATATTTTATATTATAAAAGCGCAAATTGCCATCTTTTAAGCAACATTAAGAGCGACACAAAGAAAAAACGGCACGAAGAAGAAGAAGAAGACAAAAAGAAACAAAGCGCAACTGGTAAAAAAGTGCACGGGCTAAAGAGGACGAGCGCAAATTATTTGCATGGCTCCGCATAAAACATCGTCATTTATGTAAGGAACGAACGCAGAGGATCTTAATGGTAACAGTAATGACGTTAATAACGAGCAAGAGGTTGATGGTTACGGTTTAAAAGAGAACTTTATTCCTGATTCGTGTTTATTGCGCAAAACTTTGGCCAAGATCCGTATACGCGCATAAATAAATGGCAGTGGCGTCGTCGAATAAATAAATAAATTCCAATCACCAAATCGAGCCCTAACCTCAATAGAATCGATGCTGGTGGAACGGGTGACGATTGTACAGCGAAGCGGCGCCACGATGCCCGCCGAACGCTACCGAATCCCCGCCGACGGTCGACCCGAACGATCGCGAGCTCCCGTCGTGCCCGCTCGCATCGAACCGACCGCTCGAACCGTGCGCCTTGTCCGCGTACCGTCCGTCCGCGTGATGCCCGCCGTTCGAAGACTCCGCGTCGCTCGCACGACCGTCGTGGCGGCCGCCCTTGTAAGCGGTACCGCCGCTCTGACCGTACGCGCCCGCGTTACCGATCGCCTGGTACCGGTCGCCCTCGTCGCGCTCCTCGTCGAAATACTCCTCCTCGTTGGCCGACTCGTCCTTCTTGTGGTAGTTCTTGAACTCGTGGATCTTGTGCCCTTTGCGATGCGACTGTTGCTGCTTATCCTCCGCCGCCGACTTCCCCTGCTGATCGTGCCGCTCGTTGCCGCTGTAGTTTTTCGCGTCCTCCGCTCGCTTCTTGTCGCCGCGCGCCGCGCCGTAACTGCCGCTCGCCGATTTACCGTCCTTGCGCGCGGTTTCGTCGCTAGCGTAACCGTCGGCGGCGCGGACGTCCGATGCGCCGCTCTCGCCGCGCGACCGCTCGCGTACCGCGTTGTTCACGTTCTTGTTCGCGCCGTCGTAGCCGCTCCTGTCGACGTACTCGCCGCCTATCGGCGCGTTATGAACGACGCGATGCTGATGATGATGATCAGGTTGAAAGTGCGGCGGCAAAGCGGTAATCGAACCGGCGGACGGCGCGATCGCGCCGACGATACCGCCGCCGGCGGCGGGATAAGCGATTAGACCGCCGCCAATTCCGCCGTAACCGTTGCCGAACGCGTTCAAACCGCGTGCGAACGCGTCGTAACCGTTTCCAACCGGTTTATAACCGTTTCCGAAGCGGTTGAAGCCATTGCCGCTTCCGACGGCGTTAAAGCCGCCGTGCGGCACGTAGTAACCGCCTTCATGCACGTAGTGCGGTTTAAATTGTCCGGCGGCGAAACCGCCCGGATAGCCGCCGACGTAAAGCGGTACCGTTTGGAATTGCGAGTAACCGCCGCCAGATGGTGCCGCTGTCGAGCCTAAGACGTTCGTGTATCGGTTGGCGACGCCGATGGGGACGCCACCTGCGGCGATTCCGCTTTGGATGCCGATCGGTCCACCAACGAAACCTGTTTTGTTTATTTGAGGTTAGAGTTCAGCGAGTCGTAATTCGGTTGCTTACCGCCAGGTTGAGATTGAAAGGTTGGTACGATCGCGTTGCCCGGATAGATGCCGGCCATCGCCGATGACAGGCAGCTAAACGACAGGAAAGTCACTAAATTTGGCCAACGTAACATTGTTGTAGCCGAAAAGTCACTAGATGGATTCGGTTGCCGATTGGCGTTTGGAATGATTGAACGTTCGCAACGGTGGCGGTATTTATACGAAAATCGCACGGAATTATTGCGTATTTGCGGGGGGAAAAAAAACGAAAGGAAACGGACTAAGAAACGCGGGTGGCAACACTTTTTTCCGAATCACGCTCGATTGGACGCTTCGAGAATCGCATTCGGTACGCCGCGGCGACAATTAGAAGCGAATAGAATTGCGAGAAGAACAATTAATCTGCGAGCCGCCGCTTTCAAGGTCGCGTTAGATGATTGCCAAACGGCCTTCGTTGACGTCTTTTCCTTTGTTCTTCTCGAGAAGCCACTTCCTAACCGGACGAAGGAATAATAGACGTTGAAGAATGTTGCGAAAGGAAAGAAACGCAATTGCAACACGATAAGCGTAGAGCAATAGGCGTGCGGAATCGATTGCCACATCCGTTTCCGTAAATAATTCTCTTCTCGTTCGCTTGGATTGGTCCCAGCAGACGAACGACGCGTAGAGGAAAGCGGAATAATTTTCGGTTTTTAATCCTCCACTCGTATCATCATCATCGTCAACTGTGTTATTGCTTTGAACGCGTTCGTAAATTAATTAAGCGTCCGGTTGACAGATTCCCGAGCTTAAATGGGATTGTTAATGGCTTAAGACAACATAAACAACAACAATATTAAAGAGGATGAATGAGGAGCAAAATGCGCCACTAAGAAGCGAGGAGCGAAAGGAAATAAGAACGAGTCGTTCGATAAATAATGACGACGTCGTCGGCGACGACGACGGCGACGAGGAGGAAGAAAGTCGAAATCCACTTTCTTGTTCTCTTAATGCTAATTGACGTTAATCCCCGGTTAAGAGCGAGTAATAATGCGGCTGGTGACGGTGAGGAACAACACGAAGAGCGGATTATTCGCTCGCGTTTGTTTGTTTGCTTGTTTTTTGTCGTCCTACGTTCTGCTCCCTTTTATTTCTTCTTCGGTCCTCACATCTTATTCTCCCATCATCATCGTCGTCGGTTGGCTTCTTCTTTCCTCGTCGACGTATTATTCTTCGGGACGATTTGTGTACGTTTCGAGTTTCAACGTGCCTCGTCAAATAAATAAACTCTTCTGGACGTACATAACAGGGGATTTATTTAATTGACGTGCGACTTCTTCTTCGACCCCTCGAAGCTACCACCAACAAATAACGATTCCTCCGCGTCAATATCGTGTTTCATTCAAATTCGATCTTTTTAAAAAATGTTCGAATTCAATTTGTTGTTAAGCCTTTCGGTAAACAATATTTAATTATATTTGCGCAATAAGATGTAGGTCTGAAGCGAGCGAGCAGCTCGAGTGTTAAATAAATTAATCAAGAGTGGAAGGATGTTGAAGACGTTTGTCGATTGCGTTCTTTGACGATCTAACACTTAAGCGATGACTGCGATAAGGAGGAGCGAATGGAAAGACGATTGGAATGAAAATTGCTGATCATTTAATTTGTTTATAACAATTCTTCTCGACAATCGTCACTATTCGTCCTCCATATTAATCGTTATTCTTCTGCATCATCCTCCATTCAACAGACACCATTCTTCGGCTCGTTCACCGTTCTTCCGTCTCGTGAAAGAGTCTTAATTTTTCGAGTGACCATCACCATCATCGTTCTTTATCGTTTGTTGTGATAGGAATAAATAAACAATTAACAGGTGCCAATGGAAGTCCCTGGGAGAGATTCTGGTGACTTTCTGTTGTTGCCAGCCCTGTAGCGAATTTCCTGCCGCTCGTTTGCCGTTTCTCTGTTCGATGACCATCGGTGAATATTAACAGATGGACGGAAAGAAGTCGACGATTGTGGACGAAGACGGAAACTGAAAATTAATTGGGGCATGTAAAGATAACTGTGATTAAAACTGTTCATCTCTCTTTCTCCTTCGCGTGGCCGGTTTTTCTTTTTCATTTCTGTCGTTCACGGAGAAATTTCTGCAAAATCACGCGCCATCATCGTCGTCGTCGGTACCAAAAATCGAGCAGCGACTTGCTTTGTTTTATTCGATTTTTTGTTATTAATCGTTTTCGGCCATTTCTTGCGCGTCCTCTTGCTCCACTGTTAATTACCCACATTTAACGTGTCCTTTTTTTGGTTCTAGATGATTTCGACGAACGGACAAATGATGGTAAACAATTCGAGGAGGAAGAGAAGAACGAGAAACGCGTCGAAAGGTAGGCCTTTACAAGCGTAAAGTAAAATATTTTCTAATTGAAGACAAAGGATTTTCCTATTTTGTTTTTGAACTTTTCACAACTTTTCGCCAATTGCAAATTTTGGAGCTTGGCAAACTTTTTCGTCTGTTTTTGAACTTTGTGAAACTTTTCGCGTGTTGGAAATTTTAGAGCTGGAGAGGCTTTTGTTTGTTTGTGAACTTTTTGTAACTATTTGCCTGTTGCAAATTTTAGACTTCCACTTTTGCTTCTAAACTTTTTGCAACTTTTCGCCTGTTGAAAATGTTAGACCTTGGAAGACTTTTCAGTTTGTTTGTGAACTGTTTGCCTGTTGCAAATTGTAGGCTTTGGAAGGCTTCCAGTTTTGTTTTTGCAGCACTTTGTGAAACTTTTCACCTGTTGGAAACTTTAGAGCTTGGAAAACTTTTTCGTTTGTTTTTGAACTTTTCGCCTGTCGGAAGTTTTAGAATTTGGAAAGCTTCCACTTTGCTCTTTTTCTTTTGGTAATTTCTCATTTGGTTTTGTAACTGTTCCCAACGTCGGTACAGTTTTGGAATCGCTGTTCTTGTCGGTTCCTTTTAACAAGTCACGGCCGACTAATATTACCCATGTATATTCATAATGGGCGGAAGAAACCATAGGCGTACGTACCATCATCGTACTCGATTCGTCTTCACATTCAAATGAAGAACGCCGTAACACTTAATGCCGACGAAGTTAATTAAACCCATTAAAACCGATCGGATCGCAATAGGGCTCGATTTGTACGGCGAGAATTTGCAATAGCGACAAAAGTCTCATTGCGCAAACCGTCGTTTCCTTTCCACCGTTTCTGCGATTTTCGATCGATGAAACAAAGATGGAAATCGAGCCCTTTTTTGCACGGTTCGTGATGTTTCCATACCGCTCGCATTTAGATACGGTTGACCTCGTTTCCATCTCGCTCTCGCTCCTTCTCTCTCGTCATCTTGCTACCCTATTTTTTGCACAGTTTTTCGCACTCTCTCTCTCTCGCTCGCTCTCTTTTCTTCCCCTTTCTTCTCCTAAACTCCCACGTCTCGCGAAGAATGTAAAGGAACAAAAGAGAACGAAAAAGGCAAAGGAAAAAGTGGCCGACGATTTTTGCAACGTTTAAAAATTAATTATGCGTCGCAAAATGTTGGCAATTCCATTTGTATGTGCAATAATTTTTTTATCCTCTCTCTCTCTCTCTCTCTTGCGCTCTCTCGCTCGCTCTCTCTTATTGTGTTCCGTTTGGTTTGTTCCTTTGGCGAACGATTTGCACAAGAACCTCCCAAGTGGTTCGCAAAAATCGAGGGGTTTCGCTTATTCATACCTTAATTAAAACGAATCGTATTTCTTATTATTAATTTATTTATGTATACAGGGTGCGATTGATTAGTGGGGAAATAATTTCGGTTAAACCTCAGAACCCAAATAAAAATGAAGAGGTAATCGAAGATAACGCAAAAAGAAAATCGAAACGGTACGACCATGGACCCGAGTGACAACTATAGTTATATTATTATTTTGGTAACATTAATCTTTGTTAGTGACTTCATTGTTAAGTATGACATGCACTTTATATCGATCTCTTTTGTACAAAAGTAAGAGGATGCGGACCGAAAAAGAAGAAGAAAAAAAAAACGAACAGAAGAAGGTAGAAGAAGAAATAAATATGAGAAAAAGAAAATAGAATTGGGGAACCGAATGAAAGAAAGGATGACAGAGGAGCGGGCGAAGAGCGAGAGGGCGGGAAAAAAATGAAATCTTAAGATGCTGATTACGATGATGATCGTGTAGATGATGACGATGATCATTCTTTAACGATCCTCGTTTCTCCCTCCTTTTCGTTACTTTCGTTTACTATCATTTTTTTTTTGCTCGTGCAGTACTAACGACAATAAACAAACGAAATTAAACCGAAGCCATTATTAGAAACCGCAATACCGGGCGATCGGCGAACGCGAGAAATCAGTGTGGGAAACGAAAACAAATAAAACCAAAAAAGAAAAAAAAGGAAAAGGCCATGGCGAGAGTGACAGTAACCTGTAAATAATAAAAAGGAATGCGTAGATATATAAAGTGGGGAATTGATGAGGGGTCGTAAAAATGTGCTTTTTTTCGACAAAGAAAAAATATCAGACCTCAAAATCTATACCCATTTCATATACATATTATTTTTTTTATAAATGCACATATATTTTTTGTCCCTACTTGACTGACTACCCGCTGGCACGGCAGTGGACAACTCGAGGAATCGTAAAGAAAGAAAAAAAAACGAGCAGCAGAAGAGATTTCGATCCATAAACTTTAAAAGAAACCAAAGGACAAGAGAGAGAGAGAGAGAGAGAGAGAAAAAAAAAACGAAGGAGGAAATAAAGTACTGTAACGAGAAAACACTTAAAACCAGAAAAAGATGTTGATCTTCCAACTTAATTTGGGTATTGTTTTAATATTTCTCGTTTTATTATTTTCGTTTCGAATTCCTCCGCCTCTTCATTTCGCTCGTTCTCTCCGCGCGTTCATTCATTAAACCGTCTCGCTTCCTTTTCCTCTCCCTTTTATTGGATAATCGCTATTAATAACAACAATTACATGTTAATTATTATCTTCGGAGTAACTGAATCCGTTCTGCGAGACACGAGATGAACGCATAATAATGCTACAATAATGATATTCATTTACAAGACGGCAGGTGCTCGCTTCTTCGTTATTTTCTTGCTCTTTTTCGCTCCACCGGTATTAGATTAACAAACTAGTCTTGTGCAAAAATTATTATACGCACACATGACAGGAAATGGATGCAACAACGACAGCAGCAATTTGCCTTCTTAATCTAATACACAAATTATCCTCTCGCTTTTTCCTACCGACTTCGCTTTATCTTTTGCTTTGGTTCATCAGGTTGCGAATTATCATAATTCATTGCGTTACTGTCGCGATTCATTTAATTAACGCGCGCCAACCGGCGTCATGTCAGAGTTCACGCGTTTGCATTCGTCTTATCGCCAACTGTTGCTGCGATGATTAAACGATTGTCAGTGCCAAAAATAACACAAATTTCGTAAAGTCGACGATCACAAGCCGTGCTTTCACTTTAACATATCCTTCGATAGCTCAGTTGGTAGAGCGGTGGACTGTAGATGGCATTTAACAGGCAAACGGACATCCATAGGTCGCTGGTTCAAATCCGGCTCGAAGGACGTTCAATCTTTTTCCTTTTATTCGCTAATTTTAATTACTTTCACCGCTGTTAATTCGTCGCTATCGTCTTAATTAACAACCTTCGATAGCTCAGTTGGTAGAGCGGTGGACTGTAGATGGCATTTAACAGGCAAACGGACATCCATAGGTCGCTGGTTCAAATCCGGCTCGAAGGACGTTCAATCTTTTTCCTTTTATTCGCTAATTTTAATTAATTTCATCGCTGTTAATTCGTCGCCAACGTCTCAATTAACAACCTTCGATAGCTCAGTTGGTAGAGCGGTGGACTGTAGATGGCATTTAACAGGCAAACGGACATCCATAGGTCGCTGGTTCAAATCCGGCTCGAAGGACGTTCAATCTTTTTCCTTTTATTCGCTAATTTTAATTAATTTCATCGCTGTTAATTCGTCGCCATCGTCTCGATTAACAACCTTCGATAGCTCAGTTGGTAGAGCGGTGGACTGTAGATGGCATTTAACAGGCAAACGGACATCCATAGGTCGCTGGTTCAAATCCGGCTCGAAGGACGTTCAATCTTTTTCCTTTTATTCGCTAATTTTAATTAATTTCATCGCTGTTAATTCGTCGCCATCGTCTCGATTAACAACCTTCGATAGCTCAGTTGGTAGAGCGGTGGACTGTAGATGGCATTCAAAAGACAAACGGACATCCATAGGTCGCTGGTTCAAATCCGGCTCGAAGGATTTCCTTTTTGCTGATGTCTGTTTTGTGCAAATTGAAACCGATTAAGGACTAGAAATAAGTGAAAGCAACTAATGAAGAAGTATTTTAATCACATCGATGCTAGGCTCGCAGTCTGCATTGATTTGAATAAATTTATTTTGTAAATTGATGACACGCTCTCTCTCTCTCTCTCTTTCGCCGACTCTACATTTTGTTAATGTTAATTATAATAATAACATTAATAATCGTTTCCTTTTTATTGTAGTAATAGCAATAATAACGAGTCGCGTTCCATTTTAATTAGAATTCATTCCAATCCTCTTCCTCTATTACCGTCGTTTACGATCGTGTGTCATTAATTTGAATAGCGACCCGGTTTTCTTCGCCGGCCACCTTCCACCGACCGAGCGACCGATTAGAAAATCGAGTCTTGAACGCATTCTAGAATCAGAAAATCGACGTCGATCCTCTTTCGCACACGTGTACGTGCGATTTTCACGTGGTGGGCAATAATAATTCGTTTCGTTCTTCGTTTTGCTTCCAACAATTAATCGCCCAGAATTGGCATCCTACTATTTCGTTACCTATTATAGCTCGGGTTGCCGATAATAATTGTAAATTAAACGAATAAAATGCGAATAATTTCGCGTTCGCTCGTTTCGTTTTATTATCGCTGTACCACAAAATCATTATCGTTGCGTATCGTTTTTTTTTTTTTTTTTAATAATAAATTTTATTTATACTTATTATTAAGCAACCAGTGGATGCCAATAATTATCACGTTTATTATCGGCTCACGACGATTATCGTTCACGTCTCCTTTTTGTTATTCACTGCGAGAAACGCGAAGAATCGCGAGTTTCTATCGAAAAATTCTCCGAACTTTTCCATACTTCCCATGCTTGTTTTAATGGTTCAACTAACGACAAACACGGTATGGGACTGATGATAAATAAATTGTATTTCAAAAAAACGAGAGAAAGAGAGAGAGTTGGAGTGGCAAAGAGGCAAATAATTGACCGTCAATCATATAGGGTTTATTTTGAAATGCCCTCGTAGGCAGCCAATTTAATTCCTCTCTCTCTCTCGCTCTCTCACGCACTCGCAGTTTACCTCTCTCGCATTTTCTTTCACGTGGCAGTTTATCGTGAATATTATTGCGATATTATTGCCAATTTAGCCGGTAATTCCATTTAAAATTACCTCTCTCTCTCTCTCTCTCTCTTCCCGTACATTTATTCGCTCTTAAACCAACAATCGCCTCCTTTTGCCTCGCTCTGCCTCCTCTTCGCCATCGGTTTCCCCATTCACCGTCACGTATTTACGACGAGTGGCCGGCAATTAATTATCGTAATTATCGAACTTTATTATCATTAGTTTGAATAAAGAAATGAAATGGCCGGGAAACGATGGGACGCATCTCGAGCGTTACGTGCCGATTGTTTCTCTCCGCTCTTTCCCTCCCCGCTCCGGCCGGTGGCGTGCGAAACTGATGAAAATTTGCATTCGGCGCTCGTTAAAATTCATGCCAACTCGCTCTGATTTTGCCGTTGCCGTTCCCTCGGTGCCGGAATGAGACGAATAAATGTCGACGATTGATTTACGACGTCTACACCTCGGCAATAATAATAGTACTAGGAGAAAACTGTGACCGAGAGGAAATAAACAATGCCCCAGCAATATAATCCGCTTTGTCTATTTGTTCGGCTATAAAGAGATCGTCGTTGCCATCGCCGTCAAATCCATCTCTTTCGCTTCTTCCATTCTTTAACGCTTGTTGGTCCATTGTCTGCTTTCCACTCTAGTTCCTTTGCATCCTCGTTGTTTCTAGCCTTTCTGCATCACTTTTCCTCTTCTAATCGTTGGACTCGAACTTCACCGTCCTCCACTTGTTCCACGTCGTCGTTGTTCGTCTCTTGCGACGAGTTTTCTCACCAAAGTGACAAATTTAACACTAATTTGTCGAACGCCTTTGTCGGCAACCGTGCGCACCGGCCTTCCTCCGGACCAATATTTACGTTTGTTCCGTGCAAATATTTGTACAAGGCGACTCTAGCTTGGGATTAATGAGAGGTGAAAAAGGAAGAAAGAAAGACGATCTCTCGTTTGGTTTATCGTTGTATCAACAATAATAATGACGATGGATAATGTAACGAATGATGGAATCCCAACAAGCACCAACTGATGTTGAATAAACAATAATGAAGAAAGAATAGTCGATGCAGTTAACTCGACCTAAATCAAACAACTGCCACGGTCATCGCAATTATACGATGGTAACGTTGAAGATTTAGAGAAAGATATTGTTTTAAAATAGGGAAAAAATAGGGATTAACTTAATTAAAATTAGCATATAAAAGGAAAAAGATTGAAACGTCCTTCGAGCCGGATTTGAACCAGCGACCTATGGATGTCCGTTTGTCTTTTGAATGCCATCTACAGTCCACCGCTCTACCAACTGAGCTATCGAAGGTTGTTAATTGAGACGTTGGCGACGGATTAACAGCGATGAAAATAATTGAAATTAGCGCATAAAAGGAAAAAGATTGAACGTCCTTCGAGCCGGATTTGAACCAGCGACCTATGGATGTCCGTTTGCCTGTTAAATGCCATCTACAGTCCACCGCTCTACCAACTGAGCTATCGAAGGTTGTTAATTAAGACGATAGCGACGAATTAACAGCGGTGAAAGTAATTAAAATTAGCATATAAAAGGAAAAAGATTGAAACGTCCTTCGAGCCGGATTTGAACCAGCGACCTATGGATGTCCGTTTGTCTTTTGAATGCCATCTACAGTCCACCGCTCTACCAACTGAGCTATCGAAGGTTGTTAATTGAGACGTTGGCGACGGATTAACAGCGATGAAAATAATTAAAATTAGCACATAAAAGGAAAAAGATTGAACGTCCTTCGAGCCGGATTTGAACCAGCGACCTATGGATGTCCGTTTGTCTTTTGAATGCCATCTACAGTCCACCGCTCTACCAACTGAGCTATCGAAGGTTGCTATTTAAGACGTTGGCGACGAATTAACAGCGATAAAAGTAATTAAAATTAGCATATAAAAGGAAAAAGATTGAAACGTCCTTCGAGCCGGATTTGAACCAGCGACCTATGGATGTCCGTTTGTCTTTTGAATGCCATCTACAGTCCACCGCTCTACCAACTGAGCTATCGAAGGATATGTTAATGTGAAAGCGAGTTATTCGTGTAGGACTTAATTTTTTAAGAAGTAGGTAAACAAACTTAATCGCGTCTCTCGTCCTTATCGCATAACGAGTGTTTGCATAATTCGACCGCAATTAAACTCGCATTTTTTCCGTTCCTCCGGACATTTCTTAACAACAATAAATGGAATCTTTTGTGAAGCAGATGCTTTAACCGTACAGAACGAGAATTAGACGCGAAGATCAACAACACTCGTCGATGGTACGCAAACAAAAGTCGAGTTTATTTTATGACTAAGCAAGAACACTCGAATTCTATCACTCTCCGCGTCTTTGTCTCTTTCCTCCCAGAGCACGAAGAGCAACAACAACAACAAGCGATCGAGATGATGTAGATTGTAAATTCTCGCAGCAAATCTCGTTTTGTTTATGTGAAAATAAACATAAAGTTAAACACTACGAAAACGGATTAAAGAAGATGGACAACGGGCTCCACTCGTCCATCGTCGTTCAATCGGGCAAGAAGTGCCTCTTCAGCCACCACAACGTGGACGAAGGAGTTTTACGTACTTTTACATCGAAAAATTAAGATTACAAGACGACGTTCATTGCCAAACGACCATCATCAACCTAGAAGATGGCATAATACCACTGAGAGAAAATGAAAAAGAAATGAGGAACAACAAGTCGTGGAGACGAGAGGGCGATGGCATTAAGCGGGGCACGTAGTTTGTCTGTCTGTCACCCCGTTTTTTCCACGAACGAGACGTTTCGGTATTCCGAGCGTTTTCATTTTAAGTAATTAAAGAGAGAAAGAGAGAGAGAGAATTAAAGGCGAAGGACGAAGAAGTGCGAAACGTCGTCCGAGTTCGTTTGCCCTTAATTTTTCCACCGAAAAGAACCAAGAGGAGCAGCAGCACGAAGAGAGACAAAAAGAAACCGTTTCTGGAAACTGTACCGTATCGATAATGACGATGATGATGATGATGATGGAACGAGATCGATGGTTGTTATGCCGAAAAAAAAGACTGAAATGAAGAAAAACGAGCAAGACGTCGAGGAATTGGATGCGAGCAAACAAAAGAATCGAAAACATTTTTCGCTGGAAAAACGATGAAGAATATCAGATGCAAGAGGGCGCGAGGAGGAGGAGGAGGCGGGAGGGAGGCAGGAGGACGTGATCCGTAATTAAAGCTAATTAAAAATCTTGTAAACGAGCATTGAATGATTTAAAAGAGGACCAATGGGACGTGGGCAAAAGGAACAAAAGAGGAATCGGACAAAGATGAGCAAACTGGATGATGACGATGAGAAAGAATTTTTCTTGCTGATTCTTTAATAACTGTTTTTTAATTTCGTTTGTTCTTCTCCTCGTCACGTCCTCTTCCGCCACATTTTGCCTTCTCCTTATTTCCCATCGGCATTTTGCGCGGCCAAGTTTGGGGGGCGAACGAAGGGCGGAGCCGTTGTCGTATAATTAGGGCCCTACCTGAGACGAAAACGTTATCATTGTTCTGTGACCGAGACGACGACGATGATGATGACGATGGAGAAGGCCACGAATTCGAGCGATTACAGGGGCGGAGTGTATATAATTTGGACTATCAATTCCTACCCAAAGACAACGAAAAAAAGAAACAAACAAACAAAAGCAAAGGCAGGCGGAAATTGGCAAATGGTAACCATAAAATGAAGGAGATGTACAAAGGAACCGGAGGAACGAACGTCTCCATAAAAATGCGTAAAATTTAGATTTACAGAGGGCCTTCAGAAAACTCTTCATATTAACAATTCAACAGGTTGTTGAAAAGCAATGCTTTTACGCAAACTTTTATTAATTTCAGAAGTCAGAAGTTTGAAGGCAGTTTCTTCCAAAATTCTAGCCAAACTGCAAAATCTATTTGCAAACTGCAGGGCGATCAAACGGTAAAGAACTTCGAGTAGGCGTCGACACTGTCAAAAACTCGTATATGTTGTGCGATTATTGCTTGACGTAAAGTTGACATTTGTCAACGTCGACACGATTGACTTTGAAGTGAGCCGATTCAACGACACTAGGCCAACTTGCCAACTTGCAAAGCCCGCCGCCAAACGAACTGCTTTTTGACCGCTCCTTACTTTAATTCGTGTTCGATATTATCGAACGTCCCTCGTACCTAATTGATGGCCACACTTTTATTCCTTGTTTCGCTTCGTTGTTCTTCTTCTTCTTCAACAGGTACACCCGGAGATAATTAATTAAAGGTACGCCTCGTTTTGAAAGCCGCTACGTACGAATTCGCGTGTACCCTGTCAGTCTGTCAAAAGTATCAAGCCTCCTTCTCTCTCTCTCTCTCTCTCTCTCTCTCTCTCTCTCTCTTGTTTTTTTTTTAATTTTGTTTCTTCGCCACTTCTTTATCAAATTACCTTCGTACATTTACCATTACTTTAACCGTTTATTTCTCGCCGTAGTTGTTTTGTTTCGTTCTCTAACGAGGACGACTAGAACGAATTTCTAATTAGGGAATCGAAGAGAAGAGAAAGATGCGTAACGTGTCATTGATTCGGACGGCCCCTCGAAAAACGAGCAACGTCTTTCTCGTCGTCGTCATCGTTGAACCGACGTTGCCGAAACGAACGGAACGCGTTTTCCTGCACCGAAACTTCGAGTTGAAGAATGACCGGTGCCGAAGAATTCGATGCGAGGAATTTGTTCGAACGCAAAACCAAAAAAAAAAAACAGAATCAATTTCGTTTCGTTCGTCATTACAAACGCGATGCGTTGCTGTTCTTGATAGATTCAAATATCGCAACATTCAAATCGACCGCATTGTTAATCGCCCGCTGACGTTTCGTTCGATTGGTCGAATTTTTTCGCGGTTGGCATCTCGACTTTGAAAAGTCGAGACGCATTCTTTCGAGATTGGAAGAAAGGGTGGGGAAAATGAAATGCGGAAACTTTTGCAATTTTCGCGTTCGAACACAGTGTGGCTTCTTTTTTCTTTAAGATAAATAAATCAGATTTATTCGATTCGTTTCACGGTTGTAGCAATAAAAGCGAATGATTGGGCGTCTCTTAAATAACGCTAATAACAATTTAAAAGCAGCGAAATGGAGAGAAAGAAAAACGCTTTGCGAGGCTTTTAAATTTCGATTTGCAATTGAACGAATATATTTCGTTCGCACGCATTTTTATTGCGATAAAAAAAAACGCGAACAAAACCGATCACGAACACGCAACGCGATCGTCAATAACAACGCTCGCATATTGGTATCAATCAACTTTTCGACTTTTCGCTTTCTATTAAGCTGCCTCCAAAAAAGCCCGAAAAAGTCTAAAATTTTATTAGAAAGAGTGAAAAATCGTTTAAATCGCGATATTAACAGCTCCATGAAGATTGTTCGCTTTTGCCTAAACGAATTTTCAATTGTTTTAGCAGTAAAGTTTGGCAAGTGATCGCGCAAAAATCAACTACCTTCGTAGTTTCATTTTGTTTTGAGACAGCTGGATATTCCGCAACGTCTTCCGTAATTTCCTCCGATCAATTACGAACAATCATCGATAATTATTAAACAATTGATTATAGCAAGAGGACGAACCTATTTGCATTTAATGCTAATTGCGAACGCAAGCTTCTAGATCAAAGACGCGATTAAATTGCCTGCGACTTGTAGTCGAATCGAAGAAGAAGTTAATTCACTTCCTCCTCTAATAACCCATAATAATTGGTTAATGAGGCCACTTAAAGTTACCTGCATCGACTTATTGTTCGGGTGTTGATCGATTGAACCATCGAAACTGTTCTTATTGGATCCAATTGGGGAATTGTCCAATCTGATTTCTTTTTCTAACGAAACGAAAGGCAAATAATTAATTCCATTTATGGTTGGAGAGCTATCGATTAGGTAAAATCGCATTGTCTCGTAATAATAACGCAAACAAATCACTACGAACTATCGTTGTCGACGAAAGGCAAAGAAGAGAACTGTTCTTCGTCGATTGGCTGGCGAAGTGAACAAAGAAATGGATTAACTTTGGGTTATCGGTCGGCGGGTATCTATTGAATTTTGCAATAATTAACGTCGACCCCGAATAAACCGAGACAGTTATGTTTTAGTGATGTACTGATTGTGGACGAGAATTTGTTTGCGAAATAACGATGGGAATGAGAGAGGACGAGAAAAACGAGCAAAAAAGCACCGTTTTTTAGATTGGCAACGCCTTTTTTTTTTGCTCATTTGCCGATCGGTGCATGATTTTTAACTCTTGGTTTCCCGTTAGATCGTTGAATTTAACCACCATATGTCCATCAATTCATTCCTATCGCCCAGTGAAATTTCGAATCGAATCGACTTTCGAATAGTTTACGTCAATCGTACGGATATTATCAATAATTCCTCATCCAATTATTGTTATTAATTATTTTTATTAGCTTTCAGAAGATATTTCGTTTTAATTCGATTTTCCGAGAACGCTCATTTCCTCTCGATCCGACAAGGTAGACAATTAACGAATAATCATCGTCCTCCATTCTTCGGTTTGATTACAATTAATAAGAATTTCGGTTTGTTCTTTTGTTGGCGGACGACGATGATTGTCGTTGCGGTATTGAAGTGAAGAAAAAAATATCCTCTTTTCGGCTGCGGCCGCATGATTAAAAGGCAATTATTTAAGAATTAAGTCCAATTAAAAACTGTACCTAAAGACGAATTCAAAACAAAAAGGCGAAACAATTGAGAATCGTCTCTCCTCTCGCATTTTTTCGATGTCCTCCTCTCTCTTTATTTGATTCTCGCGACTGCTAATTTTTATGGCACAAATTAAACCGAGAAATTTTGTACTTCTTCGGTTCGTCCTTCCAACAATTCAAACGGTGCGCTAAATGTAGACAATCATGAATACAGTCAACGGCGCATTAACGCAGTCAACTTCGTTACCGACCGACCATCGTTGACTGACTTCGTTCGAAACGAAAATGTGTCGCCTGTTGATTATGCAACCAAATATCTGACACTTGTTCTCCGTTAACTCCGTGTACTTTGAATTTGATTTGGTTTCGATTCGATCATTCAACGTATTATGACTTACACCGAAGAGTATTTGCGAGAGAAATTGCTCAAGGAATTGAACGCGACGCATGTGGTAAGTGTGATCGTACGTTTTGACACTTTCGAAAGTTTTGTTTAACCTACACGCACAGCGGTTATCAGTCAGTGCCACATACGTGACTGTTATTTTAACGTTTCGTGTAAAAAGCGAAACCCACATTATGAGCGTTTGTAATTGTTGTAGAGAGACTGAGCGTTAAGTGAAAAAGTAATGCAAAAATGAATCTTAACAGTGAAGTGGCCGTTTGTATTCTCGGCACGTTAGCTGCGATTTTATTGCGATGTTGCGTCTCGTTGCACTCGTATTCCGGACAAGGAAAGCCGCCGATGTACGGCGATTACGAAGCACAAAGGCATTGGATGGAGGTCACCTATAATCTGCCAATAACCGAATGGTATCACAACACTTCCGACAACGACCTGCAGTACTGGGGTTTGGACTATCCCCCCTTGACTGCGTACCACAGTTATCTGTGTGGCGTAATTGCGTATCACTTGAATCCTAGTTTTGTGACGTTGTACACGTCTAGAGGGTACGAGAGTGAAGAGCACAAGTTTTACATGAGATACACGGTGATCATAGCCGATCTATTACTATACATACCATCGATCTTCTTATATTTCGTGTTAACAAGGAACATTTATAGGAGCAGAGAAGACGAGAGTACAAAGTTTGGTTTTAATTGGGATGATCGTAGTCATGGTAGTGGCAACAGGAACAGATTGGGTGTAAATACTGATCATAACAAGAAGAAGAAAAACAAAGCAAATAGGCAGCTGCAAAAGGACACGCGAAACGGCCAAATCGGTGTCGGTGCATCGGTCGTGATGGCCTTGCTCTATCCCGGCATCATTCTAATCGATCACGGTCACTTCCAGTACAACTGCGTGTCGCTGGCGTTCGCCGCGTTGGCCACCGCGTCCGTGTGCATCGACAAGACCGTGATCGGCTCGATCTTCTTCTGCTTGGCATTGAATTACAAGCAAATGGAACTCTATCACGCTCTGCCGTTCTTCCTGTACCTGCTGAGCGGCTGCATCCCGAAGCCGGGACAGACGGCTTGCAACGGTCTCACGAAACTGCTGAAACTGGCCGCCACCGTTGTCGTCACGTTCGCCGTCATATGGTCGCCGTTCCTGCTCGATTTCGACAACTTCCTGCAAGTGATTCGACGCTTGTTCCCGGTCGGCAGGGGACCATTCGAGGATAAAGTGTCGAACCTCTGGTGCACGTTGAACGTCATCTACAAGTTCAAGTACAACTTCACGAACGATCAGATGTTCAAATACTGCACGGTGGCAACGGTTGCGGCCGTCACGCCGTCCGCGACGGACCTATTCTTACGGCCCAACCGCCGGAAATTCGTGCTGGCGCTGATCAACTCGTCGCTCAGCTTCTTCCTCTTCAGCTATCAAGTGCACGAGAAGAGCATATTAATCGCATCTCTGCCCGTTCTGTTGTACTTACCGAACGATCCGTTGACTTGCTTCTGGTTCTTGATCGTATCGACGTTCAGCATGTTGCCGCTAATGATCAAAGACGACCTGGTGATCGCTTTCGTCGGCACGATAGGGTTCTATTCGACGTCGTTCTACATGTACACCAGCGGTAACGCAAACGGCGGCGCCAATTTGCTGAGTTCGTACTACACGCAATTGATCAAGCTGTTGAAGGAGACGAATGACGGGAGGACGAACGGCGTCGAGGACGTCGCGTCGCTGATCGTCGCGCATCTACGCGACAATCGCACGACGCTGAAGATGATCGCCGTGCGAACGATTTTCGCCACTTCGATACTCGGCTGTTTGGCATTGACTTTCGTCTCCGTGACGTTCGTGCCGCCGCAGCGATACCCGGACCTGTTTCCGGTGCTGATCTCGATCTACTCCTTCGTTCACTTCCTCGTCTTCTTCATCTATTTCAACGTCGAACAGTTTAAAGTGCCGCAATGTTTCGATTCCGTCAAGATCAAAACGGCTTAATTAGTTGCAATTAATTGTTTTTCGTTCTCTAGTACATGTTGTTAGATCATTTTGTTGGGGAAACAAATTCCGTTGACGTGTTGTACATGACGTTTTTCATTTGTAATTATAATAAAGGAACAAGTTACTTTTGGGAAACTGATTAAAAATTCGCTGTGTTTGCTCGTTATTTATTTTTTTGTTAACATATCAAAAGGAAATTCTGAATGTGATGCAAATTTACAACCTCGCCTCTTCTACTCCTTCTTGCAGGAAGTGATCGACGAGTCGGACGGTTGCGGCGGCAAGTTCACGTGCGTCATCGTTTCGGACAAGTTCCAAGGAAAACCGCTGCTGCAACGACACCGGTAAAGTGTTCTAATTTAATTTAATTCGTTACCCTTGACCCACGAAATCGCTTTCCATTCGATTTCACTTAATTTCCATGATTTTTTTAGTTTAGTCAACGGTATTCTACAAGAGGAACTTAAAACGATACACGCTTTCTCTCAGAAAACTTTCACGCCGGAACAATGGCAGCAGCAGAAGCAGAAGGACGAGCAGAACTAAACATGGGAACGATTGCGAACGACGACGGCGGTAACGTGAATTCGACAATAACAATTAATTAACCACGATGATTGTAATTATTTGTTGTAGCGCTGACGATATCGGTTTCGGCCCCCGGCAAAGTAATCTTATACGGCGAGCATTCGGTTCTGTACGGGAAACTGGCGATCGCCGGCAGTTTGGGCCTACGCACCCGCATCACGTTGAAGGAGACGAAGCGAACCGTTTGCACGTTCGACTACGAGGCGCTGGGCTTCGTGAAATCGTTCGACCTGGCCAAAATGCGAAAATACTTGCTCGACGTCCCGTTGCGGACCGACGACGCGGCGGAGACCGGCGAATCGAGCGCGTGCACGCCGGCAACGATCAAGCACGACCAGCTGATGCTGCGAATCGAAGAGTTCCTCGCGACGTCGCACGAAACGTCGCACGTCAATCGCAATCAAGCGCTGACGGCCGCCCTCTACCTGCTCGCCGCCATGCTGCACGGGTCGAAGGTGCGAGCGTTCGATCTGATCGTCGGCACCGATCTGAAGTTGGGCGCCGGCTGCGGCAGTTCCGCTTCGTATTCCGTCTGCCTGGCGGCCGTCTTCTTGCGGTACGGCCAATTGAAACGGCGGCCGGCGGCGACCGACGCGTTCGACGACGACGCGATCGCGCTCGTCTCCGATTGGGCGTATTCCGCCGAGAAGATAATGCACGGCACGCCGTCGGGCATCGATAATACGGTCTGCGCGCACGGATCGCTGTTGGCGTTCCGTCGCGGTAGCAGTAACAAATTACTGAAGGTGCCGGACAAGATCCGATTGTTGTTGGTTAACACGAAGATCGCGCGGATGACGAAAATCCTCGTGTCGAACGTCAAGCGCATGCACGAGAGGCACGAGGACGTGTTGAACGCGGTGTTCGACGCCATCGACAAGATATCGATCAGCGCCGTCGCCCACTTCCACATGCTCGCCGACGGACCCGACGACAACATCTACGACAAATTGGCGGTAATCGATTCGGTCATTCCGATTAACGTTTGTCATTCGACTGATTGTTTTAGGATCTGATCTACATGAACCACAATCTGTTGAGAACGTTGGACGTGTCGCATCCGCAATTGGACAAGATATGCGACATTCTGAACGACTTCGGTCTGCGCGGTAAACTGACGGGCGCCGGCGGCGGAGGTTACGCGATCGCGATTGTACCGCCCGACTTCGACGATGCGGAAGTGGACGCGGTCAGAAAGCGATTGGACGAGGAAGGTTACGAGGCGGTCGTGACCGATATCGGCGGGCCGGGAGTGACCGTGGATGAAATAAAAGTCAACTGAGGTGTATTGCTGTTAGGCTTATATTTATATATATATTTTTTTTTCATCTTTTCCTTTTCAATTTGTAACTTATAAACTTTAATTGTGCGATTTCTCGTATTCATATTGTAACATTTGCCTCTTTCTCTCAGGTCCCCAACGATACTTAGTAGTGGAACCCCTCTTGTGTATGACCCTATGACACGGTATCAAATAGGCGATTTTGTTCTTCGAAATCGCATTTGCCACCGATCGCACCGCCTTCGGGTTGCCGACGGCCCGGGCGATCTCCTCGTAGTTGGCCGTCGTGCCCTCTTCCAATGTCACCAGCTCCTTCCAGACTTTCACCTGTAGGGCCGTGCCTTTCAGTAGGACGTTGTAGTTGTCGGCCGTGCCGAAATTGGCGGCGATTTTCGCGTCGTCCTTAAAGATCCGATCGATCATGTTGCCGGTCTCTAAGCCGCGGTGGTCGTACTCTAGCGTCGCGTTCGGCCATTCCGCTTGCATGCACGTCACGGCCGAGTCTTGGTCGTTGTCGTCGAAAAGGGACATGTAACAGATGCAGTTGTCGTGTAGGCCCATCAGGCAATTGCCGAACTTCGTCGATTTCATGCCGTAAGTGATTTGAAAGTGTTTCAACTTCTTGTATTGGTCGCCGGTCATCGAATTGAACGTTATATTCTTCGCAATCTTATATTGTAGATTCATTGTTGCGCTTTATTGATTGCGCAAATCGGTTAGTTATGGTTGTTGAACAAACAATTAATTCAATAATAATAATTGATTAGTTGTGTTGTTTAACTGGGATTAACGATTTAATGACATTTCACAACATTTGACAGAAACAATAATAATAAACATCAGTGAAGTTAGTCGCAATAGCCGCGTAGAAACTTTTCCGTTCAGGAGTTACCGATCCTGTTGGTTCAATTGTTTGATTTGCAAACTATTCGTCATTGAACGTCGGGAATATTTATAATCGTGCAAATATTATTATAGTGAACCACTTTTAGCGGTTCGTAAGGTAAACATTTTACAAATCGCTTCGTCCTGCTTCATTGCAAGTATTATTTGCAATTTTTACATATCATTTTCAGATAGTCGACACTTGAGGGAATTTCTCGGATGATTAATCCGAAAGATTCGTGTTGGGCGATCAATAACTCATTAAGTGGAGGATTTCCATTAAAAGGCACAGAATTTCTGCGGAATAGGTAAGAAATTATTATTCGTAATTATCATTGTCAGTAAGATGTCGCCATCTATGAGCGAATGGATCAATTCCTCGGACGAACATTTTCTAATTGCGATTCGTGCCTTCGTTCGTGTGTCTAGTATAGTGGGAGAGTGAACGGACGCAAGAATGTATTTCCTTCGAATGCATTTTTTCTTCACCGAATTCTAATCGAGCCAGTGTTTGTGTGTAACGTAAGAGGTGAATCGGTGTCGTGAAATAAATTAGTCGATTCGTGAGTGTAGAGGTTCGCGTATGTGCGTTTATAATCGTACACGGCGATTTACGGTTTTTTTCTCGCCGCGATATCAAGCAATTGCTTACAGTGTGTAAATGTGCGTGTGATAACAAGTGAAATTTTTTAATAAAAAAAAATCCGATACGTTCAACTTATTTGCTTTTAATGATAAACGTTATCATCAATCGGACGTCTCTCCTCCGCTCTCTTGGTTATGTTCGAGTAATACGGATTAAACATTGGTTTGTTTGTTTTTGTGTCATCGATTTTTATCTCGCTGCGTTCAACTGGACAATTCCTCTTCGTTAATTGATCAGACGGGAGCCGATCGCTAATCTATTGTAAGTACGCGTTTCTTTCTTATTCGATTTGCTCCCCGTCCCTTTAACAGCGAAACAACGTGAAATAAAACGCAGACATACGATAGTTCTTACTCCGTAAAGCCAAGCCTTGTTATCGATTTTAATGCATAATCGCACTTTTCTCCGTTTTTCTATTCCTTCACTATTAAACGTCAGCATTTTTTTGTTGTTGTTGCCGTTCGTCCAATTTAACGATAGGAAATTTAATCGAAATAATAATGGGAGACGAAGGGTAGCGCATGAAATTAATTTTACCTGGCATTATTCGTAATGGTAACAATGAAAGAGGAGGTGGGCGTATTTAATGGACGTATTGTTTTACGTTTCGATTTCGATTATTATCGCTGCAGTAATATTAACAATAGCAATAATGAGAAACAAAAAAAAAACGAGACAAAAACACTGATTACAAACGAGGATCAATTAAAATCAGCAATATCGATTGATGATAAACAGATAAACACAAATAAACAACATTTATTTTTCCACGATTATTAAAATCGATTATTAAATCGCTCTAAAAGTATATTAATAATTTGTTGGCACCATCTCGCCGTTTGAAGTCCTTGTGACAGAATTTCGCCGCATCCTAACAAAAAAAAAATCACGAATAAACCTCAAGGATTTTCATTTTCCATTCCTTCTCGTTGCTCTCGTTTCCTCAACTCACTTTATGTTTTCTCATACGAGACAACAGTTAAATTCGTCTTTTGTTAATTTCGCACGAATTACAACGTCAATCGATCGCGATTTTGATTGACGTCCTCTAATCGCGATGTTTTTTTTTCTCGACGCGACGCGATCAATTGTTATTCGGACTCGCCGATGGAACGACGCGAAGGAGAAACGGAAAACGTCTCAATTACTCAAGGAGGTCCGTTCACCTCGGCCGAAACAGCTGTTTGCTGCTGTTGGAGGAACTTCTTCTCTTCGTATGCGTGCCTCGTTGCAAAGGAAACAAGAACAAAATCTTCTCGTTTTTCTTCGGTCGATTTAAATCCTCCTCGATCAAAAACTAAACCAAACAATAACAAACGGCGACGGAGGAGATTCCGTTTATTAGCGTATAAGGAAAAATATTGTAATATATGTTAAATAATAATGCAAGAGATCGAGTTATGTAATTGCGAAGATGTAGAACGAGTTTTTTCTTTCTCTCTCTTTCTTTTCATTCGAGCTCTCCTCCTGACACACTTGCCACTAAAAAATTGCCTGATTATTTATTATTAACAATTATAATGCCAGCGCATACGAATTTGTATTAATTGCGGACCTTTTTCTTGTCTTCGTGAAATTCTGCTCTTTTCCTTCGATTTTTGTTTGTCTTTAGCGAACAAGCGATAAACGATAGTTTATTGTTACAAAATTAGAAAGTTTTTTTGTTTTCGTGTTATTATCGTATGGATTTAAATAATTCAGTTTTGTCCATATGCAAAAAAAAAGAACGCTAAAATAAGATGATTACATCACGGCGATACAAGTTGTTGGTGATTTTTTTTTAGTTCGGGATTATTGCCAATTTTCCTCCGCGTCTTCTTGTGATTCATAGTTATAAACAACAATATGGCAAAATAATGAAACAGGTGAACGTACGCAACGTTTCGAATGCGAAAAGCAATTGGAATTGGCGAAATAACGAATCGAATATTAATGCGAAATTGAAATTCGACGATACCGGGTTTTTGCGAACGTACCGCGATAATAATCGGTTTTATTTCCGCCTGTATATTTAACGATCGAACGGAATTTGGTCTCGTTAACTTAATGAAATTGTTGCCGCTACTATATTCTCGCGATTTTAATATAAAATTTCGCAATTACTTTCACTTTCATTAACGTCTAATTATCGTTTTGTTTCGTTTCGTTTTCGCACGACATTAATATCGAATCGTTCGTTCGTAAGAAACTGTTCAATTGGAGAATAGGAAATCTGAAATTATTGCGAATGTACGAGGGCGTTTCGATAAGTACTTAGTCTGGCAAGTTCTAGCGTTGGAAAGTGAGTGTGGTTGCTATGGTTACAACTATGATGTTTTATAAGCAAGTTGTCAAACTTTGACTTATTTATGAATTGAACGGCGATCAAAGTTGTTGCCTTGTGCATGAAATTGGATTTGAATTGTTTGACCAAATCTCCCGATTTAGCACCGTCAGACTATCAATTGTTCCCAAAGCTGAAAGAAACATTTGACGGGTAAAAGATTTTCGACAAACGACGAAGCAATTTGTGCCTCCGAGGATTGTTTTGCAGACAGAAACAAATCCTAAATGTGATCAAAGTCTTAAAGAGGATTACGTTGATTGAATTTTGTGTTTTATGTCTTAGACTAAACACTTATCAATACCCCCTCGTATATAATAGTTGCTCCAAAAAACGATTGCGCCTTTAAAACTTCTTGCCCGAATGAGATCCACGCGGAAAGAGTTTCGAATCGATCGAAATGTGCGCGTATCGTTCGACCGACTTTCTGTCGATATCAATTCCATCGGTAGGATTTCCTCTTGCGTTCAGATAACGGTTTTCCTTGTTAGATTAGAGTAACCGCACAATAGAAAAGTAGAGACGAAAATTAATATAGAACAGAAGTTGACTTCTTTTCGCTGATCGTCCACTAGCGAATATTTTCATCACCATCATCAACATCGTTGTTGTTGTTGTCATCGTTGTTGCTATTATTATTATTATTCAACAGAAAATCATTCTGTAAAGGTTACAATCGAAATGTGAAGGTATTAAATCGCGTTTACTATCATTAGAACGATAATGCTTGAAATTGATTGAGTCGACCATCTCTTTCGCCGCACGCGTCCTTCGAATTCTTTCCACGTTAACTAATTGCCATTTTATTCATTTGCATTACGCGTTGTAATTCTATTTTCTTTTCTTTTTTTCGCTCGTTCCAATTGCATTTCGCTCGGCAAAACGATAATAAATCGATCCTAATGTTCGCCACGTTTATTCGTTTTTCATTTCTAAACGTATCAACTTCACGCGGCGATTATAATCGAAGGAAAAAGAAAATCGCAATGGAGAAAAACGAGTGTCGACTTTCACTGGACAAATGGGCAAAAGGAAATAATTACTGATTAGAAAGCATTTTGTATAAACCAAACGAATTCTTCCCCCGATTCCATCGTAATCCCAGTCGTAATTCACCGATCAACGAGAAGAAACCTTTAACGATAACAAACGACATCTCTTTGATTCTCATTATTCATGTCGTTTCTCTTTTGCGCAGAAAACCAAAGCGACGAGCGAGGAGAATGTTCAATTTCATCAAAAAGGCCGGCACGGGTATCGCGAGCGACAAGGACGAGAAGGAGCGACGGAAGCGCGACAAGAAGGACCGCAAGGAGAAACAGAAGCGCGACCGCGGCAGCATGTCGACGGAGGAACTGCTCAGACTGGACGAGGTACGCGGTCTCCTAATCGGATCGAGTACGGAAAGTTCGGCGTTTTCTCGATACTCTAATTCTGTAGAAGAGCGTCAAGACGAAGACGTAACACAATCGACATGTCCCCGTAACATTCGGACGACCAAGAAGACTCGAGAGCCGGCGAAACAGACGATGATCGCTGATGAAGAAGCGAATCCAAAGCGAGGCAGATCTGCGACATTGCGTCGAAAAGTCAGCGACATTGTATCGACGAGGAATCTGGGAACTTGTCCAGCGATTGGTCGAAGCGCCATTGATAATATTCGGTCACGACGAGAAAACGCTACGAACTTTCCGCTCTCGCCCGATATTTCTCACTCGTGGACGCACGCGTTTATCGTTATCGCTTATTCCGAATGATTTCAGGTGCGAAGATCGTTGAAATTGCGCGGCAAGCGGAAAGAGAAGGAGAAACTGCCGTCGGGCATCACGGCCGACTACACCGCCGACTTCCTCGCCAGCCTGGAGCGCGTCGATTCGCCGACGTCGACGCTCTACGTGCCCGGCTCGCCGTCGTCCGCCACGACGCTCGTCAACAATCACCTGAACAACGAGGGCGCGTACACGCAGTCGGACAGCTCGGAGACGAGCCTCAACTCGCTGACGCAGCAGATCAATCAACGGACGTCGTCGCACGCCGTTCAATCGGGCTCGTCCGTCGGCCCGGCGGTGCCGCCGAAACCGCCCAAACGCGGCATACTGAAGGCGCCGCGCGTCAGCGTCGCCGCCACCGCCGCCGCCGCGCACCATCAACTGCACGTCACGCAACATTTCTACAATCAGCAGCTTCATCAGCAGCAGCAGCAGATGAACGGCGATCTGCAGCGTAACACGCTACAAAACGAGATGATCACCTACCAAAACGTGCCGCCGCAACAACAACAACAGCAGCAGCAACCTTACGCGCTTCCTCACCACCATCATCAGCCGCACAAAGAGAACGGCCTCGTTGCGGTATCGAACGGCGACGACGGCAAGAACTTATCGAGCGCGTTGCTCGTCATCACGTCGACGTCGCCGAGCGCGGACTCGTTGACGGACACGACGAACTCGTCGTTCGCGACGCCGCCGTTCTCGCTGAGCCCGGTCGGCGAGAGTCAGGGCTTCCACCGTTGGTCGCGCGCCTCCTCGTCCGCCGAGTACGATTACGTGCCGCTGCCGCCGATCGTGCCGCTCGCGCTGCCGCAACCGCGCACGCTGACGGTGCAACGGCAACGGCCGCCGCGCAACGATTTCGGTTTCTCGTTGCGGCGCGCGATGCTCTTGGAACGCGACGCCGTCAACGGCGACATCCGGATGCGCGCCGTCATCTTCGCCGAGCCGGGCACGATGGTCCAGCACAACAACGAGACCGGCCTGTTGCCCGGCGACAAGTTGCTCGAGGTGAACGGAATCGGCGTCGAGGAGAAGAGTCGCGAGGATATCATCGATTTGATCAAGGCGTCCGGCGACGCCGTCACGCTGAAGGTAGAGGATTTGTTGTTTTTTTTTTGCGACGGCGATGAACGGCGATCGATTGCGTCGCGATTTGCTCTCCGCCAATTTTGTTTTGCATCTATTCTCGTCGTTTCTGTTGTTTCCTCTTCTTGCATTCGCTCGGGACCGTTTCCTTTGCAAAGATCAATGAAACGCCAATTCCGCGCGCACAAACTCATCTCGAGGTTATTCTTATTTATTTATAATTTCGCGTATGAGAAAATTGCACGTTTATATTTAAATCGCATACATATGCACTTTCCTGTTCGCTCTCTCTCTCTCTCTCTCTCCCCCTCCCTCCCTTTCCCTCTTTGTTTTTATTTCTGCTTGCACCGCCAATTTTTCTGCGTTCTCGTCGTCGTCCTGTCGTCACATTCGCAAAAAGTTTCGAATAGATTCCGCAAATTTTGTTGCAAATTCTTGGAAACCTTCCTCGACGTTCTCTTTTAATTCTGATCCAAATAACGCTATCGTCTCATTTCATCAGCATTATTTTCTTAGTCTCGCAATTATTTTCGTTCTGCAGTGGAACAGTAGAAAAGAATAAACGAAGAATCCGTGCGAATTTCGCATCGTTACGGTATAACAATTAGACCGAAGAAGTAAGTGCCCATTATTGTGAGAAGGAAGAAGCGGTAAGATGGAGGAAACGGCGTTCGACTTTTTAATGGAAAGACTCGAGAATCTTGTTGATGATGACGATGCCATTTTTTTTTGCATTAAATTCCGTCGATTTCGTTTCATCCTCGTTTTGTTCGTTTCGGTCCACGAGTAAAAAAGTGCGCAAATCAATGTTTGCGCTCTCTCCTCGTCATTTAGCGTCACCTAATATAAATAGCGATTAATTATTATGATGTACGCTTTTTGCAACGTTATAATTTGCATCGCACCGGTGAATCATCGTATAACCATTAGCGTTTTGCTGAACATGAACGAAAAAGGATCCGCGAGCGAACGACATAGACGAATCGCACGCGGAAAACGAATGATAAATGACGCAATTCGCGAACGAGCGCAAATTTGTCGACAGATTAGAATCGCGAGCGGAGCGATAACGCGACCGGATGAGAGGAACAAACGAAACTCCATAAGAAAAAAAAAACGGGTCTTAATTAGTCGATTAATTCCGTAAAATAAACTAATTGCCGTCAATTAGCGCTAATTCCATTTTATCGCCAATTAACGTCAATTTATTCGTTTGTCTTTATTAATTAAAGTATTTTGCCACTTGGTTTTTGTAGGATGCAAACGACTGTTGGACGACCAGAAGACAAACGAAGTTTTTTGCACGCGGCGAAGAAGGCCAAAGCGGTCATCGATGGCGACATGCAGATGTATCGCGTGTAAACCAGTTGTTCCGGCTAGATAACGACGAGAGGAACGAACGAAATAGTTTTTAAACAATTAAAACGTTATTCGCGCGGAGTTTAAACTTTTAGCGGCGACAATTCAATGCCAATCCTTTCGATTTTTACTACCGCTTCGATCTTGCATAATCTAGATCGGAATTTTAATTACCACTTCTTATCTGTTTCGTTTCGTGAATTAAAATTTACGACCGCCTTCGGCAAAGAGACAACGACGACGAGAAGCGAGAGAATATAAGCGAAAGTGGTCCAAGTGTGGGCGTTCGTTTTTTTGTTGGCCCCTCGCGCGAATTATGATCTCGTCATTAATATGTAACGAGCGAAGGAACGTAAATGGAAAAATTGTAATGAGTTTAATCGGAATGTAGGCCACATTATTTCGACCGGTTTCCGTTCTCTTCTTCTAACGGTAACCGCCAATTAAAGCCGCAAAACCCAACCAAAATTAGACGTACGTCGGCGTGAACAATTCCTTTGTTCCTAATCGTGCGTTATATGTTAATTAACACGGTCAAAGCGCCATAATTTGATCGTAATAATGCTAATATTAGGCCGTCCCGAAATTGCGATTGCATTGTTTCTTGTTGCGACCGTTAAAATCAAGGGGAAATAAATGTTTCAGGTCCAACCGGTGGCCGAATTGAGCGAGTTGAGCAGACGTTTGGGCCACGACGGCCACGAGATCGTCCTCGACGACTCCAACATCCGGTGCGGCACGTTGCGACGGTCCGGAAGCAGGCGATTCAACAATGCGACGAAGGTAACAATTTCGAGTACGAACAAAGAGAGATGACAAAGCGGGCAAATTGCGCTCGATCTCCTCCGCCATCGGTGACGTTACGTAAAAAATGAAAATGCGTTCGACGTCGACGTTCGTCTACGTGGAGCGCTAGAAGAAGTGAAAGTCGTCGGTCGTTGTAATGAATGCAGAAACGGCGTTCGTTTTTTTCTTTCGTTCTTATTTTCGCAAAGAAATCGATAGCCGATTGATTGTACGTAGAGGAAGGAAAAGCGCAGCGGTCGGTTTTGTTTTCTTTCGACTCGAGGCGAATTTGCCTTTTATTCAAAACTTTAGGCGCGCGATTCCGTTTTAGGAATGCCTTAAGTAAATAGGAATTTATTTATACGTCCTAATTGCAGTCTACCAATTTGGACGGACGAAAGTCGATTACAAACCGAAATGGTCTAATGGATCCGAACGTAAAAAAATTCCATTGCCCCTGTTTCTTTTCCGAAATATTTCTGCGTACGCAAGTACCGTTCCTCATATCGAACTTTATTTAGTTCGATTATTATGGGCGAAAAGAAAATTCTGCGGTCAAAAATACACTAAGAAGTTTCGAGACTGTGGCTAAGGAAAATAAAAAGAGAATCGAAACAAAATTTCTTATCCGGCAACATTTCCTTAGGCCAAGCGACTCACTCACTCACACTCAATAAATTATTCGAATGTCTCTTATGACATGAAATGAACTCAAAAAGGCAAAAAACTTATTTTCATCATTAACACTATTATTCTTGTTGCTCGAAGGATCGTTTGTGTTTGTCCCACATAAAACGCGACCGCACTTTGCATTCCGCAACGTCATTTATATAATTAATTACTATCCACCGTTTTCTTTTTCTGTTTTAACATTACGCGTTTCATTGTTAATTATTCCTCTGGCCGTTTCGTCTGCCTTTCAATTTCAACCAACTCGAAGCCCTTTTGTTCCAACACCGATATTCGCAAACGAACGATCGTAAATCGGCGTAATAGTGACGAAACTTAAGAAGAATGTCTTTGTGCAACGATTAAGTTATACGGGGTCGTTCATATGAAACGAAAAATTGGTCGACTCAACAAGTCGTTTTGCGACGTATACAAAATTAAATTGTTACCAGTTCTTTCTATTTAATCTATTATAGTGTGACAACAACAACAATAACTGTTTCCATTCTCTGTAATTGAAACTTTTTTTAATGGAACCAGAGTCAACGATGCGTTCATTGAATTTCCTCCGCCGCGGCTTCATCAATGTTTGGGTAATTCGTTAATTAAAACAATTGAAAAAGTATCGCCAGAAGAAAAAAGAGGAAAGGCCAGCTAATTAGTTTTGTGCATTAGATCTGTGCGCGTGGTTAGACGAACAAAAATCGTGCTCACTTTATTCCCCATTTCGTTATTCTTCTTCTAACCCGTTGCTAAAATGCATAACCTTTTCGGTTTTGATCTCTCACATTTAGCGAGAGAAAAGCAACAAGGAATAATAAAAACGATTTAATTACATAACTCGTAAATAAGCAAACGTTAGAGAACGAGAACCCGAACCGCATTCCACTATTGCCACATTTACGTTGCCATTGTCTCGTTTCTAGCTTAATGAGTTTCGCCAAAATTTGGCACAACTATTCTTTTTTAAGAAAAATTTAGAATTCGATTCCAAATTCGCCCTCCTATCATCGATACGTCAATTAAAAATTTCTGCGCGCATTAATTAATTTGGCGAAACGTTATCCGTGTCACGATTGCATAATTCAATTTATCAATCGCCTTAACGTGACAATGTAGCGCAGGAACTTATTCTAAAGCCGTGGTAAATTAGATTTAAAACAATAAACCGAAAAGGAAGGAAAAAACGAACGCTAAAAAAAAAGGTGAAAGTAACTGTAAAACTGCAAGACAAACAACAATTTACTGTTGTTTTCCATTAAATTGATTTACATGCCTCGCAATGGATGATAAAGAAGAAGGGCGTGTGATTGAAAGCGCGAAGAGAAATAAATAACTTAAACCGATTAATTATTCCGATTAAGAATGCGAAACTAATTATGAATATTCATGTTTGTAGGCAAAGTCCGAGGAGCAGATAGCCAAAGAGAAACAATGGCTGGACACGGAGCAAATCTGGCTGATGCATCGCGGCGGTTTCGCGCTGGCCCGCAAACAGCAGCCGGCCCATCATCGAACGGACGCGAGCGGCAAAATCAAAGTGATAATCGAACAAACGGGCGACGTGCTGACCGTCGACGAGGACGACGTCGAGAAAGTAAACACTCCGATCGATTGTGCGATCGTTTCTCAATCAAATTAATCGATCGCTTTGCGTACTTTCGACAGGCGAATCCGCCGCAATTCGACCGCGTCGAGGACGTGGCGTCGCTGCGCCATTTGAACGAATCGAGCGTACTTCACACGCTACGGCAACGGTACTCGTCGAACCTGATCCACACGTACGCCGGCAACAACACGATGCTGATCGTCAATCCGATGGCGCCGTTGGCCATCTACTCCGAGAAAGTAAAAGCTTTCGCACGGTGCAAACGAACCGTTTTTAATTTAATTTTTAGGTCGTAGCCCTGTTCAAGGGTTGCAAAACGGAAGACATGCCGCCGCACGTGTACTCGATGGCCCAATCCGCCTATCACGGCATGCTGACGACGCGTCGCGACCAATCGTTGGTGTTTTTAGGGCGATCGGGCGCGGGGAAAACGACCAACTTCCGCCATTGCGTGCAGTACTTGGTGACGGCCGCCGGTTGTCTGAACAAGGCGGTGATCAAGGTGGAGAAACTGACCGCCATGTGGACGGTGTTGGAGAGCTTCGGCAATTGCAAGACGATACTGAACGCGAACGCGACGCGCTTCACGCAAATCTTCAGCCTGGACTTCGACCAGAGCGGCACGATTGCGTCCGCCACGTTGCAAGTGCTGTTGCTGGAGCGGAGCCGCGTCGCGAAACGCGTCGAGTGCGAGACGACGTTCCACATCGTGCACCGTCTATTGTCGGGCGTCGAGGGCAACCTGCGCAAGGACCTGCTGCTGGACAGTTTGTCCGGCAACGAGCACAATCACTTCATGAGCCTGCTGCAAAAGCACGAGGACAAGCAGCGGGCGCACGCGGATTTCGCGAAGGTGTGCAACGGCCTGAACGTGCTCGGCGTCGGCGAGAGGGACCAGAAGGTCGTCTGGAGCGTGCTGAGCGCCATCTTTCACTTGGGATGCGCCGGCGCGGCCAAAGGTACGACCGCTTCGGCGCGCGATAATTCGCAAATCGTAATCCGTCGATCGATGCGTTTCAGTTGCGAATTCGAGTCGGTATCAGTTCGCCAATCCGCAGTCCGCGCAACGGGCGGCCACGCTGCTCGGCACGACCGTCGAGGAGTTGTCGCGCATCTTGTTCGGCTTGCCGTCGGGCGGACTGGGCACGCCGAACGCGCCGCGAGCCCCTTTCCGATCGCCGTCCCCGACCGACAGGATCCCCGACAGGGACGTCAGCGGTTTGGAGGCGCTCGAAGGCCTGATCGTCGGCCTATACACCGAAGTCTTCAATTGCGTCGCCTCGCTAATTAACAAGTGATGCACGGAAATCGGCGAATCGATCGTTTATTAATCGGATTACGTTTTTTTTTTTTTAGATCCATAACCACGTCGACGCACACGGTCAATTCGATAATACTGGTCGACACGCCGGGTTTCCAAAATCCGGCCTCGTGCGGCCGACAGACGGGCGCCACGTTCGACGACCTCTGTCACAACTATCTGCAGGAACGGTTGCAACTGTTGTTCCACCACACGAACCTGGTGATGCCTCGCGATCGCTACGTGCAGGAGAACGTCGACATTGCGATCGACGAAGAGGAAGCCGACAATTTGTCGATCGATCCGTTACCGCTGGTCAATCTCCTCGACAAAGCGCCGCAAAGCACGGTCATCCGTACGTCGCAGAGCGACCTACAGGATTGCGATCGACGCGGTCTACTGTGGCTGCTGGACGAGGAAGCCATTTGCGCCGGTTCGCGCGACGAATCGTTCCTCGAGCGATTGTTCGCCCATTACGGCGATCGCGACCATCAGCTGCTGCTGAGGAAGGCGCCCGGCGCCGATCAGTTCGTCTTGCAACATTTGCAAGGCACGAATCCGGTGATGTACAGCGTCACCGGTTGGCTGAAGGCGAGCCGGGAGAATCCGGTGTCGAGGACGGCCGTAACCTTATTGCAGGAGAGTTGCAAGTAAAAGAAATCGGCAACGAAAGTAGATAAACGATTAAACGACGGTTTGCTTTTATTCCGCAGAGACGAGATCGGCAAACTGTTCGTTGCGGCTCGCGGTTTGGGCGGCATGAGTTTCTGCGGCACGCTGATGACGACCGACTCGCCGCAATCGTTGCGACGCGCGTCGAGCATCCGACGCACGTTCGCCACGGGAACGGCGGCGATCAAGCGGAAATCGGTCTGTTTGCAGACGAAGTTCACGGTGGACGGCGTCATCGAGACGTTGCGACGCACGCGGGTGCGGTTCGTTAATTGCCTCCTGCCGCAGCACAACGCCGGCAATTGCGACGCGAACGCTTCGTTGCTCTCCATGAAATCGTCGCCGAACGGATCCGTCGATGATAATATCATCAACGTGCCGTTACTAAGGTCGCAGGTAAAGATGAAAGCGGAGCGTTTGTGTTTCTCTATAATAAGCGCCGCTCTTTTTAGATACGAGGCGCTCAACTGCTGGACGCCGTCCGCCTGCACAAACAGGGTTTCCCCTATTACTTGCCGCTGGGCGAATTTAGGAGGAGATTCAATCTGTTGGCCAGCGATCACAAACACGCCGGTCCGGTGATGGACGAGCGGAAAGCGGTCGAGGACATACTCGCCGAACTGGACTTGGAGTATTCCAGTTACAGGGTCGGCCTGAGTCAAGTGTTCTTCCGCAGCGGCGTACTGAGTCGCCTGGAGTCGCAACGGGACGAACGTTTGAGCGGGATGGTGATCAATTTGCAGGCGTGCTGCCGCGGCTATTTGGCGCGGAAGAAGATGGTCAATCGGAAGTTGCAAGACCTCGCCGTGCGTTGCATACAGAAGAACGTTCGCAAATTCATATCGGTCAGGGATTGGCCGTGGTGGCGACTGTTGATTAAAGTGACGCCGCTCTTGAACGTCCATCGGACCGAGGAGGAACTCAAGCTGAAGACGGTAAAACATCGGCGATATCATCGCGCGTTTGATTCCGCACACTAACGACGGATTTCCTTTCGTTGCAGAGCGAATTGGATACGTTGAAGGCCAAATTGCTAAAGATCGAGAGCGAACGTAACAACCTGAAGTTGGAAAACCAGAAGCTGGAGACGAAGGTAGACCGTTCTACGATTCGATTGGTTTCTTTTAAACAAAATTCGATTCGTTCTTTTAGCTAAGCGAAATGACTACCGACTTGGCCGAAGAACATTCGACGTCCACGCTGGCGACGGAACGTTTGGACGCCGAGACGGCGGAACGAATGCGTTTGGAAAAGGAGGTGAACGAATTGCAAGCGAAGAACAAGACGTTACATCAGGCGACCGAGCGTTTAGAAATGGAACTGATCTATGCCAAATCCGATCTGAACGGTATATCGGAGGACGAGGAGGACGGCGAAATCGACGGCGGCATCTACAAGCAAAGATACGAGCGAGCGGTGAAGGAATTGGAATTCACGAAGAGGCGATTGCAACAGCAACACGAGGACGATCTCGAACAATTGGTGGCGCTCAAGAAACAGTTGGAGAAGAAACTGAACGACTCGCACGACGAGATCGACGAGCAAAAGCAGTGCGTCAATCAGTGGAAGAGAAAAGTGCAAAAGTTGAATGGCGAGATGAACGATTTGAAACTGCTGCTCGAAGAACAATATTCGCGCAACAACATCTTGGAGAAGAAGCAGAGGAAGTTCGATGCGGAATTGCAATTGATCAACGACGAGATCAAGCAGGAGAAAGTGCAGAAAGAGCGATTGGCGCGCGAAAAGGAAGCAATCGCTGCCGAGAAGTTCGCCTTGGAGAGCAATTTATCCGTACTTAACCATACACTCAATCTCGTTGTAATTGTTCGTCCGCTAACTGTTAATCGCTTTGTAGGACGTCAAATTGGACTTGGAGATGAAAGAGGAGGCCGTCGCCGCCCTGCAAAGGGAACTGGACGAGTTGACGTACGGCGTTAGGACGGACGACGAAGTGACCACGTTGCGCAAGCAAAAGATCGACTACGAGAGGAAAATGAACGATCAAGAGGAGGAACTGGACGAATTGGCCGGTCAGGTTCAGCTATTGGAGCAGGCCAAACTGAAATTGGAAATGGACCTAGAGCAACATAGAAAATCTGCCAAGAAAGATGCGCAACAGTACGACGAAGAGATCGAGGAGACCAGGTGCAACGCTCAGAAGAAGATCAAGAGTGAGTTTCAATTAATGCTTTCTATCGAAAAGAATCAAATTGATTTTGTTGTTTTGTCGATAGCGCTCGAAGCTCAATTGGAAAGCGAGCACGAGGAAAGGACGGCGCTGTTACGTGAGAAACACGAATTGGAGAGACGACTGGTGGCCGCATTGGAAACGGACCGCAGCGACAAAGCGTACGACGAAGTCCTGATGCAACGCTTGAAGCGTGACCTGAAACGCACGAAGGCACTGCTCAGGGACACGCAGGCTCAATTGGAACGATTGAAGACGGAGAATCCCGGTACGCGGCAATAATTGTTAATACAGCAACTCTCTCTAACATTTTGAATTTGTAGGCAAATCGATGATAAGACAATTGAAGAACCAAGTCGAAGATCTGGAATGTGCGAGGAGTCACGCGGTGAAATCCAAACAAAGTTTAGAGATCGAACTGCTCGAGACGCAGAATCAATTGGAGGACATCACGAGACAGAAGAACGATGCCGAAGAACGAGCGAATTTGATAAATCGCGAGAAATCCAACTTGCAAACGCAATTGGAAGAGAACGAAGAGGAATTGGCGGAGGTGCTGAAAAAGTACAAATCGACCGTGCAACAGATGTCGATCGATCAGAAGACGTTACAAGAGCAAGTCTCCCTCGTCTCGGAATTGGAGATCGAGAGGAACAAGTTGAAAGAGCAATTGACAGAGTTGTCGGCGAAATTGGAATCGATCGAGAGCATGGGCGACGCGTCCTCCAACTTGATGGTTAAGAGGTACGTTTGTTCATGTCGTAAAATTAAGTTGATGCATTGTTATTGTAAATGCGATGATATTTTTTTTAGGGGCGAACTTAAAGTGAAAGAATTAGAATCTAAATTAAATTTGGAGCAAACGACGCGCGCCAGATTGGAAGTACAAATAGTCCGGCTGAAGGAGACGGTCGAGAAGATGCAAAGCGATCTAGCGCATTCGCGAAGCAAAGAACAAACGGCACAGGATCAGATTAGGAAATTGCAGAGAAACTTGAGGTAATTAAAACAGTTATAATACTAATAGTCATTTACTAAGCCGCTGTTGTACATTGTAGAGAAGTGAAAGAGGAATTAAACAATTGTCTGGTCAAAGAATCGGAGGCAATAGAGAAGCGGAAAGAGATGGAAAAGAGATACGAAGCGTTAGAGTGCGAAACCAATACCGTTAAGACGGACTTAAAAATAGCGCTGAAAAGGATCGACGATCTTCAGTCGGTGATACAAGGCGAGCTCGAGGACGATACAAGTTCCGAACATTCCGAAAGGTAGGAACCACTCTCGCGTAGTTTTAAAATGTTTGCTAATTCATTTCGATAAAATTGTTGCAGTGAACACGACAGTTTAAGTTCTGATGAATCGATAAGCACCTTCTTGGCTAATCACAATGTAACTACAACGAAGACGCCAACGGAATCGGATAGAAGGTAAAGGGACAAAACTCGTAAATTATTCATTTATCATTAACTTTATTATCTGTTTAGATTATCCAGCACCGTCGAGAACAACCAGATTACGGTGAGAAATAGCGGGACGGATTCAACATACGCATGAGTAACGGCCACGATCTGCAGAACGATTTCGATGACGTTTTGCAGACAGGATATAACGAAAGAAGACGATATCGTCGAAGAAATTTGCGTGAATCAACTGTAAATTGATTCACGCAACATTATGTTGGTGAACACAAAGGCCGATTTACATTTTCTATTTGCTTCGTTTGATAATTCCAAGAAGAATAATGGTAATATTAAACTTACTTTACGACGAAAAGACTGATTGACTCTAAGTTAGTTTAACTTGCAAGGTAATCAAAAAGGAGAATGAAAAGAGTATTTTTTATGTTGCTGTAAGTTTGTTTTTGTATAATTGTATTATAGAGAAGAAGATAATTATTATTAATAGGTACATTAATCATTCTTAATCGATCAATTCAAAGACATTTATTGTAATTTAAATGTGTAATTCAACGTTTATATAGACAAAATAATTTAATTTGTAGATAAAAATTATCGATTAAAAATTAACAATGTAGTAATAATCTTGTATATTGTATAAAAGAAAAAGCAAATTATTGTATTATTTAATATATTATTGCATAAAATGTCGAGTAATTAAAGCATACGAAATAAATGTATTGAATGAATAACTTTGTCTTAAAAAAAAACTCAATTTTTATTTTCTTTAATTAATTTATTTTAATGAATTAATTCCTCTCGTTTAAATTTCAAGATTAGTTTGTCTTTCGACACATAGAGGGCGCAACACGTCTTCAAAACTGTGGACATGTTGTGGCCTAAAAGCTGATTCAATTCCGGTCGATTTTTGCCATTTTCTTAATCTCTCCGAATCGATTGAAAATTGCAGCATTTCGTCGAGAATTTTTCCCGCCAAATATCAGGATCGCCGACCTCCTCGGACCTTATGTTCTCCTAATATTTCTCGAATTAAAAGTCCGAAAATTTCGAGAGCATTTCGTCGAGAATTTTTCCCGCCAAAAATCAGGATCGCCGACCTCCTCGGACCTTATGTTCTCCTAATATTTCTCGAATTAAAAGTCCGAAAATTTCGAGAGCATTTCGTCGAGAATTTTTCCCGCCAAAAATCAGGATCGACGACCTCCTCGGTCCTTATGTTCTCCTAATATTTCTCGAATTAAAAGTCCGAAAAATTCGAGAGCATTTCGTCGAGAATTTTTCCCGCCAAAAATCAGGATCGACGACCTCCTCGGTCCTCATGTTCTCCTAATATTTCTCGAATTAAAAGTCCGAGAAATTGGCGTGCATTTTTTTCCCGCCAAAAATTTTTCCCGCGAAAAATCAGGATCGACGACCTCCTCGGTCCTCATGTTCTCCTAATATTTCTCGATTTAAAAGTCCGAGAAATTTGAGAAACTAGCTCGATTTTTTTTTCTTTCTCCGTTTTTTTTTTTCATGGTGAATTCGATTCTGAGGAGATGTTTAATTAAAGGAGATTGTAAATTGAAGATTTTGGTTGTATTTAAAAATTGTTTATTTAAGTAAGTATGTCGTAATAATATTAAAATAAACATAATTACAGTAATATAAGCTTTTATCTTAACATTGTTTTTATTTGATGTTTTAAATTGCAAATTCATTGAGTTAATATTTCGGAAAACAAAGGTTTTCTTGCTTTGATTGCTACTCTTGCTATTAATTAAATTAGCGAATGCAAGAGTAACATGCAAATGGTTTTAAAAGTAATTAATCGTTCTACATTTGTGTTATAAAGCAGTATCAATGACAGTATTTAACTTTTTCTTATGTTGAAAGTCGAAAAGCGAATGGAAACAATCAAGCGAAGGAGTATGTTAACGAAAGAATTCAGTTCTCAACTTCGCACGTATTTGAACGTGATCTACGTATGTACTTAAAATGTGGAATTCAATCGTATCAAAAAAAGTCGCTCCATTCTTTCCTTTCTCTTTCCCTAAAATGATCCTCATCTCTCCCTGTCCTTCCAAGAGTATCCTTTCCTTTATTATTATTGCTATAACAATAACAACAACAATCTAATCCTACTTTTCAAGTATAATTGATATTAGGATTTCGCATTTTCCTTCTTTCGTTTTCTTTTTATTCTTAACAAATTGAGCTAAGAATTTATTCGGACGTGGCGCAATAACAGTAAAAGAAAAGAACCAAAGAAAGGATTTACAAATCTATGCTAATAGCAATCGAACACGTTCGATCGTCGACAATATGGTGGATGCGCCGGGACGGTCCGCGTTTCCCCATTAACGTCTTTACGTATATCCGCGTTTCCTCGTGTCGACGATGTTCCCCGCTAATTGCCCGGCTTCGTCACAATCACTTTGTGGTCCTCCCAATGTCTCATCGGCAACAGCCAGTGGTTGCGCAGCAGTATCCCTCCTAAAACGAAATAAAATCGATTGCAATCAATGGAATTATAAATTACGATCGAATGGCGATAAAAGAATTAACGTATGAAGTAATTAACTGTTAGAAAACGCGGCTTCTTCCTAATCTAATCTCTACGCGCTTATTTCGATTTTCCCTTTATGAAAGAACGAACTCCTCCAGGTGTTAGTTAGGGGACCGCAATCAGGGACGGGGCAATGAGTGTGAGGGTGGAAAATTAGCCTTTAAAACTAGTACTACCACCACGACTACGCTACATACCGCGAAACGGTGGATAGAGAGCGTGGAGTACGGGAACCACGTAACCATGGTAATATCGAGCGACTCGGAGGAGCTCCCCGGGTTGACCGTCGACTACGTGTGAGTGTGTGCGTTTCATCTGGCACCCCTCTTTGCCCGGCTGCCACCTTCTATCTATCTCGCTCCTTGCGGCCGTTCGTTTGCTCGCTTCTTTCCTTCACCTCCACGTTGCTGCCGACGTCGACTGCGGCGGCGGTGCCGTTGTTGCTGCTGCCGTTCGTGGTGGTGGTTGTTGAACGGTGTCTGCATGTGAGAGACCATCTCTCGCTCCCTCTTTCTCCTTCTCTCTCTCTTGCACGAGTATCGTTCGATGATGTTCCCTGCTAATTGCCCGGCTTCCTCACAATCACTTTGTGGTCCTCCAATGTCTCATTGGCAACAGCCAGTGGTTGCGCAGCAGTATCCCTCCTAAAAAGAAATAAAATCTATTACAATCAATAGAATTATAAATTACGATCGAATGACGTTAAAGAATTAATGTATGAAGGAAATAAATGGTTTTAAAAGTAATTAATTGTTCTACACTGTTACTGTACTGTAGAGTTTTTTCTGTACATTTGATTATTCGCAAGAATATTTGTCTAATTTTGAATCCAAAAGTTGCCACATTTTTTAAATGCTTCACCATGCTAATAAATATTGTTATTACATTACAATGTATTTTACATTATTAATCTAAAAGTAAGAAATACTTTGCTTTCAAGAATTGTTACTGATTTCACATTAACTGCTAAATCATTAAATATTTTAATGAAATCAGAGCAAAGATACAATTATTATGTAGAATAGACAATTTTTTATAAAAACAGTATAGCAGTAACAGTATATTCTATATTACAATTGTGATTTTACCCTGCTTTCATAAAAACCTGTTTATAAGAACAAGGTAAACTCTATCTTATAATTATATTTTCACCTTGTTTTCATAAACATTACTACAGATTTGGCAATTAGTGCTAAATCAGTTAGAGCTTTTATAAAAACAAAGTTTATTCTGCCTTAGAATGGTATTCTAATTTTATTATACTTATTGTTTAATTTGTATATTTTGTGATGCTAATGTTGATTCTATGTGGTTTCCCATACTAAAATGTGATGTTGCTCATTAAATTATATGTTGCATATTCATGGATCACAATAATTCCTAAAATAGAAATCAATCACATCGATAATTAGTACATGCATTCTCAAGTTGTATTCAAAAATATGGACTAATTATAAGTAATAAAATTTGTTGACCAAAACATTTACATGTTTTATATGATTATATTCTTTGATGTTTCACTATAAATAAATAAACATGCACTTACCATGTGATCAATTGTATTGGTTTATCAAAATTGCATTTGGATTTTTTCATTCCAATACGAATTAGCATTAATATACTTGTATTTTACCCAACTGAAGTAAGAAAATAACTAATGAAATCATTAAAATGTATCCATGATGTGTGAACGGTTTATACACTGCTAGAAATTTAGTGCACTTTAATAACTTTTACAAGACAATGAATGATTTTTCACTTTTAATTTGTAAATGAATACCAAAAAATCCTTTTAATTGCAAAAATACATGTTCATCACGAAAGTACAATAAAAGTGACGTTCAATAATAGTGAAGTTAGCCCAAAGTTAGAAACGTAAATAAACAGTAACTGGTGCCCTCTTTAAACGAGAGGCTGAACAGTGGTGACAATAACTTTACAGGTACCCACTATTCTGCCAGTTTTAAAGAAATGTTATTATACCAAGAAAAATGTCACATCTGGGAAAATTATATATATTATCTTTGTTAATACACTAAAGAATAGAGAACGACAAAGATAATATACGAACGACATCAATTTTCGTAAACAACGAAGTTGTACTTTGTCAGATCGATTTTCATGTAATTGTAATTAGCGTAATATAATCATTTCTAAAGGATCTTTTTGTTAATGTGAACAATAAAATACAATTACAGCGTAGTACATATTCATTGAAGAAGAATTGTTGTTAACAGGAGAACAATGAAGAATGATCGTGTGCCTAAAGTAAAATATTCGCTTTTAAACGAGGAAAACAGGTAAATGTTTTCTCGATTAAAAGGTATTCATTCTTGTTTATATTAAATATTTTTATTAGGTTAAGTACGGTGAACAAAAGCCTTGTGCTAGGCCTTGGATTAATTATAGGTGGATTCATTCTGGTAGGAATTTTATATGCCATTGAAAAACATTCTGAAGACTCTGCATATTATGTGCAAAATAACATAGATCTGAAAGGTACAAAGGTATGAAATTACATTGTTATACTTGATCCAACCATTTCTATTGTTTTAGTGCCTGAATTTTTGTTGCACAGAGCTGCAATATACACTAACAAAAGTTTAACTTCATTCATGTATAAACCTTTACATTATGAACCGAAGCATAAGAATGTAAATATCTACAAGCTTGTGTGCTATTACAATTTTCCAGATGAACCAGAAAATATCTCATTGAAAAGAAACGTATTGTATGGTAGCAAAATCAATCCGCATTTATGTACTCACATTAATTTGGCATTTGTGGATGTGAAGAACAATTCCATTTACATGACACCATTCCAATTGAATGTCTCCTTATCTGTTATTGACTTGAAGGTGGTAAATCCGGAATTGAAAATTTTACTTTCTGTTGGTGGTGCCATTGATGATGGCGGTTTTCCAAAAATGGTGCTGACCCATGAAACTAGGAAACAGTATGGACTTTCAGTGTATGTCACGAAGTGTAATTTGTCTCAATATACTGCTTGCAGATTCATTAGATCAGTCTTGGATTATGTGAAGAAATACAAATTCGACGGCGTCGATCTCGATTGGGAGTTTCCGAACGAGGCGCCCGGTAACGATACGCGACAACGGATTCATTTTACCCAATTATTAGAGGAATTACGCAAAGAGATCAACAGACAGGAGAAGCACAAGTTCTTGGTGTCCGTGGCCGTGCCGGCGCCAGTATTTCTAGTCGACAATTGTTACGACGTGCCTTACATAAATCAGTTGAGTGTGTTTTCACCGTACGAAGAGAAGCGTAATCTCCAAACAATCCTAATCGTTCTCCATTGCAGATACGCCGATTACATCAACTTGATGTCGTACGATTATCATTTTTATACGAAATTCACCCCGTTCACCGGCATGAACGCGCCGCTGTACTCGCGAAAAGGGGAGGTCGACTACTTCGCGATGTTGAACATCAACTATTCGACGCACTATTGGAACTACAAAGGCATGGACAAGGAGAAGATCATCGTCGGTTTGCCCACGTACGGCCATTCGTTCAGGTAAACCGTCCGCATCGCCGAATTTCCATTGCGACTAAACGAGCTCTCCCGTATCAGACTGCGGAACCAGTTCAACAACAAGATCGGCGCGCCGGCCTCCGATTACGGCCGATTGGGCCACGTCGGTTTCGTCGATTACGCCAGCACGTGCACGTTCCTCGAGAGCAACGACATCACGCCGATATTCGACGACGGCTATCAGAGTCCGTACGCGACGAAATTCTTGGAGTGGCTCTCGTTCGACAACGTGAAGAGTCTGCAGATCAAGGCGGACTTCATCAGGAAGCACAATTTCGGCGGCGCGATGATCTACTCGTTGAACACCGACGATCACATCGGCGCTTGCAGCGTCGAGAACGACGACGACGACGACGGACAGACGAAGCTGTTTCCGCTCGTGCGCGCCATTAAGAACGTGCTCAACGATCCGCAATTATGACAGTTGGAGAAGAGTCTGACGGACGCGTTGCACATTGTCATATGATGACGATGATGATCGGGAGAGACGATGAGGAGGAGGACCGCATTCCATCCGCTGAAACGATATTGTTAATCGACCTTTAAGACGTCGCATTCTTCTTTAGCTTTAATTCGTTACCATTAGCACGTAGTAGTTGATAATAACAGCGGGGAGAATCGAATGTGATATAGTTTTTAAATTAATCGTTCGTACCTAAAAGAAAGCATTTTTCTTCTTGCCACTTTCAAACGTTCGCTAGTAGGTCATCGCATAATGACATTTGTAATCGGTGTAGTTAATCGAAATATTCATAATCAAAGTGCGACTGATTATTGACGAGTACTTACTTAATCTCTTGCAGAAAAATGCGCGTCGATCTATTTTAATTATCGATATTTAACCAAACGCGTTCTTAATCTCGATGCGTTATTTCGTATTTTTCAATAGATTTCAACTCGAATTTATCGTTGTATTATAGCAATAATTCCAAAGATTGTTTCTTCTATGTTTCTCAACTAGAACTTATTGTTTAGTGGATATAATTTATTTAGATGAATTAAATGGACTCGGTAAAGTTATTTATTTAACGTTAATAAATACGATTTTAAATTGGAGCAATTGCGTTATTTAATCCACAAGATTAGCACTTGCGCTTGTTTAATTATTAGGCGAGCAAAAAGTTTCAATCAGCATATTGCCAAAAGGAAATATCGAATTTAATTAACATTGGCAATGAATCGGTGCGGTAACTTTTTAACACGTGTCTCTTTTGCGCACCTCAATTTTGATTAATTAGTCCGATTGAATTAACATCGAAAGAGTTCCTCACTCGATCGAAGTTTTTCAACGCAATAGACGTTTACGGCCTTTAAAAACGTAAACGAATTTAGAAAGTGAATTGAATTGTCCGATCGAATACAATTTGCATATTGAAATCAAAATGCTCGCTCTCTGTCGCTCCTTTTGACTTTTAAATCGCACAGTAACTTTTGCATAAGATCAGGGGCAATCGAATGGGACATTTGCGCGAAATAAAAGAATGATAATAACTATTATGTGGAGTACAATTGCGAAAGTCGTCGATTAGCTAATATTGACGAAATTTAATTCCGCTCATCGCGAAAAGGATTAATTAATTAATTATTGCAAAACTTACCACGACGCGATTTTTTTTTTATAAAACTACGATCATCTTCTTCTTTGTCAGGGTCACGAAGTCGGCGACGACGGTTCTTTTTCAATTTAACATCTTCCGGCGATTCTCTAAGAGACCTTTAAAAGAAAAGGGAAAAATCCGATTATCGGTTGCGCGAATTGATGATTTATTTGTTTGGTTTTTCGTCGGGTGTCATTTAAATTTTTCGGCATTAATTTAGTGATAAATAAGCGAGTCTGCAGAGCAGCAAAAAAGAAAGAAAAAGGAGCGACGATGATGATGATGTAATCGGCAAATTCGAAGGTAAAGTTCAAGGTGTACAAGCGCAACTCCTGACTCGCTCCCCGCGCCCCGGCCAATAATAATTATTTTCGTCGTGCGCTTAAATGCTAAAGAAACGCCGAAAAGAATCGAATTAAAGTCCAAATCGTTTGGGATCGAATTCTGGAATAATTCGTCGGAGGATTCGAAAGGATTCGCAAACATCCGTGGACGTGTGAATAACGAATTCAATCTTTATAATAAAATCTTTATTTTTTCTTTTAAAGAGAGAATTTTATTCTTTCGTAATGTGTAATAATAATAATAAGACTTTATATTTATTATTTATAATAATTAATATTAATTTAAAATTAATGTTTTTTTTGGGATTTTCTCTTAAATTATTATTAATACATTAATTATGTATCATTGATTATTACAACGAGACGTAACTAACATTAAATTTCTTTAGATTCAATCGAACCATCATCATCAACGTTTACCATCGATCTCTTCGTACGGCCCTCTTTTGTTTTTACATCGACCCCCCAACCATCCGCCCCCGCATTTTTTGTTTAATGTACAAGTTTAAAGTAAGTCTCCCCCCTCGATAATTGACGAATACCCCATCCACAGGAGGGATTCGTGCGTTCGGGCGTCCCCTTATTTTTAGCCCTCGTCTTCAGTTTTAAATTTATTTAATTCGAAAGTTACATTTAGATTTAAAAACTACTCAGATCCTTGCGTTTATCATATAGAGAAAGAACGAGAAAAATGAGATTCTTTTTGGCGAGAAATACGTTTTCGTGCGCAAATTCTCGCCAAATCCGTCCATCCATTCGATCAATCGTTTTCCGCTGTTTAATAATAATGGTCACTTGTTAATTAAGAAAACAACAAATGATAAACTTTTTATACAATAATTACACGTAAACGTTCCTCTTAATTATTAATCGCATCAAAGTTTTTCTTGCAATTTTCGTTGTCGTAGTTGTCAGCGGTGGTTTTATTCAATTGTTTGCAGCAATTAATTGCAATTTGATTGCATCGTCTTTCGTGTCGTTTTCTTTTTGGTTTCGTATCGTTTTTTTTTGCGAGAATTGTAACATATTATCATTATTAACATCGTGCGCGGGCGTGTTTTAAACGAAACGAATTCGAAAATAACAACTTTTGCATTATTTTGCAATAACATTTAGTCGCTCCCCCTTTCGCTCTCTCTCGCTCGCGCGATCTCCGATTGTTTGCGCTAAATTAATTTTCATTTTATTGTTATTACTATCGTTTCCTTTCCTACTTTTTCCACATTCACAATGCGGCCCAAATGATATGTGATATTTAATAGTAAATAAATTGCATTCGCTTATTTTTGCCTTTAATTTGAAAGAATTGTGCGTGCAGAATGCGACTAGGATCGCAAAATTGGCAGCAACGTTTTCAAATCCGTCAATTTGCCACAAAAAGATTAATCAGCATTTTCCTTCATCGACTTTTTTTCTGCAATAATCTACGGGAGTCTTTTAGAAAGATGCAATTCTTGCGTGAAAAACTATTTAAAGAAATTGGCGAATTATTGAGAGAGAGAGAAAAAAAAACAACAGAAAAAGACGGAGAGCGATCCGTTGATTGGCAAAATCCCACGCGCGAAATTAATCTAAATCATCTAAATAATTCGTCTTACAGATTCACGGCCCACGATCAATAACAATTGCGAAATAATTGCTAAAAAACGCGCGAAATAAAATAAAAATATTAATGCGCTAAACGAGGCAAAGGAGTAAATTGCAAAAAGGATTCGGGCAAAAGATGTAGAGAGCAAACGGAATAAAAAAAAAACAAAATTAGCGTCGCGTTCTTTTTTGCAAACGACGCCGACGTCGATTCCCTTCATTCGCGCGCTCCCTTTGCGAATTTCTCCCCTCTCTCTCTCTCCGACCTTTTTATGGAAGAGTGCAAAAAGGGCGAGAAGTTTGTCGTTGTAGTAGTAACGCGAGGGCGCAAAAAAAACCGAGGGGGTTGGTTGCGGCGTGCGAAAAAAATTATCGATCAACGATTAAAATTCATGCGCCCCTTTCGCGAAAAATTGTTACATTACGCGTAGAGGCCAAACGTTATTGCGTTTCATGAAAGCCCATTGGTTCAAAGAACTCGCCCGACGGAGTCTCCTTTTTTGGTTTTGCAACATTTTTCCTTTTCGCCAACACCCCCGCAAATCTCCATCCTCTTCTGCATCTTCGTAATTTTCCTCGGTGTCTTCGTCGACGTTTCACTTCTTCGTCGGTTCGGAGAAACTTTCAGCAGACGACGTTTGCAAGGAGGAAGACGGAACAAATGAATTTCGTGCAGGGGGATCCACGAAACGGTTCTCTGCAACACCTCTTTTGCCCTCCGCGGCTGCCTTAGCAATTCGCCGTTCATTTGTCTCTCTTCGAAACATTTCGTCTTTATTCCTCCTCTTCGTCATTCTTCCGTGCGCGTTCCTTCTCTCGCAATCTTCCCTCCTGCTCGCACTCTCGCTGCGACTTCTTCGTCTTCGACTTTATTCTTCGTTCGCTTCTACAGACCGGTGTTACATTACAAGTGTCGTTCAACTTTTTTAACCGTACAACAAACAACGCAACGACCGTCGAAAAATGAGCGCGGCGTCCGCAATGAAAACGAAGAAGTAGAAGGAATAATGGTGATGGTTGGGAGGAAGCCAAATCGAGAAGCGTGTTCTCGCATCGATTAGCTCTTTTTGTTGGGCAAATTAATTGATTTGATTTGGAGAATTTTGACAAAATTTCGAAAGCCTTCTTCTTCGTCGTGTTTGGATGTTACAGACACTTATTTTTCTTTTGATCGAATCAAGTTTGGATTGAAATCAAAACGTGAAATTAAAAAAAAAAAACAAAAAATCATATATATAAAAATTAATATAAGTACACCTTAAATATAATACAAAATAATAATAATAATAATAATAAAGGATCATCATTTACAATTTGTTGCATTCATCTTTCTTCTTCTGCATCTTCATCATATTACTCTTTTTTTTTTTTTCATTATTAATTAATAATTCTTTTTTTGTTTGTTAATATTAATAATAATTAACAAAAAATATATGCATAATAATTAATAATAATTAAACTAAACAAAAATAATAATAATAATTGAGCTTCTTCTCATTGAACGTCCACGCGATAACTTAAAGCAATTTCTGAGTGGGCAACGTCGCAAAAATAAACTAAAACTCGAATCGAAAGGGGGAAAACGTGCTCTTCTCATTCTCCTCGATTAATTAACGTCAATTAATTGGAAATGAAAGAATCTAATTAAATCATCACAATTCGTCCGTCTCTAAGGCCGATCTCGAGGAATTGCTTTTGGGAGGGCGATCGACTCTTGAATTTCGTCTCTCTCTCTCTTAATTACACATTAGTCGATTATGTACAGCGCAACAAGATCGTGATAAACGATTCGCTAGTTTGTCACTTTCTTCGCCCGCCAAAAAGCAAAAACGAAGGGAAGAAAAGGGAAACTGAATATATTACAAAATTGGAAAACGATTAGGATCCCTTTCGCTTTTTCCTTTTTTTTTTTTTGGTTTTTGGGAGGCGCCCCTTCTCGCAAGAAGTTTCCCGCGACGGGAAAATCAATGTACGATTGCCATTATCATCAACTAGAAACGAAAAGAATCATTTTGTCCTCTTAAATCGCATCAACTTAAACGTTAATCCTAACTTTATACAATCGTAAAAATTAACTGTACAAATAATTGTTTGTTTTGTTGCAGTTTGTCTTCAACTTGTGAATAATAATTTTCTTTTCCTCTTTTCAACATTAAATGGAAGAAAAAAATTTAGTCAATACAACATCCTTTCTAGTGATAAGTTTCTTTTGTTCGTGTCGTCCTTTCGATCGCATCAACGAAACAATTCAATTTGGGCATTGCAAAATGATTAATTAGCAGAAAACGAGGAAATTAATAAATATAATTCATTAAACCTACAAACCGAAAAACAATTTTCAACAAGAAAAAAATCCAATTCTTTCCACCCAAGTTTCCAGCCGAATTTGAATCCAGAACAAAAAAATAATAATTCGCATGCCGCCCCTGTTTCTTTTTTTGATTTGGTCCTCGCGACGTCTTTCGTTCGTCTCGTGCCAATTCCCGAAAAATTAAACTAAACCTCTAATTTGATTAGAAATCAGAAACCGAATTCCACTTCTCTTGAGCAGAAACACAAAGAGGCAAAATTAAATTTTGATCCTTCGCCAGTAGAAATTGATGTGGCACGGAACGAACGAAACACAAACTAGTTTTGAATTAATTTTCGGGCAAACGTCACGTTGTTCGATTCTTTAGCAAAAAAACCGAATTAAATTACATAATTAATTATAACTAATTAGCAAAAAAATTAAATAAACAAACAGGTAAGAGAGAGATAGAGAGAGGTTACACGACTAGTTTTAATTAATATTAAATAATTATTATTGACAATGTCTTCATCTTCGCTAATTACACTCCTTTTCCGATATTGTGTCCTTGCTTTTTGCGAAATAAAAACAAAAAACGCACGTTCGTCCGAGGATCGGTTTGCCTCGCCTGGCAATGAAATTGGCGAGCGAATTTCTGGACGCGCGCGAATTTCATTGCCGAGGCCCCGCGATATTCCCGCTTCGCGGTTACGCAACGTTCGCAAACTAAAATTCTAATCGAAAAATGATCTTACGCGTCTCGTCCGCTTCCCGCAAATTAATCCGCATCCCTCGGCGACGACTTCTCGCCTTTGTCTCCCCGGTCTCCGTTCCTTCCCCGCAAAAATAAACCGCTAATCAAAAAACAGAAACGAAAACGCGTTAACTCGTGCGTGCGTGTGCGCGCGCGATCCGACTCCTTTCGTTCCCGTTTCGTCCTCCTTCTTTCCCTTTCTTATTTCTCCCTTTTTAGTTACAATCCCAAACGTTCGCGCGCCCTTATTTGTCTTTCAGCCCCAGAATGGAGTGCTCCATCAGGCTGGCGTTCGGCTGGTGCGCGTAATTCCGTATCTGATGCAGCGATATCAGCTGGTTCGGGAAGCCGCCGTTCGACGGCTGCGACGACTTCGGCAAGTGGTCGAGGCCGTTCTGCTTCTGGAAGTTGAGCGCGTCGTAGATGTACGGCCGATTCGGCGCCAGCTGATGGTGATGATTGAGATTTAGGTGGCCGGTCATCGAGTTGATCGGCGTGAACGCCGAATTCGTCGCGCCCTTCAGCACGGACGCGGCCGACGACGACGACGTCGTGCCGCCGCCGGCGTCGCCGCCGTATGCGGCCGCCGCCGCCGCCGCGGCCG